>JAPFRF010000001.1:45827500-46427500 GCA_029282475.1 Phrynocephalus forsythii
CTGAACCCCGAAAAAGATCAAGAGTGTCAGTCTCATCCAGAAGTCCCTGGAGCTGGTCAGCTGCCACCCTCTCCACTACCTTGCACATAAATAGAATACAGCGACAGGCCTATCGTTGTCAATTTGGTCCACCGGACCATTTATTTCCTACCGAATGGGCCTAATGAGTGTCTCTTTGAAGGCGAGGGAGCCCTGCCCTCTTGGAGAGACCCATTAATTATTGCAATGGCCCATTCGGTAGTCACCGGCCTGTCTGCCTTGATGAGCTAGGCCGGGCAAGGATCCAGGGAGGAGGAGGCGGTGGCACCACAGCAACCAAGGGACCTATCCACTTCAAAACATGTCACAGGTTGAAAGGTGGAAGACGTAACCGGGCAAGGCGATGCACTCGACGTCTCTGCTTGATCTACTGATGTCAGGTGGCAGTCTAGGTCCCGACAGGTGGCCTCCACTTTCAATTGAAAAAATGCTGCAAAATGGTCACTAGACCAGGCCGATGCACGGACCTGGCGGCAAACGGGGCATTCAGGAACGAGCGTGTCAATAGCCCTAGAAGAGATAGTATACCAATTTGACAGCTGCACCAACCAGTTCATCCACGTATGACATCCTGAAATCCAATAGGGTCCAGTAGCCTGCATGGGCAGACCGTTTTAATGCATCCAAGCTCCCCAGGCAGAAGGGGTGCCACTGTGACGCTGCATTTAATCAGCTCGTGGTCCAACCATGACAAGGGGACTGACACAAGTCCATTCACCATCAGGCCTCTCTTTCCCTGCACGTTTGAGAACACCAGGTCCAGAGTGTGGCCATCCATGTGTGTGGGGTCTCTCACAAGCTGGAACAAGTCCAAGGAAGCCATGGTTTCCCGGAACCCAAGAGCTGGGCCTGTAACCTGAGCCTCTGCATGGATGTTGAGGTCTCCCAGTACTAAAAGTCTGGGGGACCTCAACAGCACCACAGAGACAAAGGCTGCCAGCTCTGGAAGGGGGAGCAATGGGTCACGAGGAGCACGGTACACCAGCACCATTCCCACACCATCCCTGGCCCCTATTGAGACGTAGAGGGCCTCTAGACTCGGCACTACCTCTAAGGTATCTTTATACACAGTGGCAACCCCGCCTCCCCTCCCCTCCTGTCTACCCTGGTGCCAAACAGAGTACCCAGGGGGCAAATCAGGGAGAGGGTTGGTCCTCTTTCACCCCCTCCCCCAGGTCTCTGTGATACAAACCAGGCCTGCCTTTTCATCCAGGACTTACTTGGGACTTATTTGCGGCAGACCTGGCATTCAGTAGCACCAAGGATAGAGAGGAGGGCAGATTGAACTGCCTACGTTGTATCTGGCAGGTGGTCATGGCACTGGAACAGGACAGCATTCAAACATCTGTCCCCCGTTCTCTTAGGTCTCATATGTGCCACTCCTATGGCATTCCTACCATTGCCCATAATCACTTGGATAAGCTGCTTAGATACAATGTTGAAGTTAAAGAAAACTAATATATTAAATTTGGGATTCAGTTATTCATCAAGTAATTAGTTATAGTTTAATCTAATGAATATGCAGAAGAAAGTCCCACTCAATTCATTGACGCTCCAAGGTAAGAGGGGCAATGGATTGCAGAACTACCATACCTGGATAGACGCCGTTGCAGAATTTGCAAAAATTATCTTCAGTTAATCAGGCAGAAAATTTCTTGTTTAAAATTTGAATTACCGTACTTATTAAATTCAAGTATTTAAAATCTGTAGGTAACAAATGCCAAACTATGAGGTGGTGACTACTATCATCTTGATACTTCATCTAATAATAATAATAATAATAATTCTTTTCGTCTGTCCATTTGATTCTCAAGGATCCCTTGTAATGAATGAATTTATGGTGCAATGCTCTACATCGGAATAGGGAACCTTTGACCTCCAGATGTTTTGAACCACAACTCCCACAATACGTATTATTGGCAATATAGGTCCCCCACCCTTGCTGTACATGTCTGCTGCAAAGTAACTCCCCATTTGTTTTTGTTACTTCCAGAAAACTGGACATAACATTGCTATCTAAAATATCTTTAATTGTGTGACAATGCTGGTTAATATTTTACTCACAATTAATAAAATACCTACAGTATCATCATTGAGGGGGTCAGACAAATTTTTTTGTAGCTATGAGCTTTTGAAGAACAATATCTGTGTGGTTTTTGAAAATGCAGTTCTCTTCTTTGTTGATACCTGTATAAGAGCCTGTGTTTAATATCAGCAACCATAGAAAAATTGTTACTTATTCTTTTCCTTCCCATCAGGTAATTTTTATGTTTTGGAAGGACAAAGAGATGCCCTTCTTTGTGGTAACAGCTCGGATGCTGGGTAAGAATGTTTTGTTTAGTACTCAATTGCTTTTTCTACAAATGCAATTAAAATTAGAGAACTCTAACCATCTGGTCCAGAATATCATCAGAACAAAGGAAACTACTTTCCAGTGAGTCATACTATTGGTCCAGTTACCTCCTTAGGATCAACTTGTGATCAGTTATTTGGGAGTTAAGTCATGGTAGCTAGTGAGTAGCAATAGTTCTTCACGGTTTCAGACAGGAAATTACAATATTTTGGTCACATATTGTGCAATAATAAATACCATTGACTGCAGGTTAACCTTCAAGGGAAAATAGATGGGAAGCATGGCCCCAGGGCATAGAAGAACATTCTGGCTTAAGAATTTAAGCCAATGGTTCACAGTGGGTACAGCTTCTCTATTCAGAATAGCTTTATTTATTATTTATTTATTAGATTGACATATACCACAGCCATCTAGCCCGAAGGCTGGGTGGTTTACGAGGTGAAGATAACATTATTAATAACATTTATGAAGCTATTTTATAGAAAAGAAAGGAAAGAAAAAGAAAAGGAGGAATGAGAAATGAAAACATAACAAGATACTCAACACAGTATATGCCGAGGAATGCATGGTGTATGGAAAGGAAAGATACATGTATTCATCAAAAGCCCAAAAATATATTATCATCATTTCAAAAATGAAGACTTGGAGAAAAAACATGTTATGCTACCGATCACCAACGTTCTATGAGGAAATAGTACTTAAAAAGAAGTCTGGAGATCCCCAATTACAACAAAAATTCTTTGTATTTTAGAGATACAAAACTAGACACTGAAGAGACAGCCATACCTGAAATGTTTTGGATAAGCCTAAACAAAACTAGAGTGCCTTTTGAAATTCATCAAGAATAATATTAAGTGAAATAATTTGGAAATTAGGTACCTGAGTTGAAAATATGTTTTATTTGTCTAAACCTAAATCCCTGACTGGTATTTGAACCTGAAGGAATTCAGAGGTCAATTGTTGATTCTGGAAGTGATTTTCCACGGCATCTCATCTGGAAAAATAGGATGGGCTGCTATTTGGAATTTTCTGCTTTGACAATATCTGTATTATGATAGATATGCTATTTTGTATTTCAAACCGTTTCATTTGCAAAACAAGATCCTCCTGTCCTGTCCTCCCTTCAAATCATTTGAGGGTTCAAAAACCCTTGTGGAGAATAGGTGTGACATGGGGAGGTGGAGTTTGAGAAGGAACCAGAGGAGGTTGCACATGTGCATGTGCTTCTTCTTAAACACAGATAGATACACACAAAGAGAGAGAAATACATGCTTTCCGTTTCTGGCAGGATTCCTTTGAATCCAATCTATTTCGAACATATTTTATTTTTTACTATTTATTTATTTATTTTATTTATTTAACTTATATGCCGCCCACTACCCAAAGGTCTCTGGGTGGCTTACAATCCAAAGAATAAAACAATTTAGAATAGTTAAGAGTAAAATATCAATAAATCATCAATAAAAACCTTACACTAAAATCATTATTCTAAAATTGTCATCAGCGGACCCACAATCTATATTATATCAATTAAAAAACCTTCTGGAACAGGCGACATGAGTTAGATATTTCATCCTGTGTTTCCCTTTCTCAGCTAATTAACCAAACAAAAAAAAAAAACACTGTAGTGCAGACTTGGTTAAAAATACTTGTGCAAAGTTTTGTCCGTAGCAAGTAATGTTCAATGACCAAGCAGAAAGCTATTTGCATTTACATATGTCCTATTTTTGAACTAAAATTGGGCCGGTAGATCACTTGGAATTATGAATATGGAACAGCAGACAGGAAAGGGAACAACAACAGCAAAAGGCACCAAAGCAATCCCATTGTATAAGCATGCTTCTAAAATTTTTAATCTGATTAAATTACTGTTTAATTTTGTGCCAAGTCATTGCTAAGCAAAATGTTTGCTCAAGAGTTTGTTAGAAATGATGTCATCCTCAAACAGATAATTACTTTCTGTCTAATTATTACATAGATATTCAGGCCCATAAATAAGCCTGAATATTTTGTTACTGTTTAAGAAATGTAGCTATAGTTGTCTGTTGCATTATTTAAAACAAATAATTTTTATGGTAATATAATGCTGTGAATTGACCTAACCTCTTCTGTAAATCTCCCTGAAGATTCATTTTAGGTTATTCTCTACTAAGAAGTGTATACGTTTCTTGGATTAGATGAATAACTACCACTGGACTTATTTTAGCAGGTTTAGATACAGTAGTGTGGTTCCTCGATCAGGGGCTTTAGAGAAGATTGAAGGCCTTAACAGCCAGGTCTGTAGGTAGAACTAACCAGACCAAATCAGTCACTTGTATTAAAAACAATGAGACGTAGGTCTCACTAAAAGACAAACTGAAATACATCTTGGCGGCAGGAGGGAAAAATCAAACCTATAACACATTCTTGTCAGTCTTCTACTGTTCTGTGTTCGGTGTTGTATTTGAGGGCGAAAAATTGTGTTGTTCTTTGGGGTTGATATGATTCCATTTGGACAACTAGGACAGCTGAAGACCATACTCATAAATTGTTAGAAATCAAGTGACCCTGCTATATGCTACTTAAAACTCATCCGGTCTGAACGTGTTTAGCCCAAACCTATTCTGTTAATTTCAAGTGAGGAAAAAACATGTGGGGAATCGTAATCATTGTCACTGTAAACAAACTATTCCTTTTACTCAGTACATCCACAAGTGGGAGTAGGGATCAGCAATGTTACATCACGTTAGAATGGAAATTGAATTTTGAAAACAACACAAAATACAAGTGATAGAAATGTTAATTTGTGTTTGATATGATTTACTTTTTCATAGCCAATGTCCAGAAGGCTATATGTGTGTAAAAGCTGGCAGAAACCCAAACTATGGCTATACAAGTTTTGACACCTTCAGCTGGGCCTTCTTGTCACTCTTTCGCCTCATGACTCAGGACTACTGGGAAAATCTCTATCAATTGGTGAGAGTCATCATGAGGCAAGCATTGAATGTGTGATGCTAATATAGATTATTATTATTATTATTATTATTATTATTATTATTATTATTATTATTATTATTATTATTATTATTATTATTATTATTATTATTATTAATTGCAACTTGTCTGTTCTTCAATTAATTACAAACTTAAAAAATAATAATCATTAAGGTGTTCATTATTCATGTAGTCATGATCTGATATATCACTTTATTTTTAAGATGGCGAATAAGGAAAGTAAAATTATCAGTTATTGGTAAACATCAACAGAAGAACATCTCTTGTGCTTCTCTCCACCCAGACTCTGCGTGCTGCTGGCAAAACATACATGATCTTTTTTGTCCTGGTGATTTTCCTGGGCTCTTTCTATCTGATCAACCTGATCCTGGCCGTGGTCGCCATGGCCTATGAAGAACAGAACCAAGCCACCATGGAAGAAGCTGAGCAGAAAGAAGCCGAGTTTCAGCAGATGCTGGAGCAGCTAAAAAAACAGCAGGAAGAAGCTCAGGTAGTTTTGTTTTGGAAAATACGCTTTGTACATATGCTACAACCCAGAGGCATAAATAAGACTTCCTCGGACTTGAGGGTGATCTGTCTCGGTTTCTCAGGCTAAGGAAAGAATACTGGTGATGCCAGCTGTTTTACCTGCACTTTTCCCATCTGGGCATTATGGAGAGCAAGGGAGGGAGGGAGGTTAGCAAGGGAGAGGAAAGACCTCCACGAGGTACCCCCCCCCCAAAAAAAAAGAAATAGAGAATAGTGAATTCTAGCATGATCACTGCATTCCTTTTCATGCATGTGTAGAGTCTCTTCTCACCTGCCACATGATGTGTGGAAGACAGGATTGGCGCATCACTAGAAGGCAGGACAAGCAGGCATGGTTTGCTTCCCCTCTACACACAGAGGAGCTTGTTTTATTCACTAGGCAAGGATATTGATTTATTTGTTACATCTCTCTTTTGTGGTGGCAGACAAGGTCCTCCTCTCAAGTTTTATCCTTACAGTAAACCTATGGGATACCTAATTGCTTTGGGAGCCAGTGACCTCAAACAGAATCACCCAGTGGTCAATTTGGGGATAAGAACTTGGGTCTCTCTTCTTTCCTAAAGTGAACGTGGCTCTGCTAGACGATATGAGGCCTACAAGAGAAGAACTCAGAAGAGACTATGTCCCCATCCCTCCACCACATTGCTCAGGGGTTCTTAAATATTGGGCTCAAATTGGCAGGTACATTGCAGAACCACTCTGCGTGGGCTTCAGAGAGTGGCTCAGGTTCCTCGTCTTTCAGTCAGGATGCGGGCGAGGGGGGGGAGTGTAGGTGGGAGAAGGGAGGTTCCAAGCACAGGCACATGTCTGTTGATAGCAACCCTGTTAAAGCCTTCTGGGCTGAGCTAAATATTGCAGTGTTGTTGCAGAACTGCCTTTCCCCTCTTTTATTCCAGTCCTCGTAAGGAAGGACTCACAATTGGCCATAGTGCTTAACTGCTTTGTGTAGGAACCTTTGGGTGTAATAATGCATTTCTCTGCAACTGTGATGACTGAGGTAATCCCAACTAATTCTAATTACCTGGCACTGTAACACAACAGACGACCGCAGCTGTAGCAGCCGCCTCAGTCGCATCCAGAGATTTCAGCGGCGTGGGTGGACTGGGGGAGCTTTTAGAGAGTTCTTCCGAGGCATCTAAATTAAGCACAAAGAGTGCTAAGGAAAGAAGGAACAGGAGGAAAAAAAGACGGCAGAAGGAGCTGGCTGAAGCAGAAAGCAGGAAAGAAGAGGACACGTTTCCTAAATCAGAATCCGAGGACAGCATCAGAAGGGGAGCTCGCTTGTCAAATGACCAGAGGACTTCGACTCACCAGGTACACTCCCATGCCAATTCACTTGGTGTGATCCCAGTTTCAGAGTTGATGTTTTTTTCATGCCTATTTTAGGTTATTAAGAGCATGTTTTTGTGTGGCTAAGAATAGGGAATCTTTCTTACAAGGAAGGGAAGCAAAGCCCTTTTTCATGGCAGAGCTGTTTTATGAACCTCTTTCCAGGAAAAAAGCCCGCAGCAGTCTGTCCTTTTGTAAATCAGGGGGAGGCGTTTTTACAAGCCATCATACACAATCCATGACTGCCTTTATTTGGAGTGGCTCTCATTCAGTTCTGAGGGACAGTTCAGTCTGGGACGCAGCAGAGAGAGGTCAAAGCCTGCAGGTGCTGGAGTTGCTAAGGACCGGATGTCTGCTGAGTCCCTGATGCCCTGAAGTGCCTGTTCCTGCTTTCCTGTTGTTCTGTGGAAACAACTGTATGGTGGGGTTAAAACCTGTTCCACTTCAGACAGGGGCTCCATTATGGGAATGCTGCCTGCTATCCCGCTTCTAAAGGTAATACCATGGGCCGTATTCAGAAGCGTCTCCCTTCTCCTGAATATGGAATATGTTTTTGATAAAAACAGAGGAATAACTTTCTTACAGGTGTACTCTAAGCAGAAGAGCAGAGGAAGCTGCCTCAAATGGAGTCTGATAATTGGTCTGTCTAACCCAATGTTGTTGATGCCAATTGACAACAGCAGCATTCAAAGTGTGTTCAAAGCTATGGCTGCTTAAAAAAAGGGAGGGACTATTTTAGGCGAGCTCCCACTGTTCACCCCAGCTCCTGCCAACCTAACAGTTTGAAAGCACGCAAATGCAAGTAGATAAATAGGTACCGCTGTAAAAAGCAGGAAGGTAAACAGAGTTCTGTGCACATAAATGCATTCAGCCATGCTGGCCACATGGCCATGGAATTGCACAACACTGGCTCTTTGGCTGGAAAACAGGGATGAGCACTGTCCCTAGAGCCGGACGTGACTAGCATGCATGTGCGGGGGGAACCTTCACCTTTTACCTTTATTTTACAGATAGTCACCCAATGTGTATGGATTTTTTAAATATTATTTCTCATGGTACTTCTTACTTGGCTAAGTATTTCTATTTTCTTCCTTTTGGGATAATTTATTTTCAAAATGTGTTTTTCTTTCTTTACAAAATGTTCTTGTTGCATGAGGATATTTCCTTCCACCCTCCCTCCCTACTGCCTTTCCTGCTTCCCCCCTTAACTTTTCAGTCTCAAGGGGTTCCCCTGGCATCATACAATAATTAAAAACATTAACACCTATAATAGAAGAAGTGATAAAAAGTGGAAATGGAAAGATAAAATTAGAATTTTGGAAAGATTTTCCAGCAAAGAATTCATACTCATTCTAGACAAAAGGCCTGGCAGTTTTATCTTGGTTAACCAGAATACAACAGTTGCTTAACTTTCTAGAATAATTACAACTAGTGATATAAAATCCTAGCACAAAAGCCTAGTATTCTGTTGCTTTTGACATCAAATAAGGGCAATTGTACAAGCAATGGTAGGTGATTTAAGTCAAGATAGCTTTTAACCTATATTTAATTATTTAGTTTTTCAGTTAACCAGTTTTATAGTTTCTTTGTTTTTAATCTATATCTTATTGCTTTTAATTCTGTTATTTTTAATACTCTGTGCTGCCTTGGTTCCCTTGTCAAAAAAGGTATCCCATAAATAAGACAAACAAATTAATAAAATAATCTGCAGAATGCAGATTATATACCAAATCACCTTCGGTTGCACAGCCTGAATCCACAAAGTGCAAAAATCATTTGTATGGTTATCCTTACACATGTCGATTTCAGCAATAAGATTTTTTGTTAGGTTATCATTTACATAAAATATATGTGCATAAAAGACAGCTGCACCATATGCGCTACCATCGTTGAAATTGTCTTTATTCCTTAACTGTTCAAAATTCAGTTAAAGTGTATTTTTAAAAAAAAAAACTCAAAAATTATAAAACAGATAAGTGCTGCGCTCTTTGTAGTGAGAGACTGGAAACTCGTCTAGAAGATGGCTATGCAGCAAAGTTTGTCAGAAACTGTTATGTGACAACTAGAATAAAACTCTCTCTCTCTCTCTCTCTCTCTCTCTCTCTCTCTCTCTCTCTCTCTCTCTCTCTCTCTCTCTCTCTCTCTCTCTCTCTTTCTCTCTCTCTCTCTGACTATTATTATGGGCAAATTTATGTCCTGACTTTCCATTCAGTGCTATATATTGACAAAGTAAATTTGTTATGCTATACGTTTTAAATCATGTCAGGCAAAAACAAAACAAAACACAAAAAATAAAGATAACATAAATGTTGTGGCACCTTAAAGACTGACTGCTGTATTTTGATATAAGCTTTCGTGGACACGTCTACTTCTTCAAGGCAGTTTTAAAATTGTACATCACATGATCAATATGTTGAATGAACAGGAATACACATCAGATTAGCCCAGAGAGCTCTGAACTTTAAAGTAGCCAAGTCTGAAAATAAATTCTAAGACTGGAGTAATAAATCTCAATGTAAGCATTGTTTTTCCCAAGCACCAGTGTTGCCTTTATTTATGCATGAGTACCACTGTTCATGAAATATGCAGAGATGGAGCAAAAGATTCCATTAAGAGTTTCTGTTAGGGAAATTACGGGAAAGAACAGCCAGCAAAAATTGGACCTTTTTGCTTTCCGTGCCAGAATAACCATCTTCAGGCCTTCTGTGGTTGCTGAACATTGCTAAAGGCATTAATTGATGAGACGGCATGATTAATAAATGGTGAATTAATAGCAGAGCTCTGATTAAATGGAGGCATCCCTCCAGAACTCCATATATTCCCTTTGGCTTCCCTCTGTAACTCCAAGCAACAAGTGGGTTAGTTAGTTTTGGCTTCTTTTGGCATGGGAAGAGTCTGCACGCATGTAACGTTTCTCATTTGAAGATATTGTAGGGTAGGTTACTAATGTGGGTTGGTCAGTGGCTGAGGAAATTTTGTGAAATGTGGTTTATTACCTACTAATGATGTCTTGAATGATTGATCAAAGGGCAACAAGGCATTCTGCATAGCAACAATCTGTGTCAAGACTGAAACAAAGACCCGGGAGAGTAATAATATTCATTCCATTAATATATACCCAGCCTTCCTTTTCCAGTGGAAACTGTTGAGGAGACGGTAAAGATAGGAAGCATTTTAACCCATAGGAAATTACCTCACAGAAATCTAGTATTATCCGCTGTGATTTACAGCAGCATTTCTGTGTCTTGGAGTTGTTGGGACAATATCACCTCCTGGTATCTGAGATACCAGGGTTTGAATCTGAAGCTTTATGTCCGCAAAGGATA
The DNA here is from genome assembly GCA_029282475.1 of Phrynocephalus forsythii. Classification (NCBI taxonomy): domain Eukaryota; kingdom Metazoa; phylum Chordata; class Lepidosauria; order Squamata; family Agamidae; genus Phrynocephalus; species Phrynocephalus forsythii. The sequence continues at coordinate 45,838,070 of JAPFRF010000001.1, forward strand.
TTTATTTATTTATTTATTTATTTATTTATTTATTTATTTATTTATTTATTTATTTATTTATTTATTTATATTTGTACTTATTAACTGCCCGACTTCCCTCAGGAACTCTGGACAGTGTATAACAAATTCTAAAACAAAACAACTAAACCCCCAATGTTCTGTCATTGAACTGGAGTCCCTTTCAAGTCAAAGAGGGCATGAGTCGATGCAATAAACCAGGAGGGTTTGTTGCTAATAAATTTTCAGGTATCACAGGTTTGTTAAAGTATGTCCTACAGGATTTACAACTCAAAACTGTCTAGTGGATATTTCTTGATACAACAGAGCTGTGTCTCTGTACAGGCACTTCCTGTAAAAGCATGCCTCCACCGCCCCAAAAAAATTAGGAGTCAGTAATAAATTACCTCATTCTAAATACTTCTTGCTTTCCATATTTTTCTCCTCCTCCTACAGTCTTTGCTTAGTCTTCGTGGCTCCCTGTTTTCCCCAAGGCGCAACAGCAGAGCAAGTATTTTCAGCTTCAGAGTGAGAGCCAAAGACATAGGATCAGAAAACGATTTCGCTGACGATGAGCACAGCACTCTTGAAGACAATGAGAGCAGGAGAGATTCTCTCTTTGTTCCAAACAGACACAACAGTGAGCGACGCAACAGTAACACCAGCCAAGCAAGTCTGTCGTCAAAGATGGTGCCACCTCTTCCAGCAAATGGGAAAATGCACAGCAGTGTGGATTGCAATGGTGTGGTTTCCTTGGTGGGAGGCCCTGTATCGCTCCCTTCACCAACTGGACAGCTCCTTCCAGAGGTTATAAACCATCTCTCTTTGACTTATCAATTTGGGCTTAGTATGATATGAGTAGTGTGTTGCCTTATAGATGTATCTGACTCTTTATGATGGGTAGTGTAAGTGAGCCTCTCGTAAGGGGAATCATAAACGCAGAATTCCTTACCCCTCCTCACTTCTGCAGACCTCTCAGTCTTCTCCTGAGGCCAAGGTATCTTCAGGAAAAACCTGGAAGGTAGGATGAGATAAATCTGGGGAGACTGAGCCACAGCTGCTTCTGGTGACAGAAGCCCCATGCAAAACAGCTTCTGGTCAAGGGAAGCCCCATGTAAAAGAGCATTACAGTAGTCTATCCTCAAGCTGATCAGTGCTTGCACAACCATCCTTAGGGAGCTTCCGTTGAGGAAAGGACAAATCTGGGCGATTAGTCTAAGGTGGTAGAATGCTGCCCTGGATACAGCTACCACCTGGGACTCCAGGGACAATGCCTGATCCAGGATAATGCCCAGACTCCACACTCTGTCAACCAGCTCGAGGACAGTCCCATCCAAGCTGGGTACAGGGCTGCAATACCCATTCACCTCTCTCCCCCCCGCCCCGAAACAGTACCTCGGTCTTCTTGGGGTTCAGTCTGAGCCTGTTCACCCTGGTCCATTCCAGAACCGCATCCAGGCAGCAATCAAGGGAGAGATAGAGCTGCGTATCATCAGTGTACTGATGTCCTCAGCCAGTGGCCTCGTAAACAGCAGGGGGGAGATTGCCGACCCCTGGGGCACCCCACAAGAGGCGGACCAAGGGGCTGACAAATCTCCACCCAACCATACTCACTGGACACAGTCCTGGAGGAAGGAGCGGAGCCAGCACAGAGCTGAATCCACACCTCTGAGAGCCTGCCCAGAAGGATACTGTGGTCGACAGTATCAAAGGCCACTGACACGTCGAGGAGAAGCAACAGGGTAGAGCAACCCCTGTTGGCCCCCCTCAACAGGTCTTCTTGCAACGCGACCAGGGCTGTTTTGGTCCCATGACACAGCCTGAACCCAGATTGGAATAAATAATATTTAACCTCTGGTTGTACAATTGTAATAAATATTGCACCATCACGGACACTCTCTTGGCTCCACTCTCATGCAGTCAAACCTGTTGCAGTCATAACTGCCATAGTAATTCACATTCTTTAATTCTATTTATAATCCATTTGATGAGGCTCTGGAATTGGTTCTTGATGTGATTTACAACGCAAAGCAAACAATTAATTATAATGGACGCATAAAATAAAATTAAGACTAGAAGATTTAACAGACTGCATCCTACTCTCACTAGCCAAATAACAATGGCTAACACTATAAAATTGTGCAGAAAGCTCCTTTGAGAGACAAATTTTCTTTCTTTTTTTTAAATTATACATTTATGAATACTTTCATTTCACAACCTATTTACAAAATAGATTCATTTCAAGGACAATAATTCCCATCCTCGTGGGATCAGTATATTCTCCAGTAATTAAAAAAAATTCAGACATTTCCTCCCTAAAAGTATGCACAGATCCCAATGACTATCTCACATTGCCTCATAGTCAGATTTTTTTTCATAAGTATACAGGGCCATATTTTTGCTTCCGTTGCTTCACTGATGGTGACAACTTCTGTTCCTAAGACTATTTCTGTGTTTAGAATGCTCCACAAAGTTCCTCTTCCATTTGGGCTCTGGCCTCCCCTACGTTTCAGCTTACATGCTTAAGATACAGAAGCACATTTCTGTTGGCTCTAGGTCCTGAAACTCATGATATTTAAAAGGTTGCCCTTTAGTGTTTTGCAAATATCCTTAACAGCATGAAGTGTGGATGCAGGAAACTCCTTTGGTTGCAGCTTCCTGGGTAGTGCACACTATGTGTTAACCTGGACATGTGAAATGGACTTAAGACTTAGGAGCCAACTCTTCCTTTTTGAGGATTCACATGTTTTCATAGGGCTCTTATTCATATTTTCCTTTAACCAACTGGGTCCACCCCCTCCCCTGCTGCCCATCCCCAACAAGCAGTTAGCTTTGTGTTCCCAAGGTCTATGTTGAAAAGCATCTACCTACTGTACATGGCCAGCTGATATCAAACTGCAGGGACTTTTGACAGCATTGACTCATCATAAACAAAACTAAGAAACACTTAGACGATCACCAAGACATAACAGCAGATTCACTCTCTGAATGCTGGTCCTTTTATAACCACTTGGACACTGTCAATAAGAGAAAGTACTTTTTTACCCAGACGATCACTGGTCTATGGGAATTCCCTGCCAGAAGTGGTGACAGCTGTCAAACTTGACAGCTTTAAGAAAGGATTAGACAAGTTCACGGAGAACAAGGGTATCAGTGGCTATCATTCTGGATGCCTAAGGACAATGTCCATGTTGGAGAGATAGGCAGGATATCTCTCAATGCCATTTGCAGGGAATCTTAAGCAGGTGAAGACATCTGCTAGGGAATACCCTGAAGCAAATGGTGAGCCACTCTGTGACAGAATGCTGGACTGAATGGGCTGTGACCTGTTCCAGCAAGGCTGTTATTATGTTCTGATGTTCTTATGTCCTATTGAAGTGAAGGGCATCAGCCGGCTTGGGGAGACCCCAAGGTTCATGGCAGTTCAACCACATAATTTAGAGGAAAAACCTGAAAGGTGGAGAAAATCCCCCCAACAGTCCAGGGAGGGCCTTGTGTACTCTGTGACCATTTAATACTATTGGACCTTTTTGGGATCAGGAAGAGGGAATGCTGGAAACCAGAATGGGTGCAGTGACTGTTGCAGCATTTCCTCGCAGGGAACCCCTTATGTAGCTTCCAGCCTGGTTTCCAAGAAACGTTAACAATCGTGTTAATTACAGGGCACCACTACAGAGACAGAAATAAGAAAAAGAAGATTGAGCTCGTACCAGATTTCTATGGAACTGATGGAAGAGTCTGCAGCCAGGCAGAGAGCCATGAGTATAGCCAGCATACTCACAAACACTATGGAAGGTACGGTATAACATGTTTGACTACATACCATGCTTTTACTGGACTGTTTAATCAAGGGGGGGAACCTTTTAATTTTAGTGAAAAGTTAGTGTATTTAGGGCTGAAATCTTTCACACAGCATTTTTATTTCACAAATTGTTTTAATTTCCCCGTGTCAGGTCTCCTGGTACAGGTGACTCGAAACAAAATTGCCTGCTTTACCTCCTCTGTCTTTCCATCCTCTGTCTTTACATCCAAAGGTGGCACTCGGAGCCTTTTCTGTGGGCACCCAACATCGCCCCTTCACAGCCACCTGTATTCAGGTTAAATTAAACTTTGCAAATAATTAGTGGGTTTTTAATTGCAGTTTGGGCACTCGGTCTCTAAAAGGTTCACCATCACTGATGTATAACTGCATGAGAAATTGACTGTATGAAAATTGTGAACATCACACATTGTCTAGTTAGCCTGCCAGCTGGGTGCAAATGATGGCTGTGATGGATACTGGCACCCTTGACTGTAGCTGTGAGGTTCTAGAAGACTGGGGGGCTGAACGTTAAAACAGTGGCAGAGCAACTCTTAAACTAGATGCTGGGGAATTCTGGAAGGAGCTAGGAAGCATTTGGTTCAAGCTGAATTGTCCCCAGTAAGTAAAGATCAAAACATTTCTCATTGGCTAAATAGGAATAAAGTAGAAAATAGACCCAGTTATACTATGACAGTAAATAGAATAGGTCTAAAGGTCAAAGAGAGAAATGTAGATAGAGATATCTTGAGAGGCAAGCTTGGTAAAGGTATTTCTGTGGTAGTACCAGAAGTCTCTGAGTGAAAATAGGACAGATCGGAGTGCCCTGAATTTAAGGGGAAACCTACATATAGTGAGCCTAACAGAAAACCTTGTAAAAATGAAGAGAACATGTGTGGATAGATTCATCTCTGGATGTGATCTCCATAGGAAGAAAAAGTAAGGTATACTAGCAGGTGATCATTCTGTACATCAAAAGGGATGCAGTGCCAGATAAACTGGAAATTCCATCCATCCATCCATCCATCCATTCAATTTGCATCCTATCTTTCTTCCTGTTAAAGTATATAACCCTATTATGCAGATAGGGATTTGTTATGTTCAAGGAAAAAATAAACTACTAGCATTAGCAGCATTGTGGAAGAATAAATGCACTTAATGATTATGGAGCTAAGAGACAAATGAACAAGGCAATAGAGCTTAGTACAAAACTTATATTACATATGTACACATAACAAAGAGTAATATACAATAACAATATACAAAGCACAGCATATAGTGAAAAGACAACAGAACATGGGGAAAGCTGCCTCTCATCTTAGGCGGTCCCAATTTTACATTGGTTTGTTTGATACCTTTATACACAAAGCAATATGGTGTAAGCCAATCACACACTACATGGGAGGAGGTGATTAAGCTATACCACCTGTGCCTAATACACATTCTTGTCTAGCTCATGACATGATACAATAGATCCATTTTGTAATCTGTTAAATACATATTACAGACATTGTGTCAAAACTATATTCCTTGGCATTTCCAGTGAGTCCAAAGCGGTTTACATTCTTGATCTGTCCCCACTCTTTCCTTACAACAACACTGCAAAGTAGGTTAGGCTAAAAAATGCTGCTGGCTCAAGATCACATGATGAGCTTGGAACTCAGATCACCGGAAGATTAGACCAACACTATAACTGCTATGTCAAAGTGATCTAGAAAAGGGACACTGTTTCATAGGAGAGCTGTAAAGGATAATACTAGTACTTGAGTACAGTGGATCCTTGTATAACAAACAGCTTGTATAACATAAAATTTGTACAACATAAAAATTCGGAGATAGGGGAAATTTGCTTAACATAATCGCCTATGGGGAGAATCCGTACAACATAAAAATGGGACTACTACATTTTCAATGCATTCCTATGGGGATTTGTATAAAGGAAAATTTGCTTAACATAATTTCACTTGGAATGAATTAATTCCTTTATACAAGGTACCACTGTACTCAGGAAGTAGACAATCATTCCCATAAATGCAGTGCTTGAAAAAGAAAAGCTGTTGCAGCATAGAGCAGTTTCAATGATTTCTAAAATCCCATAAGCCCTAAATGAATGTGCTTCAGAACAACAAGGTGCACAGGACTGGCCTGTGGATGAGGACTTCCAGGACTCATGCCAGACGGAACAGCTCAGGACCTCTTGCAACACATCGGTGTTCTTGAACCACCTGAAAACAGAGATTATAGTGCTATCCGGTTTATGAATTTAAAAGGGGGAATAGAGCTGGTTGGATAGTTTGATGAACTTAGAATTTAGGGGTTAGGGTTTCAATTCTCCACACTACCTTTTTGGAGAAGCCTTGAGCAAGCTGTACACTCCCAAGCAGAGAAGAAAGAAATGAGCACTCTATACCTAAAAGAACACAGACAAGGGTTGCCATGCATCAGGGCCAGCTTGTCAGCCTATTATCATTATTAAGTGAAACAGTGCTAGCAAATTCTTGCGGCTCTGTAGTTCTTCTTCGCCAGTGCAGAGAAGGAAGTTGAAAAGTCTAGAGGATCAAATCCTTCCAGAATTTGAGGTTTGGGGTTACCGAAGACAATAACAATTGATGCATTGCTCAAGTGCAAACAGCAGACCAGGGAGAGGGGGTCAGTGTAACTTCCAAGAGCACACAGGCATGGTTATCTGGTAGTGTCAGTTTATTAGGGAAAATGTGCTTCTTTTAGGAACTGGAATTATTGCCCAAATTAGGAACTGAAAAGCATACTGAACACTGATCCAGGGTACCCATGCTTATGCCTATTTTTTTCACCTTTTAAGTACTGTACTGTGCCCACATGGAGAAACTCTCTTCTCCATGACTTACAAATAATTGCCTTTAGTTTTTTTTTAATGTGCCTGAAGCTTTAACAAAGGTAGTGTATGTAAAACCTTATTTTTATTTCTCTCCAGAACTTGAAGAATCCAGACAAAAATGTCCACCCTGCTGGTATAGATTTGCGAACACGTTCTTGATTTGGGACTGCTGGAGGCCTTGGCTGAAAGTAAAACACATTATGAATTTGATAGTGATGGATCCATTTGTTGATCTTGCTATTACGATCTGCATTGTTTTGAATACCCTGTTTATGGCCATGGAACACTATCCAATGACCCCTTACTTCAACCACGTACTTTTGGTGGGGAACCTGGTATGTACATAGACAAGCAAGAATGAATTTGTAATCTCTATTAATTTTATTTTTGTATCAGTCCTCAAGGCAGTACTTACCTGTGTTCAAGAATGATTAAACATGACTATTATAATGGAAAACAGCAGAAAAGTAGTAGTGGCATATCCTAGAATTCAAACTCTCGATGCCTTTGAAGGTAGTATATTCCAGAATCTTCAGTATCAAATGCCATTGATGGTCAAAGGGACTTGTCTGCCCTATAATGTATAAACGATGAGGAGGATCATTAGGCTTTGCTGATGATAGTGCTTTATAAATCCACCACCACCACAACTAAAATCTTCTGACCCCCAGCTTACCAGTTTCCTTATGAAGAAGGGATGACTAACCTTGGAAGGAAGCTATAGGTCAAATCCCTCAAGGTCTAAAGACCATTCTGTGAAATATACCATAAGGAGTGCCTTAAACTGGTTCTGAAGAATATAGTAGTCAGGGGAGTAGTGATAGTAGTCGTTAAAATATATATTCTGGGGTTAAACCTTCTAAGGTTCAGTTCCAATGGTTTCATGTAGGTAAGGTAGCTTATTTAACCAATCCCCCCCCCTCCTCTCACCCTCTGTGGTCTTTGACACTCTCAATAACTTGGCTGGGCTGGGCTGGGCTGGGGTCGGTCATGTGAAAATCCATTGGCATAGATATAAACCTCTTGATTTCTAGCAGTTTCCCTCTCTCTACAGTAGTGAAGTATAACACAGCCTACATGGCTCAGAAGCCACGGCTCAGAAGCCACAACCTGCTGGGTTGTGTGTGTGTGTGTGTGTGTGTGTGTGTGTGTGTGTGTGTGTGTGTGTGTGTGTGTGTGTGTGTGTGTGTGTGTGTGTGTGTGTGTGTGTGTGTGTGTGTGTGGTTTTGTTTCATTTCTTGTGGGCTGGGGGAGTGCACAGAATGCAGGGAGAGAGCGACAAAACAGGGTGAGAAAGAAAAATCAGTTTATATGAGCTCTATTCCATTCACATCACTATTGGGTGCAGACCTCTAATTCTGAACGTTGGTCAAGACTGCAACAATATCTGATCATGGTTTAGCGTAGCTAGCAAAAAAAAAGGTTAGAATATTTTTGAGAAAATATGCTATTGTGTGGTTGGCAGTTTGGCCATGGATACAAAGTAGAATATTAACAGTTGACCTTATGGAGAATTATTTTCTGCAATAATGGTTGAGGTTGCTGTTTGGAACCGGAAAGAGTTAATGTTTTTGATGGCTCTCCTTAGTAACCCAGCTAGAATGTCTAGTGAGTAGTGGCTGCAGAAAGCTTCCAAGGAGATATTTCTGCTTGCAATCGGGCCATTATTTTGTTCACTTTTTGAGCTTTCATTACTGGGAATCTGATTACAGATGTTACTTGACAGTAATATAGAATCTTCAATAGAGTTAAGCTTCTTAGTAGAGCAACTCTTATCCTTAATCTATATAAATGCATAGACTGTAGAAGCTAATCTAGTAGGGCTTGCTTTTGTTGTTGTGCAGGAATCTTTGATGCTAAAATGTAGTGCTACTTTGTCATCTTAGCACTGCTCCAATTATGTTTGCCTAAACTTAATCAACAACCCCAATGCCTCTTAAAAATGGCCCCGTGGCCTCAGGGATAAGGAGCGCCTATGCTAATGAATGCCAGCTGCTCTGCCAGCTTCAGCCACTCCTTGACCAAGATAAAATGACTTCAAATCTCCATGCTCTAATAATCTTATGAATAATTATCCTAGTTCATGGGGCCTGCCTTGAAGGTGCCCAGAAACTGTACATGGTCCAGACTGCAACTGCTACTGGTGTGGCTGAATAGAATCATGTAACACTCTTCTTTAAAGTATTGTCTTTGATGTAGCCATCCCAATTTGAGCTAATTATTTAAAAAGTCAGGAATGATTTAGGACCAAAGTTCCTAAAAGAGTCTGTCTTCCTTTACCAACTATCCCATGCATCAGCTGGGGAGTGGTGGTCCTGCAAGTGAACCCCAATCATTCCATGCCCTCCCTGCACTTCTGTTGGTTTTGGAGAATTCAAAATATACTTATTTACTGAGCTTTTAATAAGCAACTTTACCCAGAGGCCTTTTCTTTCTTACTTGCTTTTTGCTTTCTTTATGTCAGATTTACAATCTGAAATGTATGACACACAAGGAGTAAGGGATGTGATGCCCTAAGTCAGGCTTGTCCAAACTTTGGCCCTCCTGATGTTTTGGACCACAACTCCCAGAATTCTAAGCTTAGATTGCCAATGACAAAGGACTGTGGAAGTAGTGGTCCAAAACATCTGGAGGGCCAAAGTTTGAACATGCCTGCCCTAAGCACATCCGATCCTGCCTGATTTTGGAAGCTAAGCCGGATCGGCCCTGGTTAGTACTTGGATGGGAGACCACCAGGGAATACCAGGTGCTGTAGGTGCCTGGAGTAGCAACTGGCAAACCACTCCAGTATTCCTGCCAAGAAAACTCCATGCACATGGGGTCACAAAGAGTCCATCACAACTGGAACTACACGACACACACACATACAGTATACATCCAAATACAGCATGGTGATAATCTGGTATCTATATTTCAGCTGCTTGTCTTGAAGCACATGTATAAAACAGGTAGCTGGCCAGGTAGCTTAGTGGTCTAGGTATTGTGGCTGCAGAGCCAGAAGTTGGGAGTTCGATTCCCCAGTGTCCCTCCTGGGAGAAGTGCCTGGTGTAGTTTTGGGCAAGCTGAACCATCCAAAGGTGACCCAAGTAGAAGGGAAGGCTGAACAACTTCTGAGTGTTCTTTATCTTGAAAACCCTGAAAAGAGTTGCCATAAGTCAGAATTGACTTGATGGCCCATGGTTATTGTCACTATAAAACAGGTAGACACTGCAGGATATCCCACCTCCCCAAGGACTGTGGCTCCCTGCTGTTTGCCCTTGTACAACACAAACATATTGATATTTTTTTCTGAGCCTAACACGTGGAACAGTCTGTATTATGCACTTTAATTAAGAGTAAGCTTAGGTTCATACTGTCTTTCCCATTGATACTAATTAAAAACTTCAAATCTTTCTCACACTTGCTCTGCTGATCTCATTTTGTTAATTTCGATCGAGATCAAGTTAATTTACTGTTTCTGTGACCTCTTTTATAGTATAATGATTAATTATAATTTGGGATAGAATGTCCTTTTTGGTACATTCAGCAACGGAAATTATAATGAAAATCATGACCAACAGCAATGTAATCTAAAATTGGTCATGTCCTGTCAAATACTAATTTCTTAACAACATGTAAATTATATATACATTGTGATTTAAAGAGCAATGTCTCTGCAGAAAGTAATATTTAATACAGATACATGACAGTTGGTGAGTCCGCTTAGAATCAATAATACAGTATTTATTTTCTTTTTTTTACAAACAAAATATCTGAATGTACTGTTGCAGCATTCTTTATTATCAGAATATTTAAATGCTTATATGCCTTGAGACAGACTATATTTGCTTGCAGACCTTGTCTATCGGTATGTTTTTAAACAGGGAAGGTCTGTAAATCTGTGTTACGCTGTGCGTTTTGACTTCCTGTTTCAGTCCCTGAAACTTCCATGGAAGGTCAACAATGCTAAGCAAGACTCAGAAGCTGTGGAGAAACTCTTATCAGTTCCCTTGGGCAACACTGATCCCAATGGACCAGTGATCTAAGTTGATATAGTATGTAGCTTCCTGTGTAAGGAGTCAGTATATACCAAATAATATTTTACTTGAGGTTAAAACAGAAACTGTAATTTAAAGCAGCCATTCTTAATGGACAGGGGGTCCCTGGCACATTGGAAAGGGGTCACAGACTGGAAGCAATTCTTCACGCACACCACCTTATAAGGTTTGTTATGCAACATACACAATCTAGATTGGGTCTATATTTCTTTCACGATTTATGACCATGGCCAATGGCCAAAAAAGTTTGAGAATGTCTGATTTAAAGGAGCAACTTAAAATGTATGCTAGTAAGCTGTACTTGCATCTAGGTCTTCACTGGGATCTTCACAGCAGAAATGGTCCTCAAAGTAATAGCGATGGATCCTTACTATTATTTTCAAGAAGGATGGAATATTTTTGATAGCATCATTGTCAGCCTGAGCTTGATGGAGCTGGGCCTTGCAAACGTGGAAGGACTGTCAGTTCTAAGATCCTTCAGATTGGTAAGTACACTAATTAGTGGTACTTTAACACCAGCTTTCACATAATCGTCAACATTTACAGTTGTACCTTGACTTATGAATTTAATCCGTTCCAAGTGCATGCTCTTAAGTCAAACTACTCTTAACTTGGGGTACCTATCTAAAAAATTAAAAAATAAGTTAAAAAATAAAAAAAATTGTAAGTCGAGCAGACCATATCTAAAATTTGTAAGGCGGCAGTTAAAATGCCAACAGTTTTCAGCTCTTAAGTTGAATTGCTCTTAAGTTGAGCTGCTCTTAAGTCGGGGTACCACTGTATTTATAAAATGCATCATCACCATCACTACCACCACCACTATCTAACAGTGGATCAATGCATTTAGCATTAAATAAGAATCACTGTCTCATTATTTATCTTACAAGAATGCTAGCATTTCATGAATTTAAGAGTCTAAGCATGCACTTCCTTTCTTACCTGGTCGATAGACGGATAGGCCACAACATTAAAACTACTTACTTAATTGCATGTAGGTCCCCCTCGTGCTGCCAAAACAGCACTTATGTATCAAGGCATGGACTTCACAAGACCTCTGACACCTATAGTACCTGACAGCAAGACATTAGCAATGGATCCTGTTAAGTCCTGCAAATTGTGAGGTGCAGCCTCCCTGGATCAGACTGGGTATTCCAGCATGCTCCATAGATGCTCAATTGGATTGAGATTTGGGGAATTTGGAGGCCAAGGCAACGCCTTAAAGTCTTTGCTATGTTCCTCAAACCATTGCTGAATAATTTTTGCAGTGTGGCAGGGTGCACTATCTTACTGAAAGAGGCCCCTGCCATCAGGAAAGACCATTACCATGTAGGGATGTATGCGGTCTGCAACACTCTCTAGTTAGTTGGTATGTGTCAAAGTACCATCCACATGTAGGACCCAGGATTTCCCAGCAGAACTTTACACAGAGCATAGCCCTCCTGCTGGCTGGCCTTCTTCCCATAGTGCACCCTGCTGCCATATCTTCTCCAAGCAAACTACACACACACACACACAGCCATCCACCTGATCTAAAAGAATGCATGAATCATCACACTAGGCAACCGTCTTCTGTTGCTCCATAGTCCTGATCTGATGATAACATCCCCATTGTAGGTGCTTTTCGATGGTGAACAGGGGTCATCACAGGCACTCTGACTAGTCTGAAGCTACAGAGCCCAATAGGCAGTAAATTGCAATGCGTGTTCTGGCACCTTTCTGTCATAGCCAACATTGGGTTTTTCAGCATTTTGAGCTACAGTAGGTGTTCTGAGTGATCAGACCAGACAGGCTACTCTTCACACCTCACATGCATCAGTGAGCTTTGGGTGCTAGCAACCCTGATGCTAGGTTCACCAGCTATCCAACCTTGCACCACTTTGTACTAACCAGTGCATGCCGGGGACACCCCACAAGACTTGCTGTTTTGGAGTTGCTCTGACCTGGTCATCTAGCCATCCCTGTTTGGCTCTTGTAAGAGTCACTCAAATCTGGATGCCACTTGACCACATTATTTATCATGCCAATAGTGGTTAGAGCCATGTCGACATTGCGCTGGAGCAACCAGCCTTAAATCAACGTCTGTATTGGGCAGAATTTGTGAAACTGAGTGTGAATCTCTCCACAGCTTTAAATTTAATACATAGACATCCAGAAATAATGGAGGTAATTAGTAAATCTACCAGTCATCTCAGACTCCGTGTTTCTGTCTAGCCCAGGTATTGTCTCATTATAAAGCTTGCATGGGAAAGAAAATTCAGTAGTGGTTTACTATTGCCATCTTCGGCACTGTACTAACAAACGTTAGCTGAGTGTTGCCACCTTTGCCTCCTCCAGCAGTGTCACCTTCAGCGACCTCTGCTGCCCACATCACCACTGGAACAATCCGTTCTCTTCTGCTGATGTGGCCATTACCCTTGAGGAAGGTTTAATGTCTCAGCTGTGACCATTCCAGCTTGGGAATGGAGCTGCAAGGTTGTGATAGAAGTCGACCCTCCTGATGACATTGCTCACACCTTTACTGACACATTTAAACCCCTTCACCACATTAAGATGTGCATCTAAGAAAGGGAAGGATAATAGGATTTTCCTAGTAAGAAAAAAAAGTCCTGCAGTGACTTAACATTGTATCCTTCTGCTCAATACTAACCAATGCTTTGGATCAATCATCAATCCAAATGCAGTCTCCAACCAAGAAATCATAGCAAGACTGAGACTTGGAAGGACAGCCATAAAGGAATTCTAAAACACCATCATGTGTAAAGATGTGTCACTAGGACCAAGAATATCCACACTACAGTGGTCCCCCTCCCTTTCGCGGTTCATATACTGTGGTCCCGCTATATTGCGGGACCACAGTATATGAAAAAAGGCCCCCTGGGTTTCAGGCCTCCCATACTTATCTCCAACCTGGTGCTGTCCTGAATTGGCCTGTGAGGGCCTTCTCAGGCCTTCTGGAGGCCCCAAAAGGGCCTCCTGTGAATCAGAAGTGACTTCCGGTAAGCCAGAAGTGACTTCCGGATCTCCATAAATTATTTCTGATGCCTCCAGTAAGTACAAGAGCCCCCAGCTAGGCACCCCAGGGCCAAACTGACCTGTATTCACATATCGTGGATTTTCAATTATCGCAGGTTGAGTTGGGTCCCTAACTCCCACAGTAGGCGCGGGTTCAGTGTATTATATTTCCAGCACTATGTATGGCTGTGAAAGTTGGACAAGAAAGAAAGCAGACCAGTGGGAGGGGGGGAGATAATTATTTGCAATGCGGTGCTGGAGGAGAGCTTTGCAGTTGTCCTAGACTGCCAGAACGATGAATAAATGGAATCTAGAGCAGAGATAATTCAAACCCAAAATATCTCTGGAAGCAAAAATGGTGAAACTGAGGTTGTCATACCTTGGGAACATCAAAGCAAAGTGTTTTGCTTGTATTCAAGTAGTCTCTGGGTGGTTTACAGTTTAATTACAGTATGCAGGCTACACATTGCCCCCCCAACCAAGCTGAGTACTCATTTTACCAACCTCGGCAGGATGGAAGGCTGAGTGAACCTTGAGCCTGCTACCTGGGATTGAACCCCAGGTTTTGAGTACAGTTTTACCTGCAGTACAATCATTTAACCACTGCACCATGAGGCTGTATAAGGCTCTATCAAGAAAAAGCAACATTTGTTGGAAAAATACAAGCTGCTGAGAAAGGCTGAAAGAAGGGAAAGTGAAAGGCCAATACAATCTTTATTTCTTTATTTTATTCGATGTATTTTATTTATATGCCTTGGCCACCTAGCAGAAGTGACTCTGGGTAGCTTACAAAGATGGATTGACCCTCTAAAGCAATGGTTCCCAAACCTGGGTGCCCAGACTTTCTTGGACTACATCTGCCAGGAATAATGACAAAGGGTTCCTGGGAGTTTTAGCCCAAGAACATCTGGGCCCCCAAAGTTGGGAACCATTGCCTGAAAGGAAGTCACAACCTTGAATTTACAGGAGCTGAGACGGGGCTGTTGAGGACAGGACTTTTTGGAGAGGGCTCACTCTTAGGGTTGCCAAAACTTGGAGGACACTTGAAGAAGAACTAGCCCAGAGATAGAAAGCTTCCATAAGTCGAGGAGCTGTGTGTATATTCTCACCCCTGGCGCTTGAAGAGCTGCACAGACCTGCACATTCCAAATCATTTTTCTTATTAAAAAAAAAAAAACACCCAGACATGGCATACGTGGTTGCTTCCTGACAGACCCTGAAGGGCACAAGGGGACTTTTTGAACAACTTTTTAAAGTTAAAAGAGGGAGGTTGAAGAGACATGTTTGGGATCCTGGGTGGCCACATCTAGTAATTGGGTTCCACTTTCCCTTTCCCTGATATAATCCCACTTTACAGATGTCATAAAATAATTGACACATGCAGTTGAATGCCTATCATACAGACGTTAATGCTAATAGAAATAAAAATGTGAATTATGCTGACTATATATGAAAGAAAATGTAGCTTTCAGAGCTCAATAAGTTGTCTGCTCTATATTCAACATTTTCCTGATTATTTGTTATGAAATCTTCCCTCCAAAACTGGACAGATTGTGTTAAATCTTCATTTTCTAATTTCAAAAGCAATAAAGGGCAAAACCAACTTTGAGTAAAGTAACAATGTGCAACTGCCAACCCTTTGAATTTATGAACATACTAATGATAGCAATATCATTTTCCTATTGTTTTCCAGCTTCGAGTCTTCAAGCTGGCAAAATCTTGGCCAACACTAAACATGCTGATCAAGATTATTGGCAACTCGGTGGGTGCTCTGGGGAACCTGACTTTGGTCCTGGCCATCATTGTCTTCATTTTTGCCGTGGTGGGAATGCAGCTCTTCGGCAAAAGCTACAAGGAGTGTGTCTGCAAGATTGCGGAAGACTGTGAACTCCCTCGCTGGCACATGAATGACTTTTTCCACTCTTTCTTGATCGTCTTTCCGAGTCCTTTGTGGAGAATGGATAGAAACCATGTGGGACTGTATGGAGGTCGCAGGCCAGACCATGTGCCTTATTGTTTTCATGCTAGTCATGGTGATTGGAAACTTAGTGGTATGTAGTCAGTAACTGGCCTTTGTCAAAACTTATTTCATTTGTTACTTTGAAGAAAGGTTTCTGAAAGAAAGATTGGCTTGTAATCTGTATTAGAGTTGGGCAGTCTTATGTGAAAGGCTTGTATGTGTTTCATCCTTGAAAGAATTTATTTATTTATTTATTTATTTTTAAACTTATATACCGCAGCCTATTTCCCCACAGGGACTCAGTGCGGTTTACACAGTACAATAGGAAATACAAGAGATAAGAACAATAAAAACCAGATAAAACATAATCTTAGATGTCATATAACAGTACTGTATCATTACATTTCCTGTTACATATTTGGTCTGTTGATAATATCGGTTCATTCGAAGAAAGGCAGACAATGGTATCAGAAACCCCACAAAAGTATTGCCACACAATATGTAGCACTTGATGCTGCAAATGATGCAGAATATTTTTTCAGAGTAGACAGCCTCTCAAACTGATAATCATAATTTCCTATGCATCCTCTTTATAATATATTATTTGTGCAGTTCTCCCAACAGTACCTTTAAGTCTCCGATTTGGTTTACAAAAAGAAGAAAACAGGTTGTCACATTTTTCTACCGACTCCAATTTTTAAAATCGGCTAAAACATTTAGTACATGAGACCATGATCCATCTTGTGAACATCTGGTTTATGATATGATATGCTCCAAAATTCCTTCAAAATGTCATTTTGGGGGAAGAAAAAAAAGTTATGTTTGCCAAGTAGGCAGGAACACAGAGGGGAAATTTGAATCGATACCTGAGAAGTGAGTGAATTCACTTTAACCAGCAATTGGGGGCCAAGAGAGTGGAGGAAATTACAAATCAGCCTTCATGTGCAACTTGTCAAGGCACTTTCTGCTGTAGCTGTCCATATTTTCAGGATACATAGCTATAGCAGATGCTTGTTTAACAAGCTGCAAACAAGAATTGTTTGGCAATTTCCTCCCTCTCTCTCCTTGATGTTCTAGCACAACTTTATTCTATCTTGACAGACAGACAGACAGACAGACAGACAGACAGACAGACAGACAGACATAATTTAGCACCAATACCCATGCACAACTTTTCAGGATTGGTGCAGCTACTCACACCACTTGAACCAATGCAATAGCTTTTTTTTACCAATGGGTGGGGGAGAGTTGAAGCCCCAGATGGAAATATTTGGGTGAGCAGGGAGCTTCACGCTGTTTTTTGCTGAAGTATATGTCTTAAAATCAATGGAAAACAATACAAATCTAACTGACTTTCCCCCTGAGCATTTCTCATAGTATTTGTCAAGATAGTTGCTTCTGAAAAGTGTTTCTCTGAGCCCTGTTTAAACTAGCATTCCATTTTCAGAGGGCCGTGGGTACCGTATCCCCGTTTTTGCTGTTCTCTTTTTTTTCACTCTGCGTTTCCTTAATAGAAAGGAAAATTGGCAATCTAAAGCATATTTCACCGCTGGACAATTTATTCCTGAATCTATTGTGTGGCCTAATTGAAAAGATGCAGGGAGTGGGTTAAAGCAGATCCTTTGTGTCGAAGACCCCTGAATTACGCTTCTTCATGTGTTATGTAGGCCAACCAAAGGAAAGTACTGTAAGGAATTTGGTGAGAGCGTGCATGCGGCCAGGGAGTGTTCTTTGCCCTCCCCCATCCTATTTTATTTTATATTTTAAGGATATAACTGGCAATCCAGTGAAGCCTTCTGATATACAGCTCGGGATTGTCTCAAAGTGGTCGTATTTGTGTCCAGTAGCCTCTTCTGCAAAAGAAGCAATCCATTATTGGACTGTATGCTGTCCCCTTTCTTGCACAAAAAGGAAAATCTAGCACAAGAAAGGGAATGACCTTTCTTGATGCAACTCTCTGCCCAAGTAATTAAAAATGTATGCCGGGGGGAGGGATCTAGAGATGGTTTCCAGGCCGCTCTGGGGGCTGCAGCGGGAATGGGGGGGGAGCTGGAAAGCCTGATGCTACCTTCAGAGTCCCGTTGCTTTTAGGCCTTTGAGTGTCAGCAAAATAGAGTTGCTATAATGTTAAGAGGAGATCCTCACTGCCATTGAAATACCCGTCTGTATGTTTTGCTTTAAGAAGCTGCCTTTAACTATCAGCTTCTAATCTAAGCTTTCTATTTCCCATTCCGTTGATGCCGTTAAACTATCATCATCGCTGACCTTTGACCAGGGTAATTAAGGATGATGAGGACTCAGGCTCTTAGTAATATAATAATATGTGGAGATCCTAGAAAGGCTTTCTCTTTAATGCATACACCAACACATGACAAGCATATTATTACGGGTGCCTCCCTGTTCTTTTGTGTGTGTGAAAGAATCGCATCTTCCTTTGATGTGTTCTCTTCCTGACACCTAGGTACTGAACCTGTTCCTTGCCTTGCTGCTGAGCTCCTTTAGTTCGGATAATCTTGCTGCTACAGATGATGACAATGAGATGAACAACCTCCAGATTGCTGTGGCCAGGATTCAGAAGGGAATAGATTATGTAAAGAAAAAAATACAAGAAGTTGTTCAAAAAAGTGTTCTTAGAAAACAGAAAGCCACTGAGGACATCAAAGTGCTTGAAGAAATGAACAACAAGAAAGATCTGTACATTTCCAACCACACCATGGTCGAAATAACCAAGGATGTTAATTATCTGAGAGATGGGAACGGAACCCTGAGTGGTGTATGCACAGGCAGCAGTGTGGAAAAATACATGATTGACGAAAATGACTATATGTCATTTATTAACAACCCAGGCCTCACCTTGACAGTACCTATTGCAGCTGGAGAATCAGATTTTGAAAATATAAACA
This sequence comes from Phrynocephalus forsythii, assembly GCA_029282475.1. Lineage (NCBI taxonomy): Eukaryota > Metazoa > Chordata > Lepidosauria > Squamata > Agamidae > Phrynocephalus > Phrynocephalus forsythii. The sequence continues at coordinate 45,856,635 of JAPFRF010000001.1, forward strand.
CAGAAGAATTTAGCAGTGAGTCTGACCTTGGAGAAAGCAAGGAGGTAGGACTTTATATGTGTATATATGTCTAGGTAAGCACACCGTCATAAAAATAAAGAGCAGAAACCTAAGGAATTAACAATATTTTTATTGCATTGGAAATATATTATTTATGGCCATGCACAGATTAAATAACCAGTTTGTTTATAGGAACAATCTTAGCACACATCGGTTCTTTGTCATTATAACCATGTTTTTTTCAATTTAAAATTTATAATGGTGATATATTTTCCATCTGACAAGTCTTGAAATGATGAGTGATGATAATCATTGGTCCATATGCAGTACATGTTTGTATACGCAAGCTCCTAGGTTTTTTCACTTTTACTCTTTGTCAAGAGAAGTTGGGAAAGACTCTTGGCAGCTGCCTTTAATCAGGATAGATATTACTGAGCTAGATGGATGGACAAGTTGTCTGACGTGACGTACACAAGCTGTATCCCCCTGCACACACATTTGTTACAGGTTAGTCATGTCCTCTGTAGTTGCACTTACAGCAGAACTCCACAGTGGATAGGACAGTCATTTCTTGCCAGTGAAAGAGGGGATTCATGTCTTGTGTTAGCAAGTGCTGGGAGTTTACCATGTCACCTCTACACTAAGCTGCAGCGTTCAGTGGAATAGTTCAGGGAAGTCAGATTGGAGCCATTGGCGGGCTGGGAAGGAACTGGTGCCATTCTGGATCCTATTGGGCTGTCACAAGAGAATTGGTGTAGAAGGTACTCCAAAAGTGTTGTAGTAAAATGTGTATCTGTGTTTGTATGGGTATGCACATGAGAGAGAGAAAGAGAGATCCTGCTTTTCTGAAATAAGGCACTAAGGTGTACAGTATAGTTAAAGCAAATGTGGGCAAAGCACAGACTGTGTGCCCCTCCAAGATTGTTTTAGTTAGCAGAACCTGGAGATCCTCCCCAAATCCTTTGGTGGAAAATTATGATTTTAAAAAATCATTTTCTGCTATCTCCTGTGCGCAGGGGGTTAGAACCTCTGTTGGGTCTTGGGGGAGGAGAATCGTGGTTGTTTTACCTTTCACTAATGATGTTTATATAGGGTTATTTTAAGAGTGTTCTCTCATTTTTAAAGTTGTTCTTAGAAGAATTCACCTGAATTTTCATCTCCATCTGTATTTTGTATAAGTCAGATTTTTGGCACTATTAAAAAAAACTTTCGTACAGGTTATAGTTCCTTGCTTTGTTATGCGAGTACAGTGTTTGCAACTTGTGAAATTAGTTCTTTCCTCTGGAATCTATGGGATATTTCATTTTTTCATTGCTGTTCTGACCTGCTGTAATAATTGTGCAGTGTGGACTTGTGGTGAACCTTTTCATAGATTATAAGTAGGGAGTACACAGAAGTGGTTTTCCATCCTCTTCTTCAGGGGGAGACACCTTGGGACTGTTCAACTTGCCCAAGGGCACACAGACTGGTTTCTCTGGTATGCATGGAGGGGGGGGGATTGAATTCGCATCCTCTGACTTGGCTGCCAGATCCCTAACTCACTGAGCTATCTAGACAGCCTCTGACCTGTTACAACTATTAGGATTTCAGGATTCTAGTCTTATTTTCATGTTTTTTATTAGGCGTCGCTGATGACCTCACTAATAGCTATGGTAGCCATGTACACTTCACCAAAGCAAGAGGAAATGCAGTGCTGTTGAAGGAGACAATGGTTTCAAGTTTTCACTTGCCACCTTATAGGTATAGATACAAATTTAGAAATAATAACTGTAATTTAAATGGAAGGATAATGTGACTGATAATAGCGAGAGAGGCGATTAAAAGAATGGCACATATGCTTAAACTGGTGCCCTTGCTGTACCTTCTTATTGTTCTTTGTCTTTGAACAGGACAGTGCTTGAAAAACCACTCAAGTAGACGGCCTCTTCAAAAATCAAATTATCCCGGGACAGCCTTTTCAGATAGAGCAGTGGGTCCCAAATATTTTTCAAGCCATGACTCCATTTTATAATAGCCAAATAACCAGAGACATCCCCCATGTTTACATAAAAAGACATTTTAACAGGGTAAAGCCATCCCTTCTCAGAAAGGAGAGACTTATTTCTACCTCAAAGGGTTATTTCTCATACATACACATACACACTCAGTTTAATATCCTGCTCTGTAAGGACAAGGAAGAAATTAATTAACAAGGGCTATGACACATGCAAGGCAACCAGCAACCCCCACCCCTAGAAAACACATTGCACAGTAACTAACTACCTTGGGTGGTGTGACACCCCCCCCCCCAGGTTGGGAAACACTGAGACAGAGGACTGTACTCCACAAAGTGGAATACATGGTGGCCCAACTGATTGAGAATCATTTTCATTTACTTAGCCAGTAACACATCAGGTCATTCAGATTATCATATCTCAGTTTAATCACCTGTGATATGAATAATTCTACCAAAGCATATAGACTTGTTATTCCTGCTTTTACAGCACAGCAATCAAATCAAGTCAGGAGGCCTTTGATTAAGCTAAACTACACATTTTGTGTCATCTTGGAAAATATGATTACTGTACCAGCTTTGATTAAATATCCTGGCTTGTGTCAAAGGGAATTGTGAGAAACCATGGTTCATTATAGACTTCCTGGCTTACCTAAACGTAACCATTGTCAAAATTATGCTTTATTGATATTTATGTTTTCAAAAAGTGTTTGTTTCATAAAATATGTTGTATATTATGTTTTAGTTTTGCATTTATCTGCAAAACGAAGATTAAATTTGCAGATTTCTTTTAAATCTGGACATACCTCTGTCCCAAGGTAACGTGAATGCTTCTGATCCATAGAAGAAAGTGTTACTTTTTTTTGCTTTTAACTACTTTTAAAGGTCAAGATACCTTTTAAAAATTGCACAGCTATTTTATATACTGGTATACAATGAAAATATCAGTTTCAGGGAGGGCTTGAATCTTGGTAACAAAGGTGAGGTTTAACACCAGTCATAAAATGTGCAATTTAGCCTTTCAGCAGTAGATTATTTTCTGTGCATCACAATTAATTACATTTTAACTGGGAAGATAAATTTCCGCTGCGTGATATTTAATATAGGGGGGTCTCCTTTAAAACAAGATGTGTTTACACACACACATCAGCTTCTTTTGCTCAAAAAAAAAATATTTACACAACTGAAGTTGGATTCTCATCCAATTTGTTAGGGCTGGTGCAATTTGTGGCAACTCCCACGAGGAATTGCCTCTGGACCTGCCAACCATGCCCAGTATTTTGAAGTGCAAACATTGTGTTGTGTCATACCAATCTTATACACAACTTTATGGGGTTAAATCCATTTTAACTGATGTCTAATTAAACATGCCCATAACAGTGTTCTCAGCATGCATTGGATGGGCTCCAGGATTTTGTGACCTCTGGGCAAGGCAGCTGAGCTGAGCTCTCCCTTCTGACATAGCTCCTACTGCACACAGCAGTGGGCTGAACTGCAGCTTCTCATTCCTCCTGGCGGCAGCACCATCATTGGCATTGCCCCTTCGGCCAATGGGGAAAAGGTGGGAGAGCGGGAGGAACACAGCAGATTTGAGATCTTTAAATAGCAGCAAGGCCAGTGTTGTGCATTGTTTTGTGGAGCTGTGCTTGGAATGGACCAAATGGCCCAATTTCAGCTAGGCTGGCTACTGATAGCATATCCAGGTTCATGCCTTAGAACTACTGTATGGAGGTGAAGGACCAGTGCGTAATTATGATTGCAAAGCTGGCACCACTGCGTCACGGGGGGGGGCATGGGGATGAAAAATATGAAAATTGCTGCATGTCATTGTATGGCCCCATTAATGATTAACTGTGGATCACTTTGTTTCCTGTTACGCTCTGTATGTCAGAGTAGAGCAGTGGTTCTCAACCTGTGGGTCCCCAGATGTTCCTGGACTGCAACTCCCAGAAGCCTCTACCTCTTGCTGTGCTGGAAGGGATTTCTTGGAGTTGCAGTTCAGGAACATCTGGGGACCCACAGGTTGAGAACCCCTGGAGTAGAGCATATCAAAGGTTGATAGGCTTAAGAACTGAATTCTGCTGTCAGTCAGTCAGTCTCTCTCTCTCTCTCTCTCTCTCTCTCTCTCTCTCTCTCTCTCTCTCTCTCTCTTGCTCTTTTGTAATTATATATTCTTTTCCCTGAAACGGACTTGAAACTGTGCTTGAAATGCAAGTCTCCAAAGAGGTACTCTGGAGGTACTATGCCATGAACTTCATTGCCTGCCATTCTTACTTCTCACAGGGGTAGAACCAAGCTGGAGCAATCAAGAATGCAGCTCTGGTGCTTTTTACCCAGGTAGATTCAACGTATCACCACCCTTACACAGGTTACCAAAGCAAGTTATACATGATATATAATCACTTTCTGGTGGATTTTGACTGGCCTGCATGCTCCTGAGCTATGTTTCCTTCCCTGCCCATTGCAAGATAGTCCAGACATGCACAGCTGCTCTTTGCTGAGTCTTGTGACTCACACATCACAGCATGGTCAGGCAAGACTGGCAAACCCAATAGATATTCTAAGTCTGCTAATGGTTTTTTTAAGATACATTTTTTTCTCGGCTCTTTTGAACAGCTACTGCATGACCTACAGGTTTCGTAAAATGGATTATAAACTGAATGAGAATGTTGAGCTCTCCAAAGACCAAGGGGGAGGGAGCATGCATCGTTTTTAAAAAGAATAAAAACAACCCCTTTTTGATTCAGCCCTTATAAATGTGGCATTTGGTTATTAACACTGTCTTGGGGGGGGATGTTTGAAATGTTTTAATTTCAGTTTGTAAAATGATTTATTAGGCTGTTCTGCTAGTTTACAATTTATATTTTGAAATGCTGAATGTTCTTTCACAATGTTGTGTAGCAAGATTCTCTACATCCAACAGCCTTCTTCCATTATTTGATTGAGGACTACGTATTTTGGATTTTCATCTATGGGGTAAATTGGTACAGAAGACATACCTTTTGAAAAGTGTATCTCAATACTTTCTAGAGTGTATGCTTTGAAAAACACTGAAAAGATATCCTTTCTGAGAAACAAGTTGATTTTTATCATTCATAGACATACCGTTAGTAAGTCAAATATCCGATCAAAAAGTTTTTAAAATGCACTGGTGTACATGTGCAAAGCTTACCATTTGACATTTATCCAAAGGAATGATATTTGTATAGCTCCTTTGTCTTGGTATATTTTCATTGCTAAAGAGAGACAATTTGCAGTTTGGTTTTACAGCTGTCTTATATAGACAGTCAACTCTATTTGGCAGTGGCCATTGCTAGGGAGACAGGAAGTGAAGAAATGATTGCATGTATGTTTCCCCATCATGTATACATGGTTCCTTGGATCTCATCCTGTAACAATGGGAATCTAAATGCTGTGTAAGGGAACAGCAAGATGTTGCAACCCTGGAATTTTTATATTACCTTCAGTGTAACAACAGCCTTTCGCGATGACATATCTGAAGATCTTGACTTCCTCAAGATTTATTCCTCTGTGATCCTACAATGTTGGAATTGGTAATATCTAGTTGAAAATATTCAATTAAACTAAAAAGTGACTAAATCCACTCCATGCATAACACTCTGCTTTAACAGCCAAATGAAAACAGTGAAAAATACTTGGTAAACCTTTTGAGCAAGTGAATGTCTCTGTGTGCTGTGATGTCCAGCTCCTTTTACTAGATGAGATAGTAAGGAATATACATCTAGATATAAACATTAGTTATCTAGTGCAGCATAAGTTTGGTCATTACTTGGCGAGTTTCTCTCTGCCTGCCATCAATATGGTCATCATGGATGGAGAAGTGTATTATTTTACCGTCCCATTCACATAACGTAACAGCACAATGTATAGAATTTCATCATAGGAGTGGCTGGCAGAGAGTATCATTTGTCAACCAGTTTCTTAGCTCTAAGAAAGTTTTAATGGCTATTTTAACTAGAAAGGCATTAGCTTAATTATTAGAGATTTTAAAGAAATTTAGGGATACAAACTGATGTCTTTTCAGCCTTGGACTTATTAAGCATAAATATCATGAAGCTGCAAATTGAGAAAGGCTTCACCCGTTCCACATTATCAGGAAAAAAACCCGCAAACAAGGAGAAGAGTTTTTTTGTTGTTGTTGTTGCTTTTATTTTTGCCTTGGGTCCTTTTCCAAGGAGAAAGGTGGGGTAAAATCTTCAAAATAAATAAATAAATGTTCAGGAAAAACCTTCAGCAATATGGTTAAAAAAATAAAGAACGTGATACAGTAAGACCCCCATATCCATTGATTCATTAATCACTGATTCAGTTATCCACGGTTGACAGAGAAAAAATTAAATAAATAATCCAGCAGCCGCAAAGCAATTACTGTCACAAACAGCAGCCATAAAGCAAGCTACTATAGCATAAGAGCAGCCATAAAGCAAGCTTTTGTCACAAAATAGCAGTTTTGGGGTTTTTGGCGTTCTCTCTTATCCACGATTTTCGTTATCCACGGGAAGGCCTGGAACCAATCCCCATCAGATACCGGGATCCTACTGTAGTTGTTTTTGTACAGTTTGTCACATTATGAAGCAAGGTGGTATTTCAAGCTGATTTATTTCTGATAATTTATAATGGCTGAATCCCTTTGTTTAGTTTAATATCACCTGAATCATGAAATGGTTTGTAAAGCTTTTAACATTTGTATAAGGGGCCTGCTCCTGCTCCCATTGAAATAATGTAAATCAAAATCAAATGAGAGCAAGACTGGGCCTTTAAGTGAATGCTTCTGATAATAGAAACAGACCCCATTAACATGCTATTGGGCAAAGCTTGTGTTGATTATTGTGTTGATTATTATTAAGGCAAAAACCAAGAGATGTACTAAAATTCCAGAGAGACAGATTACGTTGTTGCCCTGTTGCCATCGACACCACTTTAGATGATGACTACTTACCATTTGGGGATTATAATTCAAATTATTTTTCCAGATTTTTTTAAAAAAAGAAGTTGGATTTCTTTTCTGTTTCACCATCCTCTTCTTTTAACTGGGTGCAGTTTCACTGGTATTGCACAGGCTTCTGCTCTAGCCAAGCATGTTGTTTTGCTGATTCAGGCCTTGGGAATGCTGCATCATCAACAAATGCTTTCTAGTGTGTTCCTTGCAGATAATAAAAGACATTATTTCTGTATGAGTGCCTAGTGGTTTCTAAGAGAAGATGGATCAACTTTTATTAAAGTGTATTTTTAATGCAAAAACAATTGTGGAAATCATGCAATATCTGTTACCTTATGTGGGTTCTAAACTATAGTTACTGCTTTTATTTGTCCAGTTATTACTGAATATGAATGTCATCATTTATTTATTTATTTAAAAACACCAGGAATTCTACAATTGGTTAGAAATGACTCACTACTTGCACTGAAACATTGGAGAGGCCACTGAAAATACTCATATTGGCCAAAGTCAGACATAATATCAAATTGTGTTTTCCTCTTACATGAAAGTGCTATAGTGAGCCTCCATTTCATGCACTTCTACCTCTTTAATTCTCTAGCAGAGGAGATCAAAAATGTTCACTTCTGGGTTTAAATAAATCCATTTTCTATGACATCTAAATTTCATTTTCCATTCATGTACTAACACAACTGGATCTGTTACCTTTCCCAGTCATTATTATACCCTTGGTTTTGTTAAGATTGTAATTTTTACTGAAAAATTAACATTAAAAAAAAAGAAAGAAACAGGCCTGGATCTGAAAGCATGGTTTGGTCATGATGTGTTCTCATTAGGTGTGACTTAAACAAACCACAGTTCCCTTGCTTTTAATATTATTGGGAACTCTAGTTTGTTTAAAACTGGAAGTGTACACGTCTGATCTCCAGGGTGTGAAAGAGCAAACGAGGGAAGAGAGGCTGGCCACAAGTCTTTTAACATAGCTGGATATACCCTGTTTCTTGTTCCATGTAGTCTGTACCGTTGAACTTGAGTGTTTGTTAGTTTCATCCCAAATCTGCGTTTTTTTTGTTTTTGTTTTGAATGATTATAATGGCATAACAGCAGGAACATCCTTCAACTTGGAAGTCATTTTGCTTACACTGTAGTTGACCCAGCACAGGGAAATGCATGGCATCTTCAGCTTGTGCATTGTGTTCAACTACAGATTGTTCTTGGAACTAATTGCCTTACATTACAATAACAAGAAGGGACAAACCTTTTGCAGTGTTAATTGCTTAAGAAATAGTGGCTGAAATCCTGTTGCTGAATAACTTTTAGAGGCAAATTGTCATAAATTAGGAAATCCCTGTAGGCATTCTCCGTTCCATGCTGCACCATGCAACTTACAGCAATTTATTTCAACCATTATGCTGTTTGTGTAATTCTACAGCAGGATTTTAGTCACTGTGTAATAATAAGCACTGCAGACTTTCTTGATTAAACTAAAATCAGTGTACTGTACTTGTGAAGTCCATTATCTTTTCCCGTTTAGGAAATAAAAATACCTGCTCATGGTGCTGAATTTTAGAGTTAAAATTATGTAAATGATTTTGAGCACCATCCATTTGGGGGAGAGAGCTCCATTGAATCGCAGGCTGCGCCCCAACCCCAGCACACATAGTTTTGCTTAAAAATATTAGAGAGTGGATTAGACACCAAGTTGTTTTTAAAATGTAACGGGCAACAGAATAGAAAATTAATTTTGATTAATAAAGTAACTGCAATACACATCAATATTGGTAATAAAAATGCTGTGATCTTAGTTTATTATATGTTGGTATGTACTGATATATTAAAAATTAAACATACTCACACACACACAGACACACACACACACACACACACACACACACACACACACACACCACAACCACAATCATCATCTTAGATCTGGAGAGCTGGAAAGGACCTTGAAAAATTATTGAGTCCAGCTCCTGTCCAGGAGATTCCTCAGCAAGAGACCTAAACCCCTAAGACAGTGGTGGTGAAATTTCGGCATTCCAGATGTTTTGGGCTACAACTCCCAGAATTCCAAGCCTGTACTGCCAATGTCAAAGGACTGTGACAGTTGTAGTCCAAAACATTCAGCAGTAATAGCAGAGGACTGATACCAGAAGGGACAGATATAAATTTTACTGCCATTTTCTTCATTCCCTTAGTTAAATTAACGATTTGGATATGTTGCTGTTGAAGTACAGTCACCCCCCGCCATTTCGCGGTTCAGGTCCCGCGGTCCCGCTACATCGCGGGATCGCAGTACCTGCACTGCTGGGGGCGATCAGGTCGCTCCCCACCCCCTGCCCCCTCCAAGGCTTCACGGAGCCGTGCGGGGGTGCCGGGAGCGGGGGCGCAATCTCCATTGAAATGCATTGCCAATGCATTTCAATGGAGAAATTTTCCCCATTGGAAAGCATTGAGCCAATGTTTTCCAATGGGGAAAATTTTCTCCATTAAAATGCATTGGCAATGCTTTTCAATGGAGACGGCCCCAGAGGAGAAGTCTGGGCGGTGCAGGTGGGCGGCGGTGGGAGGTCAGATCCCACTGCCGCTGCCGGCGCACGCCGCCCCAAGACTTCTCCAACAGGCGCGTGATCGCCCCCCCCCAGCGCCCCCCACCCGCTTCCGCATATCGCGGATTTTCATGAATTGCGGGTGGGTTGGGTCCCTAACCCCCGCGATTGGCAGGGGTTACTGTAATACAAAAGAATGTAAGACTTACCCATTGGTCTGTCTGAAACAGCCTGTCGCTAGGGTAACTGAAGAAAGTTATAAAGTGTCATAAAAGTGGCTTTCTAAGTTGCCGGAAGTTCAGTTCTCTTCAGTGAGTTTTTAAGTGAAATGCTTTGTGCTGTGATCTGGATGACTCCAGTGTGGAACAGCATGACAAACAGTGAACATTTTGTTATTCAAATTATGTCAGAATTTATACTCAGTATATTGAGGCTGGGTTCTCCTGTAACCCACCTGCATTGTTTTTAAAATATTTGAAAAAGTGTTGAGTCTATAATGTTTAAATCCAGTAACAGAATCATGTAATAAATATCCAGGTTCTTCATATATGTACACGGAGATGAATTCAGTTGTTTATTATTAATATTTAACTCTTGCCTTCTCATGTTATAAAGTCTAATACAGTATTTTAAATTTATTCCTTGCAAAAAAAAACCTGTTGCTGAGCTATTATTTTACTAGTTCAACAGCATATACAGTACATCCAAATTAATAACAAGATCAACAAAAAATTCTCAGATTATGTAATTTACCTCAGGATATACTGTATGCAGTTTGTCTATAGCAAAAAATTGTCACTCTGTTACCCTACCATCTGAGGGAACTGAGTTGTTTAGCCTAAAAGTAGTTTTGAGAAATAAGAAAATAAAGCATTACTTTCTCCCCGAATGGGTCCAAGGCAGCTTACAATACTAATTCAAATACAATTAACAAATTAAAATCAAGACAGATATAATATAAACCGTTTGCTATTTTGGTCACACATTTAGTTTTTTTCACAATATTCATAAGGGCAAAAAGTTAGATACTGTATAACATTTATTTAAAGGTTAGTAGTAAATAAAAGAATGGAAACATTTAGCTTTTTAAAAATTATTGCAATGATAGTACATAAGGCCTTACAATTTTCCATATTAAAAAAAAAGATAACTAAATTCATGAAGATCTTTCCAGGTCAGATTAAATTATTTTGGACCAGACCAGGTACTGTCAGATTTTCTTTAACCATACTTTAACTACACTAAGAAACTGCCTGGCTTTTTTTCCATCTTGCCAAGGACCTTACATCTAAGAAATAACTCCTGGCAAATCCATCTTTTGACATGTTATAACCTATTGGTACCGCTCTGATGAAAGGGGTTTCGCCCCCGAAATATTAGCAATGTTTTTGTTCTTTTTCTAGTAGCCTAAAGGTATCACCTGTTCCAATTTTTTATTTAACTACATATATGAAGTTATAATTGTCAGTATTTTAAGTTGTGATACTTTGACCAAAGAGCCTCTGAGCATGCACAGAATCGTCTCCCCCTCACAGTTCCCACTGGGAACATCACTATGTGACAGCACAGTGTATGAATGCAAATCCCTCCCCCACCCCAGCACGCAGTTTCAAAGAACTGCAGTAGCTCACTGAAGCACACAAACAGGGACTGTAACACGGCATGACTTTTTTGTACAGGCTGAATTTTGCAATCATAGCAAGGGGCCCAGGTCACCTTCAAGCTGGGTTTGCTTTTTTTAAAACTGAACAGCAGTCTGCATATAATACCTGGTTTCATGTGGTATATGACATACTTGTTGTAAAATTAACTTGTCAAGTGACTGTTCTCTCACATGAAATTACCACAGAACATTTGAACAACATATTATTTTCTATAATTTTTCTCTTTGTGTTCCAGAAGAACCTTTAGTGGTCACAAAGATGTATATTTTTAATAGGGAGAAATAATCATAGACTCATAAAATAGTGAAGTGGGAAGGGGTCTAAAAGGCCATCAAATCCAATCTTCTGCTCCATGCAGGAATACAAATCAAAGTCTATCTGCCAGGTGGTTGTCCAAATTTCTCTTGAATGCCTCCAGTGTTGGAGCACTCACCACTTCTTGAGGTAATTGGTTCCGCTGCCGTACAGTCATCCCCCACCATTTCGCTTTTAGTATACTGCGGTCCCAGTATATTGTGGGACCACAGTATATGAAAGAAGGCGGAGGATTACTGTACTGCACTAATGATTACATGTAATATGATACGATGAAAGTTTTTTTTTCCAAAGAGCTTATTCAGCCTCTCAACCTTTACCTTTTATTTTCACAAAAATTTTATTTTTAAAAAATCTGGTCTCCTTTGAGTAAACAAAAATACAGTGGCCGTTTTGAATGCTATGCTTTTGTTCGCATTAAATAACTTACTGCTGTATATGACCAATATAAATCTGCAGAGTGCTGATATGAATAAGTATCTCCTTTTGAGTGTGGGGACTTGCAGGAGGAAAAAACACTTTTCTGTGGGATTTTACTTTCAGAAGCTACATGCAACCAGCTCCTCTGAAGGCAGCACAGTTGATATTGCCCCACCTGGAGAGGGTGAACTGGCAGAGATTGAACCTGAAGAGGCTCTTGAACCTGAAGCCTGTTTTACAGAAGGTAACAGGGATAGAAAAATAAAAATTATTCGACAAAAGGGTTCCCCTAATCACAGGGCCTGTAACAAGCTGTACCGCATTAAAACAACCAGTGGTAAAACATTATTGTCACAGTTAAATAGCGCTGATCCCTCATCAATATTGTATAATTATCTTTATGTTATATGTTCTCAGATGTCAAAAAAAGTCATCCAGCTGTATGGCACATGTAGCCGTACTATTTTCTCTTGAACATAAAAAATCAATCACCATTGGAGAGACAATGTTAGAAACTGCCCCAATCAGAATAGGAGAGAAGGAGTATCTTAATTAATATTTTCCCTTCCTGCTATTGGTCCACTCACACCAACCAAGCTGTTTTCTCATCCATGTGGATAATCATACAAGCAGGAAAGCAGTTTGCAGCATGAATTGAGTGGATAATGTAGCAAATGAGAACTAGATGAATAACCCCACCCCACAACTAATTCTGCCCATAGCATAACTCAGATCTAAAACCTGAATGAGAAAAATAGGCTGTGGTGTGTAACTTGTTTGTACTTGCACAAATGGAACACTTAGATCTGAAGAGCTACTTTGAATAGCAGATACCTGTATTGCCAGATCAATATCTGCATCAGTTTCATGGGAGCACAAGCTCATGATGTATTTCTTTAGAGACCTGGCTGAAATCCCATGAATCCTGCTGGATACAGTTATACAGTTTATCACATGTGACAAATAGACCGCTATCACTAGTTATTTCTCCCCAATATCTAAATACAAATGAGTTTGGACATTTGTTTTGACAGTAGCAAAATTCAGTTACTGTATAGGCATACCTCGGTTTACGAACACCTCAATTAGCATAATATTCGGTTCAAGAAAGGAAATCCTTGTAAATATTGTAATACCTCCATTTACAATTTTTTTCGCAATACCCCAGTTTTCAATTTTTTTCATAAGGCATTGTGAAAAGAGTACCCAGGATGCATTGCGCCCTTGTGCATTTCCCATTTACAAATTTTCTAGAATACAAAACATCCTGGAAAATGCATTAATTTTGCAAATTGAGATATGTCTGTACTCTAAATGCTGTATTTTTTTCAGTAGTTGTTGATGAATCTATTAAAGTCAACCCATAAGATCAGCCAGTGTTTTATGCCCCCAATTTTTATGAGTATAAACTGAAATAGGACCATGTATTCAATCTTGCATTCTTTGAAGGAAAAACAGGATTGAAGAATAGTCAGAAAGTGAATGAATAAAGTAGTATTTATTCCAACACTTAATAGTTGAATGTTGTTGCAAACAGGTTGCATCAAGAAATTTCCATGCTGTCAAGTGAGTATAGAAGATAGAAAAGGAAAAATCTGGTGGAATTTTAGAAAAACCTGCTACAGCATAGTCGAGCACAACTGGTTTGAGACATTCATTGTATTTATGATTCTCCTCAGCAGTGGTGCTCTGGTAAGCAAAATAAAAAATAAAAGTATTTTTCTCAATTTTGTAGTATAAAACATTTTAAATATATCTTATTTTAAATGTGTATTATTTTAAAAACATGTTTAGTACATAATAGTCATTATAAGAAAAGAAGAAAAGGTAAAATAGTTTATCTTCTTGCTAATCTTTTTGTAACATGTTAGTAGAAAATGAAGTCAAAGTGAAAGTCTTAGAGATACAAAATGCATTTTTGAATTATGCCTTCTTTTATGAATGGTAAAGCAATGGTTCCATCCCAATTGTAGGCCTTTGAAGATATATACATTGAACAACGCAAGAACATCAAGACCATGTTGGAATATGCTGACAAGGTTTTCACGTACATCTTCATTCTGGAAATGCTTCTGAAGTGGGTAGCTTATGGCTTTCAGACATATTTCACTAACGCCTGGTGCTGGTTGGATTTCCTTATCGTGGATGTGAGTACTTAAAACCCATAATTTATTGTGCTCCTCCTTGTGTACATGTAATAAATCTTGATATTATTATAAATCCCTTTCCCCAATGCAAAACATAACGAGTACCTTCAAAGTAATTTTCTAGATATGGTAAAACTATTGCTGCCTTAAATGTCTCTTCCTGTTACCTGATGGTTCACTCTAACTCACCAATAAGATTTGTGATCTCAGAAGACATTCCTAGGTGCCAGGTGCCACAGTCACTTCAGTTGCCATGTGGGAATCTCATTGGGTTACTGGTACTTTTGTGCTCTGCCAGTTTATCACTTGCTAAGACTTTTCTGTACATTAATCTGCCATGTGTTGGGATGATGTTTTCCATATTGGTACAAAATATTCAAAATAAAAATTTGCTCTGCTGTGGGGAATAGTCATTTCAAATGCCTATCAAATTATGGCAAGTGAATGTCTCACTGCATTGTAGTAGACATATAGTTAGGTAATAATAAAATATTATTCTGAAGTATTCGAACATGTATTAGATGAAGTGGGGGGGGGGTTGGCAGGCCGACCATAAGAATTGAATATAAGCAATAAAGTTCAACATAATCAATAAAGAAAGGAAGAGTGTGGTAAACACCATTATTGGTAAACTGAGAATTAGCTGATTCTGGGAAGCTGCAGGGTTTTGATTCAAAGATGATAGGGCATGAATGAGGAGAATCATTGAGGAGTCCCAGACCAGCATATAGTGCCTTGCTACTTTTTTTTTTTACATTTCCAAGTGTGTTTTTCCCCTCATAAAACCATCACAGTCTCCTGTGGCAGTTCTTCTGGGAGAAAACCAATTCCCTCACAGAGATCCACTAACTGAGTCAAATTCCAGGCAAAAATCAAAACAAAACAAAATAAAAGACAAATACATGTGGCATCTTAAAAACTATTTTATTTTAATGTAAGCTTTCGTGGACACATCCACTTCTTCAGACATATAGTAGCAGAATGAGGTATACAATTAATAGACAACGGAATATAAGTTACATACAAAATGTTTATTGACTGTTGGATGAGTCACTGCATTTGATGCAGCGATTTGGATGTTTTGTCTAGATCTTTGTTGTGAAGATTCCTCAAGAGACAGGAACTTGTAAGCAATGATCTGCCTGTATAGTTTAGGTCTTTGTTGTGAAGATTCCTCAAGAGACTGAAAACAGAGGCGAGAGAAGGGGAAGAGGGGGGGAAAGAGACCTTGATTTAAGTTTAGCCCATTTTTATGGGTGTCCATCATACATATGAATTTTATCTCTGCTGTTTCCCTTTGTATTCTGGATTTGTAATGGTCCTGTTCCAAAATGGTGACCTTCAATTTTTCCACAGAGTGACCTGGTAGATTGAAATGGTTTGAGACAAGTTTCTATGTGTTGTGGTCCTTGATGTCAGAATTTGTGGCCATTGATTTGTTTCCGTAGGGATTGTCCTGTTTTTCCTACGTACAGTGCAGACAGGCATTGCTGGCAAAAGATGGCGTAGATCACATTGGTGGAGGAGCATGTGAAGCTGCCCTTGATATTGTATTATACTGTTGGTATAATATTGTATTTTACAATGACAATATTATACTGTTGCCTTCTGGCAGAAGATACAGAACAATTAAAACTCGGACCACACGTCTTCTGAACAGTTTTTATCCCAGAGCTATAATTGCACTTAGTAATGAACTCAAGGACCACCAGCAGTGAGCACTTGGACAGGATTATCTAGCCTATTGTGTAGATGCTTGTGTTTTTAGGGGGCGGGGCGGTTGGTGGGTGGGGGAGTGTTCGGGGATTTATGTGTGTGTGTGTTGAAGGGTTTTTTATTGTGTGTGAGAGTGTCTGGGGATTTGTGTGTGTGTGTGTGTGTGTGTGTGTGTGTGTGTGTGTGTGTGTCTCTGGTGTGTGTGTTCATTGTATGTGTATACTGTGTATATACACACAATGACAATAAATTATGATGATGATGATGATGATGATGTGACGTTGTTGGGTCCTGTGATTGTGTTGCCAGAGTAGATGAGTGGGCAGAGTTGGCATCGGGGTTTGTGGCAAGGTTTAGTTCCATTGTTTGTGTTGCTGTTTTGTAATCCTTTATTTGCTTGAGGTTGGGAGGTTGTCTGTGGGCAACAATAGGTCTTCCAGTGAGGGCTTTGGAGAGTGATGTGTTCTTGTCAAGGATGGGCTGGAGACCATTTAGGATACATGTGAGTGGTAAGGATTCCTCTCCATGGGTCCAGATCAGAAAAATGTCATTGATGTATCTGAAGTAGAGAAGTAGTTTTGGGGTGCAGTGGTTCAGAAACCGTTGTTTCAGGTCAGTCATGAATATATTTGAATATTGTGGGGCCATAGAAGTGCCCATTGCTGTTCCATTGATTTGGAGGTAGATTTTGTTGTCAACAGTTAAGTGGTTTTGTGTGAGTACAAAATCACAGAGGGTGGTGATTATGTGGGATTCCTCCTTGTTTTGGATGGTGTTTGTGATAGCTTGTAGTCCATCTTTGTGTGGGATATTGGCATAGAGAGCCTCTACATCCATTTTGGCCAAGATGGTACTATCAGGAAGGTTCTATGTGGAATGAAATTTAGTAAATATGTAGTGTCTCCTACATAAATGGGTACATTGGTGGCATAAGATGTGAGAATGGTGTCCACATTTCCAGATACCCCAACAGTGGCAGTGTTGATGCTCAGTATAATAGGTCTGCCAGGGTTACTTGACTGAATCGAGTTTCCCTTCCTGTCTGAATGTTGTCT
This sequence comes from Phrynocephalus forsythii, assembly GCA_029282475.1. NCBI lineage: Eukaryota > Metazoa > Chordata > Lepidosauria > Squamata > Agamidae > Phrynocephalus > Phrynocephalus forsythii. Next base: position 45,873,457 of record JAPFRF010000001.1, read on the forward strand.
TTTTGCAGACTGTTCAGTTGCTTTTCCTAGCAACAGATGCATTCTAGCTGATAGGGAGAAGCAGTGATTAGCAGTTACCTGGCAACGGGCAGGAGACCAAATCTGCCTCTGATCCTCTGTGTTTGAGTTAAGGCCTAAACCAGACCCAAACATGTATACATTATTTTCTACCCAGGGAAGGTATAGCGGTAGAGCATGAGTTCCACCGCTATACCTTCCCTGGTTCCATCTTCATGTTGTGCTGAGTTCCATCTTCATGTTGTGCTGAGAAAGGACCCAGCATGTAACTGTGAAAACTTACTTTCATTCTGAGGAGTTAATACCGAGCTTAACCATATTTCATTATCTGACTCTGTACAAGGTATTTTCCTGTTGTTGTGAACCAGGACCTATATTCACTATATTTTAAATAGTTGGATAATCAGTTCTTGGTCATTTTAGAGTTATTAATTTTATAAAGAGTGATGGCAGGTGCCAATTTTTAATGGAAAGGTCATAATTTTTATTATACAGTGTTAAAGCCTATGCAATAAAGGTGATGGAAACATAATTATTCCTAGTGTCTTTATAATTAGTTCGTAGCTATTACTGATTAACCCAGGATGCAGGAGCTTACTCTCTTCCTCACCACCTTATGGAGAAGCACATAGACCTCAGCAACATTTGAACATACAAATCTTAATTTCATTTCCTAACCCCCCCCCATTTGTCTCATGTCCTACTGTGTTCCAAGCTGAAATTTCAGCAGTCTATTGCTGAAACTGGCAACTTACATCAGAGCTAAGAGTGTGACAAGAGGTTCTACTCTAGAGATGGGCACGACTTGGCAGAATTCCCGTTTCCGTTTCCATTCCTTGTTTCCATTACGGAACGGAAACGGTAATGGGAATTACTCCGCCAGAACTCGAACTCGAACCGACTAAAGAATAATTGGGTCTGATTTGTCGTGGTCGTTCCTGGCGTTGCGGCGATCCCGCGATGCCAAGCGGCACAGAAAAAAAGTTTTAAAAAGTTAAAAAAAACCTGATTCCCGGCCAAAAAGCAGGCGGAAATATGCCTGCCTGAGTGAGGGCTCAGGGCACCTACCAGAGGGGTGGTTGACCCCCCCTCTCCCATCCTGGGCTGCTCTGGTGGTGGGGGAAATCCTCGTCGTAGTCGCTCGCAACAAGCACCGGACTCGCCGCCGGACGCCGCAATTCAAGCGGAAGCAGCACAGAAAAAAAGTTTTAAACTCCCCCCCCATTCCCGGGCCAAAAAGCAGGCGAAAATATGCCTGCAGTGCAGAGTGCACCTACCAGAGGGGTGGTTTCTGGGGGGGGGTCCCGGCCTCCCCCCCCTCCTGTCCTGGGCAGCCGGACTCAAGTCGCCAAACTCGCCATGCCATGCGGTGCGGGCGGGGGATCCAAAATGGGGCGGCGACCGCAATTTTTTTTTGAAATCGTGGTCCAAAAACACACAAGCACCACACAGAAACATGCAAAAATTGCTATTTTAAAACTGCCAGAATTTTTACAGTAGCAGTGGGTTTTTCTTGCAACAAAATGTCTCCTCTTTCCTCTCTCCATTGATTTTATTTTATTTTATTTTATTTTATTTTATTTTATTTACACCTGCGCAATGATGGGCTGGCCATGGGAGTGACCATGCAAATTTTTGGAGCCATTCCACCAATCGCATGGCCACTTGGCCAGGTTGACCACAGAGACTTCTGGGATGTGCCAACCCGGGCATAAAAAGCCCACTAACCGTAGCCCGAACCCGAACCCGAACCCTAACCCTAACCCATACGCCAGTACACTGTCCTTCTAAGTGGGTCAGAGAGGCCCCCAGAGGTGCACCCCTATACTCACCCTAACCTCACCCGTAACTAGCCTAACCCTAGCCCTTGCGCTAACCCTGTTGCCTAAGCCAGATCTGTACTTGCATTGCACTACACGCAACAATTCCCTTCTTAGTGAGACACAGTGGGTGCAGAGAGTCTTCCAGTACACCACTTGTGGCTCTGGGTGACTCCTGCAGGCTTGGCTCGGCCGGCAGCATGTGTGACATGCAAACCATGCCCCCGAGGCCTGACTGATGCAGGGAAGGCACCCCAAAAAGAGGGGTGCCTCTGCCAGTCTGCTGTGTCTCTGCATGCAACTTGGTATGCAATCATATCCATATGGCTATGCGTGCATGCCCTTTTGCAGCAGGTGAGGAGAGGAGACCCCCATGTATGAGGGGTCTCCAGGAGCCTGCTTTCCCTAGCGGGTGAGGATAGGAGGCACCCACCCCCAAAAAGAGGTGCCTCCAGGAGCCTGCTACCCCCCAAACCAGTTTAACGACAGACGAAAAAACTGAAAAACGAAATGACAAATTTTTGCGAAGTTTCACGAAAAACAGAAACGAGCCGACACAGGCCGCCTCCGACACACGACAACTCGAAAACGTCATTTTCCTAGTCGTGCCCATCTCTATTCTACTCAGTTGACTATATAAGATGGGCACATTTCTGAGAGTGCAAAACAACTGGGTTATTGGGCCTTGACAGGGCACGAAACATGTGTCCTGTCCTATGAGGGTGCCTAACTGGCAGGGTGAAGTCTCTCTGGCATGAAAAGGGAGAAGCTAGGCCAAATCAGTATGCCAGGGAGAGTTCAGGGAACAGAATGGTTAGTTAAAGTCCATGCTGAAAATCAATCTATAAATCAAAGCCAGGCCAGGTCATTAGTCCAAATCAAGGGCATCCAGTACCACAGTCAGTGGGTAGTCTGGTTTAATAATCAGAAAGTCAGTCAAGGAGGAATCAAACAAGACAAGAGAACAAGCAGTAATAGAGGTGCAGGTTGGCATGTTCATTGACAGACAAAAACAGGCATGGTTTCAGTATAACTGGCTGAATTGCTGGTCACATACTCAAAAAAGGTGTTCCCAGTGATGTCCTGGATTAAGAAGTACCTTTATTGGATCACTAAAAGCTTAGAAATAAAATGAGTTTTTGAGTTCAATATTATACAAACATTTCTTCCTCTGGCAGCAGGATTTTTCCCAGGTGGTTCACCAATAGTATTTTCCAAGAGCAGATAGAAAAAAATATATAAATGTTTATATACAGTGGACCTTCGTATAACAAATGGTTTGTATATAACATAAAATCTGTACAACATAAAAAAATCCAGAGATAGGGGAAATTTGCTTAACAGAATTGCCTATGGGGCGAATCTGTACAACATAAAAATGGTCGCAATTAGGGATTACTCCATTGTCAATGTATTCCTATGGGAAATTTGTATAAAGGAAAATTTGCTTAACAGGATTTCAGTTAGAACAACTTAATTCCTTTATACAAGGTACCACTATATAACCCATATTTTGTGTCTGGGCATGAGTTTTCCCCAAATTCTAATTCAAAATATAGTCAGTGTATAGCAGAATCCTGTTCTCTCACTATCTAAAATGCCAGTAACATGCTTTATTCCTTTTCCTGCAGGTTTCTCTGGTTAGCTTAGTAGCCAATGCTTTGGGCTATTCTGAACTTGGTGCCATTAAGTCACTTCGAACACTAAGAGCTCTGAGGCCTTTAAGAGCCCTGTCACGATTTGAAGGCATGAGGGTGAGGCAACAATGAATGACCATGAAGTAATCCATGCATGAAACAAGGCTATTTACCCAGTATGAGGAATTATAAATACATGCTGAAATGTCACCCAGTTTCTTTTTTTTTTACTGCATGCCATAAGAATCAGCATTTCAATTTGACATACTGTACTTCTTGGATGGTTTCTTCTTCGTTATCCTTTTAAACTGTCTTTCTCCCTTGCATGTAGATTGGTTACAGTGGTTTTGATGTATTTTATTGGTAGTGTTAAATAACAGGGACATTGACAAGTCCTGAGTCCCAAGCCCCAAAGCTGAGTTCTTATTAAAAATAAGCTCCCCCCGCCCCCAAAACAAGGAAGGGGTGGGTTTTGAGTGACAAGTCAAACCTTGTGAAAGAAAAAGAAAAAATCCAGTTGAGTCCAAGTCAATTCACCGGTGCAACTGAAGTCCAACTTGAACGTGAGCCCCACAACTCAGGTCCCCATTTTTGTTAAACAAGGACGGGCTTCTTAATGGGTTGGCCTCTTACTTCAGGAATTTCCCCAGAACTCACCAGGCAGAATTAAAGGGGATAAGAGACCCAAAACAAGAGGCAACAAAAGAAATTTCCATGCCTCCATTGCTCCCTCCTGGATGCTTCCACTTGAAAAACAAGGAAAATGTCCTGGTTCTTCTTGGGAGATGCAAGGCTATCTGGGAGCCACGAGCCTTCATGAGTTCTGTGGGAGGCCGTCTATAGAGCCTAAAAGTACACCACCTAGGAAGCCTTCTGAGTCCCAGTTAGCCTTGCAACTTCTTGGGAGCAAGAAGCCATTTCCCTTGCTTTTAAAAGGAGAAGCACACAGACAGGAGTAGTGGAGGAATGGGAATCTCCTCTGTTGCCTTCCATTTGGGGGGGGCATTCTCCCTGGGGAGATTTGGGGATACTTCTCTCTCTCTCTCTCTCTCTCTCTCTCTCTCTCTCTCTCTCTCTCTCTGTGTGTGTGTGTGTGTGTGTGTGTGTGTGTGTGTGTGTGTGTGTGTGTGTGTGTGTGTGTGCGTGCACAGAACTTTTACCCCAAAAATAAAAACAATGAGGCCAGGCAACCCAAAGTTTGCTCCAGAAATTTGTAATTTGAAACATGGTACAAATTAAGACATTTTGCAAAGTCTCTCCCATAATTTTCTTCCATAAGTGATACCATCTTGCATAATTTAATCTTGCCATGTGAATTATGGAAGGGGCAAAGAAACCCGAATGAAGCCTCCCTGGGAATTTTTTTTAGCAGTCGTGTGGCTTATAAACTCTCAATAGGTGAGTTTTAGGATACCTTCATAAGTAGAACAGCTAGAAATTGAGCACAGAACATCACATTCTGTACTCACACAGAACCGCAGCATACATATAGCCCTAGCAACACATGCTTTCTATATGGACATCACTTGAGAACAGTAGAGGATTCCTTTCTTCTGTTACTTCAACAATAGAGTAAAGGTGAGTGTGAATGACAATGATCTTCATAACTGTCAAGTTGTAACATCAGCATGATTCACTGATGTCTGTTTTATGAGTTTTTGATCAAGAATGTACCCGAAAATCAAACAGCTCCTTCAACAATCCAGTATTCTGATGTATAGAGCTCTGAATACGGAGGACCTAAGCCTGAAAACAGAGACTTGAAAAACACAAAAATAGTATCACACGTTTAATATTCAGGACCCTTGAGTTCTTGATTATTCATATTAGAAATGAATTTAATCCACTGAATGTTGCCATGTGACATCAGATATATACACTGAATTTTATGCTTCCACTTTGTGGACTCTGACAATTTCCTCACAATTTATCAGTACAGTTGGGATTCAGAAGTCTTTTAAAACTAGTTAACTCCTACAATCTTTTTTTCCCTTTCAAGGACAAAATCTGCAATGGAAGATTCAAAGGGTGTTTGAATCTTCCATTGCATGTTTTGTCTTTTAGCAAAACAAAGATGGGGGTATAAGGGAAAGGGTTATGAAATACTGTTGACGTTTGCATAAAGTTTGTGTAAATTCCTGGCAGCTAATGGGTAAGTTTCTGAGGCCCATCCCAATTGCACCGTTGAGGACATGATTGAGATGTGGCCTGTTATCCCATCAATTAGCTATGGCAAATTAAACAAATCTTAAAGGAGCACAAATAGGATTTTGGCCAATATGTGATGTGCTTATGACCAGAGTGGGAGGCATGTCCCACCCTGAAGTGTTGGCATTATCTTCCCATTCTGATCTCAAGTTGCCCCAAAGTATAGGTAAGAAATAGTTCTCTTGAGCAGTATCTTTCACCTTGAAGTGTTGTTTAGGTAACTTCAGGATAGTTGTGTTCCCTCTGTTATGATTGCCCCCAGTTTTCTTTTTCAAGAGGGTTTCATTATGAAAGAAATAGATTTCAAGAATATGGCAGTATGTGGATGTTTGGTCACCTTGTGGTTGCCATGCAGCAGCTTGGAAATCTGTATACTCCAGGCAGGAGCCTATGATGGAGTGTCCTGCTGGGTGTCTGCAGGTGGTGAGGCCTTGTTGCTAGAGCAGGTATGGCCATAAGACACAGTGGGCAGGATGCTGGTTTGCCATTTCAGAACATAATGGCTCCCTGGTCATAATATGCCAGCAGAAGCTCCTTGCTGTTGCCATATGGCTTCATGGGAAGGGTGGTCCTGGTGGGTTTTTGCCACCCCTCCCACAATGCTTTGTCCTAGAGGACCCTCAAAGCCAGGCAGTATTGATATATCTGGTTAAGAAACTGTGTTATGAAGCAAGGCAAGCAGCAGTTTTGAAAAATGTATAGATGGGCAAATAGAATTCTGGTTAGTGCATATGCAGTGCAATGATACTGCATTAGACATCTGCTTAGCTCACAGTGTGCCAATGAAATGCATACTTGGGATATAGTCTAAACGTTAATGTCGATAAAATCTCTCTTGGACTGTCAGAAATAAACCTGTGTACATAAAACCTTGAGTTTCCTTAGAGGTTGCACCTTCACCTTAGTGCAAAATCAAATCCCAGCATGTAGCGATAACAAAGTTTAGCTGGAGAGGGGCTTAAGTATTTTGTGAATTTTACTTATATAAATCTCTGGAGATTTATCCCTGATGAAGCATGGGGGTTTGTTTTGTTTTTCCATTTTGTTTACTAAGAAACAACAGTAAATGTCCAACTGATTGACTTCATACAGTTTGCTTATTCCGTGTTCTCATCTCAGCCATTTATTTTAAATTTGAAGACCCAGTTTGATGCCTTGTTCTTTGATTTGTATGTTGGTATTAATTGTTTCTTTCTTTCTTTTTCTCTAGTGTACACAAATTTTATGGTTCCATCTTACCACTACCAGGTTTTCTTTTATTTTTGCACTTACTTGCTTTCCTTGTAGATTTAGTGTCTCCTTCTCATATTTATAATCCACCATTAACAATAGGATTTTCTATTTAACATGCATAACGTTTCTACATGATTGTGTGTCTGTACACTTAAGATAACTTAAGTGCAAATGTTATTCAGCCGCAGAAAGTAAATTGGGCTTTCTTTTTCTTTCTCCTCCCCCCCTCCCATTTGCATGTTAGGTAGTTGTTAATGCTCTCATTGGAGCCATCCCTTCCATCATGAATGTGCTTCTTGTTTGTCTAATATTCTGGCTGATCTTCAGCATCATGGGTGTAAACCTGTTCGCTGGCAAATTCTACCACTGCGTTAACACAACAACGGGCGAAATGTTTAACATCAGCGAGGTTGACAATAAAACTCAATGTGATGAACTTGTAAAGAACAACGAGGCTGCCCGATGGAAAAACGTGAAAGTCAACTTCGACAATGTTGGAGCTGGTTATCTCGCTTTGCTTCAAGTTGTAAGTAATTTTTCATCTACACACAAAAAAAAAACAAGTATGCAAAATTATCAACTTCCTTAGCTCTAGTCTGAAACTCCCTATTTTCCAGTGTTGTTTGTCTGATGCTAACTCCAGTATTAAAGGCAGAAAGAGAAACCCTTGCTAGTCCTGGACCTCTTGATGCAAAACAATGGTTTGCAACTTTGGGTAACCCAGGTGTCCTTGAACTGCAGCTCCAAGAAACCCGAGCCAATATGGCTAGTGAGGAAGGCTTCTTGGAAATGCAGTCCAAGAATATCAGGCTTACCTAAGGTTGAAAACTACTGTACTAGAACATCTGCACAGAGGAGAAGCCCCTAGATAAGGCATATTTGGATTGCTGGCCATTGCCTTTCTCCAGATTTCACCTCCATCAGAGGTGAAGTTTAATACAGTAAGGGGACAAGATTTTTTAGTAGTAGGCACCCCAGAGCATAGCTCTCTTTTATGTGCTAGGAAACTTCTGACCCCCCAAATATTCGACTACATTTTATCACCCTCAGTTTTTTAAATTCTCTGACTTAATTGGTTTTTTTTTTCTTGATATTTTGTACACACATACTGGTGTCTTTGTTTTAAATACCTCTTAGCGTATGTAAAACCATCTGAGAAACAGGGATACCTAAACAAGAGATAAAGGCTTAAATAGCCACTATCACTTTTCATATTTTTATGAGACTAGAATACATATTTTCATAATATGAGAACTAAAAGATGAGTTGCGAAAACCCCTTGTAGATAATTTTGTTATCAATGCTGCCCCTATAGTATTTATTACATTAGCACCATTATGAACAGAACCAGAATTATCTAAAATTGAACTAATTTTGATTGGCATCCATTCTGCATCTATATTATAACTATGTAGAGGTATTCTGTTGGTGGAGAAATACAGGACTGAATTATGCAATCTGTGTTGCTTCTCTCACAGTAACCTAAGCGGCACATTTGAAAGCCAACACTGTAGGAAGATCCTGTGTTTAGCAAATGTTAACCATGCAGATTGAATTTCAGTCCCTAAGTTGTTCATACAGATATGACCAAACCCTTCTCTGACATGAGGATAACCAAGCCTGTTGCAGCCAGTTCTGACACTTGGATCAGAAGAGAACAGCCGTTGTACTAACCAAAAAGTGACAGGTTAGGAAGTCAAAGATTGTAGGAGAAATTATATGCTTAGGTAAAAATTATATGCATGGGGTAATTACATAACAAAAAAGGAGTTACAGACATATAGATATAGATATATGTCTCTAACTCCTTTATATATCTATATATATAGGCCCAACATCAAATCTAACAGATAATGGCAGTGGAACACAGAAAAGTTCACTATTGAAATATAATTGACTTCCGAGGCAATCATAGGGTCATGCTGTACTAGGTTTAGCTGCTGTGGTTGAGGTTACATGAGCTAATGCAGTGGTGACATAGAGCCAGGATCACAGGACTGAAGCCTTGGGACTTTCTGAGTCAAAGAGACTATTAGGTCATCCACCTGGCCCCCAAGACCTCCTTATTTCTTCTGAGTTCAGCTGCACTCCACTCAATAGTGTGGGGAAATGGGTTGGATCACAAATGGACAATTAAGAGCCATTAGCTCAAAGCAACACAGGGTTGGTCTTTTCTGAGGAGGGATGATGGAGAGCCAAACTCTTGACACCTGGGGTAGCCAGAGACTCCTTCTCACTGAGCTATCTAGGCAGATTACCACTTATCCCTCTCACTCAGCTGAAAGAGGGTCCATTCCCATGGCCCTTAAAATGGCAGAAATAGAGTCATGAATACCTTGATTGCTGTGCCTGTCTGCCTTCTTGCATCCAAAAGAAGGTTGCTGTTCTGGAAGAGCTAATGCCCACATAGACGGCCTCCCCTGGCTGCTGAAGTGTAGAGCACAACAACTTCATTATGCACCCCTTGCACTGGCTCTAGGATCTTTCCGTCAGATCACATGTTCCTCTGTAGTGTACCAAATATAGAATCATGGTGTAAAGGGCTGATACAACTGTGCAAAGTTGTGACTTCCAAATTTTCTGCACAGCAGGAACAGGAGGAGTGCATTTAATGTTATGGCTGTTATTTAAACTCTGGGTTTGATCAAAACTCAACCATTAACATTTTAGATAGCTGTGGGACTTAAGTTAGTCATGGTTAATGTCAGTGTCGTTGCTCTCAGCATTTCTATTTTGTTATTAAGTCTAGATCCAGCTCCCTGTCACTTTATCACTATTCTTAAACTTTGCATTTCCCTCATAGGCTACTTTTAAGGGATGGATGGATATTATGTATGCAGCTGTTGATTCACGAGATGTAAGTCTTCTTGATATTTAAACAATTTTAAAAATACTTTGTATTCTGTAGCTCATGGGATTTCATTTTAGTAATACTGTGCAATGAAAGAAGTTAGTTTTTAAAGTTCGTTTAGCTTTAACTACCGGCCAGTAGCAAACCTCCCTTATTTGGGCAAGGTGTTGGAGCGGGTGGTGGCCGGACAGCTCCAGGCGCTGCTGGATGAAACGGATTTTCTGGATCCATTTCAATCTGGTTTCAGGCTGGGTTTTGGAACAGAGACTGCCTTGGTTGCCCTGTACGATGACCTTTGCCGGGAGAGAGACAGGGGGAGTGCAACCCTGTTGATACTCCTGGACCTCTCAGCGGCTTTCGACACCATCGACCATGGTGTCCTTCTGGATAGGCTGGCCAGGTTGGGAGTTGGAGGCACTGTTTTGCAGTGGTTCCGCTCCTTCCTGGCTGACCGTGTCCAGAAGGTGGTGCTGGGGGACAGTTGCTCCGCCCCGTGGCGTTTACATCATGGGGTTCCTCAGGGCTCAATACTGTCTCCCATGCTGTTTAACATCTACATGGAACCACTGGGAGAGGTCATCAGGAGGTTTGGGCTGAGGAGTCAGCAATATGCTGACGATACTCAGCTCTACCTCTCATTCTCCACCAATCCAGGTGAGGCGGTTTCTGTCCTGAACTCGTGTCTGAGCCAGATAATGGACTGGATGAGGGTTAATAAATTGAAACTCAATCCAGACAAGACGGAAGTGCTGTTAGTGGGTGCTTTGCCGGACAGGTTAGAGGGCCACTTCCCTGTCTTGGACGGGGTTGCACTCCCCCTAAGGGACAGGGTCCGCAGCTTGGGGGTGCTTCTGGACCCTGGTCTAACTCTGGAAGCCCAGGTGGATTCGGTGGCCAGGGCGCCTTCCTTCAGCTGCGGAAAATATACCAGCTCCGCCCCTACCTAGACGAGCAGAGCCTCATGACAGTTACGCATGCGCTGGTAACATCCCGTATTGATTACTGCAATGCGCTCTTCCGGCGATTGCAACTGGTTCAGAATCGTGCGGCGCGGCTGGTGAGTGGTGGGGCCGCCAGAGATCACATCACGCCGATTCTACGTAACCTGCATTGGTTACCAGTTGCTGCCTGAGCCCAATTCAAAGTGCTTGTCTTGACATATAAAGCCCTAAACGGCTTGGGACCTAGATACCTGAAGGACCGCCTCCTTCCATATGAACCTACCCGGCAATTAAGATCTAGCCAGGGGGGCCCTCTTGAAAGAGCCATCCCTCAAGGAGGTGAGAGGGATGGCTTGTAGACAAAGGGCCTTCTCGGCAGCTGCCCCCAAGTTATGGAATGCCCTCCCAAGTGAGATCCGCCTGGCGCCAACATTGATGACATTTCGGCGCCAGGTAAAAACCTTCCTGTTCCAGAAGTTTTTTAATTGATACAACATAGACTGGGGTCCTTTGATGGCAATTTTAGTGATGATTTTAGTATAAGGTTTTGCTGTTGTTTTAATTATTTATTGATATTTTATGTCTTAACTGTTTTAATTCCTTGTTGTAAGCCGCCCAGAGACCTTTGGGTAGTGGGCGGCATATAAGCTGTAAAAATAAATAAATAAATAAAATAAATTTAAAAAAAAGTACAGTATTGCTCATTGGCATGGATCCCAAATCTACTTCCTGGAAAGAGAAAAGCTTCTGTCCACAGATGGATTTTGATCCAGAAGTAGAAATCACCATTGGTGCAAGAGGGAAGGGGCCAACCTTCTCCAATTTCCTGCTCCACTTGTAATCCCTTTTCACCACCACCACCCCTGAAAATTATGGTGAGGGAGCCTCTGGATCAGCTTTGGAGGTGGTGCTAGGAGGTATAGTTGGGAGGGGGTGAAGACAAGCAAGCACTGCACTTTCTAAAGGTCAGGAGACTCTTCCCAAATGTCAGAGTCCCGAGTGGAACTGGTGGATATGAGTCAAAGTTGAGAGACGGCTTGCATGCATGCTAGATGTTGCATTGGGTATTACTTTTTCCCCCTTATATTCAAGTATGGTGTTTGAAAGAAATTATAAATCCTATAATTTTTTCTCAAAATGGTTTATAGGTAGAAGACCAACCATATTATGAGGACAACCTGTATATGTATCTTTATTTTGTTATCTTCATCATCTTTGGATCGTTTTTTACCTTAAACCTTTTCATTGGTGTCATCATAGATAACTTCAATCAGCAAAAAAAGAAGATAAGTATTGAAAGTGTTTTCTCTTTGCACTGGGCATAAAACTGTACATGTAGTCTTTATAAAACCTGAGTCCTGGGAAACATAAACATCTTATTTGAAATGTTGGAATCTTACATAATTTTCATTTATTTCAAATACTTCACAAATTGCCATCAACTGAGATTTGAATATCATTTCCTCTGGTAATGCCAACGTACAGAGTATTTACTTATTTTTGTATCATTTGGGGCATTAAAAAGCTTCGATGGCAATGACATAACATTTACATTTTTTGTATCATAGAAAGGGATGCATACTTACAAATAATAACAAACAGTAATGTGGACATTATCTAGCCCAGTGGTTCTCAACCTGTGGGTCCCCAGATGTTCCTGGACTGCAACTCCAAGAAGCCTCCATCACTCACTGTGCTGGAAGGGGTTTCTGGGAGTTGCAGTCCAGGAACATCTGGGGACCCACAGGTTGAGAAGCACTGATCTAGCCAATCCATTCAATTTACTATTTGTTTCCCACTTTATTCTTAGTATTTCTTTACTGCTTTTCTGAAACTAACCAAACCAGTTACATATAATTTTTCAACAACCAAAATGATCAGGTACAAACAAAGTAAAAGTAACATTAAAAGTTATACTGATTTCTTCAGAAGAGCAAAAAAATGAAAGCTGCAGAAATTAATTATTGTATATTTGTGTTGAATTCTTTTCATGATTACTTAATAAGCACCACCCCCCAAAGTTCCAGAAACATCTCAGGGCCGAACTCAGCCTTATGGGAAATGAATGAAATACATGTAGAAATAAATATGGGTAGTGTTTTTATAAGTTCTCTCTGCCACCTGCCCACTAAATGTACCATGTAAGTGTCTTATATTTATAGTCCAGCATAGACCTCTCTCAGATGAGCCTCGCACAGCACTGGTCCCACACCTAAATTCACAATCTCAAAAAATTAGAATATTACATGACATCAATAACACAAGGATTGGACCTCTGAAAAGTATAAGCATGCATATGTACTCAGTACTTAGTTTGGGCCCTTTTGCATCAATTACTGCCTCAATGCAGCATGGCATGGATGCTATCATCCATGCCGAGGTGTTATGGAGGACCCGGATGTTTCAATAGCAGCCTTCAGCTCCACTGCATTGTTCGGCCTCATGTCCCTCATCTTTTTCTTGGCAATACCCCATAGATTCTCTGTGGGGTTCAGGCCAAGTGAGTTTGCTGGCCAATCAACCACAGTAATCCCATGGTCACTGAACCAGGTTTTGGTAATTTTGGCAGTGTAGGCAGGTGCCAAGTCCTGCTGGAAAATGAAGTCAGCATCCCCATAAAGCTTGTCTGTAGAAGGAAGCATGAAGTGCTCCAAAATCTCCTGGTAGACGGCTGCATTGACCCTGAACTTAATGAAGCACAGTGGACTAACACCAGCAGATGAAATGGCTCCCCAAATCAACACAGACTGTGGAAACTTCACACTGGACTTCAAGCATCTTGCATTGTGTGCCTCTCCATTCTTCCTCCAGACCCTGGTTCCTTGGTTCCCTAATGAGATGCAAAAGTTGTTCTCATCAGAAAAGATGACTTTGGACCACTAAGCAACAGTGTTCAATAGCGGCTTGACAAGAGGAATACAACATTTGAAGCCCATATCCAGGATCCATCTGTGTGTGATGGCTCTTGATGCACTAACTCCAGCCTCCGTCCACTCCTTGTGAAAGTCCCCAACACTTGTGAATGGCCTTTTCCTGACAATCCTCTCCAGGCTGCTTGTGCACCTTTTTCTTCCACACTTTTCCCTTCCACATAACTTTCTATTGATGTGCTTTGATACAGCTCTTTGGGAACATCCAACTTTCCATCCTTGGGGGCTTTCCATCCTTATGGAGTGTATCAATGATGGTTTTCTGCACAAGTGTCAGGTCAGCAGTCTTTCCCATGATTGTGATTCCTACTGAATCAGCCTGAGAGACCATTTAAAGGCTCAGGAACTCTTTGCGGGTGTTATGGATTCATTAGCTGATTAGAGTGGGGCACTTTGAGCCTAGAATATTTTTACACTATTGTATTCTAATTTTCTGAGATTGTGAATTTGGGGTTTTCATAACCTATATGACAGAATCATCACAATTATGCCAAAGTAAGGCTTGACATATCTCGCTTTGCATGTAATGAGTCTATCTCATATATTAGTTTCACCCTTTGAGCTGACTTACTGAAATAAATGAACATTTGCATGATATTCTAATTTTTTGAGTTTCACCTGTACTGTATGTTTGGAAATGGCCATTAATATATGCTAACCCCAGAACATTAGGGCTTTCAAGTACCTTGAATTTGTTCTGCAAGTAGAAATGGTCTAATATCAGAATAATATGCTCCATTTTCATTACTGATATCAAAGTTTGACCTGGAATACCAAAGTATGCTAAGATGTGCCCATTAATGAAAGTCTAGATAAATTTTATGTCATGATTATAACTAGCTTTGGTTTCCTTTTTTCCCTTTTACTTTGGAGGACAAGACATCTTTATGACAGAGGAACAGAAGAAATATTACAACGCAATGAAAAAATTAGGATCTAAAAAGCCACAAAAACCTATACCTAGACCAGGGGTACGTATTTCTCTCTATTTTACATCTTTAGAATGCATTCACATTAAAAATGAATCTTTTTAACAAGTTTCATTTGTGTTACTAATTTTTTTTAACAGAACAAATTCCAAGGCTTGGTCTTCGATTTTGTTACAAAGCAGGCCTTTGACATCAGCATCATGATTCTTATCTGCCTTAATATGGTCACCATGATGGTGGAAACGGATGACCAAAGTAAAGAAATGGAAACCATCTTATCCAGGATTAACCTTGTCTTCATTGTCCTTTTTACTGGCGAATGTGTACTCAAGTTGATATCACTCCGTCATTATTATTTCACCATTGGCTGGAACATTTTTGATTTCGTTGTTGTCATTCTCTCTATTGTAGGTGAGAACCATTTGTTTCCAAGAATGAACGGGGACTACAGTGTAATTAAGCATATATTTATCACGTAGGTCTGAATGTATTGAAGGGTTGGGTGCTTTCTCCCCACCCCCACCCCCTTTTCCTCCTCTCTTCATAAAATCATAGAATAATTGACTTGTGAGGATCCTTAAGGGGCACTTGAGTCCAATCCCTTGCTCCATGCAGGAACCCACATCAAAGCAAATCTGACAGATGATTGTCCAATTTTCTCTTGAATGCCTCCAGCACTGGAGCGCTCACCGTACGTTCCAGTTTTGTCACTTAAATTACGGCAGACCATTTTGGGGCCTGCCAGCCAGCAATCTTTAGTTTGTGCTTGCTCTCCAACCCAGATGTGCAAATCTGTTTGGATGTAATGGCAAACCATGGCTTTAAACAGAAACTGAGTGTATTAAAGAGCGTGAGAGGAAGGTGGAGAGAGAGAACAGATGACCTGACATTGCGTGTGAGTTGGCCTGTCTTCTTGCCCAGGGGTTAGCAGTGCCGCTTGCCATTTGCATGGTAGTACAAGTGGTAATTTTGATTTGGCTGGACCAGGACACTGATTTTTCATTGATTTGCCCTAATCCAGTCAGAAGAATGATCTTGCCCATTTTTATAAAATCATACAGGAAGTTATTTTCTGACACCTGCAGTTTGAAGATAAAATAGGTTGTGGTTCCCTAACGGCCCAGCCTCATGTTGAGATTTATACCGTCTGACACGACATCTCTAATGACTGGTAACGAAGATGCTGAAGGAATCTGTATAAAATGTTGTATAAGATTTAAAACATAATTCCACATAGAACCGTTTTACCAAAACAAAATACAGCATCAGAAATACTGGTTCTGCACTGCATGGCAAATTTGTGTAAGATTTTCTCTTGCTACAAGCTTTGTGCAGTAGGCGGAGTCAATGACCGAGGTAGAGGCAAACACAGTTGTGTGTGGAAGCCTATAAAAAGAGCTCCCATGTGGTCTGAAGAACCAAATTCAGTATTATGCACAGAAGTGTTCAAGCTGCATGCTCTGACGTGTTCCTCTAGTCTTTTCCATTCAGAAGCAAAGATAACTTGGAGGAAAGAGAGAGTTCTACACATCACTCAACCGGAATGCATATCTGGCACCTGTCAGACCACCACAGAGGCAGGCTTTTCATAGAGTTCAAATGGGGGAGAGTTTTACCCCACTCATACATAACTGTGCAATGGCTGCACTTCTGTCCATCTCAAAGTGTAAGCACAATAGGAAGTCATGATTGGCCATAATATCTTCTTATGTTTACAAGTTACAACATGTGTGCATATCTGTTATGTACTCATGATAATGTGAACTTTTTTTTTTTAACTTCCATATTAGAAATGTTAGTGTAGGAAAATGGGCATGAAGGCCTAAGGACAGAAGTTCTAGAAAGACCACAAATGTGCATGCTCTTATCTTAATAATCTGGTTTACACTGATATAAAGCAATTTGCTGGCTGGATAATTCAGTGATTTAGCTGGCTGCAGAGCTAAAGATTAGAAGTTCATTTCTCTGTGCCTTCTGAAAGAACCAGCCAGGGCATTTCCGAAAGAAGGGAATGGTAAAACACTTTGTAGTACTGTTTACTTGTAAAGAATTGCTATAGTCTAGAATTGACTTTAATAGAAGTGACTTTAAAATTATTATTATTATTATTATTATTATTATTATTATTATTATTATTATTATTATTATTATTATTATTATTATTATTATTATTATTATTATTATTAAGCCAATTTGCTTGAATAGTTTATTAAACATAATAATTCAGAAAGTGAAAAGGTTTTACTATTTTTCAATCTGTTACTTTAAACATTTCTAAACATAATGGAAGATTAACATAAGTTTTCCCCATGTTGAATTAAATCCCCAGAATATCCTTGCAATGTTATTGTTCTCTGACGAATATAAAAATGTACAAGAAAACTTAGAAAAGAAACCATTTTGCTTTGTATTTCTAAGAGTGATGGCTTGAATCTTGAATTGCGGGTTTAATGATAACAAAAAAAAAAATCTACAGTATAAAACTAGTGTTGTCTTTAAATATTTCTTTTCTGCAGGCATGTTCCTGGCAGAGATCATTGAGAAATACTTTGTGTCACCCACCTTGTTCCGAGTGATCCGACTGGCACGGATAGGCCGGATCCTGCGCCTGATCAAGGGTGCGAAAGGGATCCGCACCTTGCTCTTTGCCTTGATGATGTCCCTGCCTGCCTTGTTCAACATTGGGCTCCTCCTTTTCCTCGTCATGTTCATCTATGCTATATTTGGGATGTCCAATTTTGCCTACGTGAAGAGGGAAGTTGGCATCGATGACATGTTCAACTTTGAAACTTTTGGCAACAGCATGCTCTGCCTCTTTCAAATCACCACCTCCGCGGGCTGGGACGGCTTGCTAGCCCCCATTCTCAACAGTGGGCCCCCAGACTGTGACCCTGAGGTTGACCACCCGGGGAGTTCAGTCAAAGGAGACTGCGGCAACCCTTCAGTTGGGATTTTCTTCTTTGTCAGCTACATCATCATCTCTTTCTTAGTCGTAGTAAATATGTATATTGCTGTCATTTTGGAGAACTTCAGCGTTGCTACAGAAGAAAGTGCAGAGCCTTTGAGCGAGGATGACTTTGAGATGTTCTATGAGGTCTGGGAGAAGTTTGATCCAGATGCATCCCAGTTCATAGAATATAGTAAGCTCTCTGAATTTGCTGCCTCCCTGGACCCTCCTCTTCTGATTCCCAAACCAAACCATGTCCAGCTTATTGCAATGGATCTGCCCATGGTAAGTGGAGACAGGATTCACTGCCTTGACATCTTGTTTGCTTTTACAAAGCGTGTTTTGGGAGAAAGCGAAGAGATGGATTTACTCAGAGTACAAATGGAGGATCGTTTCATGGCAGCCAATCCTTCAAAAGTTTCCTATGAGCCCATTACCACTACGCTGAAACGAAAGCAGGAAGAGGTATCTGCTACCATCATTCAGCGGGCGTTCAGACGTTACCTCTTGAAACAGAAAGTTAAAAAAGTGACCTCCATGTACAATAAAGATAAGTACAAAGATGGCAATGCCTTGCCCATCAAAGATGTAATTACTGATAAGTTTAATGGGAACTCCACTCCAGAGAAAACAGACGAGAGCTCCTCCACCACCTCCCCACCCTCCTATGATAGTGTTACCAAGCCAGACAAAGAGAAATATGAAAAAGGTAAAACGGATAGAGATTACAAAGGTAAAGATAACAGGGTGAACAAAAAGTGAACAGACTGTGGAACTTTTTTTTTCTCCTGTGTGCAAAATCTGTTTTACAGCCTTTGAAAGGGATGTATTTGTCAGCAAGACTCTGCTGGGAGATCCATGCCAAACTGTCAGTTTTTTTATATATATATATATATATATATATATATATATATATATATATATATATATATATATATATATATATATATATATATATATATATATATCTCTCTCTAAAGGTCAGTGCCTATAAGAAGACAGTGATCCCTTGTCACCAGACTGTAAAGCCTGCCATTCTCACTACAGCTGACAATGTGAAGGAGAGAGATGACGTGGCTGCTTAGAGTAAGGTGCGCAATGCTCTAACCTGTGTGTTTAGTCTATTGCAAGACACTTAGTTCAGAAAGTGTTTTCACTGTGTGTATTTCAACTGCCACATTTGCCATATTTATACACACACACACGCACGCACACACACACAGTGTAGGTGAATCTGTCATTTTTTAAAAAACTCGCAGGGTGTTTATTATTATATGTAACTATTTTTGTAAATGGGTTTTCTGTTGCGGTGGGAGGGTAGGGTCGGGGGTTACCAGGACCAGGCGTTCTCCTCTCGGATTCTATAGCCTACAGACAGGGAAGCAATTTGCATGAAGGCATGCTACACTTCTAGGTCATGCATGGAACCAATGTGACATCATCTGGCAGAGTTTTTCCACCACTTCCCAATTTTTACAGGTTGGCTCTGTGTTTTTTGTTTTCTAAAAGTAAGCCTATGCCTTCTGTTGGTCGGGGGCAAAGCCTCTTGTGCCTACAATTTATTTTTTAAAAAAATTCGAAACACATTATTTTTTATGCTGATCGCGAAATCCAAACATACACACATACATGCTAGATCTAAATCCTTTTGCTAAGGTAGGACTGACTTTGCACTGAACAATCACCTGTCACAGGTTAATTCCCAGTAGAAAAGCATCACAATTACAGCATGCCATCTAGGAGGGGGGGAAAAGGAGCAAACAAATTGTCCCATACCAGAGGTGCCTGTCAATTCAAGACATTGGTCCAATGGTGGGGGTGGGGGTGGGGAGTAAATATGCCCAAAAGAAGATGAAGAAAGAAAAGGGGCAAAAAGGTAGGGTCTTTAAAGTATTACTTTGTCTTAAAGTACTGCATAGCTATCTGCTTTAAATACAGTTCATGCCTATGCTCTTAAAAAAGCAAGCAAACCCTCATAGTTCTACTGTGTGATGTAAATACTCATTTTACACAGTTGTACATAGTTGATCTTACAACGAAATGGTCTGGCCATGGTGCGTTTCTGCAGATATGTGCCATGCAGGCCTCACTTGGAAGTTCTCAAGAGCTAATCGATGCCTTGTATTCTGTACCACTAGAGGTGACTCGGAGGATGCTGGTGCATGTGAAGATTGCCTTGGCTACCGCTGCAACTAGCTCCTTCCATTTACCTGATTTATTTTCTATAGGAAGTGGTGAAGCGAATGAAAATGGCCTCATTTCTTCATATCACTGAGCAAAGGATTGCAGAGGTCAGCCTTTTGAAATTTTAAGTGCTTACTATATGGGAAAGACCAGGGTTGGGGAACATAAGGCCCTCAGGGGTTAGTGGACTTCAGCTCCCATCAGTCATAGCCCATATGACCAGTGGTGAAGGATGATGTAAGCTGCAGTCCAAAATCCTGTGGGGAGCTGTACTTCCTGCATCCCTGGTTTAGACAAAGACTGTGTGAGGAATATTGCAACCTCTTGAGCCTGTTGACAATGTAGTTAGAATCCGTATAAATAATGTAAAAAGAAAAGGCAACATTTATGTACATAAAACTATGTTAAGATTCATGTAACTTTCTTTTCCACAGTCACTTTGTTTACTTTAAACTCATTATATCTTTCAACTGAGACCTCCACAATACAAAAGAAATAATAATAATAAAAGACATGAATAAAATTTTGCTGATTGGTTTGATAACTCATTCCACAGAGTCATTTTGATGTGAAAATATGCCCAAGTATGTAAAAGCTCAGATGCATTCAGTGTGCCACATCCAAGGGTTCTTAGCATCCTCTCTCCCAGTGAAAGGCTCTTCCCCCAATCCTCCAGTTATTGTGGGTCAAGGTCGGTCACCAAGAGCCTACGAAGCACCAGCCTACGATTCCTACCAAATTGGGGGGGGGGGGACTGGAACATCACTTTGCAAATGTGTTTTGGCCTCATAAGAATCTGGTGTCAGTGGATTGTGTGCTTCAAAGTAACGAACAGAGCATTTGGTCGTCTAAAAAGCAGGGATAGGAAGGGAACATGTCTCTCTGGTACTGCTAAAGGACGTTGGACTGCTACAGAATATGCCTGCTAGAAACCCTGCAAAGTGGCTTCAGATTTCTTTTCATGATCTTGAGTCTCTTCACTAGGAGATAGGTAACAAAAATTAAAAAAAAATGAAAATGAAAAAAACAATGTATGACAGATGGAGCAGTGATCTGATTCAGGGGCTGAAATCCTCCTATATTTTTACAATTAAATTTAACAATTTACCAGTACATTTACAATTGGAGTGGAGCCCTGCCTCTTCTGCCACTTCTAGGACTCCCCCTTGTAGGTGGGGCCAGGCACAGGGTGCCGCAACAAGGGTGTTGGATGCACACCGTCAGTTGCCCCTGGAGACAAGTGGCCAAGGTTCCTTCATAGTTGTTGTGAGCTTTTCGGGCTGTTTGGCTGTGTTCTTGAAGTTTTGTCTTCAAGAAAAACTTCGGACTCTGTGGCTGGCATCTTCAGAGGGCAAGGAGCCTAGTTCCCTGAGCACCTTGCCCTCTGAAGATGCCAGCCACAGAGTCTGGCGAGACATCAGGAAGAAAAACCTCCAGAACATGGCCAAACAGCTCAAAAAACTCACACAACAGCTATCAGTTCCCAGCCATGAAAGCCTTCGAGAACACAAAGTCTCCTTCCTTTGCCACCTCTAGTCCCCGCTGGCAGCCACTAGCCTGTAGAAGTGGTAATCTTCCCAAGATGCACAGCCAAACTTGTTGCCAGGTATAGAGTGGAGGTGTGTGTGGGGGGGGGTGCAGGAGGCTGACCTTCTGGAGACCAGTAAGTAGACTGGCATTTCTCTGATGTGAATCCCTGTTCTTGCTGCTTCCTCTGCCATCGGTGGGCCCAATGCTGGTTCTTGGATTTCTGTGCCTCCCAGCACATAACCCCAAGGCTTCCTCTGATGACACAAGCAACTTCACCCAGTAGCTGGCCATGGCATCACAACAGTAAGCCCTGTCCCATCCCCAGCAGCAACAGCATCTTCTGGACCTTGCATGCCTCCCAATCAAGGGTGACTGACCAACAACCCTCCTCTCCTGTTTTCCCCTCCTCCTTAAATCCCAAAACCTACCATGGCTATTCCTGTGGGCTTGAAAGCATTGTCTCTTCTTTTGCCAATGCCTTGGTCCACAAGTGAATGGTGGGTAGGGAATCCAGCCATTGCTCTCTGAGATGTGGGAGCCCACTCTCGTGGTGGTGGGGAGGCTTGCTGTTAATACATAGGCATCATTTGTGTTATGCCCTTTTCATGGTGGCCAAGTAGTGTCATCCCTATAATTTATGATATAAGAACAAATTTAATAAATGTAACCATTATCAAGAAGTACTTGATTTTAGTGTCAGGATCAAGTCCTGGATATCACTTTACTGCATTGTGATACCTATGATGAAAGGAGAAACAGCTCCCTCTCCACGTTTCCCCACTAGGCCTAATTTGATATACCCTTCATTTTCTTCCTTATTTTTCTTTATCAAATCCTTTGTACCTCAAGCTTTTCTCCTGGGGCATGTTCTAGCTTCTTCATACCTTTCCTTTCCCTTCTTTACATGTCTTGAGATCCAGTGTCTGGGACTATGCAACAGCAGTTTCAGTCATAAAGAGACATTCACACAAAGCCTCTTTTCACTTTAGAGAGGAAGATACATTAACAGACTTAACATGAAATTCATAGAAACTGTACTATGGGTTAACTTTTGTAAACTGTACTATGGGTTAACGAACAAAACACAAACCCATAAACCCAAGCAGAGTGACATGTTGCTGTTCAGGCAGCCTTATTGGACTTCAACACTTACAGTTCTATACAACCTTCAGAAAGTTGGTGGCCGTGCTGGGTGGGGGAATTTGCAAAACTGCAGTGAAAAAAGAGACTTCTGAGCTTTGGCCCCTCCCAACAAGCAGCCAGAATGCTGTGGCCAGTGAGCATGCTCAATCAATATTGAGTTGCTTGGGTCCCCTACTTTCCTCTCTGCAAACTTTACAGCTTTACCAAGCTAGCTGCCACCTCCCTGGTGCTATGAGGGCTGCATAAGTATCAGCGCTCATATGAGAAAGGCAAACTCCAGTCAACAACTATACGGTAATACCTTGGTTTATGAGCACAATTCATTCCGGAAACATGCTTGTAGTCCAAAACACTCCTATATCAAAGCAAATTTCCGCATAAGAAATTTTTTATGTATCAGATAAAGATTGTCTTGGTTGATGTGACATACTCAGAGCACTGGAAGGTTTCATGAAACAGGGTATATAAAATAAAAAGAAAACTTTTTGTGTACTTTTTCATAAATAGAACTAATTTGTGTTTTAGAATGTTTTGATTTGCAGTGAGCAAAAGAATACAAAACTCAGTATTTCACTTAAACAAGAAAGGGTCCAGTAATGATCCAGAAGAGATGCATGTGACTTCTGGGGAAGGGTGATCCATGGGGGAGGAGGGGGGGAGTATATTTCTTATTTGTTTACAGCAGGCATGTCCAAACTTTGGCCCTCCAGATGTTTTGGACCACAACTCCCACAGTCCTTTGCCATTGGAAACAGGCTTGGAATTCTGGGAGTTGTGGTTTAAAATATCAGAAGGGCTGAAGTTTGGACATGCCTGGTTTACAGTTTATGTATCTCTGTATAGTTCATGTACATTAACTGGGTTGATTTTGTTTAGAAATACATTTAATAAATACACAAACGTAAGAGATGATTTGGGGAAATAATTGGCTTACTTTTCTGTGAAACAGGCAATCTGTCAGAGTAAAAAAAAAAGATGCAAGGGAATAACTTTGCCTCTGCCTTCTGCTTAGGTCCTTGGGCAAATTGTCTTTTAGTCTCACTTATTTGGACTTTCGAGGAAACGAATGCTTTATGATTGGCTGCATCTCCAAAGGCAGCCTTTTAAAATATATATATTGCCAGACTTTGTCTTGTACAGCCTCTACAACAGAAAAATAGTTCTGCCCCATCAATATTTTGTACTGAGTAAGGACCAGCCCTTGCATTATCAGGCAACTGGGTCTTTTCAATTATCTGTACAGTATATGTTAGTCTGTGGAACTCCCTGCATCTGGCCTGGATGCCTTCAAAGGGGGATTGGAGGAAAAGTCCATCACAGATTACAAACCATGATGGAGATGTATAATCTCTAGGCTTAAAACCGGGGTACTTCAAGGGCCAGATGCAGGGGAGTGGTATCAGGAAACAGATATCTAGTCTTGTGTGCTCCCAGAGCCATTTGGTGGGGCCACTGTGAGATACAGGAAGCTGGACTAGATGGGCCTTTAGCCTGATCCAGCATGACTCTTCTTATGTACTTATGTTCTTATGGATATTTTTGAAGACTTTTGGTAGGAAGATCTCTGGGTCCTAGTAGTACTTTATGGATTTGGAGGATTTATCATTAAGTTGGGATACTTTTTAAACACTTCCATCTCTCCCCACCCCCACCCCTCATTACAAATCTTTGATGCTGCTTCAAACAGAGATACAACATGGAAACCATCTTGAAGTATTCTTTAGTAATCCCATACAATATCCAGTATGATGATACTGTATTATTGGCATTGGAAAAATTTATACGACCGAATAGCACTGGTGCATTACTCATTGCAACAAGTCTGCTTGAGGTAACCTCAACATGATAGTCTTCTTGTCTGCACTGAAAATTGTGAGTACTAAAAAAAGTGAAACAAATCATTTGACCATTTCATTTCTGAACTCCTCAAAAGTGCCAAAAGGGAGCAGGGGAAACAATTCAGCCTAGGTGCCCATGGCATGGCATGCAACAGCTTCCATGTGTGTGTGTGTGGGGGGGGAGAGTAGAGGAATGGATTACACAGCTCAGTACTATAGGACTTCCATTTTTGGCATCAGCAGTCTATTATCGGATGCCATAAATTGCTATGTTGACCCGTTAGCCTTTTGGATTGGACACCAAACATACAACTATTTTTTATAAAGCGTAGCTTCAAGCTCTGCTCCTCATTATCTTCTTTTACTGTGGATCCTATTGAAAATCATTATTTTGACACATAACCATTGACGTCACTTTTGAGCAGGGAATGAAGTGAATACATGCTGACTCAGTGATCTATCCCTGCAAAACATCTCAGACCATTGGGATGCACAAACATACACACAGCCACAACAATGTGAAGCAGGGTCCTTGCCGACATAAATTAAATCCCTTCATTTTGCTTGTTTAAAACATATTTTCCTGAATCTGAGGGTGAGTGGAAATACAAATTATATGGCAGCAACCTAAAGCAGAGTGGTTTTAAGTGCATTACCATCTCTCTGGGGGGGAAGACAATCACATGCATCTTGGCCACAGGAAGTAGGTTTGATGCATATTCAGAAAGACATATCATGAACAATTTATAGCAGGCAGGCAGGCAGGAAGAGTCTACACTTAAGTAATTTCTTCATTTGAACGATGCCACTTTTAAAAAAAAATTACACACTCCCTGACATACTAGGATGACAATTTTCCTGTCCCACATGAGTAGGGAAGGTGTGACTTTTGGTCTTGAGAACTGCCTTTTCCACACAATTCTCTCTCTCCCCCATCCCCACCCCTTATATCTGGTCCAGTCTCCCATGGCGGATATACATCCCAAGAGCTTTTCCTTATTGGAAGGAGATACAGAGGGTTGGCAAAAATGCCAGAAAAGGACACTGTCGGTGAGATCCACCATGGATGGTGGTGGAGTCTCCTTCTTGGAGGTTTTTAAGCAGAGGCTGGATGGCATCTATGGGGTACTCTGATGGGGGTTCCTGCATGGCAGGGGGTTGGGCTGGGTGGCCCTTGAGGTCTCTTCCAACTCTGTGATTCTTTGATTCTATGTTCCTGCTGATATCCTCACTCACTCCATTTAGAAAGGTCCACCAACCTTCAGGAGCAGCTTGCTCGGCAGAGAAGGGCCCAGTGCTTGACAAGGAAGCCAACTGGAAAAGGAGCCTAAGCTTTCTTTTTTAAAATCACACCAAAAAGACGCCGAGAACACTTAGAGCGTGCACTGTTGTTCCCGGTAAGATGTACTTCACACTGTGCATAATTAAACTGTGGACTTTATGACCACAGGACATTGTGACGGCTGCCAAATCTGAAGGCTTTAGAGGGTGATGAGATAACAATAATGGAGGTTAAGGCCATCAGAAGACTACTAATTAGGATGGCTATGTATCACTCCCGTAAGTCTTTGTATACCTGCTACTGAGGAATATGAAGGGAAGGGTGTCATTGCAATCATGCCCTGCTCCTGGGCTTCCCATAAGCTAGTACTACAGTATGTGAAAAGAAAGCTGGATTAGCAGGCTGTTGATCTGATTCAGCCCGGCTTTTCTTCAGTTCCTTCTGTTTCATTTCACAAAGCAGAGATGCTGTACGGTAACATATGATTAAGTGCTCCAATCCCATATGATCAATCTTCATGCAGAAGACAGATTTGATGAATCAGGCCTTTCTTAATATGCACCCCCTGCATTCCTGATGAACCATTCTGTGCCAGAGGCAGATGAATATTGCCTGACAAAGTCTGCATGTTAACGTCAGGATGGGAGAACCATGCAAGTACCTGCACACTCAGAGATGCTTCTTGCAGAGGCCTGCGGGGAACAGCTGAATGGCAGTTATGTGTGGTGCAACTGGAAGCCCTGGAGAGTACTATGTACAGGTTTGCTGCACTGTTGTTTTTGCCACAGCACTGCATATTGTCCCAGTGACTCTTGTGGTTTGGCCCTTCACTCCTTCAACATATTGAACCCCCCAACCTCTGGCTCCGCAGCCAGTTTCCTAAACCTCTCTGAGCTCAAGTGGCTATGGGCTTCATGGCTGAAAAGGCATTTGATCCTAAAGATCTAAGTCCAATACAATGATAGGTTCCCTCCCCCCTTTGGGACATGAGATCTAATGAACCATTCCCCTACATCTTGAAATGTGTCCTTTTTTTATTTCCAGAGTGCAGCACCATTAAAGGACACTCCAGCTAGGTGTTTTTGATGCTAGCAAACAAAGCCACTGGAAACCTCTGCTCTGGGCATTGACCAAGATTCGATCAAATATTTTTATATTTTTAGCTTTTTAAATTTTGGTTCTACTGATTGTTGTTGGGTTTGTTTTTGTTCTTTATGTCATATTGTGGAACCAATTATTATTTTTCTCTGTATTTTGTTGTATGCTATTCCTTCTTAACCGCCCTGAGTTCCCATCTGGGAAAATCTGGCAGTATATAAATATAAAAATAAATAAAATAAATAAATAACAGGCTCGCTCCTCCCTGAGTACTCCAGTGGTGCCTCCCTTTCATTTCTGTATGTTCCTGCCTTGGTCCTGGAGACCCCTGTGTGATCCAGTGGTGCCTGTCTTGCTTCCATATATGTTTGCCAGGTCCAGTCTTGGGCCTGCCTCAGCAGGCTCCAGTTCTTCCTGTCTTATTTTGTGGCAGTGTTACCTGGCCCTTGAGTGCTGACCTAGCTCTAGTGCTCTGGTCTGGGTGCTTTGCCTGATCATGCTTTCCACTCACATCTCGGTCCTGGCACTGCATGGGATAGAAAAAGGAGGGAAATTGCCAGGTCCCAGTGAAGTGAAGAGGAACAGAGCCTCAAAGGCTGATGTGTTTCTAAGATGTCCATCCTACAAGTGTCCTCAGTGGTGCCCTGTTACCAAATGAACAATCAAGGTTCCCAGTGGTGTGAAAGTGTTGGCCCAACGTCAGCCCTCCAGAAGTTTTGGACCACAACTCCCAGAATTCCAAGCCTCTATTGCCAGTGACAAAGGAGCTGTGGTCCAAAACATCTGGAGGGCCAAAGTTTGGCCACCACTGGATCATAGCTTGTTTTGAAAAGATGGTGAGCGATCTGGCCCCAGCATACATGTCCTCAGCAGCCAGCACGAGGGCAGCTTTCCCCAGTACCAAGCTCATGGGAGGGAGCCCACACAGGCGAAGGAGAAGCAGCTGATGCCAGAAAGGGAGGACTCTTGTCCTGGGAGGATGTGAAGGAAGAGGCAGAGATCCGAGAAGAGAATGGATGAAGCTGCCTCCCCTCACCCTGTTTGCTTGCTTGTTACAGGAGTCAGACACGGGAGATTCCATCCACATGCTTGAATGCAGCGTCACCTGCCTGGCCATCACGGTGGCTCTGGAGAGGCAAGTAACAGCAGGCATGCCAAGGGAGGGAGTTACAGAGTCCAGCTTCTTTCACCCATCTCTACAAATCCTCCCTAAATGAGGCATGTCCTGGAGGGATGTTTTCCTGTCCCTCTTCCACAGCTTTCCAGAAGCTGAGCTCCGAGGGGTTCCAGTGAAGTTAACTGGGGGGCCTATCTTACCAAGTGTTACCCAAAGGAGTAGAGCAGTGGTTCCCAACCGTCCCAATGCCGTGATCCTTTAATACAGTTCCTCATATTGTGGTGACCCCTTGCCTGCTTGGAAGAGGCCACTGCCACAGGTGCCATAGAGAACTTCACTCTACAGGCACTATCAGCCAATCGCAGCCTCCGGTGCCATTGAGTAACATCCCCTCCAACCTATCAAGCTGTAACTCACTCTCCCCCCCTCCCCCCATCCTCCTCCAGAACCAAGCCGTTTGTGCCTTTTTCTTCAATGGCTCATGGCAACCCCTGTGAAATGGTCGTTCGACCCCCCAAGGTTAACTCAGCCCTATGAGACTAGAGAGGGAAAGGCAGAGGGGAGGGACTAACACTGTACCACTAATAAAAACTATTCAGAGCCCAGAAGTTGTTCTAGAACTCATGGAGTTATTGTTGGGGGACCCCACCTGTGCTGGTGCCACAGGAAGGAGAAACCAGCTGGCCACACACTTTTACATACATCTTCCTTCCCAGGCATCTGTGGTTGAGGGTGTGTGGTAACTGCGTCATTGGGGCAGTTCTAGCCAACTAGAATCAGCATATAGCATTCAAGTTTGGAAATGGACAGATCCCATGACAATTCAGCCAGAAAAACTTGCAGCCCTGGACTTGAGATCATTACCCCCAAAGTTTTGGGGGAGACACCCTTCTATCCTAGTCACAAGCACCCTCCAATTCTGCATAAATGTATGCAAGGTCAGTATACCAAACATTCACTTCAGTGATGAGTAATTTCTAGCTTTAGTGCCCCTAGTACTTTGCTAATTTAAAACCTACCGGGGGGGCATTGTCTTGATTGGCACATCAATAAATGAATAAAATCAAACTTAATAATGTTCTAGTTTCACTTTGCCATCTCCTTTGAAGTGTATTTGTTGAAAAATGATGACTTTCAGGTCAGCAAGAGAACGCCCTGGGAGACTGAAATATTCTCCCACCGGTTTCTACTTGCTTGTTACTGGAGCAACATGAGACTCGGTCACATGGAAATCGCTTTGATGCAGCAAAGCTAACATTTGAATTGTGGCATTTAAGCCAGCCAGCTTATCATATATTTGCTGAATGATTGGAATGAGAGGCCAACACCACTGATCCCTGCCAGGCACTGTCATCTCTCCCATCATTTATGCATCAAGATCAGTGGTTCCCCACCTTGGGTAACCCAAGGTGTTTTTGGACTACAATTCCCAGAAACCCCAGCTAGAATCAAAGCAAGCCTTTTAAAAAAACTTTTCAAATAAATTGTTTTTGAGTGTTTCTGTGACATTTAATAGCCCTTCAAATACCTCTTTCCCTAGCCAAAGCTGCGACAATGTAAGAACTTTGGAATGCTCGTGCTGATAAGCTGGCATACTCTGGTTATAACCATGTCATTGCGTTCTGCTTTTGAAAGGCCTTTTTGGAGATCAATATCTTAGCCCCAGCAACCTGGATCATTTCCAATTTGAAATGTGCGTGGGGCCAACCATTCTCTTTCAAGATAAGCAGGATTGGTATTTTCAGTTTATTTGATCTAAATAAATAAACTCAAAAGATTATTTCCCATTTTTCCCAGATTTGGCGCAAAGCAAGAACAACCTCTCTTCAACTTCTGTGCCAAATTTGATTCTGATCCAAAGAACAGTTTAAAAGATATAATTTTTGTTTGGGCTTCCCCCATGGTTAGAATTGCCTTACAGAATGCAGATTTGCTTGACTGAAGAAAACTCCATTCTAATGCAGTGAGGATAAAAGGCTATAGGTCTACATATTATTAAAGTAGTATGGGACTGGGTGACATGGTTTCTGCCCAAAAAGGACCTGTGTTTGCAGCTACAGCGTTCCATCTGGGTTGGTTTTACTAGTTCAAGTCAATTGTCCTAATCAGTTACATTTTCCTTTTTGATGAGAGAGCTGCTCTATTGTATGTCCTTTTCATCCTACGATTGAAATCCAGAAGTAAGTCTCATACAGAGTAGACCTACTGAATCAGATTCAATGGATCTATTGTCGATCCCATTCCCCTCAGTATATGTTCTATTTTGGATATACGAGAGGCTTTTTCATTTACAGTATTTTTTTGTTCTCATGGGTAGTGTTCAGTACTCAAATATGCAAGCCCGATCTTGAGGCCCAAAGCAGTATAATCCAAGGAAAGCAATGCCCTTTGTAGGTCAAAACAATGACCATGTGTTTAGCACATTTTTAGGAAAGGCACTCCTTCAAGGAGTAAAAGACTTGTGTGCCACAGCATGAGTTACCCCTAGACAATGTTATCTTCCACTTAATGGGCTTTATTTGGTGGAATGGTCGTTGCAAAACAAGATTTGCAGGCCTAATTTGCAAATCTAGCATGCATCAGTGAGGAAATTTTGTTAGGAGGAGTGCAATAAATTGAACAGAGGAACCAGATTTTACCCTTAACTTCTATTTCAACCATGATATCAGTCCCAAGAGGCACGTTCTCCTGTTTTGGAACCCTTCTGCCACACTTACATGGAACATCATCATCACCATAACCTGCATTCTTTGACTATATATAAAACAGAGGTGCAGTAGAAGAAGAAGAAGCAAAAAATAACCAGTCATTGCTCTCAACGGCTAATAATTCCTCTAGGTCTGTGTTGGCAAACCTATGGCACGGTGTCAAAGGTGGCACGCGGAGCCCTTTCTGTGGGCACCCGACATCGCCCTTTTCCACAGCCACCTGTATTCAAGTTAAATTGCTATACTGGCACTTTGCAGAAAAATTAGTGTCTTTTGAATCGCAGTTTGGGCACTCGGTCTCTAAAAGGTTCATCATCACTGCTCTAGGTCATGGGTCAGCAATTTGAGGTGCCCCAAATGTTGTTTGACTGCAGCTCCTTGATCCCCCTCCTCTTTATTGGCTCAATTGGTAAGGGCTGGTGAATGCTGCCATTTGACAACAACTGGAAGGCCAGTTACTTGCATCCCAGTTGCTTGAATGCGTGTCTTCAACCATGTATATGTGCAGCCCAAAGTGCTTCAAACCTACAACAACAGAGAGACACACCCAACAGTGTTGATTTAGCATATCTAGGATGCAATGTGTTTTTTAGATACAAAAAAAAAAATATCAGCAGTCTATCAAGCCACTAAATCCAGTAGTCTGCCTTGGGCAGTGTATTACTGGATCTCAGAGAAACAGCAGCAGAAGCATTTATTCTACCAGACTGCTTGGGAAGATGTCGTCTGTCACAGGCAGATGCTTGGAGTGGTGTAGCCAGCCTCATGTCTAGCTGACCTTTCTTGGATGGAAATGTCTTACTTGCTCTCTCTCTCTCTCTCTCTCTCTCTCTCTCTCTCTCTCTCTCTCTCTCTCTCTCTCTCTCTCCTACTCGCTGTGTTTGTGTGTACATGTGCACGCACGCACCCAGACAGTCGAGCAGTTGCATCCAGCTTCGGGAAGGTTTCTGTGTGTGGCAGACTGCATATCGCTGAACGCTGTGGCATCAGAGGTGCTTTTCTTGCAACGTGTCTGAGATTGTGCCATTTTATCAGCTGGTTTCTGAAGGAGCAATTGTGATAACCAGCTCTCCATTTTCTGTAAGCAAAGATGCTTCAAGAAAAGAAGAGTGGCAGATTCATCTAAGGTCTACAGCATGCTACCTGTCTCTCATGCTATTGTTTACAAAAGCTTCCCCCATCCCCCACCCTACAGACCTCTTGTGTCTTTGCACAAGAGCCCTCCTTGTGGTTTGCTTGGTGACATGGCGATGGGCACCACCACCTGCATGTCCCTGCAACAGGCATCATTAAGCTGGAACAGAAGGCTCTGTTTTGCTGTGCCTCAGAGCTTGCATTCGATCCAGAAACATTGCATCTAGCATGCAACCTGGGGGCAAAGGTGGGGAAGGAAGTGCCAAAAACAGACCAAAATGAGAAATAATATAGCATGCTGGGGTGCAAGAGACGTGAGGAATTACTCTTAGGCAGACTTCAAGGGCCAAAATCAGAACAATGGAAATGTCCATTAATTTACACCATGGGAATAGAACTCAGTACAGTATCTGACAGAGCGGCTCCTCCCAAGAAGAACTGCCAGGATCACCCGTGCTAGCCAGGCAGGACACCTGGAAGTCCCAAGCCTGAGGGAGGCCCAGAACATTTTAACAAGGAGTAGGGCATTCTTGATGGTTGCTCCCCAGTTATGGAACCATTTACCCCCTGAAATTCGGCTGGCACCCTGGCTTCAATTTTTTAAAAAACTATTGAAGACCTGGTGATACAGAATGGCCTACCCTGATTTTTCAAACATTTAGTAAGGCACTATCCCCCCCGCACTTTTCTTCTCTTCTCTCCCCCCCCCAATTTTATCAATCTCTTACCATTTTTATCTTCATTTTATCTTCATTTTAGTTTTTTGTTGTTGATCTATGTATACTTTATTTTATTATGTACCTTGTATTTTGGTTTTTAAAATGTATTCCTTTGTTAATTGTCATGTGATTCCATGTTGTAAACCGCCCAGAGTAGCCCTAGGTCTAGATAGTCAAATAAATAAATAAATAAATAAATAAATAAATAAATAAATAAATAAATAAATAAATAAAGCTACTGGAGGGATGGTAGGTGCACAACACACCTTACAGACAACAGATCCCACCAACTTCTTATTCAGTAACAGAAAACACTTGCGAGGGTTTGTTTTGAACAATCCAAGTACTACATCATTGCTTTCAGACTATAAGAACTGGATGTCCGAAGAACCACTGTGAAGGCTGCTAAAAGTCTTCTAAATCTAAGACAGGACGGTGAACGTTTGCAATGCAAACATCCTAGTTTCTCTGTTGCTGCATTGAAAGTTCCTGCTGTGTAAATGGCATCCAAATAGTCCTTCATTGAATTTTTTTTTGGCTCCTTGGGTTGCTTCCCTGGAAGAACATGCATCAACAGCTTGGAGACTTCTGTCAGGCCCAAGAAAAGTAACCTTGGGTTCCCAGATGTTCTTGGATTGCAAGTCCCAGAAATTGTCCAGAATATATATTTAAATGTTAGCATCTGTTTTGACTCTTCTGCAGGGTGGTATTCAACTGTAAGGCTACACTAAAAATGCCTGAGTGGAGGCTCTTTTCCCACTTCCTTTTGTCACCGGAACCTGGGCAGGCATGCTGCTTAACCTAGAGCCTAAACAGGGTGCCCATGCTGAGTGTGCAGAAGAGTGACAGTGCCTGTGCAGGAAGATAACATGTGGCACATTTGGTAACTAAAGGGCAATGCTGAGGAACATTGCCTTTACAAATCACACTCAAGTAAGCCTCTTAAATCAATCTTCCCCACTCCACTGTTGTTTCAATTATCCTTTTTCAGTATAATGGGGATTGACTGGACATTGTACTAAAGTAGCTGAATGTTTTCAGTCATGGGAGTTCTGAAGAAATATCAATCCAATGTGCCTAGGCTGCAGCTAATTTACCCTGATCACAGCCCATATTTAAGCCAACCTTCCTAATGCTTTAACACCCTTTAATACAGTTCCTCATGTTGTAAAAAAAGACCCCTTGCCCTACTTGGAAGGGCCACAATTTATTATATTCAAAGGCCAGCATCAAATGAACTGTACAATGCCAAACAATACGTCTGCAAAGTAGGGAAAATTAGCAGTTTGTAACTCAGGTTTTCCCTTTCTCCCTCCCTCCCTCCCTCCCTCCTCCAGACCCAAGCCATTTGTGCCTTTTTCTTCAGTGGCTCATGGCGGCCCCTGTGAAATGGTTGTTCGACCCCCAAAGGGGTCCCAACACCCAGGTTGGGAACCAATGCTGTATGAGGGGGCCATGAGAGCTGCAGATCAACAACACCCAAAGAGCCACCATTTAACCATAAACAAAATTGTAAGGTGTGTGTGTGTGCGGTCCTTTTATACAAGGCAATGGTAGGCCAAACCTTTCTTAGGCCGCTAAAAAGTCACTAACATAGTCTCCCTTTCATCGTCATTACAGGTGTTCATCAGAGTGGGTTCCACAGGGCCCATTTGGCCAGGGTTTTTGAAATTTCAGTATTTTGTTGTGCACCTTCCACAGCTCTGTGGTGCCCAGCTTTATGATCATCTATATAGAATCAAAGAGTAGGTTGCTGCCTGTTGTGGGTGGTGGGTTTTTTTAATGGTATTACTCCCCCTTGCCTTCTGACTGATTGGGTAGAACAATGGAGGCCACACTAGACAAGGCTATGCCTTGCAGGACGAGAGAGCTGGAATGGATGGTTACCCTTTTCCCTGCCACAGGCCTTACAAAAAGTACATGTTCCCCTCAGAATCCTGCTAATCAATCCCTTTGGGCCTGCCTCAAGACTGGTCATTTCCTGGCCCAATGTTTAAAGATGTTTTTCTGCTCCTGTGCATGTGGTGGAATCTGATGGGTTTTGCTTCTTTATATTGTACACTGTTTTATTTATTTTTAAACCTTTGTGTGTATTCTTTGCAGGTTACTGCGGTCTTTTTTTTAGAAGCTGTGTCCAAACACTAACAAGGGTTATTACACACAGTGGAAAGGGTGGCCTCCTCCCTCTCTGGACTCCTGCTAAAGGCCACCCCAACTTCAATTAAGACTCATCAATATACAGCTAAATCCTGCCCCTTTGTGGATATCTGCTGCAATGCAACAGTCTTAACTCTGGAGCAACTCGCTTTAGTGACTGCTCTTAAAAGGTTTCTTAAGTTCTGTGTTTTATTTTATTTTACTTTATTTTACTTTATTTGGAGAGCTGCATGCTATTCTGTTTGTTTTGCACCACTGCTACATTTAGGAACCTTCTTGGTAGCTGACCTACATGCTCCACTCAACTAACAAAATGACGGATTCAAGCTGGTGAGTCAGGTACAGTGGTACCTCTGATAACGAATTTAATTCATTCCCAGAGACAATTTGTTATCCGAAAAAAATTGTTATCCAAAACATGGTTTCCCATTGAAATGAATGGGAAACCGATTAATCTGTTCCAGAGGTATGAAAAAAGGCAAAAAAGCTGTGTGTCCCTCCCAGATTTCTTTATAAAGTGCACTTTAAAGGCATGCAATGCTAGAACACAAACCCCCAGACCCCCCCCCGGCAGTGCAATGCAAACATGGAGAAAAGAAAGCAGCAAGACCACCCCAGCCTTTTCCCGCCAAAAATGCAAGGGGGGAATGCAAACAGACACAAACAAAAGCAGAAAGACTACTCCAGCATGTTCCCACCAAAAATGCAAAGAAAAGCAATGCAGGGATTAATAAAAGCTAGCTCCCTACCTTTCCAAGTTAGAAAAGTCCAAATTCATCAGCCAAAAAATGTCCAGAATGGCTCCAAAACACCATTAAGAAACACTCTAACACTCCTCCCACCCCTCCACAAACTACGGGGGGTGCAATACATCCTGGGTACACTTTTTTTGCAAGGCATTTAGAAGCATTTGTTATCCAAGGCAGACCATAGGGAACATTTTTTATCTGAGGCAGCCCTATAGCTGGAAATTTCCATTTGTTATCTGAGGCATTTGTTATCCAAGGTACGACTGTACTTGCAATTGGGTCTATGGGGTTTCACTTTCCTGATTCAAGTTGTCTGCTGGGATCCTATCTAGAGGCTGCCTACGAGCAAAATGGAAGTGTGGACAAGTACTAAGAAAAACAATAACCAAGTTTCTTCACTTGGGAGGAGTTGGTGTGACATTAGAGTTGTTTCTCTCTCTGGTTTATTCTCCCATCCAGCCAACCCTTCTAAATGGGACTGTTCAGGGACAGGTAAGAAAGGCATTGCAGAGACATAACTTGGGTTGGGAGGGTATCCAGTGGGCTCAGGCCAGTCAGAATGCAGCTTTGTTGCTCTGGGAGATCACCCCTTTGGCTGCTCTTTGTTTCCTGGATCCCAAACCACCTGACCCTTGGTTCAAACTCCCCTGGTACAAATAACAACTTTATCTGAATACAGTGGTACCTCTTAAAACAAATTTAATTCGTTCTACGGGTCAATTTGTTTTAAGTAAATTTTGTCTTACGAAACACGGTCTTCCCATAGGAGTGCATTGAAAATGGATTAATCTGTTCCGGAGAGGCTGTGGGTTGCTTCGTTTTATGAAAATTTTGTCTTACAAAACATGGTTTCCCATAGAAATGCATTGGGAAAGGATTAATCCGTTCCAGAGATTAGAATAAAGACAAACATAACCACGGGGGGGGTTTCTTGAGTACATGTCATATGTTATTTTGTCTTGCAAAGCACCCCATAGGGAATTTTTTGTCATGCAAAGCATGCCTATTCCCAGAATTTTTTTTCTTCCTACAAGTTTTTTAGTCTTACGAGGCATTTGTCTTAAGAGGTACCACTGTACAAGCTAAGCCACCTTTCTGATTTGGCCCTGTGCTATATTGGAGCTTTCCTCCAGCTGCACTCAACAGATCGTCCTCTCCCTCAAATGTAACTGTACAGATGGGGAGTGGAGGCAGGGCAGAGCAACAAAGAGGTGGAGCCTCAAGATGTCCCTGCCTCCTACTATCTGTAACATTCTGGAAAACAGAGAAGCCATTCAACTCCTGGCCTTCCAATGAGTCGAGTTTTGACTTTCACTTCCTCTCCTTGCCAATGGTTTCTTGGGTACTTCCTGAAGTGGAGCTATATGTACGCTCTATAATACTTCTGCTCCCTTGGCACTTGAAAGCTCTTGGCCATTGCTGAGCAGTTGAGGGGATGGAGAAAAAGAAGAATGGGAGTTATGGCTCCATATTTGTGATGCTATACATACAGTGGTACCTCTACTTAGGAACGGCTCGACTTAAGAGCAATTCGACGTAAGAGTGAAAAACCATTGGCGATTTAACTGCTGCCTTGCAAATTTTAGATGTGGTCTGCTCTACTTACAATTTATTTTATTATATTTATTTATTTATTTTGATTTTTTTATATAGGACTGCTCTACTTAAGAGTTGTTCAACTTAACAGCACTCATTCAGAACAGATTAAATTCGTAAGTAGAGGTACCACTGTACACCATCCTCTAGGGCAGGGCTGTCCAACTTTGAACAGGCCAAGGTCTACTTTTTGCAGTCTAAAGTGCCTGAGGGCTACTACGCTAAAACCTCTAGTTACGGATTTTATCTGTTCTGAGCACATGCTCATAAGTAAAAAAAACTGTAAGTAGAGCAGTGGTTTCTCATAGGAATGCATTGAAAATCAATTAATCCGTTCTGGAGGGAACAGATGTCAATGCACTGTGCCACTCAGCTGAGACAGCGGGCTGGCAGACCCAGAACTTTGCTGGGGCAGTGGTGGCCCTTGGGATGGGGGAGGGAGGGGTGGAGAACTTATCCTCTCACTTTTTAAATTGATGACCGGCGGGCTACTTTTGAACCCTTTGCGAGCTACCAGTAGCCCACGGTCTATCTGTTGGGCAGGCCTGCTCTAGGGCAGCTGCCTACAATCTGCATGCACACATGCACATGCACACACACACAGAGGGGTGGGGTGGGGAAAATGCATCAAGGAGACAAAGCCAAAGGGCAAACATCCATAGGGAAAATGGACTTGTATTAATTTTGCATTTGTTAATTTGTATTTAAAAAAACCAAATTTAAATATAATCACCGTAATCTTCTAAATGAAGTAAAATATGGTCTTTGAGGCCCATGAGTCTAATTAGACTTGTTAACTTTGTTGTTGTTGCTAAGAAAGTTGCATAGGGTCAGAGTTCAAAAAAAGTTAATTTTTGAAACAACTCCCAGAATCCACCACCACCACCCTCAACCGAAGAGTCTGTGATTGCCTTGGTTTAGCACAAAAGGGCCCTAACCTGAGGTTTGTCTCCTTCCTTAACTGTTCTCATATCTGCATCGTTGCAGGAGGAGACAAATGAAAACCAGCTCATGTGCCTTCTGGGAGAACAGAATGGCAAAATACAAGCCGTCTCCTCAGCAGCGCATGAGATCGGCCTTACCAAAATGGCCTTGCACAACCTTCTCGCTCTCTTCTAATATCTTCCCAGTAACTCAATGTTCTTTCCCGTTTCCTCTTCCTGGAAAATGCTATGTTCTGCAAGAGTGACATCAACCCCCCCACCCCCAAGATGAAAAAGTCTGTTCCAAGGTTTTAGTTTTAAATCAAGCCAATGAGAAACGGTAGTCTATTTCTGTCAGCAGGACTGAGGCGAGGCTTTTCGCAGCCTGAAGCAAAAAATCCAAGATGGCGCCATCCCCACTTCACCCACAGAAGCTGACTGCTGGCAATTACATTTTAGTTCAGCGCTGGGGATGGGCCAGCATCCTTCAGATTTGGGGAGTTGTGGACAAACTGCCTGGAGCACCCACCTCCTGTGAAGAGGAAGGGCCAATGGAACAGCTGCAGCCCCCACCCACTTTACACCACCAAAGCAGCAGCTGGCCCTGTGTGTGTGTGCTTGTCTCGTTCACCCATCTGTGCTCTTATAAAGCAATTGGGGGAGGTAATGCAATTCCGACTGAAGGAAAGGATCATATGTATGAAACCTGCCCTCCCCTGGTTGTTCGCAGCCTCTCCGTGACATTTTCTGCCAACATTTCAAGAATCAGAATATGGACTGCATAAACTTCCCTGAGTGTTTTGTTCTGGCCTCAACATATTCCCCGTTCAGTTGGTGAATGGAAAAGGTGTAGCAGAAAGCTTCTGGAAGTTGTCTGTCGTGCCCAAGATAAGGCAATAGTATTCCCAAGACACCGTTGCCATGGCAAACAGGTCAATAAACCTGGGGCTTACATGCTCCAAAGAGCTCATTTCAGAGCCCAAGCAATTTTATACAAGCTACCAGAGACTTTCTTGGTTGCTCCGTTCAGTTGTCATTCCAGTGAAAAACTGGTCATCTCTCTCTCAATAGCCACTGGTTTTGTTATGGTATTTTGTGCTGTTGCATCACACTTTTCCACACCATCCTGGTTTTAGATAATGAAGGAGGGCAGCATACAGGGCGTTTAAATGAATGGAATAATAAAGTAATGAATTTCATACAGGTCCCAGTGGATGTATCTGTTTCCACCAGCATTTTGAATAGAAGTAAGAGGTGCGACTTGGGAATGGATCTGCTATTAGGCAGTGAGAAGCATCTGTTTCAGGGGAGCAAATATTGGCCCTCATGAAACTGCAGCAAATAAATATGTACTTAATGTACTGTATAATTGGACCTTTACTGCCAAGGAAAAGGAAAAGGAGAAGCACCTGTGAGGTTTTTTTCTCCCCCTAAAATACTAATATAACTTGACTTGCCCTTAAACAGATAAAATAAACATTAATGTTACTTTAGGCGTGGCTAAAAATGGGTGAGCATGCCATTTAATGCTTTGTCCTTGGTAGCAAAATTTATGTATTTATTTAAAAGGTTTTCCCCACTTTTCTCCTTGAAAAGGACCCAAGGCGTCTTACAATGCTGAAGGACAGTATTTAAAGCTGAAGACCATGATGAGTACACAATGGTTGTTAACAATGTGACCGTGTTCCTTTGTTTGAAGGACTGGGGCTGAAACTTGTAACTTCAGATGCAGCTCTACAATATTCCAGCAGCACCCCTGCTTCCTATCTCAGCTAAGAAGAAGAAATGCCTGGCATTTATCAAGAATTCATCTTAGTTCACCAAGAACTAATCAACTTCTGGCAAACCTATCTTTTGCCAAATATGAACTATTGGTACAGCTTTGAAAAAGAGGGTGTTTCCCTCGAAATATCAGCAATTTTTTTGTTATTTTTCTAGTAACCTAAAGGCATCACCTAGCTTAGTTTTGTATTTGCATTGTGACAATATTTAAAGCTCAGAACGAGTGTGAAGAGGCATCTGACGTCATTAAAAAGGGCAACATTAAAGCTAAGAACGGGACATTAGATACTGGTTGGTAATTGTCTTGGGTGATTCTTAGGACAATCAGAAATAGAGACTAAAGCGTTCCCTTTCTAGTTCTCAAAAAAATTTTTTTGAAGGGGTATTCTAAAAAAGAAAGAAAAATAGCTTTATAACTTCATACAAAGTTATGGCAGCAAGTGGGAAATGCCCGTCAGTACACAGTGTCTTTTATTTTTTATTTTTACACAAAGATGGGCAATTTATTTATTTATTATATTTATACCCCGGGCATAATTATAAATTTACAACAAATGATTGAATAAATCTGGTTCATGGTTGCTTGGGCATTAAATTACATTGTGATTAAAAATGGATGCACTCTGCAGAAGAAACTGGTTCCTGCTTTAGATTAAAAATGGATGCAAGAAGAAGCCTGCTTTAGATGAGAGCCTGAACATACCTATTCTGGTTGGGGGCCTATTAGCAAGCTTCAGCTGAAAAAGGGAACTTTCTCACATTCTTCTTCAGGCATTGCAGAGCTGAGAACAGGATAGATAGGGATGATGGCAGTGAGGACCAGGCTTTGGTGTACATCCTCACCGCACACCCTTGCACCACCTCCATTAGCTGTGTGTGTGTGTGTGTGTGTGTGTGTGTGTGTGTGTGTGTGTGTGTGTGTGTGTGTGTGTGTGTGTGTGAGAGAGAGAGAGAGAGAGAGAGAGTTTTGACTGAATACCTGAATTGCGTTCCTTTGAATTCTTTATTGTTATGAGTCTATTGTTCTATTACCATTTTCTTCTACACTTCCTCTAAGTGGCTCCAGGTGAGGCACATGACCCCCAACCCAACACCTACCCACACAATGTACAGTGTACTCGGTATTATTTTGTGAGTTAGGTCAGTCTGAGAAAGAAGGGCCAGCTGGACATATCAAATAAAATGGTCTGATTCCCTGAATCGGGAAAAGCCCAATGAATAAGGTGGAAAGGGAGATTTTTCTTCTTCTTGAGAATTGTAAGCCATCATTCTAACACATGAAAAGATCATTTTACAGTTAAATATTTAAGATGCTATTTAGCAGATGAAAGTAAGATTTTTTTTTTAAAAAAAGGGTAACAGGACCAGAAACGCAAGCTCAGAATAATTCAAGTAAAACAGATATTCAGATGTCTGAGGAAATAAAAGAAGATATTTTAGTGCTGGAAATATGTCTTTGTAGGTGCCAGGTGGACCTCTTTGGGGATGTGTTCTGAAGCCAGGATGTCAGCACTGAAAACATCATCTGGCCAGATGATTCAAGAGGTACTAACACTACTGAAATTAAGAGTTGTGTGATCTTATGTGGATATGGTTCTACAGGTGGTCCTTGCTCAAAATTATGAAAGACTCTAGTTTAAAAGTTAAAACCACCTCTTCCATTTGAGCCTTGAAATGGGCAGAGGAAAGACATTTGATCTTCAAGCCTTTCCTTCTCCTATCCACATAATTAACATAACAATTTTGTGTGGTGCAGGGAGAAACCATGATGGAGAAGCCATCATTACCCAAGTCCTGCCAAGCTGCAGGGTTGCCAGAGTAGAAGATAGTAAGTTTCCCCACCTTCTTTGCTCCTTTTGCTGCTGTTTTGCCCGTGTTTTCATTTTCAGATTGATTTCCCTGCCTTCATCATTTCAGGCAGGATCCTTTCCTAGATCTATCTGGAGATCTCGAGTATGTCTTCCTGGTTTCCCATCCACGTCTCAAGCAGGCTAAAGTTGGTTTAGCTTCTACAGTAAAACAACAGTCTGGAAGGGATAGGGATGGTATGTGTGTGCATGCATACCTGCAAGCAGAAGCAGAGCAGAACACTTCATACTACAGACAATTTTATATACAGTATATGGTTGCATTCATTAGAAAGCAATTGCTCTTTTGTCATTAGACATATAGGTGCAAAAGCACACACAAACATCACTAAGTACCTATTTTGTACATGCAAAATAAAATAAAAGGCAATACATTTCTTATACAATTCAGGAGAAACAAAGAATGCTTCCATGGCTGGTGTGAGGTGAGAGTTTACCAACTTTTGCTGTGCTTTGTTTTTTGTTCTTTACAAGCCTTAAAGAAATATTCCTAATTCATTTATTTTTAAACCATCATTTGTGTGGCAGGGAACAGACGATTTGTGCATAAACAGGATGACCTAGTTTTTGACATCTGCAAGCCTTTGCTCAAAGCTTGCTTGTTACTTGAAAAGGCAATTCAAATTTAAACAAGTGCTGGAGAATAATCCCTTTCATACCCTCTGAATTTCTCCAGGAGTTGGCGAGGTGTTTGATAATACGAAACACAGTGCCATATGTCCTCTGCTCACAGAATGCAACAAGCAGTGTTATTCTTCTTCAGACAGCACACCAGAAGTATCAAGCCCAACAATGTGAGGTGTTACAAGGAAAATACTGTACAGTACAGTATATGACAAAGACAACCCATATTAAAACTATGCAGTAACTTCTAATTCTTCTGCTTACCAATGAAACACATGAGAGAAGGGACATTATCCTGAGACCAGAGGAATGCATGAGGCTGATGGCTGCTTTGAGCCTTCTCTTTGCATTTTACATTCTGTATGTTTTGCACTAAACTTCCCATCAGCTAACGTGGCCGGTAGTGAGGGCTCATGGGAATTGAGGTCCAAGATACCGACAGACCTCTAGGTTGGAGAAGATAATCACAAGGTATTCCTCAGGAGTCACATAAGTATTTTTCTGTGTATAAGACTATATTTTGCCTATAATTGTCAGACGAAAAAGTGAGGGTTGTCTTATTACATGGAAGTACGGTAAGTTGAAGAGAGAACCGTGCTGTTACAAAACTGTAATTTGGGGTTCAAAACCTGGAGGTTGTCTTATACATGGGGGTGTCTTATAGACAGAAAAATATGCTTTCTCAGAAACACAGAAAAATATGTGTCATGAAGTCAGAATCAATATACGCAAGTGGCTGTTGGGGGAAGCATAATAGTAAGAATTGGGGCAGAATTCAAGATTAACCCAAAGTTTACAGATGTTAGAATTTAACTCTCTTTTTTTACCTAAACATCTACTTATAGTTTGTGCAAAGTTTAATGGGGCTAGTCCCAATGAGAGCCCATCAAATCAATGGGACTTCCCTATGCACTGCTTTACCAGTCCTACTGATACTGTGGATCGACTACTGCTGGAAGCAACAGCCCATTGTTTTGCACAACGGAAGAGGCAGGATGTTCCTAAACAATATGCCAGCCGGATCATGAAATACGGCAACTGCAAGGCAAGAAAAGAATGGAAGTATACACACAACAATGGTGGCAGCGCCTGGCAGGGGAGCTGTGCCCTGCCATGAGGCAAAGTGAAGCAGCTGTCCCATGCAGCAGATATGGAGAGGGGGCAAAATGACAAGGCAGCAAATGTTTAGTTGTGTTTACTTTGTTCTATTTTGTGGCACAGTGGTTAAATGCCTGTACTGCAGGTAAAACTGTGTTCACAACCTGGGGCTCAATCCCAGGTAGCAGGCTCAAGGTTCAATCAGCCTTCCATCCTTCCGAGGTCGGTAAAATGAGTACCCAGCTTACTGGGGGGGGGGCAATGTGCAGCCTGCATACTCTAATTAAAAAACTGTAAACCACCCAGAGATGGCTTTAAGTTTATTGGGACGGTATATAAGCAGAACATTTTGCTTTGCTTTCCCTGCAGGAATGGAAAGATGTGTTT
The DNA here is from genome assembly GCA_029282475.1 of Phrynocephalus forsythii. Classification (NCBI taxonomy): domain Eukaryota; kingdom Metazoa; phylum Chordata; class Lepidosauria; order Squamata; family Agamidae; genus Phrynocephalus; species Phrynocephalus forsythii. The sequence continues at coordinate 45,916,908 of JAPFRF010000001.1, forward strand.
GTGAGACGTGTACCCTGGAGTTCCAAAATGACTCAGCTGCCTTTCAGTCTGCCTTAGTCAGGGGAACGTCTCTTGCTGCTGCCTCATAGGCCCCAATATGTCACGGGCCAGCCATGTTCTCTGCGCCTGCCGATAAAGGCATCCCCTCTCCTTTAGTATCTTCACACATTTCTTTTAATGGAAAGCCCTCAGCGTGAGCCCCCTCCCACACCCACCCCAAATGCTTTTTCTGAGGGCAGGCGGGCTCGCAGCCAGTAACACAATCCCAAAGCTAGCCTTACTCTTTAAAAAGTCTCCAGCTCGCTGGAATATGCACTTCCCTAAAGAGCATTTCTTAGACTTGGCAAGCGGTACAGCACTTGGCAAAGGAGGCCTTTGCACACACACACCACCAGGCTGAAATTTCAAGCTGATTGCATTAGTTGAAATGAATGGCTGTTCAGCACGAAGCACTGGCGCAATAATTAAAAGGCAACTTTTCCCATGTCCTCAAACCACGTGCTGGTACGCTCACTTATCAGGGGCACTGCAGACAGCCACCTCCTTGACTTCTTTAATCTTTAACAGAGAGGTTGTGGTTATGAGGGTTGGTGAGACTAGCAGCCAAGTAACATCTAGATGACCACAAATCCATCACCTATGCTTTTCACTGGACAAGCCTAAAGCAAATGGGGTTTTTCTGTGGCATCCAGGCCCCTGTCAATCAGCAAGTTGTTCCTTGGAAGTGTCCCCCCCTCCCTTTGCAAGCAATTAATTAGTCATGGCTGGTTCCCTCTAGGCTGCCTTCCCTTGGGCCTGGCTGGTGACTCGCTGTTCTAGGAAACAGATGCAGGGGAGTGGTATCAGGAGACAGATATCTAGTCTCATGCGCTCCCAAACGCATCTGGTGGGGCTGCTGTGAGATACAGGAAGCTGGACTAGATGGGCCTTTGGCCTGATCCAGCATGGCTCTTCTTATGAAACGAAGCCGCTGTCATCGGGACATGTCCTTTTGACTCCATCTCTTTGTCCCAAATGACTAAGCTGATGGTTTGTTAGAATGTCTTATCAGTCACCTTTCCACAGGATGGGATTGTGTTTTAGAAGGTGACCATTATGAAAATAATGGCTGGTTAGCAAACCCAACGGGCATCATGATTAAGATGTCTTTTAACCTATGTTTTCAATACACATGAGAGCTGATCCGTTTTGTTTGCATTGTATGAGGATTTTTTTGCTAACATGACGAACTATGAACGATGAATGTGGAGGTTGGATGATGAGACCTAATTGCCATTTTCACTGCAGAACAGCCTGTCTTGTTTTTTCTCCTGACTAAAAGCTTAGCACTAAACTCACCAGAGGCTGAAATATGTCACACAGCATACATCCTCCACCTGAAGCAGTTTTTCTGCAGCTCAATAATAATAATAATTTTAAAAGATTGAGCTTGAGGAGAAAGATTGAAAGAAAGTGGGTGGGGGGCTTTTGTTTTTCATAAAGCCTTTTTTGGCAAAACGGAGAAAAAGAAAGAAGCAAAGAAAAAAAGGAGAAAGGACTGGATATATCAGACAACAGATGCCTTTTGATATTTCATAAAAAGGGAGCCTTGAAAGTGGACACAATGTGTGGTTAAACAGACACCACATTTCCCAAGAATGAATGAATGAATACGGTATATGGTAGGATAGTTCAAAGTGCTTGTGAAATGTGCTTACTGAGGCAAACGCTGAAACCATTATCTCCTGCCTGTGGCTCCACCATGGGCAGCAGATTACAAGGGCAGAAAATTTATAGCTACTGCTGCAGAAAAAGGAGATATAACATAGCCTTACCATTAGGCAGAAAAAGCCTCAATTTAATAAGTACACTGTAATGGACATAATAATAAAAGAGGAATGCTTGATTTGTTATATTTTATTTACTGCATTTCTATGCAGTTCCATAAGCAAACTTCCTTGGATGGCTTCTATAATTGAAAGAAACAAGCAGGATACACTATTTCCCAAAATTGCAGACAAAATGTTCAACTGGCAATGGAGAAGAGCTTAGAAAGTTACTTTTTGGATGGCCATGCCCAGAAGTTACTTTGTGGGCTGCAAAGCTGGCTGAGGTTTTCTGGGGGTTGTAGTCCAGAGCAAAGATGATTCCAAGATGTGACACAGAATCACAAAATGCCTTCCCAGGCCCCTAGGAAGCCTGCGATGACAAAGATGATTCTGTACAACACCTGTGACCAGAGGAGGCTAAGTGCCAGGTAGTTCACAGTGGGGGTGCTGAAACTTCCACCGTTGCCCTTTGCGGGACTCTACTTGGCCAGGGGCATCCCTGAAATAGTATATCTGGTGGACATCTCAAGGTGTGTCTGTCTGTCTGTCTGTCTGTCTGTCTGTAAGACTGTCTGTCTGTGAGAGGGAATGTCTCTTTTGGCCCTAAAATGAACTTGTATTTAGCGTAAAGAGCCTCAGAATATATGAATCTCCAAAATATCTGTGATGGTATGGTGGATGCACTTTTGTGGAAGGACACCACAGAGGGAACCCTCGGTCCTCCAGTTAGCTATTCAGTTCAACTGCTTTCTAAAAACATAAGAACATAAGAAGAGCCATGCTGGATCAGGCCAAAGGCCCCATCTAGTCCAGCTTCCTGTATCTCACAGCGGCCCCACCAGATGTGTTTGGGAGCGCATGAGACTAGATATCTGTCTCCTGATACCACTCCCCTGCATCTGGCCCTTGAAGTACCCTGGTTTAAAGCCTAGAGATTACACATCTCCATCATGGTTTGTAACCCGTGATGGACTTTTCCTCTAGGAATCTGTCCAATCCCCTTTTGAAGGCATCCAGGCCAGATGCCATCACCACATCCTGTGGCAGGGAGTTCCATAGACTTACAACGCGCTGGGTGAAAAAAATATTTTCTTTTGTCAGTTCTTACTCTCCCAGCACTCAATTTGAGTGTATGTCCCCTAGTTCTGGTATTTTGGGAGAGGGAGAAGAGCTTCCCTCTATCCACTTTACTCATACCCTGCATTATTTTGTATGTCTCAATCATATCCCCCCTCAATCGCCTTTTTTCCAGACTAAAGAGGCCCAAATGTTTTAGCCTTTTTTCATAAGGGAGATGCCCCAGCCCAGTAATCATTTTAGTCGCTCTCTTCTGCACCTTTTCCAGTTCCACTATGTCTTTCTTGAGATGCGGTGACCAGAATTGTACACAATGCTCCAGGTGGGGCCTTACTATTGTTTTGTATAATGGCATTATAATGTTGGCTGTTTTATTTTCAATCCCCTTTTTGATAATCCCTAGCATGGAATTGGCCTTCTTCACCACTGCCACACATTGGGGAGACACCTTCATGGAGCTGTCCACCAACACACCAAGATCTCTTTCCTGATCCGTCACGGTTAACTCAGAGCTCATGAGTTGATAGATGAAGTTTGGATTTTTTGCCCCAATATGCATTACTTTACATTTGGTTACATTAAAACGCATTTGCCATTTCTCAGCCCATTCCCCCAGTTTGGAGAGATCCTTCTGGAGCTCTTCACAATCTTCTCTGGTTTTTACCACACGGAAAAGTTTTGTGTCATCGACAAACTTGGCCACCTCACTGTTTATCCCTGTCTCCAGGTCATTTATGAACAGATTGAAAAGCACCGGTCCCAGGACAGAGCCCTGGGGCACACCGCTTTTCACTTCTCTCCATTGTGAAAATTTCCCATTGACACCTACTCTTTGTTTCCGGGATCTCAACCAGTTCTCAATCCATAAGATTGGTCTCTGCAGGTAGTCAAATGATGCCAGTAGAAAAATGGACCTGCTCCAACTCTAACTTTAGGCTGGTAATTCTCAGTTAGAGTATGTCCTTTCGAATCCATAGAACTAATGGACTCACCCAATCGCCATTGAATCATTGGGCCTACTCTAGCATCATTTACTAAACAGGATTTGGGACATTGTTTGAAACAGCATAGCACATTTGTAGCACATTTCTGTAAAGAAAACAAATAACTCTTCTTTCTAGATTTCTTTGACAGAATTGGGTTTCTCATTCCCAGGTAGGACTTTTCAAACAAATCATATGTTTGCCTCTATTTTAAATTCTGCTTGAAGTATTAGAGCTTCCTACCAGTGAGGCAAAAAAGGCACCTAGCAGGAGCAGCACGCAATATGACCTGATGTAGGTACGCAATCCTGTAACTAGAAGTTGTTTTTAAACTGAACATTGGTGCTAGGAACTGCAGATGGTTGCTGAGGTCTTCTAGGGAAGAAAGAGAACATACAGTTGCACCAGTTTCTTTACAGTCTAGTCAGCCAGGTATGACAACACAGATTGGGTCACATCTTTCTAAATCTTCAACCTGTCTTGTTTCAGCACATACGCATGCTCCCATGGTGCATGTAATTTGAAAAGGTTGTTGTTGTGTGCCATCAAGTTGTTCTTGAGTTATGGTGATTCTATGAATCATAGGCCTCCAGAAGGCTCTATTGTCAACAGCCCTGCCTAGTTCTCGCACAGATAAGGCTTGGGCTTCCTCTCTCTCTCTCTCTCTCTCTCTCTCTCTCTCTCTCTCTCTCTCTCTCTCTCTCTGAGTTAATCCATCTTAATGCTCATTTATAAAACCCCTATAAGCACTGACACAAGTGTATACCAGCTCTGAAATCAAGACTGGAGTAAAATGTGCAGACACAAACCAACAGAAGGACAAGGGAAGAATAGAAAGCAGGAGCAAATTCTTAAATCAAGTCTTAGAATTAGGCTTGGTTTAATTTGTATAATTTGATTTTATAATCATTGTTGCTTAGGCCAGGTCTGAGGGAGACTGTTCTAGAAGAGGAAGAGTTCAACCACAGCTGATATTTCATAAGCTCCAAAGAGGCTCTGGTGTCCCACCTTTTTGTCAGCAGCAACCAGGTGAACTAGCACTCCAAACACTGAGAGATTGGTATTTGGGGGGTGGGGTCACACTAGAGAAAACAGTAAGCACAGGATGTGTTGTTACATTTCAAGAATAAATAATAATAGCTGATAGCATCCTCCTTCTCCGCAAGGTTCCTACACAAGGAAAGGATTTTAACTTTGTCCTCCTTAGCGTGAGCCCTGATGAATACACATGTTGGGGCTGTAACTAGCTTCAAGAAGAAATCTCCCCTTGGCATCACTTCTGCTTTGATCCACAACTTTTGTTTACACAGTACATATGCACTAGTGTGATCCCCCTGTGCATGTGTGTTGTGTAAGTTCTTTCTCCATCACTATTTTTCTTATTGTTAAATATAGAGGGTTTGTGAGATTCAAGGGTCCATGTTTAGATAGCCATGATCTAAATGCAGACACATAACTCCTGCTCCAGTTATCTGTATGAGTCTAGAATAATAGGACAAATATTTATTTATTTATTTATTTATTTATTTATTTATTTATTTATTTATTTATTTTACTTATTGACCATGCCAACTTTCCTCAAAGTGAACTCTGGGTGGTGAACAAGGGAAAATGAACAAACAAACTTGGAAAAGGACCCAAGGTGGCTTACAACAATGAGGGACAATATACAGTCCAGAACATTTAAGACATATTCAAGTGAAGAACAGGGAGCTAGAAGAGGCATCTTAGAACATTAAAAGGTAACATTAGAGCTACAAAGAGCATGCAAGAAGAACAGAAAAAGCCATTATGAGGGGTGAAAAGTAACATGGAAAACACTAGCGTTCTTATGAAATCAATCAATGCAATCATGTATGGTAATCCATATAAAGTCATATAGTAGGTAGTTCCTCATTCAGGGAAAGCTTGCCTGAAGAGGAAGGTCTTTGCCTGCTTCTGGAAAGACATCAGAGATGGGACAGTCCTGGCCTCCAGCAGGAGAGAGTTCCAAAGTCTGGGAACAGCAACAGAGAAGGCCATTTCATGTGTTGTTCTGAGACGCATCTGTGAAGATGGCGGGTTGGAGAGAAAGGCCTCTCCTGATGACCTTAGCATCCAAGCCCGCTAATACTGCACTATTCAGTCTTTGAGGTAGCTTGGCCCCAGGCCATTTTGTGCTTTTTAGGTTAAGGTCAGCACCTTGAAATTTGTGGGTATTGAATCGCAGTTTGGGCACTCAGTCTCTAAAAGATTCACCATCACTGACCTATGCAATGATAGTCACCCAACTGTTTCTGTGTTAACAGGCCATCACATGGACTCTGATTTATGGTAGCCCTGCCAATGAGAGATCTCCAACATGTCATGTCCTCAGCAGCCCTACTCAGCTCTTGCAAACTCAAACCTCTGGCCATTTTAGGAATCAGCCCATCTCTTATTTAGTCTTCCTCTTTTCCTGCAGCCTTCCACCTTTCTCAGCAGTCTTCCCTTTTCCAAACAATCTTGCCTTCTCTTGAAAGGCCCAGAGTAGGACAGCCTAACTGTCATCATTTTTACCTCCAAGGACAGGTGAGGCCTGGTTTGCTCTAGGACCCATCAGTTCAGTTGGGTGGACATATTCTATGGGGAAATGGATTCAAATCAAAGCCTAGACATCAAGTCACTAGGAGTTAAGTATGGTTTTAGTAGGCATCTTCATCTCTGACCCCTGCAGGGTGACCATGTCTTTATAGAAGGCTGTAAAGACTGTCATCAGAAGGCAGGCCTCTGTTTGAAAAGTCTCTTTAATTAAAAGGCATCAACATCTGGTTTCAAGATAAAAGACACATGCATGGCCTTGACATAGTCTGTCAACAAATGGAAAGCAGACTGGGTGGTTTTAAAGTCATGTCGTCACCACTTTCCCAATGAAGTTGAGACGCCTTGTGTATCCACTTAAATGACAGCAGTTATTCACAGCCATACACAGAAATCAATAAACAAAATGCACATTTTGTGCAGTTGTATCTTTCCCCCCTTAGAGATGCCTAGCCAGCCATCCTGGATTCTTTTAGCCACCTCTCTCTATTAGAGGGAGAAGATATGTCTCTGGTTCATTTAGCCATTAGGAGGAATCCCTGTGATGAAGCATTCCACTGCACTGCGTGAAATGGAAATGCAACCAAATGCTGTGATCTTGTCAGGGCATTTTCAGAGAGAAGGTATATAGCACAATGCTAAGGAAATGATGAAAAGATTTCCGAGCCTGTGAGCCTAGGAGGGTTCTGCCATTTCATAAACATTTATAAGAAACAAATCTTTCAAACTAGACTTCACAAGGAAAGATGAAAGCATTGCGCTGTATCTGGCATCATAGGCATTTGACACTATTTTCAGTGCATACAGAAAATGCTTGGTGGCAATAAAAGCAGAGCTAGTTTTTTCTTTTCTGTCTCCAGCCTTCTTCCCAAAAATGGGATGAGCTCAAACTCTTTTCTGTAGAGAACACTTATTTTGACAAAAAAGATGTATGCAACAGTTATCCGAAAAGAATAGACTTGGCAGTGAATGGCATGCTTATACCAGCCGTCTTGCAAAAGGTTAGTCTACTCAGGCAGCCTGTTAAAATATGCTGTGAAATGCTCCCAAGGCACCAAGTATATTAAAGACATTTATTTAGGCTATTGGAGTTTACACAAAAATATGGCTCTAACTAGAAAACAACAAAAATGAATCCTTCCCTAACTTTTTGAGGCTATGAGGCAAAAGCCTCTCTCTAAGTTTCTAAACTACATTTCTAAGCTTGTATTATCTTCATGCATAGCCATAAATTCATTCTTGAAAAAAGTCCTTCTTCTCTTCCTCAGACTGTTCACAAGCACGGGAAAAGACAGTCACATGTTGCTTACAGACCAATTGGGTTTCACCAGCTTCTGGCTGGTATCTTCACTGGCCTTTATTTACACAGACACTGAGATAATGGCATAGGTACTAAACTGAAACTACACGTTAATATTCTTCATGTTTACATTTGGCCTAAGCTAACAGGCTTCACTACTTCTAAAATCCATTACACTGCTCTCCTGACAAGCTGGCAATGGTGCCCTGGTACAAACTTGTGTCACAGAAAGATTCATAGAAAAGGGGAAACACCAACTTGTCTTTTGCCTCAGGCAGTGAAATAACTTTAGGCTGGTCCAGCTGAATTTATGAAGCCATAATTTACAGGTGCATTTAGTGGTTACAAGGGAGAGAGCCTCCCCTGCTGCTGCTCCCAGACACTGGAACTTCCTCCCACAGGAGGCTTAGCTGGTCCCATCTTCAGAGAGGCTTTCCTTTAATGACTGTCTGCCTCGGATTTTTTAAAATGTATGTTTGTGCCTTGTTTTTAAATGTGTTTTTGGTGTTGATTTTATTTACCATTTTTGTACAATATTTGTTTAATTCTTTTTAAAATTATTTGCAAATTTTTAGCTTTTAAATACTGTCTTTTAATGATGTAAGTCACCTTGGGTCCCTTATAACGGGACAGATGAGGTAAGAATATTTAAAATAAATTAATAAATACATGTTATAAACAAGGGTCTCAGGTACCCTTTTAAAATACTTCAAATAAGAACTGAAACCGTCACTATAAACCATTGCAATCCAGCCTCTGTCAAGGAGGCACAGTGGGAAACTGAACTCCTAACCTAGATATCAAAACCACTGAGCTATTCAGCAGTTCTTCTTATGATGAATTCAGAAAAATCTATCCGCCTCTTACAGACTTTTCTGATTCTTAGCTAAATGAAAAAGGAGACCTACAGAAATGGGTGCCAGCTCTCAGATCTTCCATAATGACCATTCTTTTCCTCCCGCACTTCTTTTAAATAGAGGAGGATAGTAAATAGCAGTTTCTTCTAAAGCTTTTCATCATCCTCCAGAACTATTCTTTTTCATTCAGTAGTTCCAAGCATTACACTGTTGTCTTCGTCATTCTGTGTCATTAAGTCAGAATCAACGTATAGTGACTACAATAGGCCTTTCAAGGGTAACTTGGGATATGTTTATTACAAAGAAATAAGTTTTTTATGCCGAAGAAAAGCTTTCTGAGTTAAATGTAAATATATAAATTATTTTTCTAAAAATACCTCTAAAAATACCTTTGACCAGCAAAAACACAGCAACTAACATTACACAGGAGCATTGACTAGCTTTGACTAAAAGCCAGCAAACAGTGAGTCTTCCTTGCTACATTTATACAGAGTTCAAGCAGTAACTACCTGCAGCTGCCCCTTGCTGCTGCAGCCTCAAAATTTGTTCCTAAAACCTTTTACACCTGTGTGTGCCCTACCCACACACAAACTCTGTGTATCTACACTCCTCTGTGTAAAAGGTTTGTTTAATATTTCATTTATGTTTTTATATCTTTACCAGTGTATGTAGGGCCAGGCCGGCGCTAGGTTTTTTTGCGCCCTAGGCGGTGGGCGGGCGGCAGGTGGGCGGGCGGGGGTGCCGTGGGCTGTTGGGCGGGGGTGGGGGCGTGGGCGCGGGTGGCGGGCAGCGGGGGGGCGGATGGTGGTGGCCAGGGGGGGCGGGGGGCAGCAGGCTGGCCAGCGGTGACGGTGGAGGCGGCGGCGCCCCCTATCCATTTTGTCACCCTAGGCAACTGCCTAGTTCACCTTAATGGATGTGCCGGCCCTGTGTAGGGCGTTGGGTGGTGGGGACGGGCTTGGATTCCGGTTTTAGCCTTAAAACGGACTTTCTTTCCAGTTCCTGTATGCAGCCTTATTTATTTATTTATTTGTTAGGCTTATATCCCGCCCATCTTCCCAGGAGGGAACTCTGGGCGGCTTACAATAAAAGCAGTAAAACAAACAAGACAATAACAGGACACAAAAGGTGGCATAATCCAAGCAGAGATGGCAATGGGTGGGGAAAAAAACAACCTATACATCCCACTAGTTTCAACAGAAATGTAAACAGGAGTTTCTGAAGTATCAACAGCAAATTCTGTAAAACTGATGATGATGATTTTTTTAAAGAAAAGGGCCGGATTCTGCTAGACCATCACTGATTTAAGAATCTGTATATGCTAACACAAGGCAATCCTGCCCCTCTCTCTCTGTCTCTCTCTCTCTCTCTTTTTTTTTTTTTACAAATAATGCGTATTTCCAAACAAGGTGTTATGTAATAGCCTTTTAATAGCAGTTTCAATTTCATTTCCATCTTTGGCAAATTTGAGAAAGCCTTGCGTGGGAAACAATCTGAGCCAAGTTAGAACTGAGTAACATGGAGCCAGGATCTGGTTGCTAAGAAAAGAAGGCTATGTAGGAAGAACCTGTAATTTTTTCAGTGCTATCTTTACAGTTGGAGGGATGCCCAGGATAGTGGCAAGCAGAATTGTTACTGGGACAACTTTAGAATTGGCTTCCCTTGTAACTGTTGCATGGGTATTATTCCTGACAGCTCCATTGAAATAGCTTCAGGTTTTGGTTATTAGTTATTATTATTTTAAATCTAATTTTCTTTTTAAGTAGTTATTATCAATTCTTTGCATTCTGCATTGTCAAACTCAAGCCAGCAAATTATTTCTGCTTAGAAAATAATCATTATGACCTGTCAACTTGTTTCTGACGGCTACCCTTTGAATTAATGACTTCCAAAAAGTCTTGCAAAAACTCATTCATAGGTGATGGAAAGCCTTCGTTTGCTGAACCAATCAACCCCTCTAACGTTGGGCCTTCTCTCTCTCTCTCTTTCTAGCCCCTTCCAACTTTTCTTAGCATTACTGTCTTCTTCTCTAAGTCTTTGATGTATTCACCATACAAGAACCTGAATTCAGCTATTTCAGAGAGTTCCCCCCCCCGCAGAGAGTTTAGCCTTGAAATGATTTCACACTCACTTTTCCAGTAAATTTGTATCGGTACAACTAGAATTATCATCACCTTTCCATTGACAACTACTCACCCACCAGCTACCACTCCTTGTCCGCCTCAATTGGGCTTTAGGGTGGGCAGTGGGCAAAACACCCTAAAAGGGCCCTCTTCCTCCCACTGCCTTCTCACCAACATGATGGCAAGCTGCTACTGCTGCTCCCTTTCCTTCCCTAGCCATTGTTGCTGCCTAGACATCTCCCTTGAATTGCATGGTCCGAGCAGTAGGATTATGGCTACCCAATGATTTTTTTGTATACCAGGGCCATGAGTTCAACACGGAAGGCACTGATCTACTTGCCCCAGAAACAAAAGATCTCTAATGCAGCCTCTAGATCATGGGATAATAAGGCTCATTACATACAGTACCATGTCGAAAGTATTGTCATGTCAAGGCCGTGGAAGATAACATTGACAGACAGAACGGGTATGGGTGTGTGAATCAAATGTTTATGATGTGTCCTTATGGTGGGGTGGGGGCATAAGAGTTATAGACAGATTTTGAACTACATGGAGATGCGGCACCTTTAACCCCAGTGTTGTTGAAGGAAAAGTATGTTTGCATTTCCAGCAAAAAGCCAATAAGCAACAAGGCAGTGGCATCTCCTGCCCTCTGAGCCTGGACGTAGTTAGTTGCCAATGCCATTTTACCTACAAGGAACACTCTTCTTTTCTTTTCGCAATACAATACACATCAGTGTAACAAAAATAACTTCATTCTTCCTGCAGTGTGGCTATAATTGCTTTGCAGGGTTGTACAGCCTCACCGCTGAAGTATGCTGTGTGCTTTGGTTATTGACTCGTAGCATTCTCAGGCAAGCGTCCCCCCAAGTGACTGGTTGCCTGAGTGGGATTTTTAAATGGATGGTTATCCCCGACGGCTTTGAATGTGTTTTTAGGTCTTGCTTGTGTTTACCATTTCTCAGAGTGGCATTTGTTTTATTATTTTTGCTTTAAATGTTCTCATTTTATGATATAAGTCACCTTGGGCCCTTGGGTAAAAATATTTTTTGGCAAATTGATTTATGGTATTTTTAATTAATAAACAAGAGTGGCGCAGATCCTCCACGAGAGGCTGAACAATTCAAACCATTTGCAATTCTGAACACATCCCCAAATAATCCCAACTCCACCAACATAGAGTTGCAGGGTGGCTGGAGGGGAGGGGAGGAGGAAGGTGGGTCCTCTCCCCTTTTCCAACTTGGGTGTAAACATGTCATGACTCAATGCACACAGTTCATGAATAAGGATTGGCTCTTGGGTATGGGTACTCTTGTACCCTAAGTCAATATAAGTAATCAATTATTACTTGCAGATGTACCATTACTCAAGGGCCAATGGATATTTTAAATGTTTTGCTTGTGAACCTGATATTTTATTCAACATTTCGTTCTATTTCCATATGACAAAGTGGAAGTGCTTCACGAAAGCTCGCATTCAAAAATAATAGTCAGAGTTTAAGGTGCCATATCTCGTTTTCTTGTTTTGTTTCTTTGGCTTTTGCCTGATATACTTGCAAAGACGGATGTGGCCAGCTCTGCCAACACTACAACTCTAATTAGCAATATTCATTAGAAAATATACCTCTGATTTTAAAAGGCTTCTGGAAGCTGTAGTCTAAAAACCTGCCCACATCTAGTTCGTATTCTGGAGGACGTTGTCTGTGTTGACTGCCATGGCTGCCCTTAGCTGTTGTAGAGCTTATATGGCCATTTTACTGAATGTATCCTCATCACTGGGACCAGTCGGGAAGTCTTTGTGAGCCATCATCCTGTTTCTCTGCTAGGGCCATTCTGTGGTTTTCTAGAGCACCAGACATCACTGTCAAGTACTATCTGAGGAATCACAGAAAGATAATAAAGTTTAAAAGACAGCACCTCCATATCCCTAGGCACTTTCCTGTATATGAACTCAGAAGTTATTCTTATCTGAAAGAATGCTGCTGACCCAACTGGCAATGCTGCTTAAGTATAAAATGCCAACACACCTGGGATCATAATGAGTTATTCCAGATACTAATTATATTTAGCTAAAGAGTACTAGAGTTGGGTTGACTGTTGACACAGATTCCCCTGTGGGTAATAATAAGGATGCTGTTTTGTTTTGTTGCAGGATAAGGAAGTTAGGAAAAAATATGGTTCCTCATTGCACACCATTGCTAGAGGCATGGGTGGGTATCTTCCTCGTGAAGCCTGCAGAAGAATGAATAATATACCTGTGACTAATTACTAGTGATTTGAAGTGGGGGAATAACATACTGTGTTGGGAGACAGAACGCAGAATCATTTTAATGTTGACAGCAAAGCACGGAGCCCTCCAAAGACGCTGCAGCTTTTGAAATTAGATGGGTGGAATTACAGCTAGAGGGGAGGAGGAGGATTCAAAGGGGTGGGGGTGGGGAGAACACCAGGGGAGGAAGAAGTTGGAGAAGTAGGCAAAAAACGATAAAATTAAAAACTAAGGAGACACAAGCAATGAATATGTGTTAGGTGCTTTTGATCTCTGTAGGTATGATAATCTGTTCATCCATGCAGGTTTGCCTGTATAATATTACAATCTGACTTCTGTATGTTTTTAACGTGAACTGCCTGGACACTTCTTCCCTCTTAACCATGGACCTGCACCAAAACATACTCTGGACTTTTTGTCCACCTTACATGTGCTGATCTGCTCATCTAGGCTTGGGTGTTCTTGTCACCCACCAAGGACCTTTGAACAACACACCATTAAGAATTCTGTCTGTCACCTCCTCCCCCCCACACACTATAACAATGCCTTTAATGGCAAAACAAGACCTTTTGTTTTTCTATTGCATTTTAAATTCCCTTCCTCCACATGTTTGTATAAATATCTGCCTGTCAAGGTGACACTGCATGCTTCTGGTGGAGTTAAAAAGTTTATACCACATCTCATGTTGTAAATCACCCAGAGTGGCTTTCTGCCAGATGGACAGTATATAAATCAAATAAATAATAATAATAGCCTGGAAGGTGCCCCAGGACTCTTGGTTGTATTTGCTAGTGTCACAGTCCAGGTTCCACCAGGCAGCCTTCAGCTGCAAGTAAGGGCACTGGGGCCCAGACCACCCTACAGGGTACCAAATCCAAAAGTTACTCCCTAAGCCAGACTCAAAAAAAGGGCTGAAGGGCCAGGTCTGGAGCCAGGCAGACAAGGACAACAAATCAAGGATGACAAGGCTAGGCCAGGAAGACAAGGCAGGAATTGACAACCTTAAGCAAGGATACCAAACACAGCCAAAGAGCTTCATTGCTGAGCAAGTTCTGGGTGGGAGAGCCACTTCCTTAAATAGGCCTTCCAAAAGGCTTGCTGGGAGGAGCTCATGAGTGGCTAGCAGCTGCTAAACAGGCAGGGCCTGAGTCTGCAAGTACTGTGCTAGGTCCTTCCTGGCTCTGATTCTGCAGCTGCTGTGGCCCAGATCAGGACAGCTAGGTTCCTTTGGACTTACCCCTCTTGCTGAGGTAACAAAACCTGAGAGCCATATGCAGATTCTACCCATTATGCAAAGGCAAACCTGTACTGTACTGTACTGTACTGTACGCTCTTCTAGGGAAGTGAGGAACTAATTCAAAAACACTAACAAAGTTTAAGGTTACAGCACAAAAGGTTTATGTTGCCACTGCTATTTACAAAGAAAGAAAGAAAGCTTACTTTTCAAAAGTAACTCTTTGCTTTCTTCTTCAAATGGAAAGAAAGTAAGAAAAACACCTTTCAAAAGTGAGGCTCTTTGCTTTCTTCTTCAAATGGAACTGTAGATCACAAAATAACTGAAAGTGAGGCCTGAAATAGTTACACAAAAAAGAGATACATTATTGAAATGAAGTAGCAATAAACACCTTGTTATTTACTTATACTGTAGTTACTTTCTAGGTCTAGTAAAGAAATATAGATTAATGTACAAGTCCAGAGTTTGAACGGTAAGACTAATTCTACATGGTTTGTGACAGCACCAAGAAAAGAGGAAGAAAAGAATTCAGGTTTGCCGAACAAGGCACAGGGGTATGTGCTTGGAATCCTAACAAGGCTGTGTTATGAAGGCCTTAGGATGTGGACTCAGGAGTGGGTACAGAGCTCAGTCATGACCACAATGGAGGGAACCACTTTGGGCATACTATAGGTGGAGGTCGATAGAAGATTCATGCTGGCCACAAGGCTGAAATGGAGCTGGCAAGCTAAGCATTACAAAGCCATTCTCTTAAAACAGTTACTGGAGCAGTAACTGATGTAGTCATATTGGTTGAAGAATTCTGGGAGCAGTAGTCCAAAAAGCAACTTTCTCAAATTCTGCTCCCAAGAGATAATTTAGGTGGGAATTCAAAATGAAAAGATAGCTGCATGGTGATTAAGTAAGTAAGTAAGTAAGTAAGTAAGTAAGTAAGTAAGTAAGTAAAGCAAAGTAAAGCAAAAGCAAAAGCAAAGTGTTCTGCTTATATACCGCCGCATACCACTTCAAGTAGTCTCTGGGCAGTTTACAGTTTTTTAATTACAGTATGCAGGCTACACATTGCCCCCCCCAGCAAGCTGGGTACTCATTTTACTGACCTCTGAAGGCTGGAAGGCTGAGAGAACCTTGAGCCAGCTACCTGGGATTGAACCCCAGATCGTGAGCACAGTTTTACCTGCAGTACAGACATTTAACCACTGCGCCATGAGTCTGTAAGTAAATAGGTAAGTATGTAAAAATACTGTATGGGGTGTTTTTTTTTTTTGCCAAGCATACACAATTAATTATATCTGATGTTCTGATTTCAGAAAGGGCATTTAACAATTACTTAATGGTTATTCTTTTCTTTAAGGTACTGGGAAAACCAATACTCTGCAAAGACTTAGCAAAGAGTGTTTTCAATTTGGCATATAGCGGCTAAGGGCCTTTTCACACGACCCCTAAGATCCGCTGGTCCCTTAAATTCGGACCAGAGATCTTGGGGGTTTGTTTCTGTTCCTGCGTCCCCACCCCTCCGCACTTCCTGCTCCTGTCGGCGTGAGGGGAGGGAGGGGGAAAAAGGACAAAAGAAGCCTTTACTAACCTGCCGGTGCCGGTTGAAGTTGCCACGAGCCCCGTTACTTCCTGGTTCCTTCTCAAGGGGCTCTTAAAGGGGCGGGAGGCAAAAAAACAACAGACAAGCGAGGAGAGCCCGGCACTCTTATCCGCATCAAAAAAATTTCACCTCCAGAGAGAAGGTACAAGAAAAGTGTGCTGGGTCGTGCTAAAGCGGGCGGGGTCGCACTTAATTGTCTGCAAACTCTGGAGCTGGTGGGGAAACATTTCTAAGCTCCAGAGCTGGGAGCCATTTGCAGCGCAGCTTAGGGGTCGTGTATAAACGCCATAAATGTAGGTATAAGATATAATAAAGATGAACTTCAAAGTTGTTGGGTTTTTTAATTTAAAGTGGAAAGTTGCTGCTCAGGATGGAAAGAAAGTAAAGGTTGCCCTCTAGTGGTCAGAGTGGGGAAAAGGAAGCCTGATTCCAACTTCTGAAAGCAATTCCAGACTGCCATGTACAGTACTGCAAACAAAATGGAACTGGCTGTATCAGTTGATCTCACTGTTATCATGATTATTTCCCAGCCACAGACTCAGGGGCCTGTTGTTTTGGAATAAAAAAAAGGACATGTTGGCAACTAGTTTGTACACTGTATGGACACTACTTGTCCTATTTGTCTTTTTCATGTCCCAAGCGTGCCTACAAGTGGCTTCCTGATTGCTGCAGGAACTGAGTCTTCCTGAAATATTTTGCTGCCTGAGGCAGCCACCCACATCCCAGTGCATCTATCCAAACCGAGGGAAATTATTTTGGCACAGAGAACCCTTCGAGTGCTTCTCTTCCTCCCTGACAGCAGCAATACAGTCACCACCAATTAAGCAAGTCACTATTTTTTTGCCCTTTCATGTAATCCCCAGAGCCTGTCACTTGAGGCACTTGCCTCACTCTGGCTAACAGGAATGCTGTCCATGGACATGAAATACAGCTGTTTGGAGGCTGCACCATGGACAAAACACTCATTTGGTCTTTGGTGGTTTCCACCACACCACCATACCTCCTAGCACTTTACTCCCTTGATTATTTTGTTTAAGAACATAAGAAGATGGGAGTGCACGAGACTAGATATCTGTCTCCCGATACCACTCCCCTGCATCTGGTCCTTGAAGTACCCTGGTTTTAAGCCTGGAGATTGCACATCTCCATCACGGTTTGTAACCTGTGATGGACTTTTCCTCCAGGATTGGGGAGAGGGCACACCTTCCATGTCCCTAGCTCCAGCTCTTCTCACTCACCTTGGCCTGGAGCCTCATGGAGCCCTGCACTGCAGCAGGTAACAAGGTTGGTAGGTGAAGATCCCTCTCCCACCCCATTGCTTGATTTTGTTCCATGTTTGAAAGCCTGGGGAGCAAGAGCAAGGGGGAAGAACCAGGGAGTCCCTGGGATTGGCAAACAGCTGGTGAGGCAACTCCTGACCACAGCCCTGGTTGTAACTTTTAAGACACAGAGAATTAAAATATAACTTGTAACCTTTTTTTTTTTTTTTTTTACCACAACTTGTGCTTGGGGCACTTTTAAGTGTTGACTGCCCCATTCAAAGCCAGGAATTTATTAGCAGGGAGACCAAGAAGTAGGGTTGGCAGCAGCAAGAGAGAAAGTAAAAGAGGGTAACAAAGCAATAACAGAGTTGTTTGTATAACATCATTCTGGAGATATGAAGGTTTGAAGGCGTGTGGGTGAGATAAAAGGGATGAAAAGGAGACAAAAAAAAGACAGAAACCTTATCTGAACATAAGTCAGTCATGAGGAAGGAAGCCATGTGATGGCATGAAAAATAAAGAGAGAAGAGTTTTTTCTCTCTGACCTGCTTTTTGAAGTGAATGAACAGCATAAAAATAATTAGCATTCTTTTGCATAGCACATGTCACTATCACATGACAGTTTGCTTCCTTAATAGGACATCTTGACTAAAATAGGCCCAGGCATCGTCCACGTGGCTTGCAATGAGGCACGACTGAAAGGAAGGAAAGAAGGAAGGACTTGTTGACCGAGACTCTTTTGCGGTAGGCAGGTGCAGGCTAAATAGGGTGACAGGGTTGGTTAGAGGTTTGGTATGCTATTTGGTGCAATCCTTGCATCCAAATGGCATACTGGACTTCAAGTGATACTATTTGGCCTGGCTCCTTCAGATGCCAATGTGCCGGATCTTGAACTGGCTTTAAAAGGGAGCCAAGATACTGGCAAAGCAAATACTTCATCTACTTCTCTGTGGAGGGTAGAAGAAGTAAAAAAAAAAATTACTGTATATAGGCTGTGTCACTCAATTGCAGTGTTAAGTGCATTCACTTTCTGATCATCCTGCTGCTTTGGGCCTCCCACTTTCAACATTAGTGTTATTTTTGGACACCTAAGCCTCATAAGAACATAAGAACATAAGAAGAGCCATGCTGGATCAGGCCAAAGGCCCATCTAGTCCAGCTTCCTGTATCTCACAGCGGCCTCAACAGATGCCTCTGGGACCGCATGAGACTAGATATCGTTCTCCTGATAGCACTCCCCTGCATCTGGCCATTGAAGTACCCCGGTTTAAAGCCTGAAGATTACACATCTCCATCATGGTTTGTAACCTGTGATGGACTTTTCCTCCAGGAATCTGTCCAATCCCCTTTTGAAGGCATCCAGGGCAGATGTCATCACCACATCCTGTGGCAGGGAGTTCCACAGACTAAAAACACGCTGGGTAAAAAAATATTTTCTTTTGTCTGTTCTCACTCTCCCAACCCTCAATTTGAGTGTACGTCCCCTAGTTCTGGCATTTTGTGAGAGAGAGAAGAGTGTCCCTCTATCCATTTTACTCATGCCCTGCATTATTTTGTACGTCTCAATCATACCTTCCCTCAGGCACCTTTTTTTGAGACTAAAGAGCCCCAAATGTTTTAGCCTTTCCTCATAAGGGAGGTCCCCCAGCCCAGTAATCATTTTTAGTTTCTATCTTTTGCACCTTGTCCAGTTCCACTATGTCTTTTTTGAGATGCGGTGACCAGAATTGTACACAATACTCCAGGTGCAGCCTTACTATCATCTTGTACAATTGCAAGTTTTTGATTTGGTGGACAATAGTACATGCCCACTATCACATTGCTCCTTGGACCTGGTAGTTTAACCCATAGTGATTCTATGGTGGAGTCAGACCCACCATCAATCTCCATTCTGCTGGATTTTACCCCTTCTTTGACTTAGATGGCCACTCCCCCTCCAACCCACCCTTCTCTATCCCTTTGATTGAGTTTATGGGCTGGGATTGCGGTATCCCACTGGTTCTCTGCATTGCACCAGTTTTCTGTTATAGCTATTATATCATTGTTATCCCTAGCTACCAAATGTTCAAGTTCTCCCATCTTTGCTCAGAGGCTTCGAGCATTTGCGTAGAAGCACCTGTACAGTGTGTCCACCCAAGAATGGCTTCTTCTTTGTCCCCTTCCCCCCCACCCACAGCTTTAAATTCCAGTAGACAAACTACCACATCCCATAATTCTCCCAGTGCTAATACCTACTATGTCATCACTTTGTGATTCTCTACCCTCTCCAACCTCGTTCGACAGGGGATGAGGTGTTCCGAACCAGATGCCACTCAGCTTGTGTCAGCTTTCCCCCAATTATCAGTTTAAAAGTTGCTCTGCAGCCTTTTTGATGTTGCATGCCAGCAATCTGGTCCCATCATGGTTCAAGTGCAACCCGTTCCCTCCTGAACAGGTTTGGCTTGTCCCAAAATGTTCTCCAGTTCCTACAAATCTGAAGCCCTCTTCTCGACACCATCACCTCATCCACACATTGAGGCTTCTGAGATCTGCCTGCCTGGTGGGTTCCTGCACGAGGAACAGGCACGGCAGCACTTCTGAAAATGGTACCTTGGAAGTCTGGGACTTCAATCTTCTTCCTAACAACCTAAATTTGGCTTCCTGGACTGACTGCTTTGCCTTCCCAACATCATTGGTACCAACGTGTACCATGACAACTGGCTCCTTCCCAGTTCTCTCTAACAAACTATCTAGATGTTTGGTTATGTCTGCAACCTTTGCACCTGGCAGGCAAATCAATGTATGGTTATCATGCACATCACAAATCCATCCCTCTGTATTTCTAATAATTGAATAACCTACTACAAGGAGCCTCTCTCCTGCAGCCTGTTCATCTGCCTGTTCCCCAGCTATATTAAGGGAGAAGTCTCCAGTTTGTTTCTGTTGTTTGTCTTCCTGTATCTCATCAAGTGTGATGAGGGACAGATCCTCAGGTGGAACCAGTTGTTCCTCTGTGCATTCCTCTTGAGGTGTGATGAGGGAAAGAGCCTCAAATTGATTCTGTAATTTCAAACTCTCAGAGTGATCCCTTGGCCTTCTACTTCTTGGAGTCATATTCCTCCATGCATCTATGTCCTGAGTTGGTGACGTGACTTCTTCCTCAGAACTGTTCCCTGTCTCTTCTTGGTTCAGGATAGTATGCTTCTCTCTATCCAAAACAGCTTAAGCTCCTTAATATGTTGCTGGTTAGATATGCGGGCCTCCAGCTGCTGGACCTTCTCTTCTAGTAGCGCAACCAGCTTGTGCTTGCTGCAAGTGTACTCCATGTACTTCTCCATCTGCACTATATCTATCTATCTATCTATCTATCTATCTATCTATCTATCTATCTATCTATCTATCTATCTATCTATCTATCTATCTATCTATCATGTTAATGTGTGACACCTAAGGGAAGAACTAGTCCTGCTGCAGACCCAAACTTAAGGAAGGAAGATTGCATGGAAACAGTGGGACTGAAGACTAAATCATGAGACTGGCCAGGAGAGCTCTGAAACTACAGTATTTCAAAATTTCATGGTGGGATACCTCCCCTGCTTGGACCACTGGCTGCCTAGTAGCCTGACGTTCTTAAAGAACTTTCAGACAGCATTAAAATTCCACCTGCGAAGCAAGTTCATCCCACAATAAGAGCCTCATCTAGAGGCACCCTTGGTGAACCTATGAGTCTCTGGAGCTACACTGAGCTGCAGTCCGGGAAAATTTTGCTGCTTGATTCTTATGACCTACATGCACAATCTCGAGAGAGTTGCCTTTTCTTCACAGTACAGAGGATTTGTTGTTTATCTTGCTGACAGGGAAATCTTACCAATTTCTGGGTCACCACATGATATGCAAAAATTTTCTCCCTTAAGGCACAGCTGATTTTGATATTATCTTTTTTTTTTTAAGAGAGAGAAGTGGCAGTTACTTTTGGCAGCCCTTTCTGAGCTGTCGTCCTTTGCTTTGAAATGGAAGGTGAATCTCTTTTAAGTGTGTGCTCTCAAGAAAACAGGTTTTGTTTTTGGCCTGAAAGAAACACCACAGACTGCTACTACAGAAATGGGAAACAGATCCACTCAGTAAGAGCAGTGTACCCCCTTCCCCCTTATGTAAAAAGATTTCAGTTTCCTTGCATTAAGAGTGTGAGACAGGATTCAGTTAGGGACCTGTTAAAGTTGTTGTTGTTGTTGTTGTTGTTGTTGTTGTTGTTGTTGTTGTTGTTGTTGTTGTTGTTTTGTGGCAGTGTCTGTGGCAAAGTAGTTCTTCTCTGCCACCATTGTATCTATATTGAGTCTATCTAGCAGAGCTCCTTTCAGTGGTCAAGGGTCTATCACAGGCTGGCCTTCAGGAAGAGAAAGCAGTCCACAGCAGCTCACTGTGAAGAACTGGCACTTTGCAGGCAAAAATCACTCAGTTCACTCCGACTTGGATCTGTAGTTGATACAGGTCATGTGAATTTAGCTATGGCCTCTGCTTGTTCCAGTTTTTGCAGCTTAATGATGTAGGAAGCATCTTTGGATTGGTGAAGGCTACCACATACCTGTTGGACCCTTGCCCTTCCCTGCTTGGCTTATAAAAGATGCTAGAGAGGGACTGGCCAAGTGGCTATGAGGAGTGGTTAATGCCTCCTTGCAGAAGGATAGGATCCCAGCATGCTTAAAGGAGGCAGTAGTATCTAGAAAGCCATAAACACTGTCAAATTTAGCTTTATGCTTCCAAACTTCCATGGCTACCAAGGAAAGAAGGGAATTCTACCAACACAACAGAGGTGTGGGTTTCCCAGCTTCTGTAGTAGTATGGCAGAGACCCACAAATCCCCAAAGGAAAGAGAAAGTTGTGGAAGGATGAGGTCAGGGGGAGCCCCTTCACGAAAACACTGCAATGTTATGGGTGACTGCAGTTCACACAGCTATCGGCCTGGAAGGAAAACCTTTCTGACAATAGAGAATACCGCACTCTCGTTGCTTCAGAGTGAGACATCACCGATTTGTGGGATTATTTTCAAACTTTAAAAAAAATCTCCATGTTTTAAAGCCACTTATTTTGTGAGAAGTAATTCTGCCTTGACCTCTACGATTCTTCAGAAGCCAACCATCTATAATAACGGTGGGAATTGGGTGCAAAAGGGAGGGGTAGCATTGGTGGGAAAACAGGGGAAGCTACCAGAAAGCGAGCGCTCTCCCTCCGGGTTGCAAGCTGATCAGGTGACTGGCCGCACACAGCATGCTTGCCAGGGTTGAGCTCAAAGGGGAGAGATCTTCCCAGGGCCTCTATGGCTGGTGAGGCTCCTGAGAAGAGAAAGGATGGAACATATTCATGGTCCAAGCTGGCACAGCATCCACCCCCCCCAACATGGTTGCAAGTGGGATTGTGCAAGGCAAAGAATCTCTCATGCATCTGAGAACGATACTGAGGGTTGCAACTTGAACATGAAATATATATTAAAGGGCATGTGTTTTTCCTACTATGACAAGACTTTCCCACCACATGTGCAGTTCCTTCAAAGTTTTATGCCTGGGCAACCAGATCGTGCAAGAGCAAAAGTGAGGCAAGCTCATGCTAGGATAAAGAGAGGTCTCTCCTCTTTTTAGGTACTTGTATCTGTTTCTAACAATGGGCTAACTGTATTATTTAGTTCTGCCTTGATTACTGTACCATCTTTCCTGGCAGGAGGAAGGGTGGTAACCTTACACAAGCGATGATAACCTACAGTCTCACAGTACGAACTGGCTCACGTGCTAAGGTCATCCAGAGAGGCCCTTCTCTCCATCCCGCCACCCTCACAGGTACATCTTGTGGAAACACATGAAAGGGCCTTCTCAGTCACTGTGCCCAGACTCTGGAACTCCCTCCCACTAGAGGCTGGGACTGCCCCATCTCTGCTCTTTCTGGAAACAGGCCTTTCACTTCAGGCAAGCTTTCCCTGAATGATGGACTACCTATTATGTGTCTTTATATGAACTATCATACATACAGAGACTTTGTTTATAACCACTTATAACTTTGTATTTATATATCTCCTTGTGTGATTGCAGGGACACTATGTTTTCTTCTTTTTAAATATTTTTTATTTGTACACAATACAAAAAAAATACAAATTACAAAGAAAGCAAAGCATCAATGGGCGTTTATACACGACCCCTAAACTCCGGGGCAAATGGCTCCTAGCTCCGGAGATTAAAAATGTTTACCCACCAGCTCCGGACTTTGCAGACAATTAAGTGCAACCCTGCCCACTTTAGCGCGACCAAACAGCAGTTTTCTTGTACCTGGTCTTTGATGGTGACAAATATTTGATCCGGTGTAAGGATAGTGAGTGCAGGGCTCTCCTGGCTTCCGTTTGTTCTTTTTTTGTGCCCCGCCCCTTTAAGAGATCTGAATGCTGCTGGAAACAAAACGGAGGTAAACCGGCAGTCTTTTCTTTCTTTTTTCTCCCTCCCTCAGGCAGCCAGCAACCAGGAAGTGCGGAGGGGGGTGGGGACAGAGGAAGACAGAGGAAGAGCGACAAACCCCTAAGATCTCTGGTCCAAATTTAAGTGACCAGCGGATCTTAGGGTTCGTGTAAAAAGGCCCAATAATAGTGCACCCATTCACCAGCGGAACCATTCTTCTTCGTTTCCTTTGTTATACTCTCCTCCAGAACAGAAATCATTTTTGCCCGGAAGCTTTACCCTTATCTCTTACAAGCACATATCAACAAATCTACCCCAAATCTCATAAAAATATCTCTTTTTAACTCTCCCTCCTTAATTTTTCAAGTACATGTCAATTTATCATTTAAAGCAATATTCCATAATTCATTATACCATTAATCTAAATATAGTTCATGTTTGGATTTCTAATTTCTAGCTATTGTTAATCTAGCCACTGTCAATAAATTTGTTATAAACAAATATTGACAACAAAGCAATTTCAAATTGGGCTCTATATTTCTTTCTAATACTGTATATCATTTAATTCTTTAAAAATACATTTCCAATTTTTTGTATCATTTTACATTCCCAACACAAATGAAAAAAGTACCAAGCTCCTTATCACATTTCCAACAAAGCTTAGAGAAATTAGCATTTATTTTATTCAATTTCATTCATGTCAAATACCATCTTAAACTTATTTTTAAAAAGTTTTCCTTTATTCTAACTGACATAATTCTAAGTGTTCTCATTCTCCATATTTTAGCCGAATCTTCCTCTTTTATTTCTTTTTTTAAAGTCCTGTTCCCAAATTAACTTCAATCCAGTTCCTTCCCTGTTTTGATATTTACCTGGCAAGGGAGATACCATGCTCATGAAAATTTGACACTATGTTTTCAATGTTGGTTTCCATCCCTCATAACTTTTAGATGGTCCACCATACATGATTGCATTGACTGACTTCAAATACATCAGTGTTTTCAATGTTAGCACAATTCCTCATAATGTAATTTTTACTCTTTTCCTTAACTGCTTGTATTCTCTTTTAGCTTTAATGTTGCCTTTTATTGCTGTAAGATGCCCCTCAATTCCCTGTTCTCAAACCTGAATATATCTTAAATATACTGGACTGTATATTGTCTCTCATTACTGTAAGCTGTCTTGGGTCCTTTTCAAAGGAGAAAGACGGGGTAAAAATACTCAAAAATAAATAAATAAATAAATTATAAGTTGGGTAGAATAGCTAATACTGTACCTTGGAAGACAG
Organism: Phrynocephalus forsythii; assembly: GCA_029282475.1. Lineage (NCBI taxonomy): Eukaryota > Metazoa > Chordata > Lepidosauria > Squamata > Agamidae > Phrynocephalus > Phrynocephalus forsythii. The sequence goes on from JAPFRF010000001.1 coordinate 45,941,674, forward strand.
GAACAAAATTCAGAGCAATCTTAATAGGCTTGAGCACATTATGAAATTTAACATTATGAAATTTAACAAGGATATGTACAAAGTTCTACACCTAGAGAGAGAAAAAACAAATGGTTCTACACCTAGAGAGAGGGGAGAGAAAAAACAGAATGACAAGATACTTGGCTCAGTAATACTATTGAGCAAGAAGGCTCTAGGCTAGGAATTGTTCAAATGTGATGTGGTTGCAAAAAAGGCAAATGGTATTTTAGGATGCATTAACAGAAGTATAGTCGCTAAATACTGTGACGTACTAGCTCCGCTCTATTTGGCACTGGTTAGGCCACATCTAGAGTACTGTGTGTCCAATTCTGGGCACCACACTTTTAGGACACCAACAAGCTGGAACAAGTTCAAGGACGTTCAGGAAACCAGGAAACTGTAAACCAAGCTCTATGAGAGATGGAAAAAACTGGGCATATTTAGCCTTGAGAAGAGAATATTGAGAGGAGGTATTGAAAGTGTTTTTCAAATACTGTACTGTACTTGAAAATATATCATACAGATGGGGAGGGAGGATCTGTTCCCAGAGTGCAGGACACATAATGGAGAGGGTCAAGCTACATGAAACCAGATATGGGCTGAATATTAGGAAAATGTTCTTGTTGGAGGCATCCCAAGAGAAAACTGGACAACCATCTGTCAGGTCTGCCTTGCTCTGGATCCCTGCATTGAGCAGAGGGTTTGACTAAGTGGCCTTATATACCCTTTACAATTCAATTCTCCAATGTTTCTATGAAGCAAAATATGGATCAAAGAATAATCAAGTGAAATGAGACTACTTGGATACAGGACACATTTTCTGTCTCTGTGGAATTCAATCCATAAAGCATTTATGCCCAGGCAAATTTATCCGATCTCATCTGATTTTGGAGGCTAAGCAGGGGTGGCCCTGGTTAGTACTTGGATGGGAAACCACCAGGGAATACCAGGGAATACCAGGGAATACCAGGGAATACCAGGGCAGGGAATATCAGGTGCTGTAGGCGCCTCGAGTAGGAACTGGCAAGCCACTCCAGTATTCCCTTGCCTCCAGGAAGGGAGAGCCACAGCTGCGTTAAAAAGGTGGAAAGGAGAGACTGGAAGACTTCGGAAGAGAAAAATGTGTGTCAAAAGCCCCTGGATGCTCTTCAGTGCCAGAGTTTAAAACTTCAGCCCATTGGAGGGTCTTCCTTCATTATCTGTTCCATAACATTTCGCAAGGCCTTCGGGAAGATTCAGACATGGGGCCCAGGATGGCAATGTCTGTGTAGGCTAAGCTGCCCAGAGGCAATAAATCACAAAACTTTGACTGGAATCAAAATTTTGCCTTTAAGAACGTCAGAATAGACCAAGCCAACCAAATGCAACTAGCTATACATGACTAGAAGGGAGGGATGCTTCTTCCAGCCTATACCACTTCATTTAACATTTAAGGGGTCAGATTGGGCCAGTGGCTTAATCCTACACTTCTTTGCTTTTGTATGGCATCTGTTTCTCTCCACAGTTCTGTAACTTCATCAGTTTTGCTTGATGTCATTCATTGGGGGACAGAAGAAGCTGCTATTGCTATTGCACACCCAGTCTTCTTGTTGGCATCCAATAAGGATTTGGCAAAGGCATTTTCCTTCCTTCCTTCCTTCCTTCCTTCCTTCCTTCCTTCCTTCCTTCCTTCCTTTTCTGAGCAGTGCACAATTTAAAATTGTGGGTGTGTATGAAATATAGGTAAAAATAAAAAACAAAGTTAAAATAATTAGACTTTAATGTTAAAATAATTAGGTTTTTGTATATATACCAAAAGTGGGCTATTTTACTAGCATTATCTCAGCCATTTTCTAGATTTTTGTACCTGTGTGTGTGTGTGTGTGTGTGTGTGTGTGTTGTGTTGTGTTGTGTTGTGTTGTTACAGTCGTGACCAGTTCTTTTGACACGCATTTTTCTCTTCCGAAGTGCTTGTTCCAGTCTCTCCCTTTCCACCTTTTTAACGCAATGGTGGCTCTCCCTTCCTGGAGGCAAGCATGCAGAAAATGCCAACGAAGGAGATGCTCTACCCTCGAGTTCCCTCGTAGCACCTCTTGCATGTCAGAATGCAGGCAGGCGCGGACCTCTTTCATGTTTCGAGGACGGCTCTTTCCAACCACGGGACCCCCACCCCCACCCCCACCCCCACCCCCGCCAACAACCCGCGCCAAGTCCCTCACGTGCTTGTGGACGCCGGGCTCGCCGTTTAACCCTTTTCTCCGGGCAGGATTTCCCTTGTGGTCCTTCGCCGCCCCCGCCTCTCTCTCTCTCTCTCTCTCTCTCTCTTCCCCGGCGCCTGCTGTGCTCGGAACCGCAGCAGCAGCAGCCGTGGAAGAGCAGTCCCGCGGGGCGGCGGGGATCGGGCCATGGCGGAGCTGGCACCGCAGCAGCCCCCGGACGGCCAGGTGAGCGTCTTGCTCGACGACTCCCCTTTGAGACCCCGGGGGGGGGCTTTTTGTTTCCCCTCTTCATGCGTTGGTTGGACGGGGGCCACTTGCCCCCCCCGCCCTTCAGGGGCTTCCCAGGAAAGGAATAAACCTTCTTGAACCCCATGTGAACTGGGGTCGGGGAAGGCAAACGGGGCTGGATTGACGCTCCGACGGCTCAGCAAGCGACAACATTTCAGGACCTCTGGTGATAAACAGCTTCGGACTGATTCCTAATGCATTGGAACCCAGTTTGTGTTCTGGCCCAGTGGCTAGAGTAATAATAATACCTCTGCCGGGGGAGGGTCGCCGCCTTCCGCTTCATGCTGCTGGCTGATCTGGCCCCGCTTGGCCGGTGGAACAGCGGTAAGAGTTGCAAGCTGGCCGTGTGCTTTTGTGTTCTTTGATCGTGTGGAGGAATTCAAATGATCCCTCCAGGCCACCTGGTTCCTTGCCTCCCCCCACCCCAAAAGCACCTGGAGGGGACTTTTCTCAAAGTGCTATTCTCAACTTGAGTTTCCTCTTTCTCTGGGATGGTCCTAACCCCTGGATTGCCCAGTACTAGTTTAGAAGGTCTTTGGCTATGGAGCCAGAAGCTGGGAGTTTTGTTCCCTGTTGTGCCTGCTGGACAGGGGCTGGACTGAATGATCCCTAGGGGTCCCTTCCAGCCCTGCACTTCTAAGATGGCGAGGGTGATGATTATCACCAGCTCAAAATGATCTCCTTTCCCATGTTGAACCACCCAGAAGCTTCCACCCAATACAGTTCTTAGAGTCTCTTGTGGACACTTCCTGGCAGTTTGGTCTTCAACTTGGTCTGGAAAGGACCTTGGTCTAAAGCACGGGTTCTCATCCTGAGTCCCCAGATGTTCCTGGACTGCAACTCCCAGAAGCCTCCACCACTTGCTGTGCTGGAAGTGGTTTCTGGGAGTTGCAGTCCAGGAACATCTGGGGACCCACCGGATGGGAACCACGGGTCTAAAGCATCTCTGTTGTCCATGGATTGAGCTATGGGGCAATAGTGGCCCCCTTATTTGTTTTTGGACTGTGGGATCCCTCACGGTTGGCTGTGTTGGCTATGGCTGATGGGAGATGTAGGCTCCCTCCAAAGACTATCTGATAAGCCTTGTGGCACAGTGGCTGCTGTACCATAGGCAAAATTAAATTGTAAGCCACCCAGAGAGTGATTTAAGCTCTATGGGGCTAAACTGTATATAAGGAGAACAGTTTTGCTTTATCTAGTGCAGTGGTTCCCAATCTTGGGTCCCCAGATATTGTTGAACTACAACTCCCATAAATCTTGGCCAGCAAAGCTAGTGGCGAAGGTTTCCAGGGGTTTTAGTCCCAGAACACCTAAGGACCCAAAGTTGGGAACCACTGATAGAGGATGCGTTTTCCGGCCTTGGGATAGAGGTAGTGGGTAGAAGGATGCAATAGTGTTGGCACCAATATTGGACATGAGTTCATAGGTATGGGGAAACTGTTGCCAAGGATCATTTTAATTTTAATTCCTTTAAATAATTTAAAGGCACAAGATCACGTGGCCTGCATTTTATAATTCCAGTGCAAGCTAAGGAACACACAGAAAATGTTTTTGTTTGAAAATCTGTCATCGATAAAGGGCCTCTGAGGGCAGGTTAGTCTGAGTCTAGTTGTAAGACCAACTGAGCCATTTCGATGCTTGCTTCAGAGAATCCCATAGGTGCCTCTGCCTTGAGGGGGGTGGGGACGCAACAATAAATTAAATAGCTAATATTTTGCTGCCCTTTCATGACAAAATAAGTGGGTATATCATACTAACAGCTGACACAGTACCCAAAGTTATAAACAGAAATATTCAGGGGTTTCAGCCAGCCCAAGGCCTGAGCAACCATGAGAATGGACTGCCCTCACCTTGTGTGAAGTGAAGAATCAGTTGGGTTATATGGTAAAGGCTTCAGAGTTGAAGGATAAGTGTTGAACTTTGAAAATTGTTGGGGTCCACAAGACTAATGAATGACTGATTATGATTACAAGGTCAGATGTAGAGAATGGCCATGTTAAGAAAACAGAGAAAATCAAGGAGCAGCTATGGAACAGGAGATCTAAAGAGGGCTAATTCTGGACCTTGCTCCAATAAAGGCTTAGCACATGAGGGTTGCAAATACTCCTTTTGTGTTGTGTCTAGTCCCTGAGGAGACAAAGCAGTAGTGCTGGAATACCACAAACACATTGGTTTCTTTTCTGACTTTGGAAACTAAGCAAGGGTACTTGGATGAGAGAACATTAGAGAATTTAGTACTTGGATGAGAGAACATTAGTGAAGTGGGGCAGAATTATTCTTAGTCCTGAAACACTGGAGAGCTGCCACCATCAGTAGGATCCCTGCATCTGCAGGAAATTGGTTCTGACTCTGGCAGATAAGGGAATCCACGGATAATAGTGAACATCAAATATAACAATACTGAAGTATCATAAAGGCATGGGAGACCCAGAAAAATATTTTAACATGCATTACCAGAACTAGAGGTGCCAGATACCATGCTATGTATAATATTTCCATCTGCTGATATGGGGGTCCTGCTGTACTGGGGCTAGATGGACCAAGGGCCTAAATTTGTATGTTGCGGCTTGCTGTGTTCCTAAACTCAGAAGATTTTAGGTTTGGCCTCTCATTCCAGTCTGTGGAGTGAAACACATGGTTGTTTGCTATCTGATTAATGAAAATGGCCACAAGAGTGACACCATCAAAGCAATGAGAAGAAGAAATCTGGTGTGTTTTTTCTTTCATAATCACAAATATATCTTGATGTCCCTCCCACATTTAATCTAAAATTGCATTTGATAGCCGCATATGTTTTGCTCTGATTCTGTTGTTTCCAGGACTACAGAGATATGGTATGAACAGCCTGTGGAAGATCCTAAATACTTGTAACTAAGTTAATATAAACATGAATGCTGTTCATTTAGTTCTTACAGAATATTTTTGAAGCTCTCCAGATTATTCCAATAATGTCATTGTGATATGATTTGCAAAGGTGCCAGCATTTTAGAGACGAGGAGATGTTTCACATAACTCATGTCCACATGACACAGATTCTGCCTTAATCACTCTAATCCAGACTCCATATTGGGGTGTTCTGAGTTACTACACATAGTGGATTTGCAACATGATTCCAGGCATGCTTTTTCAGATCAAGTCCCACTCAGTCCGGTGGGCACTAGAACTTTTATTTAACATTGCAACTTTAAAGCATCATCTCTGAAATTAGTTATAGTTGTGCTTCAGTTTGCACCACACTTAAAGCCATGCTGGCTTTAAATTGGTCTGAGGTTTTGTCTGAGGTATGGATACTCAGAATGTATTCATTGGGGGGGGGAGCATGAGGGGGTCCCCCTCAAAACAAGCTCCTGTTATTAAACATACAGTAATGTATTTTAGTGAATATGTTCTTGTCTATCATATTACTTTATTGAAATAGGAAGAAACAAATGAAAGGACGAGCCTGGTTTGTAAACTGAAGAATAAACAAGGAACTAGCAATCTCTTATCAGCTACTTTTAATGTTATCAACTCTATCATAGGATCTGGTATGATAGGTAAATATTCTTATTTGTTTATTTAACTTTCAATTGGCCCAGTAGTGGAAATCCTCTGGGCAACTTACAAAAGGATGAAAGAATATAATACAACACTTGCCCAAACAGCACAGTTTATTTAGTTTACTATTTTGCTGTTTGAATTTATTAATATTTATTGACAATGATTTTATTATACTAATACAGATTGATATATTTCAAGATGATAAACCCCAAGTACAGTATATTATTTATTAAAAGGTCACTGAACATTACAATCAAAACTTTGCCCACAGTCAGCATTCCATCCTAGCAGATTCTGGCAGCCAGCTGGAGGTTCACTCAGCCTTCCATCCTTTTGAGGGTGGGAAAATAAATACCTAGCTCGTGGGCAGGATGGGGGTGCTGCAATGTGTAGCTTGTATAATTTAATTGTAAGCTGCCCAGAGAATGCTTTGGGCACTACAGGGTGGCATATAAGCAGCACACTTTTCTTTGCTTGCTTTGCTTTATGAGGGGTAATGAGACCTGATGTCCAAAAACATCTACTGTAGAGGACCATCTCTACTGATCACATCCATGTAAAATCTTTGTGCTTCTCCTGTATCATCACATTGCTAGAACCGAAGGAAAAGAGACAAAGGCATCACCAAGACACAGAAACGGCATGCCCACAGACTGTGGGCCATATTAGGGAGCTGTGCTCAGGAGCAGTGATAGAACTGGCTCAAAGACAAAAGCGAGCACTGACGTTGTTGCAAGGAAGGAAGAAGTGCTCTAGTAGGGCAGAATGGGAATAGCAAAGGACAATAGAATCACAATGGGTCCGGGGAGCTATGGGACCATTATATGGTTCTCTGTATTGGGAATGATAGTGGGACAATTGAAAATGTTGATACAGTAGTACCTTGGTTTACAAGCATAATCCACTCTGGAAACATGCACGTGAACCAAAGTACTCATATATCAAAGCAAATTTCCCCAGAGGAAATAATGGAAACGTGGATGATTCGTTCTGGGACCCCTCGCTATTCCATTATATCCTATGGGGAAATAAAAGGCTGGCAGTCATGGTGGCTAGGAGCCAGCAGTTGCAGCAGCAGCAAGAGGCTGGTGGCCGTCATCTCCTCACCACTGCTGGGTGTCCTGGTGCTCATTTTATAAGACAGAGTTCCTTAACTGGAACAAAATTGTTCCAGAATTTTTGTTCATCTTACAAAACGCTGGTAGACCACGGCAATTGTAAACCAAAGTATTACTGTAGATTTTAGTCTTTTTTTTTTTAAAAAGGACATCTATTCCCTTCCTGATGGATAAGACCCTTCAAGAACTAGTATCCTTCCCAGCACTTTGTATTTCTGAAGGCAGCCTTTGTTTGTTTTCTTTTGATGAGAACTTTTCCTGGCCCATCCACAAATCAGAACCCAAGAGAACCCAGCTATTTTCCCCTACTCCAAACTGGAAAAACAGCTCAGTTTCTTCCAAACTGATTCATAGGGTTAGGGTTAGAGTTAGGGTTGTCATACTCCCACTGAAATATTCTGGAGCACAGTAAGTTCTGATCCTTTTGTCCCATCCCTGCAAAGACCCAAGAGTACAGGATAATAAATCCAAGTTGGAGTAGTACCCAGAGATCATGATAATAAGAATTGGAATCTCAGCTTCTTACCCCTAATTTTTGGAAATGGAAATATAGTAAATAGAATATTTCTTTAATGGTTTGAATTGATAAGTAGCAAGAATTCAGAAGGTGAATTGTTCATTTGCTGTGCATTCACAGGCCTGCCTTATTCTCTGAAGCAAGCTGGCTTTCCGTTAGGAATACTGCTCCTTTTGGGTGTTGGTTATATCACAGGTATTACTTTAAAAGCTGTTTCCATTAGCAAGTGTAAAATATACTTAGATTTTCTTAAGCCCATAAATCCACGCTTTGAGATCAGTGGGATTATGTGAAATGATTTATTTTATACAGTACTCATCTTTTGAAATCATTAAGAAGCATAGAGCATAACACCATGTAGTGTTTTATTCCTACACAATGTTACCATGCCCCAAAAGGTAGATTATTTACAAATCTAAGACTGAAATCCTGTTACTTAGTTTCGTAAGCCGCAAGTAGAGCGGGCCTATTGAATAAGTGAGGGATTTGGTGAGTAAGTAGTAGAGATGGGCACTAAGGGTGCTTTTACACGACCCCTAAGATCCGCTGTCCACTTAAATTCGGACCAGAGATCTTGGGGGTTTGTTGCTCTTCCTGTGTTCCCACCCCTCCGCACTCCCTTGCTCCTGTCTGTGGTGAGGGGAGGGAGAAAAAAAGGGAGAAAATAATGCAGGCTCACCTCCGTCTGCCAGGTCGCAGCCCCGGAAGCGAGCATTCCAGTCTCTTAAAGTTTCTTGAAGGGGCGGGGGGCAAAAAACAAACAAACACAAGGTGAGGAGAGCCCGGCACTCACTGCTTTACATCCACATCAGAATTTTTTCACCCTCGAAGACCAGGTACTTTTAAAATGCGCTGGGACGCACTTAGGTGGGTGTGGCCACACTTAATTTTCTTTAAAGTCTGGAGCTGGTGGGAAAACAATTTTAAGCTCTGCATCTGGGAGCCCTTTGCGTCGTGTAAAAGCGCCCTAAGTGATTTGTGCCTCTTTGCCTGAATTTGTAATCTCCCCCACCCCACCCCCATCCTGGTTGGCTTCTCCACTCACAGTGGTGCCTGGTTCTTCCTTCTTGGCTGGATGTCAGGAGTCAGGGATTCCTGTGGTGCTGCACATACAAATTTGTGTGAAGAGGCATTATCGTGCCATCTCTAGTAAGGAGAGTGGTTCCCAACCTTCCTAATGTTTCGACCCCTTTTATACAGTTCCTCCTGTTGTGATGACCCCTTGCCCCACTTGGAAGAGGCCACAAACCCCCTTGGGTAGGCCACTGCCGCAGGTGCCATAGAGAACTTCCCTCTACAGGAACCCTCAGCCAATTGCAGCCTCCGGTGCCATTGACTGACATCACCTCCAACCAATCAAGCTGTAACTCACTCTTTCCCCCCTTCCTCCCCCTCCTCTTCCAAACCAAAGCCATTTGTGCCTTTTTCTTCATTGGCTCATGGTGACCACTGTGAAATGGTCGTTTGACCCCCCCCCCAGGGGTCCTGACCCCAGGTTGGGAACCACTGAGTTAGCAGTTCTATGGATTCAGCTGGCCTATTCTAGTTGTGATTTACTAAGCTAAGCAAAAGGATTTTAACCATTTAGTTAGATTTATTTTCATGATAGTAGCTCCACACCTCCTATGTTCTTTGGGGGATTTAGCACTCCTTCTTTAATCATTGTGACAACTGTTTAGAACCACATGGAGCATCATATGTTCCATACATAGGAACTGCTTAAATTTCTGATTAAAACATTAAGCATCAATTTTCAGAAATGAAAGACATACCTCCTGTCCCACAACCCCCAATGAGTCTCCCATGATGAAACAGATCCCAAAAGAGTTACAGATGGTGGTGGAGGAGAAAGAGGATCAGAAATGTTTAATTTTTGGGAAACCACCACAGCTGAGGATGTCCTCAGCCTGACACAGGAGGAGTTATGCTGCTGGATTTCAGCTAATAAGTTATTTTTAATGGAATTTATCTCTTTATTTTCTTCCCAACAGATTATTCTATTATCCTTTTGATTAAAGGAGGAAACATGTCTGGAACCAGCAGTTATCAGGCACTGGTCAATAAAGCATATGGTTTTGTGGGACACCTAATTCTCTCAGCTCTCCAGTTTTTATACCCTTTCATTGGTAAAGTCATTTGCAAACACATCACTAACAAGGCTTTTTTAAACATGAACCAAAAGGAGAGAACTGGAACCTGAAATGGTTCAGTCTTTGCTTAGTAGCCAATGTCTCCTATTCATTTAAAAAAGAAATATATAAGGGGGATTTTGGGCCCCAAGCTGTTTTACAGAGTTGTTTAAGCATGTAGATCTATCTATATGTAGTTTGGAAATACAAACTCTTTTTTGGTACAGTGGCTCCACAGATCCCAAAAACTAATGTGGGACAAACTGCAGTAAACACAAAAATGACTTTCTAGTGCTGTGGTGGATAGCCCCCCCTGAATCTGCAGAAAGTGTGTTTGCTCATCTGTTCTCTACTGCACCCTGCAGCCACCCACAAAAAAACTATTTTTAATTGATTGATATTTTTTTTTTACTGAGGTAAGTGTTCCCATCAGATCCATTTGAATGCTTTCTAGTTCTGTTTATGAAAAACAGGAAGGGATATAAGGGGTTCCAAAGAGGTATTGGATCCTGTAAGGCATTTGAGATACCATTTTAAGAGCCCAATCCCATGAATTCTTATTTAGAATTTAGTGCTGCTGAGTTCAATAGTGAATTTCTCCAAAGCACATTATACCAGATTAAAGCCTTGAGGTAATCAACAACAACAACAACAAAACCCTCCCAAGAAGTTTAGAGAAGGCACAGTGTGCTGCTTAGAGATGGGCACAAAACGAACAATTTTTCGTTTCCGTTTTTGTTTTTTTGTTTCATTACGTAATGAAACAACAAACGAATTTTGTCTCTAAAATGAAACGAAACGAACAGAAACACCAGAAATTTTGTCGTCCGTTTCGTTTTTGTTACAGCAATACATTGAACTGCTTTAAATGCTAAAAAAAATCACAAAAAAATGAAATAAATGGTAACAAAACGGTAAAGAAATGAATGAAAACGAAAATGATTTTTTTGCAAAAATTCATGAAAAATGGAAACGAAACGAAACGGACCCACTAAATGACAAACGACAAATGAAACGCCATTTTTTTATTTGTGCCCATCTCTAGTGCTGCTTATAACAATTTGTATGGGCGATATTGCATGTCATGCAGGGGGGTTCCCTAGATTTACACCAAAGCAGTGTTTCCCAACCTTCGATTTTTTTTTGGACTTCAATCCCAAGAAGCCCTTGCCAGCACACCTGGTGGTGAAGGCTTCTAGGAGTTGCAGTTGAAGAACATTGGAGGTTTTTAAGCAAAGGCTGGATGGCCATCTGTCGGGAGCACTGTGATGGGGATTCCTGCATGGCAGGGGGTTGGACTAGATGGCCCTTGAGGTCTCTTCCAACTCTGTGATTCTATGAACATCTGGAGACCCAAGGTTGGGAAACAGTGCTCGAGAGCTCCTTCTGCCCTGCAAAGGCAAATTTAGGGATACAGTACACTGAAGCAGCAGCAGCAGCATTCTGCCAAGGTAAAATGTGTTCTAACATGCCTTTAATGTGGATTAATGCCCCCTTTTGTTTTAAAGCCATGATTAGCTACAACATTATAACAGGAGATATTTTGACAAAAGTTTTGCAGAGAATTCCTGGAGGTGAGTCTCTCTGTGTTTTTGTTTTCCTTCTGGTGAATGTTTCTGCATCAAAGTTGGTTAAAATATTTCTACGTGGATAAAATATTTCTATGACACCTATTAATTCTCTATCTTAAGCAGTTCAGTCACATTAGTGATTTTCCCAGGGGTTGGCTTTTTGGTTTCTCACCTCATATATAAACAGATCTAATGGCTCAAAATCCTGAGGATCAAATTAATGCACGGATATGATGCCACCAAAGGCTCTGTTTGGGACTGAAATTTGGTCCTTGGGTGAATAAATATAGAGTCCTTCCTCATGATGGCCATCCACTTTACTTTCAGTTATCCATGATTCCATTCTATCTTAGCTAGGGGCATTTTGCTCTGCCTTGCCCCCTGCAGTTCTTGACACAGGCATCCAGTGAAAACTGGATTTCATTTTAAGCTTAATTTTCATGGCATTTATTTTGCAATGCCTTTGTGGTGGATACTATATATACACCTCCTGCCTAGTGTGAAGTCCAGAATAGACCACCTCTACTATATTTATGTACAGTATATAAAAGTCTCCCTGCCCCGATGTCTCTCTTATTTCACAAACTAAGACTAAGAGAAATATTTGATGTTTCAGATGTAACAATCCAACATTCATTTTATAACAACGAATGTATTAATTTTCCCTCTCTCTTTTAAAACAGTTGATCAAGATAATTTTCTTATCGGGCGCCATGTCATTATTCTATGTGTGACTATCGTCTTCACCCTTCCTCTTTCATTGTATCAAAATATATCAAAACTGGGGAAGGTAAATCATTGGCAGTGAATATCTATATGCTCATCAAAAATGTGTAGCTTTAGATGATGTTTGGCTCCATTCTGTAATGTACACCTGCTGGGATTAGAATTTAAGGAAGATATGTAATATCTCCCAGGTGTGATAAAATCTTGAAATCCTCCCATTTGACTAATTGGTGGCTAGTAAAAACCTATGTGATTACATCTTCCTTTGAATGCAGGAAGGGGGGAAATAGTTGTCTGTCTTTCTGCTTAAACTGCAACATCTTTGTTATTTTCATTCTTGTTGTTTGGAAGTGATTTGGGGAGAGTCCTTCGGTATTTTGGGGTTAATAAAAGATATATAGGTTTTTGTGAAAAATACAGAATATTTTAATAGATTATTTAATATACTCTATTCTGTAATATAGTGTAAGTATACATATAACCTTGAGGATTATGTATGTAGGATTATAGCCCAGTGTGCTGCTCTGTTATTCCTGCTGAAATCCATTAACTGCAGTGGGGCATACAATAGTAGAAGCATAGTGTAGTAAACAAATATGGTGACTGTTTAGAAGTATATGGTATGCTTTCATTGTGTTACTTCTTACATCCCCCCCCACACACACTTCTCTGCGTTATAAATTTAAGTGTCATTTATTCAAACTGGCCTGAATCAAACTGGACATCCCAACTAGCAGAGATCAGCTGAATATAGATTTACATAGGTAGTTGAATAGTTCAGCGAGTTAGGTCTCTCTGGCTGTGAAGCCAGAGTTTGGGAGTTCAGTTCAACTACTGCATCTCCCAGAAAAGCCAACCTGTGTGGCCTTGGGCAAGCTGCACAATCCCAGAGTGTCCCCAATGGAAGAGAAGGGTAAACCACACCTGAGCACTCTCTCCCTAGAAAACCCTGAAAAGAGACTCCATGGATCAGAATAGATTTGATGGCACAGAATTGTTATTACATAGGTATTAAATACCCAGTGTGATATAGGGAATAGAGTGATGATAGGATTCAGGAGGCCTACGTTCAAATCCTTGCCCAGTCATGGAAACTCACTGGGAATGTGGAACTGATGAAGTTACTCCTTAAGTATCTTGGTCACCTTGAAAGCTCTGTAAGGGTTCCTATAAGTCACTTTCAACTTGACTGCAGATAACAGAGATATCGACTCACTATTCAGTCATTGATTCAATTGCTCTCTTGTACTTTGGGCTGGCAGTTAGATCATGTGCTTAAAGTAAACCAGGAATTCATTATCTTCTGTTTGGAAAACATGGATATGCTTTTGGAAAAATCTGGACCACTACCTGGTAAAGTCAAAATGTTTTTCTTTCCCATTGCTATCTCCCCAGGTATCATTTATCTCTCTGATTTTAACAAATGTCATCCTGATTGTTGGAATTATAAGGGCAATTACATTTAGTGGACAAGTGTAAGTAATCATGTTGTTATTATTTTTTAAAGGCAGGGTTCTGAGCAGTACAGAATATTTGTGGCTGGAAGCAGACAGTATTTTCTAACGGAGCTGAATGTGGCTTCAGAGAGGCTTCACTTTGCTGGGTGTTCATGCATTCTCTCTCATGTTTTGTGGTTTGTTTGTGGTTTAAAAAAAGTGCAAAACCCTGCACACCTGTTCACCTGAGGTAAAAGTGGGACGTGTCTAAACACTGCACTCATCCCACCACAGGATTCCCGCCTGTTTGCAAACTCGCTCATGGTTCTTCCCCCTCACCCCCAACCCCACCACCTGTACTCATGATATACTATCATCCAAATATTACATATTGTCTAAAGATACTTGTACCTAGGGTGTCGTAGTGGATGAGTGACAGACAAGGATTCAGGAGAAGTAGGCTCAAATTGTCACTCAGCCTAGAAAACGCACTAGATGGGTACAGGTGATAAAACCACTCCTGACACATCTTAGGCTGCATCGCTCACATTTTGGACTGCTTGTGGTGTCACAGTCGGTTTTGAGCTATTTTCCGGAGATCAGATGATATACAGGAAAGCGTGGACCACGATGACTGTGCTGTGAGCCATATTTGAACCTTTTGGGTCCAGTGGCGGGGCTTATCTTATGTTGGAGCTGAGCTGGAGTGATTCTTGTGTGCGTGGAAAGGTTGCTTTAAGGGAGATTGCTTCCAGTGAAGGGACTTTTTCGAGCACAACCAAACATGGTCTTATATTGCTGTCAGATTGCACCCTCCGTTTACCTTGAAAACCCCTATTGGTTTTCTTATAAGTTGGGTCTGATTTGTCAGCAAACAAAAATGCAACCCTCCCTTGCCAGTGAGGGACAACTTCTGTTACGGTTTCTTCACATGCACATGTGTGCATTTTTATCACGTCTTAATAACAAAACTATGAGGGAACATTATACAAAATGGGGCCAGCATGGTACATGAAGGTGGAAAGGGATGAGGGGTGTCAGCTAGAGCAGCAAGGACTGTATTGGACCCACAGGAAGTGGCTCTTCCCCGTGCCCTTTTCTTTCCCATTATTCCTAACCCCGTCCCACCCCATCCCACTTGCCTCAGCATTGCCCAACAAGGGTCTTCCTTTTCAGGAAGATGATTTGTGGGCCCCCAGGCCCTGTGACTTCTCTTGAAACAGACTGCAAGAGGTCACCCTGAGGGACATTCCAGCAGAAGTTTCCAAAGCACAAATTAGGCAGGAAAGTTAATATGCAGGAAAAGTGTGCCTCTTTTGTCATCCTTCCTGCATGAAGTCTGGAAAAAGAGAGGAGGTACATTTGGGGGCAACAATTCTGGTCCTCAGGGCTGGAGAATTTTGGGAGCTGTCATCTGAAGAGGTAGTACAGTATTTCCAAGCCCAGCAAGTTCATGAGTGCATCCTTTCTCTCACCCCCACCTTCCCTTTTGGTACTCCCTGATGAGGCAATCGTGATTGGCTTTCATTTTGTGGGAACAGGAATCACTGCAGTTCTCTCTGGCACATCTGTATCTTGTACAGTGCCTTGTGGTGATGTACCTTCTGGTAGCCATTTGCACCCCTCAGAATGCATCTCTGGCTAGACAAATTTCATATCTTTATTTTTGGTTCTAAAGTTTTGCCAATAACTGTTTAAGGCCTTTAAAAAATCTCCACTAACCTTGTACAAATGCAGACCTCTTGTGGGCGAAAACCTGAATTTCAGGAATCCCACTATATTACTTTTTTGGAACAAAATGCATACTGACATCCAAATCTATTATTAGTTGTAATTTCAAGGGCTTTTCCAGTTTCCACAGCTTCTTATTAGCATTCACAATACAAGAGGCAAATAGGCGACATTTGCTGTCAAAAGGATTGTATAGTAGTAAAATATTATAATAATTAAGGAAGGGTGGGATGCAGTGAGGTCAGAGTTTATTTCATTAGGGATCTAGTGATAATAAGACCATGAATTAAATAGCCGTTTCTAACATAGCGCTGCTGCTCTAAGTAAAATGAGCAATGGATTTCAACATATGTAACTACAACTGACCAACGAAAGCTTCCTTTTCTCCTTCCTCCCCCCTCTCCGTCTGTTGGTTTGTGAGCATACCTGCTGGATGGTTAAGCCAGTTTCTCATAATACATGAACTAGGAAACAATGGTTCAGAGTACTATATATTAACCAAAATGGCACCTGGGCTTGTTTCTTACCAGTCAAGTGGATGAGAAGTGCTCAAGCAGATTGCCTTACTGTTAAATCTCTCTCTCTCTCTCTCTCTCTCTCTCTCTCTCTCTCTCTCTCTCTCTCTCTGTGTGTGTGTGTGTGTGTGTGTGTGTGTGTGTAGGAAGAACAGATAAATGCTCTTCTTATTTCAATATTATTTACATGTTCTTCATTGTTTTCATAGGGTCTGGACGATGAGAATTACCTCTCGCTCAGCCAGTCCTTTTTTTTCATTTGCTGATGCAGCACAGCTGTTCTTAAAGTTTTTGTTCATAATTCAGAAAAGCACTTGAACAACTACTTATTTCTACTTATATTCAATCACTTAATGGTATTCCCATTGTTTGCATTTCCATTGTCTTTCTAGAGGAAATGAACATATTTAGGATATGAGCTTAAGAGTGTTGTTCTGAACTGAATGGGAGGCATCCTGTTTGAGCTGGAAACATCTGGGAGGGTCCTGTAAATTTTGTCCATACCCCCGTTTTGTCAGTGATTAAAGTAACACATTTCAGGCTATAATCTGACTCGCATTCTATCTGGAAGCGAGTCCCTTTTAACTCAGCAGAGTTTACTTCTCAGGAGACATACAGCAGATTACAGTTTTCATACTTTGTGAACAGGTGTTTTGTAATGAAATGGAAGGGACCTTGAAATTCCATCTCTTGATCAGCAGATTGGCATAAATGTTTGAATAATCAGTGCTAGAATCCAAACTATGCAGTCATAACTCTGAATGTAAACTTCAGTGAACTGCTGCAAGATACGAGGTCAGGATACTCATTTGCTGAATCATACTACAGATTTGTGACACCAGATGCCCATGCCAACTTTATTAACTACCTACCATTTGCTTCTGAAATCTATTCAAATAGACATTCACCTGTGGGCATTAAAACACCCAGGCGAAGAGTGCTTCTTATATACCGCCCCATAGTGCTTAAAGCACTCACTGGATGGTTTACAGCAGTGGTTTACAGAAGCCGTCCAGATGTTTTGGACCACAACTCCCACAGCCCTTTGTCAGTGGCAATACAGGCTTGGAATTCTGGAAGTTGTGGTCCAAAACATCTGGAGGGCCAAAATTTGGACACCACTGGCTTACAGTTTCATTATGCAGCTTACACATTGTCCCCCTACCCGCAGCAGCCTGGGTACTTGTTCTGTTATCTGAGGTCAGTTGCGCTTAAAAAGTGAATCTGTTAGTGGCTGAGAGGAAGCAAGGCACCCATGTGCTGTCTTCAGGATAGCCATGGTAGTATCCAGTGGCCCTACAGTTCACAGGGAGTCCAGCAGCTGAGATAGCAGGTGGCAGCAGCCTCTGAGGAAGAATGCAGAGTGAAGAGACTGGACTTCACATTACTGCCTGTCCTTTCTTTTGAAATCACCTGCAACTTGAGCCATGCACTGTGAGGGCAGGAGAGGAAACTGTAGGACGTCTTCAGAACATGGGGGAACCAAGGAAGAGAGCCATCCCTATGTGGGGAGGATCCAGGGTTTCCAATTATGCAGACAGCCCTACCTCGAACACAATATGACCTTTTCAGATTTAGCTATCCATATGGGTTGGCTAAGACAAGTAGGGCAAAGTGAGTCTGGATGTATTAACAGAGTAACCTCCTAGAGTGCCCTTTGCTGTCAGATGGGCAGTATAAAAATCTAATAAATAAATAAATGAGTAATTTACACTTGCAGACTAGCTAGCAGTAAGGCACAGTTTGCAAACAAGGCAGAACAACTAATTTATAGTTAACAGAAGGTACCAGATGAGGCTTTTATTGTGCTGTTGCCCCTGCTTTAGATAGGAGCAATCCAGACCACATAATTTCCTACTTCCCGTGGCTTCTTCAATACTATTTTAGCTACAAAAAGCCATACTAAGGAAGGGGAACTAGACTGAACTGTTCAATCTTTTTTATTTCAGAGTGTAAGGATTGGTTGATCTGGAAGAATCATCATCTTCAGTCTCAACAATAAACTCTTGAGCCCTACAAAAAGAACGTTGAGATGGGATATGATAGCCATGTTTAAATATTTGAAAGGATGTCATATCGAAGAGGGGATGGTTTTTTTCCCGTGGCTTCAGAGAATAAGAATAAGACTCAGAACAATGGTCTCAAACTATAGGAAAAGAGATTCAATTTACACATTAGGAAGACCTTCCAGATGGTTAGAGCTGTTCGGCAATAGAATATGCTGCCACGGAGGGTGGTGGAGTCTCCTTCTTTGGAGGCTTTTAAGGAGATACTGGATGGCCATCTCTCAGGAGTACTGTGATGGGGGTTTCTGCATGGCAGGAGGTTGGACTGGATGGCCCTTGAGGTCTCTTCTAACTCTATGATCCTATGATTCTTTATCACTTTCTTTTGCAAGTATCTTTTTTTCCACATACTTTGTTGTGTAATGTGTGGGTTCAAGAGTAGAATATCGTCAATTGTCAGAGCAAGCTTTAAAAAAAAAAGACTGTAAAGACTGTAGCCTCTGTGTGTGTGTGTGTGTGTGTGTGTGTGTGTGTGTGTGTGTGTGTATGTGTGTGTGTGTGTGTGTGTTGGTCCAAGGGCAATAAATACATCCCATTAAGTTGCCTCCAACTTAAAGGCAACCCTATCAACGAGCGATCTCGAGATGGTCCTCTTCTCAACAACCCTGCTCAGCTCTTACAAACTCAAGGCTGTGTGTGAAACCAACCCATCCTGTGTGTGTGTTCCTGCTGTGTGTTTTCCAGAGACTCTTGCCTTCTTGTGATGTGCCTCAAATTGTGACCACATCAGCTTCATCATGTCTGCCTACAGAGATAGTTCAGGCTTGCACTGATGTAGGCTCTGCTTGTTTCTCTTTTCATTAGACCAGGGTATCTGCGAAGCTCTCGATCAGTAGCATATTTCAAATGAATCTATCTATCTCCCCCACCCCCGAATCAGCTTTTTCTACTGTCCAGCTTTCACACCTATACATAGTGACTGGAAATACAAGTGCGTGGGTGACCCTAGTCTTGGTTTCCAGTGACATCCTTACACTTGATGATCTTTTCTAACTGCTCTGTGACTGTCTTTCCGAATCCCAGTCTTCTTCTGATTTTGTCTCTGCAGTCTCAATTTCAATCTCCATTTCAATTGGCACACAAAATCTCGGTTTCTTCTTGTCAACATTCAAGTTGTGTAGTAGTCCTCCTGTAGTCATTTTTTTTCCTTAATGGTTTGGCTGCAGTTCACTACAACTCATTTCAAAGCACTGCTTCTTTCTGTCAGTAAGAATGATGTCATTTGTATATCTTAAATTATCGATGTTCCTACCACCAATTTTCACTCCTCTTTCATCTGAATGACTGTGTACAGACTGAACTGGTAAGGGAATAATATGCACCAATGTTGGACACTTTTTCCCTACAGAAAATATTATGTCTCCCCATCTTTTGTCTTAATAGTAGTTTCTTCTCCACAGTACAAGTTGTGCATTCTCATGACATACACATCAAAGCCTTTTCTGTATAGAGTAAAGCATTAACTGATCTTCTGATATATATTTTTTTGGTAACTCCAGTAACTAGCAAACCAATGAATGAATATTTGCTATATGATTTAGAGTGTCTCTTCCTTTTTAGAATTCAGTTTGAATATCAGGCATTTCTCACTCCATATAAGGCAAAAGCCTTTGTTGCCACACATTGAGCATCATTTTACATGCATGGGAATTGGGAAATTAAAGCATAGTTACTCCCTGGCTTCTGATTTCTTGCGGATGGTAATGTATACTGAATGTTTTGAGTCAGCAGGCTATTGCTTTGTTTTCCATATTTATTGGCATATTTTTAAAAGATTTTGACAAATCCAGTCACCACGTCTTGAAATAGTTCTACTGATATTCCATCTATTCCTGGTGATTTATTTCTTCCTAGTGCTTTCAGAGCAGCTTTCAACTTTACTTTCCTGATAGTAGTCCAGGCTTATAATGGAGCCTAGCTTCCCCTTGGCTTCTCTGACACACTCAACCCCTTCACCATGTTAAGATGTGGATCCAAAAAGGGGGCAGAATAGACCAGTGTACAAACCAGCAGACAGACCATGATGTAAACAGGAACTAACCTTTAATGTTGGAGATTTGATTAGCAACAAAAGCCCTAATCAGCTTCAAAGGCAGCACTTAAGAAATTTCACCCACTGTTTTATAATAATCACCATATCCACAATGTGCGAGTGCTACAAAGAGTATGGTTCCCATTTCATCCATTTATGGCGTTTGAGAAATACGAAGATGTAATGGTGAAAGTGGCATTCTTTCATTATAGGTTTTCTCTTCCAGAGCTCAAACAGAAAATCCCTGGATATTTGCAAAGCCAAATGCAATACAAGCCATCGGGGTGATGTCATTTGGTAAGTGCCATGTTTTACAATCTAATCCTTCCAATAGTCCTGTTCTTGCATCTTCAACCACCCACTTTCCCCCATCTGAAATGCAGCTTTTACAAGCAAGTGTTTCTATAAGGAAATCCAACATTAACCACAAGCTCATCCTATACCCTAAAACCTCCTCTGAGCCCTAAAAAAAGCAACCCCAGACTTTCCTGAAAACCTAGTCTTCCCAACAGTCCTGATCCCGTACTTTGTGACACCCACGTAATGTGAGCAGGCCACGAATGTCAGGCCAATCCTTGTTGCAGTGAGGCATCGACAAGTTCCCATACCTGAAGTAGGGCTTTGAAGGCCATCATTTTGCCCTATTCCTGTTAGCCATACCTGAAGTAGGGCTTTGAAGGCCATCATTTTGCCCTATCCCTGTTATAAATCTCAGGCCAACCCCAAAGTTTCCCATGACCCCAATCTTTCTGCGAGCCCTCTTCTCACACTTAGAGACATCCACTTGTTCCCATCAAGGAAGATGGACTTCACAGGCATTCTGAAGGGAAGCCTAAGCCTGTGTTCAGCCCAACCCCAACAGGTTCGTTTCATTCATTGCTTGTGTCAGTGCAGCAGTGAAAAAGATCTAACTCCCATGAAAACATTTCAGTGTCCAAACCTGACATCATAGAACATGAATGGTGGCCACAGGTTTAGTTTCCACCTTTAGTGTCCTCTGTTAGGTGTCCTTACTCTTGTCGAGAGCTGGAACCAGCTATTTTGGTAGCAGAACAAATGGCAGAGTCGCCTGCCCAGACTACCCTGAGATATGGTTGCAGGTGCCCCCAAGAAAAGAGAGTGGTGGTGTTGGGGAAATGTGGTAGCCCATAGAAAGAAAGGGGACTTTTAGAAAAATGAAAGTGAGTAGAGTCAGTATTGCCATTTATTCTCCTAACACATTGTAGTTGCTTTGCCTCTGGATTTTGATCCTTTCTAAATTTTGCCATCCTGTGGCAAAGCCCCAGTTGTGCCACCCTTCTTATGGCCCTGCTTCTGTCTTGGCATCATATGGTGCATTTCCTGCTCCCTACTGTCAGTACCCAATGATATGAAGCAGGAAGAACATCCATAGAATGTGATAATATCAGGTCATAAAGAAGCCTCCTACTGTACCACCTTTACAGAACGCGGAAAGGTATGCTAAACATTCCTGTTCTCTGCAGCAGCAGCTGTCGGATTAGGACAGGGACATTAGCTCCCAGGACTGGTGATTTCAGTAGGAGAGAGTTGAAACATTCAATTCACTCACAGTTTTCTTTGTTTACAGCATTTTGCCCCACCCATCAGCCAAAAGACTGGGTATATAACTCAGTGGTTTGAGAGTTCAATTCCCCACTGTGGCCTCCTGCTGAGATGCAACAGACCAGGATTCTAAACCCCTTAGGCGAGTGCCGTCTGCTCCTAAACCCAAGGGAGGCAACAACAAAGAACTAAAACCTGAAGAGGGGGAGGAAGGGGTTAACACCCTCACTCTGGTGTAGGAGGGACAGGCCGGAGGCAGTTAGGCAACCTTGTGGTGCAGAGATTTGAATAGTGGAAAAACTGTTAAGAGTGCTGGGTATAAAGTGGGGGTGGGAGGGTTTTCCCGCCAGACTGGGATTATGTCTGGATGGAGAATCCAAACACTGGGAACTGGGAAAAGTTAATGATGCCAAAGAAAGAGACATAAAGCTACCAAAGACGAGGTCATCGCCAAGGCTGTTTGTATTGGGGCGAGAGGGAAGCTTGGGAGTATAGAAAGAAACGAAAATAGGAATAGGAATCTTTATTGTTATTGCCCCCTTGCAGGAACAACGAAATTTAACGGTTGCTATATTCAACTCATTTAAAACATTCCACATAGATTTAAAAAGAGCTACAACACATAAAATATGACATATAAAATAAGCTGACTTCAAAGTCCAGATTTTCCGTTTAAGGCCGCTATTGCTCTAAAAAAGAAGCTATTTTTGAGATGGTTTGTTCTTGCCCTCAGTACTCTGTATCTCCGTTCCGATGGCAGCAACTCAAAGAGGCAATGACCAGGATGTGATGGCTCTCTTAATATATCTAAAATGCTTCACAGTGGCACCTGGTAGTATAAATTTGTTCTAGGGTGTGGAATGAACAGCCCACAATACTCTCTGCAATTCTTATGATTCTGTGCAACACTGTCCTACCCCGATGGATACAACTTCCCTACCACACACATAACCCCTCAGTAAGCACACACTCAATTGCACAATGATAAAAAGCTAGCAGCAGCTTTTGTGGAAGATGGTTTTTCCTTATAGTCTCTGATGAGCCTTCTTTGCAAGCCCCCTTGTGTTGACACTCTAGGACAGATCCTCCTGTAACTCAATGCCCAAAAATCTAAAACATGTAACCCTCTCCACACCAGTCCCATCAATCACCGGTGGTTGAATATCAGTTTTCTGCCTCCTAAAATCCACCACAAGCTCCTTTGTTTTCTTTATGTTTAGGTGCAAGTTATTAGTTCTACACCACTTGGTCAACCTCTCCACTTCATCTCTGTAAACCATCTCACTCCCCTTGCCAGAGATGAGCCCAATCACAGTTGTGTCATCTGCAAACTTAATGATCCTATTGCTAGGATAGGCAGAGACATAATCAAATGTGTAAAGAATATAAATAAATATATATAAAGAAAGAATATATGAAGAGATTAGACTACAGTTGGAGAGGGAAAGAGCCTTCACCTGCAAGATGGAAGTGCTGCGAGCATTGGGCTTCACTCCCAGCGGGCGGGCGCTGAGTCCAGCCACTCGCCCTGAGCAGGTTACCTTGGAAGGGAGAGGATGTGGATGGGGCTTGAAGACTACGGACCGTGGTACCAACCCATAGGAGAGCCAGAAAACTCTGAAAAGGGGTAGTTGTAAGTCAGAATTGATTTGACTGCATATGATTTATGTTTTTATGAGTCTCCCAGCATGTGGCTCACAGTCCCTTCTTTCAACAGGGCTTTAATTCTGTACTCATTATTTTCTGTATCTTGTTTTCCACTCTTTTTGCAATGCATTTGTCATAAAGCTAGTTTGCTAAAAATGTGTGTACTATGCATGACCACTGTTTTTTTAACTGCTGTGCCTCTTTCAGCATTTATTTGTCATCACAACAGTTTTTTAATTTATGGCTCTCTAAAAGAACCCACACTACGCAGCTGGGCTCGCATCACCCATGTGTCTGTTTCATTTGCTGTGTTTGTCAGCTTGGTCTTTGCTACCTGTGGATATCTGACCTTTAAAGACTACACAGAAGGTAAGGTCCTCCCATTGTGGTTTCTACTTATTGTTTACTTGGGTTTATAATCAGAGCTTGGAAAAGGAGCTGTTTTGGACTACAGTTTTCCAAATCCTCCACTTGATGAGGCCAGGGGATGCTGGAAGTTGTAGTCTAAACAAGTAACATTCTTCTAGCTCTGATATGTTGAGAAAGTTAAAGAAAGCTTTTTCAAGGAGCCTCCTGAGGTTCTGAAACTTCCTGTGCATAGAAGCTAGGCTGTACCCAGATCAGCTCTTATTCTAGCGACAGCAGTCAAAAGTGGCTTAAAATTAATATTATCCAGATTGATTTTGAGCTGGGTTGTAGAGGACTGTTATTTATGTCAACTGATGTTTCCACGTAAAACAAATTTAATTCATTTTTGGGTCAATTTGTTTTAAGAAAATTTTGTCTTACAATATGCAGTTTCCCATAGGAATGCACTGAAAATGGATTAATCTGTTCCGGAGGCTATGGGTCACTTCGTTTTATGAAAATTTTGTCTTATGAAACATGTTTTCCCATAGGAATGCATTGGAAACAGATTAATCCATTCTGGAGTCTAGAAAAAAGACAAAAATTATTTGGGGGGGGGCGTTCCTGGGTATAAGTGGAACATATTTTTCTCTTGCAAAGCATCACATAGGGAATTTTTTGTCATGCAAAACATGTCTATTCCTGGAAGTTTTTTTCTTCCTATGAGTTTTTTTTCTTGCGAGGCAGATGTCTTAAGAAGTATATATAAAACTTAAAACTGACCAACTAATAAGTATACAGGGCACGGCCCTAATGCAGTTCATCCATGCCTTAAAATAGATCCCCTTGGGAGTGGGTCTGAACTTGTGCCACAAGAAAACAAGCAAAGAACCCTATGTGTTGTGTTACACTGTGCAATCAGTTCTTTGCTTGGACTACATTCTATGTCCTTTGTCATTGTCCTGGCATGCTATACATTTCCATATGTCAAGTACAAAAATCACTGTGTCAGTATTCTGAGCAAAAAGATCCATATAGAGCAGTATAGAAGCCATACATCATCTACTTTCCCATCCAATTGGAAGTCCACAGTGGCTGGCCTGACCATGAAAAGCCATAAAATGATACAAAATGCAGCATCAAAAGACAATATGGAAAATTAACTGATGGGAAAAGTACTACAACAAACTTGTAAATAAACATTCATTCATTCATTTGCTTCTAAATGCTCCCAAGATTGATGTCCACCTGAAGTCTTCTTATCCATCTTTCCAGCTTAGATCCTGCTGCAGAGGAAATGTGTTTATCACAGATCCTTCCTCTGCTTTTCTTCACGTGATTGCTCATTGTCCTAAGAATCACAGCTTCAAAGGAAATCTGTTTGTTTCAAACCTGTAATTATTATTTTTATTATTTTTGAAACTGATCGATGCTGCCCTCCTACATCGAATGCCAGGAATAACTTGCCACACAATGATAGGAGCACAAAGAATACAAAACTTGGCATGGCAGAAAGAATGTCACGTTGGAAATTGAAAGAGCAGAAAATGTTTTGCCAGACATGTACAGCTGACAGCGAAATCTGTGCTCTTTCTGAAGGGGGCAGGGGAAGAAACTCTAGAAGCAGATTGTGATCTAGAAGAAGAACATCCTATTTTGAAAGAAACAGAGCGAGCGAGCGCGCACACGCACACACACACACACACGTGCGTGCTCTCTCTCACACGCACACAAAATCCCGGGGGGGGGCACCCCTAAAAAATCACACTGGATATGCCCGAACCCTTAAACGACTCTGAAGATATTATATGGATTCTCAGCCAGTATATGTATAATTATCTTGCTTTCTCTTTTTTTCAACCTATCCTAATCAAATCCATCACAAAAGTTCTTGCAAATGCCTGTATGCACAGTTGTGTCCAAAATGTGCTGTCTCAGCGATGACTCTTATGAGCGTGCAGTTCATTCAATTGTTTATCACTTTCCCCAGGAGATATATTTGAAAACTACTGCAGAGATGACGACCTTGCCACCTTTGGAAGGTTTTGTTACGGAATCACTGTC
This sequence comes from Phrynocephalus forsythii, assembly GCA_029282475.1. Lineage (NCBI taxonomy): Eukaryota > Metazoa > Chordata > Lepidosauria > Squamata > Agamidae > Phrynocephalus > Phrynocephalus forsythii. The sequence goes on from JAPFRF010000001.1 coordinate 45,967,184, forward strand.
ATCCTAACTTTTCCATTAGAATGTTTTGTTACCAGAGAGGTGAGCATTCTTCATTTTGTCTTCTTAGAATTCAATGAGTGAGTCCTGGCGCATTCATGAATACAAGGCATTGCAACCAGTGCCTAGAATTGGAGTCCTGCTTTGCAGCTTTAGAAAGTTACCATGTTTGGTATTGGTGGCAGAACAAATTACAGATTCCCTGTTGATACAAGCAGGAATCACAGTCTTCTAATGCAAATTTGAATTGATCAAATCTTGATTGGGTTTGGTTTGTATACCACAACCAAGAGCTACTCTGGGTGATGCAGATGAAACTAAGGATATAAAATTATATATCAGCAGATAAATATAAACAAAACAATAAACACAACATTAAGAACACAGTAAACTTGTAAAATAATAAGTTAACCATCAATAACAAAATATAAAAATAAATATAGCAGTTAAGAGAAATCGAAACCAGAGGTGGCAGAGATGGAAGTTATCAAGCATCTTGGTTACTAGTTGAGAAGTCAGGAAAAGCCAACCCATATTTGGGAAGGCCCTGTTTTTCATTGGCACTTAAATGCTTGGAGTAAGGGAGCCTGGCATATTTCTGGAGGAAGTTGATTCCAGAGATGAGGGACAACTTCCGAAAAGGCCCAGCTCCTTGTCACCACCTTCTGGGCCTCCTTTGGGGTTGACACCCTCAAGTGCTCTGCCTGGGAGGAACAGGGGATCAGGACAGTTATTTGTGGTAGAAGCCACTCAGACAGATAATCTTCAAAAACAGCAGCAGAAAGCCACTGTGAAGTGGCAGCCAGAAAGCTGGAATACTGATTTCTTTTTCTATGTATACAAAAAGACCTAATATTTGCTAACTCAAAGGTGGCTATTACGGTCTTGGAAATGTTTTCAGAAATAAGTACTTAGTGAAAAATGTGGAGGCGGGGCGTGGATGTCTAAGCAAGTACTGTATTTATTTTGAGTTTGCCGGCAGTCTTCACATGTGAAATGTGAACTATGTCACTGGTTCATATAACCCGTCTGTCACGTTAGGGCCTAAAATCGTATTTCTTTTTCAGGTAATTGCCAATGTGCTTTTCAGCGGGAGCCTTACAACCATTTGCCATGTTGCTGTGACTGTTCTTGTTGTTGCTGTAGCTACAAGTATATCCTTGCTATATGATTGCCTGGGAATAGTATTAGAGCTAAACGTAAGTGCGTCTGTCTAAGTAACTCTCCCTGTCTGTGTGTGAGTAAGTAGGTTGTTACCTTAACATTATTGTGTTAGGATACGCTTCAGAGAGATATGCTGTGTTATTCAATTTCAAGGCAATGCTATAAAAATGACTAAGGGTCATTCTAAAGTTCCTCAGGCTTCTGGAGCACATTTAGAGGCATGATGGGTAGCATATTGATCAACTGAGACACTATCAGTCCTAGCTTGAATGTTGAATTGAACTCATGAGCAGACCTGCCAAGTCTCCCGTATTGGACTGGATTTACCGTTTTTTACGGCTCTTTCCCGTAGTCATTCTGTGTGATCCTGTTTCCCAGAAATGTCCCTTTTTAACTCAGATTCCAGCTGGGGCTGCTCCACCACGTTTGCTGCTGCTGCTGCTGCTGAGGTCCTGAGAAAGGCAGCACCTTGCGAGTCCCTGCCCTGTCACCCCAGCAGCAGCAGCATACATCCGGAATCTGGAATGGACAGAGGAGGCCCTGCCTCCAACTTCCCCTGCTTAGGCCCCGCAAGCCACTCCTCCAGCTGGTCAGAGAGAGGGGCAGGGAGAGGGAGTCCTTGGAGCCCGAAGTGACAGCACTGTCTGACAGCAACACTTGCCCGCCCTCCTGCCCAATGCAGCCCCTCGGCCAGGTGCCCGGGTATGCCTGGGTATCGACACCCTCCCTCCCACACTTCCTTCGTGTCCCCTCCCCCCCGCGCGCTACCTGGCAATAGGGCCGAGCCAGTGGTGGTGCCTTCCAGCCCTCGCAGCAGCCAAAAGCCAACCTGCGCTGTATTGCGCCTGCCTCCGAATGCTTGCTCGCACTCCTTTCCTCTGCCTCCTCATAAGCTCATTAGGCGCAGGAGCAGGGGTGCGGGCAGTCTGATAGTGGCCAAGCAGTGCCCCCAGCTGGATGCTGGTGATGGGAGTGGAGGAGGTGTGCACGTGGATGTTTTTTTCTTTGTGCATGCATGCTAGTGCGCACATGCACACATGTTGCACCTCCAGTCCTGGCCAGCGCTGGGTAGACACCATTGCTCATGAGAGATCAAGATATACAATATTACTATGTTAGCCAAATAGACTGCATTAAAGATATAGTGTCAGTCATAAACTGATCTTGATACCCTTTAGGTCAACCTGAAGCAAATCATCTCAGGGAACTGAATGTGAGCTATGTGAGAAGGAATCTCACACTGAAACTGCAGTAGGGTGGGAATGTTTTGCTATCTATTTCATGATGTGATTCCAGACCTCCTATAGAATGGACTTGAGATTTGTCCTAGCAGTTGGAGGGCCCAAAGGCCAAAACAGATTGCATGGGTGACATTTGAGTTTCCCCACCCCTGGTGTACAAATGCCTTCATGCTCACAGCTCCTTACCCAAATGTCTTGTAGCTTGCCTTATCAGGAGTTCTAAAGTCCCAGTTTCTGTTCATCCTTCCCCATCTTATCTCAGACCCTTCTGCAGTATTTGCAGTATTTTTCACTTTTTTCCCTTCCATTGGATGGCCCTGTGATTAGATCATCTCCACTTGCCATCTGCCTCAGGGTTGTTGTTTTTTTGTTCATTCCCCCCACCAATAAAAATCTTACTAAGATGGGGGTGGCAGGGGGAAAGAACACCAATGGAAATCCATGCTTTCAGAGAACAATCCCATGTATACTTAACCAAAAAGAAGCCCCACTGAGTTCAATGGATCATGTTCCCTCATTGAATAAGTTTGGAACTTTAACCCAACCAGCTTATGTAACTTTAGCTACTGCTGAAGCAAGAATAATTTGCATACTTTTGCGTGCTGTTTGGGTAAACGTTTTCTCTTCCGGCAAAATGAATGAGCCCCTTTTTCCATGCTCAGATATTTCTACCTGCCTTGCAGACATTTGCAGCTCTTATTTGGCAATTGGAAAGTCCAATGGATGGATGTTCCCCACTTCCATTTCCTCCCTCTTGGCATGTAAAATTCGCCACATTCTTGGGATTTTTAAAATTAATTTATTTATTTTTTGCAGGGAGTGCTCAGCGCGATTCCCCTGGTCTTCATCCTGCCCGCCGCCTGCTATTTGAAGCTGTCTGAAAAGCGATGGACCCATTCCGATCATCTTCTCTCTGGCTTGATCCTTGTCGTTGGCGTGCTCATCGTGATAGTTGGCTTTGTTATGACGGTCCTCCATCCCCAGGAATGCAGCCATGGAAAAGAAATGCCCTACTGCTCCCTTCGAAACTCCTCCGTCTACAACAGCACAGCCCCGTTTGCTCAGCAAACACAACCGCCCTAACCAGGAAATGCTTCCCAAGAGAAGCACAATATGGTTGCAAATACAGACTTGGGGAATGATTGTTGTGTTTCAGTCTTGGTAGAATACCTTTTTGAGTAAGCTCTATAAAAGAGGAACACTTTCTGTTTAGAACTCTTAGATTTTCCTTTTTTTCCACATTTGCTATTGTAGACTAGCATAACTAGCAATACAGTATTGGTGATTGAAGGAAGTGGCATCATCTCCCTTTTCACTCTGCCTGAAGGCATTGGTATGAACCAGCACCACCACCCAAAAAAAAAGGAGGAGATGATGATGGAAAAAGCTAATTTCAAAACTACAAGAAGAACAGAAAATAAATAGGGCTGGGATATATTTCTGGTTATATTCCTAACACTCACCAGTAGATTCGCCTCTAGACTTCAATGCCCACTAAATTTTTGTGCCCCAGTTGTCCTGGAGCAAAGGGGCGGTATGTAGCCTGAATATTTAAACTTGTAAACTGCCCAGAGAGTGCTTTAAACACTAAGGCTCAGGATATAAGCAGCACATGGGGCTTTTTTTTAAAACTATTGGAGTCTGAGACTGATCTAAAGAAGAAGGAGAAAGCTGGCTGGGCTATTTAGTAAAATCTCCACATTTTCAGTTGCTTCATGTATATCATTAAATGCTGACTTGGTAACACCTGGTGAATCACTAAGAACTGATTGCAAATGAAAGGAATATGTTGCAATCTCCCTTATTCAAATCAGTTTCATGGTGTGGGGCAGAATTATATATATTGTACTTTCAGTAGTGTAATGATTCTGCTAAAACTCAGGTTAACAACCACTGAAAACTGAGCCCTATTTTTATTTTATAAACATAATGTTTATTATATTGTGTCTGCATAGCAGAGGAACAGTTAAATCAGACTATTTCTTTGCAAATTGCTCTAACTCTCACAAATGTGTGATACTAAGGGGTTTTTTTGGTTGAAATACTTCTTTTTCCAAGTACATCTTGTACAATATATTGATTGTTTGATTTTGTCCCAACCTGGTGCTATTGGCTAAATCGTGGGAGAATCTAACAATTAAATTTTGTTTTTAAAATTGATGGCAATTAAAATTATTCTTTTAACAAACTGAAGTGGGTTACTTTGGAGAGTGTTATAAGCACGTCCGATCTCGCCTGATTTCGGAAGCTAAGCAGGGTCAGGCCTGGCTAGTACTTGAATGGGCGACCACCAGAGGATACCGGATGCCGTAGGCGCCTGGAGTAGGAACTGGCAAGCCACTCCAGTATTCCTGCCAAGAAAAACTCCATGGTCATGGGGTCATGAAGAGTCGGTCACGACTGTAACGAAACAACAACAAAAATCTTCAAGTTTAAAAAAGATGGGAAAGTTATTTTGGATGATACATCCCAGAGGCTGGGAGGAAAATACTGAAGGAATTTTCCTATGCTCTTTAAACATATTCCAGCAACTGGGAGACGTGGGAAGCTCCTAATTAAAAAATTCTTATCTTACTTCTGAAAGGATAAGGAGACTATAGTCTGTGTAGACTCTGACTTATGCTTAAGTCCACATTTAATACACATTTTCTTCAGATGCTGTGAGAAACCAAACTAAAACAGTTACTTCACGTCCTTCCTCGTTCTGAGATTACATGTGTTTAGTGATAACATTCGTGGTCACGTGGTCTTGTCCCAGTTCTGTCCCTGTTTCCATTTACCCATGGGCGTGATTGATGGTATTGTGATGACTGTTACTTCACGTTCTTGTTTCGTGACAACATCTGTACTTCCCTGCCTTCATTTTCCCTTTTTTTGGGTCCAACCTTCTGTTTTTTGATATTTCGATTCTCCGTAACTTTGCCTTTCATGCGTTAAGCAGCAAAGTTCGAGGTTTTATGCCTTATGCCCTCTCTGCAATTCATTGTTTATGCCATTGGGATTGTACTGAAGAATGCAACTTCGCACTCCTGCCACTAGATGGAGAATGCGCACATTGCGTGACGAGACTTACTTCACGTGCACTTGTCTCGAAACAGGAACCGAGACAAGAGAATTCCTGAGGTCAGGGAGAGGTATGGCTCATCACGCTTAAATCCCAGTTCAGGGTGTGTGTGTGTGGTCGGGACGAACTCCCGTCATTGCGCAATGGACGTGCAGTAACATTTTTTTGTACCAGTCCCAAGCGGGACCGCGAACCACAATGAGAGGGACATGAAGTAACCGTCTAAAAGGTGATCTGAAGGAATGAGCCTACTGAGTCCTCTCATCCCTGTTCCTTGTTTGAAATTTGATCTTACAGCATGTACTGACACTCGGATCTCACCAAGGCTTAAACTGTTGCAAAGCTATGGGGGTAATTCTCTTTGAAACAAGTGAGCAGGACCAGCTCTCTCTCTCTTTCTTCTCTCGGAAGGGAACCCCTTTTCTCCCGAGGGTGCAAGATTGCCCTAGCTGTGGGGCTGCCCTGATGGCTCTTAGCATCTAACGCTGTGCAGGTCCTTCGTTCATTCACACAGCTCTGTCTGTGCCTTTATTTATTTATTTTGCAGCAATGGCGCATCAGGAACCATAATTGCTTCTTGCTTAATGAAAAGGGTGGAGTTTCCTGATGAAGGGGTGGAGTCAGCTTCCTGGGTCTGGGATGCCTGAACCCCTTTCTGTGCTTTCCTGTCAATAGTTTTGTTTGCAGCGAAATCAATTGGCACATAACATCTCAGCCCATTTATCAGAGACAATACTGGGATGTGTGTGCATTCCACAGGCCATGTCTCCCTCTCATCACGTTTCAAATCTCTTTCAAAACTGTTTCCTGTCTCCAGCATCTGATTATCTCAAAGTATAACCCATTCGTTTCATAACAAGCCCTTTCAAAGCAAGTATGCATTGGATAGCAATCTTTGTCCGATTTTTCCCCTGTCCCTTCAGATCACCAAAAAGCACCGCCACAGCAGTGAAGGAAGAGGAAGGAAATGGGGCAGCAGGAGGGAGCCTAAAACACAAAACAGCCTCCCGGAATATATTCAGGTTCAACTCATACAGAAGCAAAAACTGGAAGTATTGCATTGAGGCAGCCAAACACAGGAAATTTTGACTCAAAACTCAAGCCAAATGTTAACTATTGCCAGGAACAAATTCATATTGCAAATCAGAATCATATGCTAGGGACCCCTGGCATCAGGGCTCTAGTTTGTGTATATTTAAATCCACACCAGCATATGGGTACTAAAATAAATAATAGCTGGATTGTTTTGTTGGCCACTTCCACATTAAGATCCAAAACACGGGGCACCTTAAAGACTAATTTTCATATTTTAATGTAAGGTTTCATGGACACATCCACTTCTTCAGACATAGAAAAGACTAACATGGCTACCCTCTCTGAAACATTAAGATCCGTAACCCTGATGAAGCAATCAAATAAAAAACCCACGAGTCCAATTCCAACACAGAGACTATTTCCATTTCCATTTAATGGGGTATCGCTGATGGAAATAGGGCAGAAGGAAGTCAGAATGACATGGCTGTAGGCCTACAGCTTTCCTTGGGAACCTTGAGCAAATGATCTGGAGACTGTTGACAGTCGGTGGATTAGAAATTAGGCATTCCCCTAGGAAGGCACTTCTCTTTTCTTTTCTCTCTCTTTTCTCGGCCAAGTAATGAATCATGATTATTTAGCCTTACCAATATGTACTCTTTTCCATGTTCTTTGATGTAATGTTGAAAAAGCAGACCCAGTTCATATATGAACAAAGTGGCGTGAGAGCTGCTTCCTTATGGTTTGTTTCTAGGCCCTCCCAGGAACAGCTGAATGACAGTAATCCTGGAGACATCAGGGAGAAATCTAGCCATTCACTCACACACACACACACACACACACACACACACACACACACACACACACACACACACACACACACACACACACACACACACACACACACACAAGCTAGCAGTGGGACACTTCAACTCCAATAATATGCCACATGGCTTTTCCTGCAAATCTCAAATGCCTAGTATTGCTTTTTTTTAAAAAAGTTTTCAGGCCAGTTTAATGCATTTTAAAGCTTTAAAGCAGACACTGCTTACTTCCTTTTTTTATAGTCACGGCAAGACCTCTCACTGAGAGCGCAAGGATTCTATACACCCTACCTTATGAAAATTCCTGAAGTGATTATAGCAGCTAATAACCATTACAGAAACATGCTGGAAGTTATGGGAGGATATTGTGGGACGACATTGTTCAGCCGTGACCATAGCCAGAGGAAAAAAAGATATTTAAAATAGATATTCTCCTAATCAACATATGAATAATATCTACAGCTATTCCAAGTGTAGAATCTGATTGAAGATGCTTCCGTCATATTGTTGAAATGATAGAAAAGCAGTGTGCTTGGCATAAACAAACTGGACAAAGGTTTTCTTAAAAAAAAACACACACACACACACACAGAGAGAGAGAGAGAGAGAGAGAGAGAGAGAGAGAGAGAGAATAGCTGCTGTACTGACTGTTCCCGAGGTCAGAAGAACCAAGGGACAAGAGAAAGATCATTGAGTTGTCTCAGGGATACCATCTGTGGCTACAAATTCTCCTTGACACATGTTGGTGAGTTTTGGGGAGATGGTCCTTAGAGAGATGCTCGTCGAAACCTCGCCCAAAGCTTGTTCTCCTCTTTTGTGCTCCCCAGGTGTCCAACACAAGACAGAACCTTACATACAGTCTTGAACTTTTTTATGATATGCATCCACATAACGCAAGCATCTGAAAGAAAGGAAGACCTCTGAAGAAGAAGAATTGGATAACACCAGTTATGGGATTACAAAGCTGAAGCCCACTGAGTTTCTATTTGGTTTTTTTTTTTAATTTATATTATATATTTTTTACCCCACCTTTCTCCTTGGAAAAAGACCCAAGGCAGCTTACAGTAAAAAGGGACAATATACAATCCAGTACAATACATTTAAGGCATATTTAAGTTTGAGAACAGGGAATTGAGGGGCATTATACAGCATTAAAAGGCAACATGGATTTTGGATTTGCCATAATTCAGCTCCCTCACCCATCCCCCAACACACACACTTTCTGCTGCTGCTGCTTCTCTTCTCTGCCAGCAGAGCAGTTATGCTGGATCTGCCAGCACAAATGTCCTGTGTTGGCACAAACACAGTTTTATTGGCACACGGGCAGTCATTCTGACACTAGATGCTCCTGCCTATTCCAAACTAAAACCGCCAACATATATTTGGGCTTAGATTACGCAGTCTGATATTTTCGCTGGCTAATAGTAAAATTATAATGTAATGCAAAATTATGCCAGAAAACTGCCTCAAGAACAGTTCTTGCAACAACATGAATAAGAGGGCAACGCACTGAACATTCAGGTCCAAATCCAGATGTGTATTTCCTCTAGATCAGGCATGTCCAAACTTCTGCCCTCCAGATGTTTTGGATTGCAGCTCCCACATTCCTTTGCCATTAGCAATCTAAGCTTAGAATTCTGGGAGTTGTGGTCCAAAACATCAGGAGGGACGAAGTTTGGACATGCCTGCACTAGATCCCACCACTTTTGCCAAAGACGAAAGGTCCCATTGGACCTAAAGAGCGGAAACCCTTTGGAGCTTTCTTAAAAATATATTTTTATCTCTTTTTTTACACTAGTGATGGATACAGTGGTGGGGGGAAGGGAAATAATTTCCATTTCCAACAACGTGTACCATTGGATCTTGGCCACAGACTCCAAATGCTTGTCATTATTACATGGCATCAAGTTGTCTCCAGCTTAAGGGCAACTGTATGTATGTGTGACCTCCATGGCGCATTAACAGCACTGCTCTACTATTGCAAGCTCAAGGCCTTGGCTTCCTTTACTGAAACAGTGCATTTCACAGGTGGCCTTCCTCTTTTCCTGTTGCCTTCAACTTTTCCCAGCATTATGGCTTTTGCCAGTGAGTTTTGTTTTCTCATCATGTGCCCAAAGTAGAACAACATCAATTGTATCGTGCTTATTTGTTGCGTTTTTGGTTGCTCCAACTGTGCTGTGCTTGAAAAGTTGCCTCCACCTGGGGAAGGCAAAACATGGAAGAGCTAACTGACAAAAGAACAAAACCAGGGATTAGCTACCACCCCCTAGATGCATTTTCAGAGTAAAATTCTGCCTTGAAGAAGGGTGATTGGGGTGCTCTATAAACAAAGGGAGGAAGCAAACATAATGAATGATGAGTTTGTGCTCAGGTCCATGAACTTTCAGGATGGTATGATGCATATCTGCTGAGAAGTCTGCTCAATGAGATTTTTGTCTTGATAACTGTCCACCAGATCACTTGGGTCTCAGCTTACTTCCAGAAGAATGCAGATGTATGAAGAAGACCAAGGTCTTCACCTTTGCATTTAATGCATGACTCTGTTGCTTTCATTCCTTGACTTCAAATCTGGTGCCTGGAACCATTTGTACACAGTTGTTTTTATAACACAACCGCAGGTATGCTGAAAAGCAGGAATTGGTTCTGCATCTGAGAGCCGTTGTTATGGGCAGATGAGGGTGGGAAGGATTTCCTATGTTATTATTTTCAGTTTGAAGTTATAACCGAGTTGGAAGAGGCAGCCCTTCTATACGGTGTTGCCAGCTGTTGCCTGCCCTCGTCCGAAGAAGAGCTTATTTCTTGTACAGTATTAAAGATTTTTCCTTAAAAAGATTTTTCATTAGCCGTTAGTCTAGGTTTGTAGGATTAGCTCTGTTTGATACTCACCTACTTAGTCTGTGAAGTGTCCAGAAAAGGAATTCATAAAGATTAACCAAGCATTATAAAGAAATAATATAAGAGCTGCCTTGCTTGATTAGTTATAATGTCCATCTAACCAAGGACTATGCCTCTAACCGAATGGGTAACCCAAACAAAAATAGTGCAAAGTTAGATGTTTAATTTTGGTTCTTTTTTCACTGTCCAGAGATATGACTTCTCAAAATATAGCCCATTTTTGTTTATTTATAGCAAAAAGGGGGAGCTTTTTGATATCCTCTTTCCTCTAAATCCCAAAAAAGTTTTATGGATAACAAAAACTATTAAATCTTACAGTGCTTCTTTTTTAATTTTTTATTATTTTTTATTTTTTTGGTACAAGGAGTACATGAATTTTAACATGAAAGTTTTGCTGCATTAACTGCATTCATTCATTCCTGGTCAGATTTCAGCTAAATCAAGCTTTATATTCAAACTGTTCCTACATTTATTTGGAAGATATAGTTTTGTATTTACTTATGTATCCCATAAGAAGCTAAGAACAGCCTTGCTGGAACAGGCCACAGCCCATCCAGTCCAGCATTAAGTCTCACACAGTGGCTCACCATTTGTTTCAGGGTATTCCCAAGCCGATGTCTTCACCTGCTTATGATTCCTTGCAAATGGCATTGAGAGATATCCTGCTTATCTCTCCAACCCGGAGAGGCATCCATAATGATAGCCATTGATACCCTTGTTTTCCATGAACTTGTCTAATCCTTTCTTAAAGCTTCTTCTGGCAAAGAGTTCCATAGACCAGTGATCCTCTGGGTGAAAAAGTACTTTCTCTTATTTGTTTGAGATCTAGCACCCAAAAGTTTCATACCTACAATACATTCATGCCTGAGTAATATGCTCATACTTCTTTTCAGTGCTGTCAATCTGCATTTGTCTCATTCTTGTGCATGACAGCGATAGACATATAATTATACATCTGTCGAGAATGTTCTACACTGGGCAAGCTTTTTCATGTTGAGAATCACATTCCCTCTATATTAAGCATTGGATAAGCTGGAGGTGCTGGAGGAGACTCTTGAGCGTCCCCTGGACTACAAGGAGATCAAACCTATCCACCCTGAATGTTCAATGGAAGGACAGATTTTGAAGTTGAGGCTCCAATACTTTGGCCACCTCATGAGGAGAGAGGACTCCTAGGAAAAGTCCCTGATGTTGGGAAAGATTTAAGGCAAAAGGAAAGGGGGATAGCAGAGAATGAAATGGTTGGACAGTGTCATCGATGCAACTAACATGGATTTGACCAAACTCCGGGAGGCATTGGAAGTCAGGAGGGCCTGGCATGCTCTGGTCCATGGGGTCACGAAGAGTCAGACACAACTTAACGACTGAACAACAACAAGCTGAAGGCAGTGCTGGGCAGAGAAGAACTCCAGATGTTCTGGACATCCAATTTGAGAATCCCCCTAGCACAATGGTGGTCAACTTTTGGCACTCCAGATGTTTTAGACCACAACTCCAAGAATTCCAAGCCTAGAATGCCAGTGACTGGGGACTGTGGGAGTTTTGGTCCAAAGCATCTGGGGTGCTGAAGGTTCTTCACCACTACCCTAGCCTGTGTGACCAAGGATAAAGGAATATGGGAGTTGTAGTCCAAAGTAACCAGAGTGCCAAAGTTCCCCAGCCCTAAAGGGCAACTTTGAGGTAGCATATAAATATTTCCCATAAATTTAATATGTCTGGAGAGGGCACCAAAATGATTTGAAGAAGCTTATGTATTACTACCTCTGAGGAGGTATAATGAAGCAACTTGTCCTTCCTTGGCATTTGAATCTATTCTTAACTCCACTATAAAAGAAAATGGGAGCCTGCCACTATGTCTACATTGTAATTGCTCCTCACATGTCATATTAAAATTTAGCCATATTGCCAGAACTTTAGTGGGTGAAGTGTAGCTGCTACTGTGGACAATTTCACAGGCTTCTGTCTGCATAAAGGAATATAGGTTTCTCCATTATTATTATTATTATTATTATTATTATTATTATTATTATTATTATTATTATTATTATTATTATTATTATTTTATTATTTTCAGATCTTGGAATATAAATTCCAGAAGTGTGTGAAAACAGATGTCCTCTAAGTAACAGCAAAAACTTAATCTGCAGGATAATCTAAAGCCAGAAGAAGCATGACAAAGGATGCCTTCAAAACCCGGGCTGACTGTTATGACCTTCAGAGACACCAAATTAGTTAATTCTAAAAGGCATGTTTGCAGATCATATGGCGCACAGTGAAAAGATGACTGGCTTGTTTTGGGCCTCTTTGTTCGTCACACACCAGTTCACCCAAAACTATAATTTACCCGGACAGGCTGGCAAACAACTTCAGTTATAATGAGGTAAAACTCTCAGGCTGGATTAGATTAGATTTTTTATAGCATTATAGAGGCAGTGGGACAGGGTGAGAACCCATATGGGTATTGAACTGCAGAATTAAAAGTCTTTCCTATGTTATTGCATCTTGCAGCTAATCTTGCAGTGAGAATATTTTAACGTTGGGTATAATGAAGTCACTGTTGGTTTTTTGTGAAGACCTTGCAGCACAGATGCTTAGCAAGGTCTCCAATGCAATGCATTTCACAAATACCTCTTTCTGTCATCATTGTTAAGCCAGATTGTGTTTGCAGGACTGTGCTTGTAGCTCTCTCCTGCAGTAATTTTGCGTCTGTTTTCAGTACCACCACTGTTACAACTACTGAGTCCCAATACCCTTACTGTATTATAACTCAGCATCCTTGTCTTTGGTGTGTGTGTGTGTGTGTGTGTGTGTGTGTGTGTGTGTGTGTGTGTGTGTGTGTGTGTGTGTGTGTGTGTGTGTGTGTGTGTGTGTGTGTGTATAATTTATATATAATATAATATATATAATTTATTGGATTTTTATACTGACCGTCTGGCCGCGAGGCCACTGTTTTAATTGGTATCTTTCTGTTTCACTTGGTATCATTTATTTAATTACAGTATTTTCCTGTGTATAAGACTGTACTTTTGTCTAAAATAGTTAGGCTAAAAATTGAGGGTCATCTTATACACAGAAGTAAGCCAAGGGAAATGACCGTGTGGTTGTGAAAGTGTGATTGTGGGTTAGAAAAGTTGGGGTTGTTTTATACATGGGAGCGAGAAAAATACATTACCTTATGCACATTATACACCTCTTCCACCCAAGATTACCTTGACTTTCTGCTCTTGGGTAGCATCTGGCCAACCATTGTTGGGGAAAAGAATATGAAATGGACCTCAGGTTTTCTTGTTGTAAAAGACATTCACCAGTGTTCTCTGGCTATAACTAAGAGCCAGCGTGGCTTCTTAGGAATCTGTTTACACAGTTTACTTTAGTATGAAAAGTCAGGGCCTAGTCACACAATAAAAATTGCTGTTTAATGGGACTTTATATAATAAAAACTGATTTTTAAAATCCTGCTACACAACGTACAATTAATCCTGCTTCTTCTTCTTTTTTTTTTTTTTTTTACCGTAAACCAAGTTTTGAAGAAGGCCAACAGGAGCTTTTAAATCTAACAGACTTCTGAAACCAATTTTCATGAATCACAATGTGAATGCCCCTGTTGTACTCAATACTGCCTTTGTGGGTGGTTGCGGACTTGGGATGGTAGGAAGACTGCCATCCATCTGAAATAATTTTTAATTTAATTTTAGTGCTGCATCACCGTAGTGATATGTCACTTTAAACAATTAAGACGGTTACTTCACGTCCTTCCTCGTTCAGAGATTACGTTTGTTTCGTGATAATGTTCGTGGTCAAGTGGTCTTGTCCCGGTTCTGTCCCTGTTTCCATTTACCCACAGGCGTGATTGATGGTACTGTGACAACTGTTACTTCACGTCCTTGTTTCATGACAATTACTGAATTTTCCTGGCTTCATTTACCCTTTTTTTTGGTTCGGGCTTCCGTTTTTCAGTATTTTGAATCTCCACAACTTTGCCTTTCATGCATTAAGCAGCAAAACTCCTGGTTTCATGCCTTCTTCCCTCTCTGCGATGCATTGTTTACGCCATTGGGATTGTACTGGAGAATGTAACTTCACACTCCTGCCACTAGATGGAGAATGTGTGTGTTGCGTGACAAGTGTTACTTCAAGGGCACTTATCTTGAAACAAGAACCGAGACAAGACAATTCCTGAAGCCAGGGAGAGGTATGTCTCATCACGTTCTATTCCTGGTTCAGGGAGAGTGGTCGGGATGAACTCCTGCCCTCACGCAATGGAGGTGGAGTAACCTTTTTTCGTACCGTCCCAAGAGGGACAGTGAACCTTGATGAGAGGGACGTGAAGTAACTGTCTAAGGGAGAAATGCAAGGTACTGGTACCTGAAAATTGAAATACTGGGCCGCATTGAAAACATGGTCTGCAAACACAATGTTTAAGGGTAACCTCACATATAGTTTCCTGAAGCAGTTTTAAAGTTCCTGCTTTATATCAGAGTAATAATTTTCAAACTGAACATGCATAGCAATGCAAAAACCACATGACTGTAAATTGATTTGAAATACTGTATATTGAAGCAGAAATCAATACGAATCAGCATTCTAACTGCACCCTCAGGTGGTATCTAGCATCTAGCAATAATGTTAACACAAACAAACAAGAGAGCTTTTTTCTGTCAGGGTTGCACTAAATATTTATTTATTTATTTATTTATTTGACTTTTATACCGCCCATCTAGGCCAAGGGCTACTCTGGGCGGTTTACAACATGTAACAACAAACAAAGGAATGCATTTTAAAAACCAAAATACAAGGTACAAAATAAAATAAAATATACATAAATCAACAACAAAAACTAAAATGAAGCTAAAATGAAACTAAAAATGGCAAGAGATTTGATAAAATGGTTTAAAAATAGTGCCTTACTAAATGTTTAAAGAATCAGGGAATGCCATTCTATAGAACCAGGTCTTCAATAGTAATGCAGAAGGAACATTTTCCATATACTGTATCTTCAGAGAATCAGCACAACATTTTGTGAAGCATATTAAAACTTTTTCCTTTTGCCTTGATAAAACTTTTAACTCTTTCCTGGCTAAACAGGTATATCAGATTCATGCTTGCTTGTGCTGACCATAATTTACTCTTGTTGAAAAACAGCTAGGACAATTGCTTTGTGTTTGAGAGAACTGCTGTCTGGCTAAATAACTCAGTGGTTTAAATATTTGTCTGGAAATAGATGTTGACAGTTTGATCCCCCTCTGTGTCTCCTGCGAGTAGAAACAGCCTGTTTGGCCGTGAGGAAACTGTCTGGTTCCAGGGCACCCCCAACAAAGGGAATGACAAACCACTTCTGAGGATTCTCTACCTGAGTTTTCTCAGGCCACCAAAAGTCAGAATCAATAGCATATTATTATTTACGACAAAAGCAAGACTAGACTAGACTGATACCTTTATAGGCTACTAGCAGCTGCCCGCAAGCTATGGAATGCCCTCCCAAGTGAGATCCGCCTGGCGCCAACACTGATGACATTTCGGCGCCAGGTAAAAACCTTCCTGTTCCAGAAGTTTTTTAATTGATACAATTTAGATTGTGGGTCTTCTGATGGCAATTTTAGTGTGATGATTTTAGTATAAGGTTTTTATTATTGTTTTAATTATTTATTGTTGTTTGATGTTTTTAATTGTTTTAATTCTTTGATTGGAAGCCGCCCAGAGACTTTTGGGTAGTGGGCGGCATATAAGTTGTAAAAATAAATAAATAAATAAATAAATAGTAAAATAACAAAAGAAAATTTTGAGCTTTTGATGGCATGCCCTCTTTTCAAAGCATGCACCAAAAGTCCAAATGTGGAAAAATATGCCCGGAAATCAATCTTAGATGTAAAGTTCTTGGCTCGATGATATACACCAGGCTGATATTCTTGGGATGAGTCAGGCAGCAGCAGTAAAACAGCATCCCGAAGTAAAGTATTGGATTTCACAGGTCATGCTTCCCCCCCACCCCCCATATAACCTTCTCCATTTGGCTGGTCGAGATTTACTGCCCCTGTATGGCCCAGAGTGGGGGGTGGGGAGAGGTTAATGCAAAAGCCATTTGCTCGTATTTGGGGATTGGGTCTTGATGTCTCCTTGTGAATGATAGTGAGCACAAGAGGATACCCTTAGACCAGTGGATCCCAACCTTGGGTGACTCCGGTGTTGTTGGACTGCAAACCACAGCTAGCACAATGGTGAAGCCTTCTGGGAGTTCCAGTCCAAGAACACCCAGGTCACTTAAGGTGGGCAACCATGGCTGTGGACCAATGTGATTGCTGTCTTGGAGTCATGATCACCATTTGGGCTGCTCTTTGCTACGTAAAGTTTGGCAATTCTTTTTTCCTACTGGAAATACGGGCACAATATTGTGTAGCAATATTGGGGCATTCCTGGTGTTTTGAACTGTGGATACAGAAGGGCAATATCTCACATGCATAAACAGAGGGTTTCTATGTTGGCTGTTATGGGTTTTTTTGGGCTGTTTTTGTTTTGTTTTGAAGAACTGAAGAATTGCTCCTTTATGGATGATCTTAGAAGCTGTTCTAGAGGGAAGAAAGAAGATGCAATATCAGGCCCAGCCTTGTTATTAGACACAGTGATGTTGTTGCCTTAAGCAGCGAAGGGTGTAACGAAAGAATAATAAAGTGAATTGTATGTTTTAATCCACACACATACCGCTGTGTTTTTGCTCCCAAGGAAATATAGTATATGCTTGAGGATTTTTATAACTCTGTTTCCAATGTGACCAATGTCTTCCTGGAGGCTACACCCTATGACAGGAGTTGAGGTATACCATATGCTGTTCTGCCGCGGGCAGGAATATACAGTGGTACCTTGTATAAAGGAATTAATTCGTTCCCAATGAAATGCTGATGACACGCAGCTCTATCTCTCCTTTTCCACCTCTGCAGTGGAAGCTGTCCGGACTCTCGACCAGTGCCTGGATGCGGTCCTGACATGGACCAGGGCCAACAGGCTCAGGCTCAAGCCCGAGAAGACTGAGGTGATGTTCTTCGGGAGTTCCCCATCTGGATATGGAGGCCCTCTCCCCAGTCTGGATGGGGTTTCCCTCCAGCTGGCGGACAGGGCTCGGAATCTGGGCGTGGTTCTGGACCCGGCGTTCACCTTGGAAGCCCAGGTGGCCGCCGTGGTCAGATCTGCTTTTTACCATCTCCGCCAAATTGCCCAAATCCACCCATACGTAGATGGTGACTCCCTGAGAACAGTGGTGCAAGCGCTGGTGATCTCGAGGTTGGACTACTGTAATGCTCTCTACGTGGGGTTGCCCTTGACTCTCCTCCGGCATTTGCAGCGGGTACAAAATGCAGCAGCCAGGCTGGTGGCAGGTGTGCGTTGCCATGACCATATCACCCCGGTCCTGGCTCGCCTGCACTGGTTGCCCATTGCATCCCGGATCAGATTCAAGGTCCTGGTTTTAGTTTATAAAACCCTCCATGGCCTGGGCCCGGACTACCTGTCAGAGCGTATCGTCCAGCGATCAACCTCAGCCCGTCCAGTTCGGCAGTCGCGAGCGCACTTGCTGCGGGTCGCCACGCCTAGAGAGGCCCGAAAATCCATCACCCGTAACCGGGCCTTCTCAGTGGCTGGCCCCTCTCTTTGGAACAGCTTACCAGCTGAAGTGCGCTCTGCAGAGTCCCTGTTGGCCTTCCGCCGAGCACTAAAAACTCTCCTCTTCAGCGAGGCCTTTGGCGGTCCTGTTTAGTGTCCCCCCCCCCGCCATCTTATGCTTGCCGACTAGTGTTGCTGCTGAGCTTGTGACTATTATGGCAAGATGTGATTATGCCCAAGCTATTTTATTACGTTGTTCTTATATTGTTGTTGTTGTTTTAACCTGTTTGTTGCTCTATTGTATTGGTTGCTGACTTGTTCAGTTCTGTAAGCCGCCCAGAGTTCCGTTTCAGAAGATGGGCAGGGTAAAAGTGCAATAAATAAATAAATAAATAAATTATGTTAAGCAATTTTTCCTTTATACAAATTTCCCATAGGAATGCATTGAAAATGGAGTAATCCCATTTTTATGTTGTACGGATTCTCCCTATAGGCGATTCTGTTAAGCAAATTTCCCCTATCTTCGGAATTTTTTATGTTGTACAGGTTTTATGTTATACAAACTGTTTGTTATGCAAGGGTCCACTGTATCTCAGACCAGCCCTATACTGACCTCCTACTCGTCCTACATAACAGGAGAGATTGGAATAGTCTCTTGTTTTCTCCTCTCTACCCAAAACCTAAAGGGAGTTTCCCTAACCAATGAAATTTTATATCTGAACAAACTTCCTAATTCATTTTCCCAGGCCCCACAGCTTGTCCCTTGCCCATTCCCATTGCCCCCATTGCCTCCGTACCCTTTCCTCCTCCTGCTGCCTCTGCTGCTGCTGCCGCCACCATCTTAAAAGGCAGCTGGATTTGGGGGGGGGGCTGCCTCTGTACATAGCCCACCTCTCAGCTGAGAGGCAGTGGGTGGAGGGCTGCCTTTCTTAAAAAAAAATAGTAGGGGTGCCACTGCTGTCATTCTTGTGTCTCTCCTCCAGGAAAGGGGTTTTGCTGCTGCTGTGTTGGTCGTTCTTCCTCTCCCTTGGAGGAACTGCTGCCTTGAGCCTCCTCTTCATCCTCCTCCTTGAAGGAGGGAGCTCTGTTTACTGTTGCCACAGCAACTGAGTGGGTGTCTTTTTTCCCCTTCCTAAACCCCTGGGAAAGCCCAGTCTCCCTTCTGTCCCCAGGCAACTTAAAAACCTGCTCTGTAGCCTGGGAAACCTTCTGGAGCTGGTTTTACAAGGGGGTGGGTGGGGAACTGCTGGAGGAAGAGGAAAGGAAGAAAGTTCCAATTCCACTGACATTTCACATACCAGCCTCCACTGCTGGATCCTGGCCACCGTGCTTCATTAAAATGGTACGTGGATGATGCAATGTGCTTATCTTGAACCATTGGCTGATGTCTGATATTAAAACGTTTCACTTCGGAATGTTTTCTGCTTATTCAATTCTGCACTCATTTGCTGGTCATGATTTTACAGAGAGGGACATTAATTCATCTATCATGCTTCTCAAAGTAACTTCTTAAAGCTGCTGTAAATGCACGTTGTCCAGAAACCTATTGGTGTTAGCAGAAGGTTTGCGTAATTTGCTGCAGCTCATTTCAGCTAATTGACAAAGTGCTGGGGTGCATCTCAGTTCCACAACTATACTTCTGATCAAACACATAATAGCCACAGCATCTCCAAGATTAGCTGCAATTAGCTGTGGCAAATTATACAAACCTTGCACAAACACAAATAAGATTCTGGCTCATATTTTTATTATACAGTTCTTTCACTATGATTATTAGAAACATGAAAAGCCAGATTTTTTGTAATTTACAGCAAGTGTTTTTGCATGAGGCCCAGACATACTACTAGGTCTTTATACTCTTTTCATTCACACAACATTGCTCTTTTGCCTAAGAAACACAGGCAATGTCTTTTTTCAGTTCCATGTACTTTCAAGCTAGTTAATTCCAGAAACACTTCTTAACTTTTTTGCTGGTTTGAGTTCCAGGTCAGAGGAGTTTTTCCAATTTACTCACCATCAAAAGGATATAACAATAAATAATGGTGGGGTGGTAAGAGTGATATGATGTTCTCCTAGATATATTTGAAGTCAATTGTGAATCTTTGCCAAGTGGTCTCCTGGGCCAGATGAATTACACCCAAAGATATTAAAAGAACTGGCAGAAGTAATTTCAGAACCATTGGCAATAATACTTGAGAAGTCCTGGAGAACAGGGGAAGTCCCCATAGATTGGAGGAGGGCAAGTGTTGTCCCTATCTTCAAAATGGGGGGGGGACCCGAATAATTGCCACCCAGTCAGCTTGACTTCAATTCCTAGCAAGAACCTAGAACAAATTATTAAGCAGACAGTCTGTAATTATTTAACTAGCAATGCTGTCATTACGAGAAGTCAACTTGGGTTCTTAAAGACGAGTCATGCCCAACCAATTTGATCTCTTTCTTTGACAGAATTACAGGCCTGGTGAATTAGGGGAACGCTGTGGATATTGCTTATCTAGATTTCAGTAAGGCCTTCAATAAGGTTCCCCATAGTATACTTGCAAATAACTTAGTAGAATGTGAGATAGATCGTGCCACTGTTCAATGGATTTGTAATTGGTTGATTGATCACACCCAAAGGATTATCATAAATGGATTCTCTTCAACTTGGAGAGATGTGACCAGTGGGATGCCCATGGGTTCTGTTCTGGGTCCAGTGCCACCTGGAAGAAGGAAAAGAGAGCAGGCTAATAAATTTGCAGATGATACAGTAAATACCCGCCTATCGCTGTGGTTAGGGACCTGACCCAACCTGCGATAATTGAAAATCCGCAATATGTGGATGCTGGGTCAGGTCAGGACTAGGGGGCTCTCTGGGGGCTCTTGTACTTACCACAGACCTGGTGCTGCCCCGAACAGGCATGCAAGGGGCTTTCTGGACCCTCAGAGGCCCCAAAAGTTCTTCCTAGTGATCCGGAGGTCACTTCTGGTTTACCGGAAGTCACTTCCGGTTTGCGGGGAAGCACTTTTGGGGCCTCCAACGGGCCCAGGAAGGCCTTTCCTCCTTACCCCAGGGGGCCTTTTTTCATATACTGCGGACCCACAATATACTGGGACTGAAGTATATGAACCGCAAAAGGGGGGGGGGACAACTGGACCAAATTGGGAGGGGTTGCTAATCCCCAGAGGATAGGATGAAAATCCAAAAGGACCTTGACAGATTAGAGTCCTGGGCCAGAGCTAGTGGAATGGGGTTCAACAGAGGGAAATGTAGGGTGGTGCAACTAGGTAAAAAGAATGTATTGCACAGATATAGGATGGGAGACACCTGGCAGGAAACTAGCACCTGTGAAAGGGATCTGGGAGTCTTGGTGGACCACAAATGAGTCAGCAGTGCAATGTGGTGGCCAACAAAGCCAATGTGATTCTTGGTTGCATCAACAGAAGCATAGTGTCTAGATCAAGGGAAGTGATAGTACCACTCTCTTCTGCTCTGGTCAGACCCCACCTGGAGTACTGTGTCCAGTTCTGTGTACCTCAGTTTTAAAAGGATGTTGACAACCTTGAACGGGTCCAGAGGAGGGCGACTAAGATGATTAAGGGTCACTCTGGAAGAAATGTCCCACTAGGAGCAAGCTTAGGGAGCTGGGAATGTTTAACCTTACAAAAAAGAAGTTTGAGAGGGGATATGATAGCTATGTTTAAATATTTGAAAGGATGTCACATTGATGAGGGGACTGTTTTTCCCCTTATGGCTTCAGAGACTAGGACTTGGGGGAATGGTCTCAAACTACAGGAAAAGAGATTCTATTTGAATATTAGGAAGAACTTCATGACTGTTAGAGCTGTTCGGCAGTGGAATATGCTGCCACAGAGGTTGGTGGAGTCTCCTTCTTTGGAGGTTTTTAAGCAGAGGCTGGATGGCCATATGTCGGGAGCACTGTGATGGGGGGTTCCTGCATGGCAGGGGGTTGGACTGGATGGCCCTTGAGGTCTCTTCCAATTCTATTATTCTATGATTCTATGATTCTATGTATCATAATTTCTATTTAAAGTGACCCAGGACAGCAGGAAATGTTTTACCATTTTAATGATAGATTTGGTCACTGGTAGAGATGGGCACGAAACGAAAATGAAACACTTTCATTACATAACAAAATGGTAGGACACATTTTGTCATGAATCAAAAAGAAATGTAATTTCCCCTCTAAAAGCAAAACAATTTGTCCTTGAGGAATCCGTGGCAGGGGAGCCCAAGCTGTTCCCTGTAAGTCCTCAAAATTTGGAAAGGTTTGGGGGTCAGGGGGCTGAGTTATTAATCTCCAAAGGGAGTGCCCCTTTGGAGATTCAATCTTTCTAATTGAATCTGGAAATCCCAATAGCTGCCCCTCCAAGGGCAAGTGATTAGCACCACTGTGGCTTGGCTTCCAAATCCTGATTCAATCAATTAGAAAGATTTTTCCCTAAGGGCACCTCCCTTGGAGCTTATTAACTCAGCCCTTTGATCCCCAAACCTTTCCAAATTCTGTTTGCTTACAGGTGAATGCTTGAGGAAGCTCCCCAGTGGTTTTGGTACTGATATATGTTTCAGCATGGAAATGGCAGGGTATCTTCCTCAAGTGATTCTAGATAAGCCCCTGAAATTTGGAGAGGTTTGGCAGTCAGGGGGCTCAGTTATTAAGCTCCAAAGGGGGTGCCCCAGCAAAAAATATTTCTAATTGATTGAATCGGGATTTAGAAGCCAAGCCGCGGCAGCGCTAATCGCTCACCCAAGGGGAGGCTATTGCGGCTTCCCGATACAATTAGAATGATTTTTCCCTAGGGGAGTTAATAACTCAGCCCCTGACCCCCCAAACATTTCCAAATTGGGGGCTTACAGGGAAGAGCTTGAGGAAGCTCCCCTGCCAATTTGGCGCCTCTAGGACCCAGGGGAGCATAGCATTTTGTTTCATTTCATTTCATTTTGTAACAAAGCTACTTTAAATTTTTGTTACAAACAAAACAAAATGGAACTACTGACGTAACTAAATGAAATGAAATGCTATATTTCCCTTTTGTGCCCATCTCTAGTCACCAGTGATCTAGTCCCCCCCCCCATTGGCCACAAAGGACACAAAAAGCTGAATGTTCCGAGTTATATTTCCTTGTTGTGCTGATCCAATTACCTACCCATTTACGAACATTTGTAAGGAGTGGAAGAAATAGTTGAAAAGTGCCACTTTGTTGTTGCTGTTTTCAGAAATATGAAACGTTGTATGCCTAGCTTACTATTCCGTTTTGATCCACGGCAACCAAGCTGCCTCAAGGAAGCTCAAGAGACAGAGCATAATGGCTCTCTGTATAGGTTTCTGGTTGTTCATGATAAACCTGGAAATCAGAGGTATATATTTCCTCCAAAAATGGAGGTTCCATCTTGAATTTAGCTAGTATTGTAGTTTTGCTAAGAATCAGAAATGTCAGCAGTGACCATTGGCTTGTTATTTATACTTAGAAGAGAGAAGGGGGTTTAACTAT
Organism: Phrynocephalus forsythii; assembly: GCA_029282475.1. Lineage (NCBI taxonomy): Eukaryota > Metazoa > Chordata > Lepidosauria > Squamata > Agamidae > Phrynocephalus > Phrynocephalus forsythii. Next base: position 45,990,484 of record JAPFRF010000001.1, read on the forward strand.
GTCAGTCAACATTTTTGCAATGGCAAGAGGGGAAAGGCTTTGGGTAGTGAAATCAGGGAAGTTTCCTTTGGACTAAAATGGGATGGGGGTTAAGTTGTTATGTTGGAGGGGAAGACCTTTCTCAAGGGTTTGCCTCTGCTTTGCTCAGTAGACACTCTGTGCAACCTTGCATGCCATCTGTGTACGTTGTGTGGCTGGGAAGAACTTTCCTGGACTGGAACCGTCTACTTATCCAGCACTGACCAATCGTTCCTTCCAGCCAAAGGGAACCCTGACTCTGTGCTGAATTTTATTTTCCCTCTGTTTAGTCTGTTGGAAGTTCCTTGTTTGTTTGCTGTTGGTCTGTTCATTTGGTTGCATAAGTGTATGTGCAAAAAAGAAAGCATCATGCACAAGTCTGTCATTTCAAGCAATTGTGAGAAATGTTTAGGTCCTTTCAAGGAGAATGGCGGGATAGAAATGTGTTAAATAAATAATTAAATAATATTATTATTTTTCTACTACAAATTTCTCAGAGTCAGCAATTGAGATTCAAGTGTGAGTGAATGAGAAAGGGAAACTTGTAGCTATTCTCTACTGTGTCTTGGTTCATGGAAGTCCACAAACCAGCAATTTAAGAATTTTCCCCAAATCAACCAATTAATTGATTGCTGTTTAGAAAAATTATTGGTTTTTTAGCCAACTTGATGGCTATCTTTTATTGGTTTTTCATGTATAGCGGTACCTCAACTTACGAATTTAATCCGTTCTGAATGTGTGCTCTTCAGTCGGACTACTCTTAAGTCGGGGTACCTATTTAAACAATTGAAAAAAATAAGTTTAAAATGAAAAAAATAAAAAATTGCAAGTCGAGCAGACCATTTCTAAAATTTGTAAGGCGGCAGTTAAAATGGCAACAGTTTTCTGCTCTTAAGTAGAATTTCTCTTAAGTCGAGCTGCTCTTAAGTTGGGGTACCACTGTATCATAATTTGGCCTTGAGGGACTGTGCATTTGATTTCTTTATAGCCTGGTAATTGAATTTATGAAATGTTGAGCCAAATTCATAAATCTGGCCAATGCTGGCTGTCAGAAATGGGCAGCTGAAGCTTCAAAAGGATGACTTTAAAAAAAAACTTTGGCTTTCTTTGAAACTACGCAGAAGCTTGGCAAGGGAAGATGGCTGCCACCAGATGGCGATCTATCCTCAATCACACGTTGTGCAAACTAGGACAGAGACTTTCCAAGTCACATAAAAAAAGGCATGGCTGTAAGAAAAATTCCAAAAATTGTGTTAGGGCAATGTTTTTATTAGGCCAAGAAAAACGCTGCAAAATATGGATGTAAAGGAAAATTAAAGGAACACGTTGCTTGATTTGCAAGGCTGTGGTATTGAATATATTTTGCACCTCCTTTCCTATTGTTATACTTGTTACCATTAACATTGAGAGGATTTTGGAATTTTCTTTTAAGTATCCATGATTCCTTATTTTAAGAGTGGATTTAAAAAAAAATAATTTCTATAATATCAATTTAGTACAAATTGCTTGAAAAAAATGGTAGAAATATCAGGATGTGGGGTTATGGCCATAGTGGATGGAAGGGCAGAAGACACAACCCACAGTGGTAGGCAGAAGTGAGTATTCATCATTATAGGGGCATTTCCTTATTCACAAGACACACAGGGAGGCAAACATTCTCATACAATTATACAGTGCACCCTTGTATAACAAAGGGTCTGTATAACATAAAATCTGTACAACATAAAAAAATCCCGGAGATAGGGGAAATTTGCTTAACAGAATCGCCTGTGGGGTGAATCCATACAACATAAAATATTTGCGATTAGGGATTACTCTGTTTTCAATGCATTCCTATGGGAAATTTGTATAAAGGAAAATTATGCTTAACATAATTTCATTTGGAACCAATTAATTACTTTATAACAGGCACCATTGTACATACACATAGAGGGCCTCTGTCCCTGGTAAGGAAAAGACAGGGATCACTGGGGATCACACACACACACACACACACACACACACACACTTGCTGTATGAATGAGCACCCACTGGCTCAGGGCTATACTAGACAAAAATGCACCTTCCCAGTTTGTATTATTGAAAAGGGACAAACAGTTTTCTTTTTCAACAGTTGGTTGTCCAAACTGTGGGTTCTCAGATGAATCCCAGCAGTTATTTCCCCAATAACCAACAATCACCAAAGCCAAGCAAATGGGCAGCTTCCAAAATGGAGGAAGGTCACCTCTTAAGATAGCACTGTATCTAGTGAGGTGATCACACTCCAATATCTGTCTTAACTGTGTCTTAGTTCCTGCTTAGAGGGGTAATTAGAAATGTTCTTCTTGTCTTTCCTACAATTTCTGGAGGGGTAAAAAAATAACCCTCTGGTGCTTCTTTCAAACCTGGAGATGCTGGGAGATCATGAACTAAAATCTGAAAAGTGAGTGTGACTTAGGGCGTTTATACATGACCCCTAAGCTGCGCTGTAAATGACTCCCAGCTCCGGAGCTTAGAAATGTTTCCCCACCAGCTCCGGAGTTTAGAGAAAATTAAGTGCGACCACGCCCCCATAAGCGCGACCCAGCGCACCTTTCATGTACTTGCTCTCAGCAGATGAAAATTCCTTGATGTGGATAAGAGTGCCGGGCTCTCCTCGCTTGTCTGTTGTTGTTTTTTGCCTCCCGCCCCTTTAAGAGCCCCTTGAGAAGGAACCAGGAAGTAACGGGGCTCGTGGCAACTTCGACCGGCACCGGCAGGTTAGTAAAGGCTTCTTTTGTCCTTTTTTCCCCTCCCTCCCCTCACGCCGACAGGAGCAGGAAGTGCTGAGGGGTGGGGACGCAGGAACAGAAATGAACCCCCAAGATCTCTGGTCCGAATTTAAGGGACTAGCGGATCTTAGGGGTCGTGTGAAAGGCCCTTACTTGATTCTCCTACTCAACTGCTGGGGTGGTACGGCCTCGTGAGATGGGTTTTTACAGCCAAGGTGGGGTGGAACATCTTCCAGTAGTCTGAGGGCCACAAATACTGCCATAACCTCCACTGTTACCCCCCTTACAAATTTTCTTTTTTAAAGTGCCTTTAGTGGCCAAAATTGGAAGGTGAGGTGGGAGCTCCCAGAACTTCTAAGTGGCAGATTTGCTCCCTCGGTTTCCTGTTGGACAAGGGGAGGCTAGCAAAATAAAAATAAAAATATATAAAATTATAGGGGCCTTATTAGGGTAACATTTGAAACCTGTTGCTGGATTTTGCCCACCCGCTTGCCTAGGAAGCAGGGTCAGAGGTGAACTGGGCCAGAAAAAATATTGTTTTCAGGACTTTTTCTTCTTTGAAGTAGTTGAGTGTGGAACTGATTTGGAAAAGCAAAAAAGAAAAGTGTGCTGCTTATATACCATCCCATAGTGTGATCCCAATCACTCTCTGAGTGATTTGCAGTAATATTCAAATTATGCAGGCTACACAGTGCCTTCCTACCCCACCCTCCCCCAAACTAGGTACTCAGTTTACGGACCTCAGAAGGATGGAAGGTTGAGTGAACTTCAAGCTGACTATTTGGGATTGAACCTGAGCCATGAGCAGAAATTTACATTTTGTATCCTATATAGTGGAAGAAAGCCAAGTTACTGCAGTGATTAGGGTTATTGAACTGGAGGCTTGGCTGCTGAACCATCGTTAGGCGACTTTGGCCTAGCCACTGTTGCTTTTGTCGTCTTCTTTTGTGATCCCTTCTTTCTTCTCAATCCAAACAAGCTGTTCTCTAGAATGGGTAATTTACTAGTTACCTAGATGCTGACTTATAAAGCCCTAATGGGTTTGTACATTTCAAACTCTTTGTGTATTTAAGATCTCTAGCTGAAGATCTCTTAGATGCTGCTGTGAGGTGGTGGTGGTGGGGGGCTATCTCTAGTGGTGCCCAAGCATATCTGCTAGATGGCAACACAGCTACTGAAAACCTAATTTCTGAGGCTCTTTTAGCAGCCTGGGATCTGAAGAGCATTTGATGTAGGACGGACTGCCATCAGCTCTTTAATCTACATCTGTTTCCTTTATTTATTTATTTATTTAGTCTAACCGGGGAAGCCGATTCTGGCCATTGTGTTAGTCAATGTACCGTTTAAGCTTCCATTTTCCTCTTATTTCTGTGAAAAGGTTTTTGGATCCCCCCCCTTTTTTTTTTCTTTTAAGCTATGGTGAGATGAGATCAGTATCTTTGGAGGCTCAACGGTCAGCTACAAAGAGCAGTTTCCCTTTAAAAAACCAGGAATGTTGTTCAAATATAAAATTCTTACAGCGTTAGACTTGAATTAAATGACTTGTCCTTATCTGACCCCGTGTTTACAACCCCACTGTTAAGATAGTTGGAGACGATGCAGGATGACCAGCAGGACATAAAAATTTCAGTCCCTGGTGGGAAAGCCACAAACAAAAGAATAGGATGTCGATTCGTGGTTATTATTATTTTTTAATATTTATTTAAATGGCCAGCTTTTGGATTTAAAAAAAAACATAAAAATTCCCAGGATGGCTTACACAACAGCTGGCAAATGCAAATGGCATTTTAAAATATAATTTTTTGAAAAATGATTTGGTGGGAAGCAAAGCCAGATCTTCCTCATGTTACAAAACGGAACTCTTCTGAGGGACACCAGTTAAAAGATCAAGCAGGGTGGAGAGATGCATTTAACACTGGCTTCAGAGCACAGAAAACATAGCTCTACTTATCAGGATCGTGTTCCACGCTGAAAGATGGGCTTGAGAATTCTTGGGGACAGAGGAACCCAGCGTTATTTGTAACAAAGGAGGCTGTCCTTGACTTTGCCAGCTTTTCACAAGCGCTGTTCTGGGCAGATGCTTCAACATGTTCTACCTGTTTCACCTGTCCCTCCTCCTCCCCTAGATTGGACCTCGTCATCATGGGCCATGCTGACTTTGCATGTGGCAACTCTAAACAATGACGTTGTATTGCACTCAAACCAGTCCCCCAGGTTCTTCAGCTAATGTCTCCCTCCTTCCTACACCTCTTTTCCCAGTTATTTAATGATCACTGTTAACAATGTGTACTTTCAATTCCTCATTATATGGGGACAATGATAGCTTTCTGCATTTTATGAGTTCTAAGGTTCCTTGGTCTTGATTCATTCCTCTTGGTGCTTTGTCAGGACTGCCTTCTCAATCCAAGTGTAACTCTGGCATTAAACCCTACATTGGGAAGAAGGGGGCATCTGGCATATCCATAGACCACCATCTCTTCATTGCAGAATCATCCCGCAACATGTTGCTGCCTGAGGCACAACCACAAATGAGCCCATCTTCTCCAGCTTATTTACAGGGGTGTCCAAACTTCGGCCCTCCAGATAGTTTGGACCACAACTCCCAGAATTCCAAGTGTGTATTGCCAATGACAAAGGGCTGTGGGAGTTGGGGTCCAAAACATCTGGAGGGCCAGAGTTTGGACACCACTGAGCTAAACCAAGAGGTAGAGAAATAGAGAAAAGAAAAATACCCATGGCCAGCCAAGGTATTTCAGGAAAAATCTCACAAAGCCCTTTTCCATTTCCTGGAATTAAATACAGTGGTACCTGATATAAATGAATTAATTTGTTCCAAATGAAATTCTGTTAAGCGAATTTTCCTTTATACAAATTTCCCATAGGAATGCATTGAAAACAGATTAATTCCTAATACAGACCATTTTATGTTGTACGGATTTGCCCCATAGATGATTCTGTTAAGCAAATTTCCCCTATCTCTGGAATGTTTTTATGTTGTACACATTTTATGTTATACAAACCGTTTGTTATACGAGGGTCCACTGTAATAGTAATAATATAACAAGTGATTGTTTGTGGAACAGTAAACACATTGTTTGGTGTGCTTCTTGTGTAACGGTGCCAAAGACATTCTTCCTTTTAGGCTGGTCAGCGATCGTTGGTAGCTTTCCAGACGTCACACTTAATAGTGTGATAATCTTACTGATGTTATTTGCACACGGGGCAGCAACCACTTCCTTCTCGCATGGTCCCCTTTCGGTTCACCGTCCATGCCACAACAATGCATGGCAGTGAAATCTGTTTTATGTCCTTGGTCATGAAAGGACAGTATAGGGTGTGTTTTGTGTTGCTTGATATTTCATTGGAACTCATAAAGAGTTATAACTTCAAACTTGCCATACTGAACAAGGCTGTGCTGCTCTTGGAACAAGAGTCTGTGTGTGATTATGTTAGATACCACCATTAAGTTAAAAAGAAGTGGTCACAACAGAAGCAGGTGTGAATGGGACAGAATGTTGATCTGTGACTCAGGGGACCTGGACTCGAATCTCAGCTTGGCCATGGAGACTCACTGGTAGGTGGGAGTGGTAAAAAAGAAGAAGCACTCCAATGAATAGCTCGCATGCCTTGAAACCCCTGTTTGGAAGTGGCTCAATAATACAACATATCAAGTCACCACCACACGCCCAGCGTTCCCATGTTCTCCTTGGCCCGAACTTTTGTGCCCTTCCTGCTAAGAGAAGGTGGAAGTGGCTGCTAGGTTGTGTTTTGGGGGGTGGGTGGAATGAATTAGGCTTTCAAAGATTTGGCATCTACTTTCCTTATGGGGACGTCTGTTTGCCCAGCCATATCTGCAATATATAGTTGCCTGTTTTTTATTCTTTTGTTTGCACGGTCATATTCCCAGCAATTTTTTAAAAACTTATTGGATAGCTTTCAAAACATTTCTCTTGTGGTTATGGTTTCATTTCAGTCACCCTTTCCCTTTGTCCCAGCTTTATATGCATTTCTAAGTAGTATATTGCTGCTTTTAATAGTCTCTGCCTAGTTTATTGTCTGTGGCTGTTTTATTCTTGTTAGCTGACTTGGAGGCCTTGTGCAGAAAGGTGGGGTGTCATTTTAAATAATAAGCAAACAAACGTAGCTACTTGAAAAGTTGGTTGCATTCTGCTGCTTCCTTGCACTGACGTGGATGCATGTTTAGAAAAGGGAGGGGCAAAGAGAAGTGAAATGCAGGGACCAGCCATCTGTTACATTCTTTACATACATATAATGAGGCCTAGCATGGGAGTGGTGTAGCTCTGCATTCCACCTACTAATTGCTCGACCGGTCCCTACCACTGAGGGTAGTTTTTTAGGCGGAAGGGGGGTATTAGTCTGTGTATGCTCAAAGCTGTCACAAGCCGCTTGACAGGTAGTCTTTCCTGCACCACTTCAGGCAACAGCCTGACACAAGCTAATGATCATGGCAAATGCTGGAGCACACTTGAAGAGGACTTTCTTCTCCAAATCTCATATTTGTGGAACCTGCTCATTACTCACTCACCCTTCAGGTGCTTTTAATACTCCTGTCGGCTAAACGCTCTGATACGCATAAAGAAAGGCTATAAACAAGAGTGCTGTGGTGAACAGTATGTATCTGAATCCTGATCTAATATGATGTATACTTGGTGTGTGTGTGTGTGTGTGTGTGTGTGTGTGTGTGTGTGTGTGTGTGTGTGTGTGTGTGTGTGTGTGTGTGTGTGTGTGTGTGTGTGTGTGTGTGTGTGTGTTACAGTCATGACCGACTCTTTGTGACCTCATGTCCATGGAGTTTTCTTGGCAGGAATACTGGAGTGGTTTGCCAGTTTCTACTCCAGGCACCTACAGCACCTGGTATCCCTGATGGTTGCCCATCCAAGTACTAGCCAGGGCCGACCCTGCTTAGCTTCCGAAATCAGGCAAGATTGGATGTGCTTGGGGCATCTAGGCTGTATACTTGGTATTGGTAGGTTAAATTTATTCACCACCCCTACCCCCCAATACATATATCTAACCCCCACCAATGATTGCATGATGGCAACAATATTGTCAAAAAAAGAGGCTGTCCTCTTTACCCTTCTCTCTCCTCCGCTTTATCTCCAATGTAGTTGTGTAATGGAAATGCTTTTAAGCTGTTGCTTCAGAGTAGGAGAAGTTCGGCTGGGGTGGCATCAGCAATAGGCTCGGTTCATTCTCTGTAGCCACATTTGACACGAGTGATGGCTGTTTGATGTCTTAGGCTGCCTCCGTTTTGGTAACATGCTTGTCTTTGCTTGACGCTGGCAGAGAAGCTGCAGTCAGTTAAGTGGGTCTGATTCATTTGTAGTCGTTCTGATTCATCGCTTCTGTTCTTCTTCCCATGCTTGAAGTTGGCTACAAATTTGGGTTCTTGAGGAGCGCCTCAGACCAATGATCAATGAGTCTACCAATGAATGCCACCTTGGGCAGTACCTGGTATTCGTCCCAGGCATCCCCTGTGAGTCTAGACATGAGTAGATTTAAATGCCACATTTGCAGCCTTGCCTGCAGACTGCCTTTGTTTTTATATAAGACATCAAATCAGAGGATGGGGTGCTTAGGTGGAGTTACTTGAAAAAGGCTACAGATAATAAGGTGCGTGATGCAAAAGAAAGAAAATGTTGTGAGTGCAATGCTACTGGACAATGGTCTGAAGCACAATGTAATTTTGTTGTGATAACACCACCGGCAGACATTCTGTTCTAATCTAGAGAGGCCACATGTTGCCTCTTATCTGCAGTGCTGCAACTCAACTCTGCTGTAGGTTTGTAACAATTTTGGGCCAATGCTCCTCACAAATCCAGTTCATAACCGCTGCTCACTTTAAAATGGCCTCCTTTTTCATCACCAATGGGGCGCCATAGGTATGGCAAACCAAGACCAAGGTGCCACACAGAGTTAAGTGCCCCCCTCACAGCAGCCAAGTGGTTCCAAGTTGGATTTGTGGCCAAGGTATTCTGAGGAAAGGCTCCGTCAGACTGCCTGAATGTTGGGGACATCCCTACTTGGAGAAGAAGCTGTCAGAAGCCCCACAGGCTTCCTTGGAGCTACAGATGGCTTCAGCCTGATCTGCTTTTAGCTTCCTTAAAAGTAACATTCATAGCCCTGATTGGAGCAGCTCTGTGCCTTGACTCTCTCTCTCTCTCTCTCTCTCTCTCTCTCTCTCTCTCTCTCTCTCTCTCTCTCTCTCTGTATACACAATTTACCTGCTGTGCCACCTCACACAATGAAGCACCTTAGACTTTCCCTGAATGAGTACACCAATATAATGAGAATGGTGATGGCAGTAGACTGAAGGTTGTTTGGGAACTTTAAGGAGGATCTGAGAACCTCAGTTTTACAATTCTCTGCGTTGTTGAAAGGAAGGCTTTACAAGGTGACGCTGTGTCAAAGGCCTAATGGAAATAATGGCTAAACCCTTGAATAAGGAGAATAATTTTTATGGCCCACTTCGATTGAAAAGCAACAACATTCTGATCGACGGGATGGAGTCAACAATTTTTCTTGGACTTCTTTTTGCTGATGAAGACTACAGTCTTATGCACACTCATCTGGAAAACCCATTTCAGCTCATGGAGCTAACGTTTAGAACTTTCTTTTTATAGGTCAGTTCATAAAACACAATATGTGACAGTGTCATTCTGAAAGCAGGCTTATCAACTTGATAAGAGCCAAGGCCAGCAAATCTGGGAGGCTCGTTTTGAGCGACATAGGTCATGTGATGCACGCGGGATGTTTGGAGGAAGCACAGCTCACAAAAAGCCCAGGATATAATGCAAAGGAAGCCACAAAACCGGCCTTTTGTTATATGTGTTGTCAAGCTGCTTCTGGTGCTCCCTACCACCACCATTACAGTCTCTTCAGCTGTACCACCGGCAGACATTCTGTTCTAATCTAAACAATGAATTTAGTGGTAAAGCAGCCTGTGGAATTTATAGTGCTTCCTATTGATCCTCAGAGTAAACGATGATGATGATGTGCTATCACAGCTTAAGACTTGCCCAATGAATGGCAACTCTATGGTAGCATTAGCAACGTATCATTAATATTCCTGCGGATGTCTCACAACTTGAAAGTCATAGCTTCCTTTCCACTTTTTCTAATATTTATTTATTTATTTATTTATTTATTTATTTATTTATTTATTTATTTATTTATTAAATTTATACACCACTCCATCTAGCTACATGGCTACTCTGGGCGGTTTACAAACTGAACAGAAATCAAACCATAAACAGTAAAATACAATATAACAGATAAGTATAAATAAAAACACTATAACTAGTAAACAATAGAATTACTCCCCCACCCTTGCTCCCATGCACCTTGTTGTCTTATCCCATGTCCAAAGTACTATGACCTCTCTTGAGTCATTTCGGCTTTTAGTGAGAGTTCAGGCTTGATTTTATCTAAAAACACACTTATTTGCCTTTCTGGCAAAAAGTGGCAGCACATCCCAAAATGAACCCACTTGATACTTCATTTTGTGCCAACACAGCCTTTAGGACAAAGAGAGCAGTGTGGGTTCTGAATATCTTCCTCGGCCACCTTAAGCTGGGCATCTAAAACATCAACCTAGTTACCATTTCTTTTTTTCTTTATTTTAACCATTCCATTCTATTCACAGTTTTCATTTCCGTAATTAGTGAGCATTGTCTACTGAGCAGTGGATAGCTGAATTTAATAGCCACAGCAAGAACAATGCAAACTTTGTTCCTTGTGAGAAGAGACAGGTTAATTAGCATATGACTGCTTTTCTGTTCCATTAATGAGTGTCAGTCTCACATTACAGTAAATAGAGCAAAATGGAGTGTCGAGTTATTCACTAAGTTTTCTCTGTACAATGTTTAAAATATGGATAAATTCATTGCTTACTGTCCCTCTTGCATGACGGTGGATGAATTATATTATCAGTATAAATGGGATAACAACTAAGAACATACATAAGAACATAAGAAGAGCCATGCTGGATCAGGCCAAAGGCCCATCTAGTCCAGCTTCCTGTATCTCACAGTTGTTGAATTTAAAATAGAGTTAAAATTATATTTCAGTCAGGCTAGTTCTGCTGAGTTCCGCGGGACCCCAAGTGCCCAATGAAGAGTCCAACGAGAGAGAAATCCTGAAGAGAATACTGCGTTTATTAGGCCTAATAAAGGACAGCAGGTGGACACAGGGCAGAGAAGGAGCAAAGATGTCCAACCCCGAACACAAAGAGGACCACATTTTTATTAGTTCCCCCCTCTTCCCTCCCCCGAGTGGCACCGCCCAGGGGTGGGCAGGGGATGGTTCTTCAGATAGTCCAATCGGTGTGGTCCAGGGGCTGCTCAGAGGCATTCTTGGGCGGTCTCTGGTAAGCTGGAATCGGCTGCCCGCCCAGGTGTTGATGAGTCCAAAGTGTCCTTTAATTAGGCCATCAGGATATGACAATGAAAAGGGGGAAACAGAGTATTGTTCTTGGGTCTGGGTAAACTGGGGAAATTGGAAAGTCAATAGAAGGTTGGGGAAGGTCAATACAAAAGTCAATGGGGAGCTGGAAAGCTGATGAGATCATCCAGAGGTGGCTGGACAGTCCTTTGTCGATGAAGAGATGTGATAATGAAGAACCCCCAGGCTGTGGCATAATCCGGTGAACATCTGTGGTGGACGTGACAGGAACTTTGTAGAAGATGGATTCCTTCTAGAAGATGTGACTTGCTCCGTGGGACCGCCATGATGTCTGTCTCCTTGTGCCATAATCCCCTTTGCCCCAGATTATAAGTACAGAAGCCATAGAATAGAGCAGGAATATGTTTTAAGCACACCCAGGGAAGAAGGGGTGGGAGGAGAAGGAAAAGAAGAAAGAAAGAAAGAGAGGGGGAGAGAGGGAGAGAGAGAGAGAGAGAGAGAGAGAGAGAGAGAGAGAGAGAGAGAGAGAGAGAGAGAGAGAGTATGGGGGGCACTTTGAGTCAGGAGCCTTGGGTCTGTTTTAGGCAGAGGCAGGGGAACCAGGTTTTCTGAAGGTAAGGGAGTCCCTGGTCCTTGAGAATGACTGCTCAGAATCATTCATTTGCAAGCCAGAGCATGGAGGAAAATAATTCATCAGTTCAGGAAGAATTCTGCCTGAACTGCGTCTCTGGCTGGGATTTCAGGGTTGGGAGAATGAGGGAAGAAGGGCAGGAAAGGGTTAACCAATTCACCAGTAAGGGACATTTCTTATTCCCTGGCGAGAACCCCTGGAACTGAGAAAACCAACTTTCCAGGGGTTTTTGCAAGAGGGAAACCCTGTCTGGTCAATTCGGGAGTGGGGGGGTAGTCTACCGCCATAGAGAGATATTGGAGCTGAGGAAGAAAATGGAAAGGGGACCGGTCTATCGCTCTAGAAATGAATGGCCGGGAGAAGACAGAGATTCTGTGGAACTGTAGCTCGGGTAAGGGGTAGTGAAAGGAGTCGCTGCCCTCAGCTGCTTTCCCTGAGTCTCTGGAACTGAGAGTCGGGTAGGAAGGGTGGATTAGTACCGCTGGTCCTGCCGGAGGGTTGGCCGCCTCTCTGGAACTCAAGGCGGCTAGAGTTTTCGAATTTCCCCGGGGAAGCGCTATGGTTCTTTTTGGTGGGGGCGGTCTACTCAGCCAATTCAATGGAATAGGGTTCCCCACTGGGCACCCCCATCCGGCCGTAATTAATAAGACATTGATTGATGGCCGGGGGCGCTGATTGGTTAATACGCGCAGACGGGCTTATCTTCGCCCTCCTGCTGTTTTATGGAGTCTCCATGGAAATGAACTGCCGCGGCAGACTAGATACTATGTAAACGAACAAATTAGGTGCAAATTGGAGGTTTCCACTCGCTGAGTCCCTGCTCGCAAGGCCTCTCAGCCAGCAAAAGTGGTGGTTTGTATTTTTCCCGATATCTCGGGAACTGTTTGGAATTTTTGGACGGGGAAAAGAGTGTCGTGATTGTGATGGTGTGGGGCGTATTTGGGCAGTTTCCGATGGGTCTCGGAACTGCTCCAATTATTATTTATAAATTTGTTCTCCCTTATAACTCTTCACAGTGGCCCCACCAGATGCACCTGGGAGCGCATGAGACTAGATATCTGTCTCCTGATACCACTCCCCTGCATCTGGCCCTTGAAGTACCCCAGTATTAAGCCTGGCGACTACACATCTCCATCATGGTTTGTAATCTGTGATGGACTTTTCCTCCAGGAATCTGTCCAATCCCCTTTTGAAGGCATCCAGGCCAGATGCCATTACCACATCCTGTGGCAGGGAGTTCCACAGACATGGCAGTTTGGAAGTACAGTAAAAATATGTTGCACAAGGTGGCATTTCAATATTGCAGACTGTTATTAAGTAAAAAGAAAAGAGATGGAGATAAATAACAGTGTTTCCTTCCTTTTGCAAATATGGTCAATCCTAAACATATGTAAATTAGGATTTCAAATGTAAGTCAGGCAGAGTTCAAAATGACTTCAACTGCTGCATTGTAATCTGGCTGATACCCACTGGGGTGTTGTGGATAAAATTAACATCTAGGACTCTTGAAACCAGCGTTTGAATTCTCACTCAGCCACGGAAACTCACTGGAAGACTGGAACTCATAAAACCACTCCTTAAACATGCCACTTACCTTGAAACCTATCAGTTGGTTCTGACTTCTTGGCACAGAACAATAACAACCATTTTCTATCATGCTTACCTGGTAGCTTCAAAGCATAACCCTTTTACTTAAAAATGGGGAGATATCTGCATGGAAACTGAATCTTAATTTTCACAAATAATATTGGTTTGAAGCATTAAAAATCCTATTGCTTAATGCAGTAAATTGCACTAGAGTATGCCCGTTGAATCAATGGAAATTTGGTGAGCCATCACCGCTCTAAGTTCTATTAATAATCCATTAATTTAAAGTGACCTACATTCCATTGATTCAGAGGGCATACTCTAGTACAATTTAATACACTAAGCAACAGTATTTGGGCCATTATTATACAAAATAAAATCAAGAGAGATTGATAGAGATTCAAAATGTTTAAGTTATCCTTACAATATAGTGGGGTTTCCTTACAATCCTGGATTAGTCCCACATGATTTTTCTGTAAAGTTGCCATCTTCTATCATTTGCTTTCTGTTGCTGCCAAATTAAATGTAGATCAATATTATGTTTGTTCTCCCATGTTTTTGTGGTTCAAAAGAGTCCACCCGCAAATCAACATTGGTGATAAAAGGCAATTAAAAGATGCTATTCACAGGACAAAGGAGAGGCAATTAATGAGTAATTGTCTGACAAGGAGGCAAACTGAGGCTGCTGCAATCCTATATCCTATATAAATAGTTTTTATTTACTATTTTAAGTTGATTAATCTGGTTTTGTATTTTGTATATGTTTGTAAACCGCCCAGAGTAGATTTTTTGCTAGATGGTTGCAGTATATAAATCAAATAAATAAATAGATAAATATCCACATCTGTGGGACTTCTGTCTAGGTGTGTGTGTGTGTGTGTGTGTGTGTGTGTGTGTGTGTGTGTGTGTGTGTGTGTGTGTGTGTGTGTGTGTGTGTGTGTTAGGAGAGAGAGCTGTGTTAATCTCTGCTAGCATATCATGGCCAAACACAAAAGAAAATAATATTTTTATGTAGTTTTTGGCCTAATATGCTTAAGACTGCAACATTCCTCCAGGCAACAAGCTTGTAATTATCATTGGGAAAGAGACCTTTGCTGAACAGGATTTACGCATAGCTAAGGGCTATCCAAATATCATAGCCAGAGGAAAAGGATACGCTGGTGCTATGTTAATGTTTGTGTAAAGCCTTCATCTTCATTCTTTTCAAGACCATTCAAGGTGGCAAAGCTCCCACAGGCCGCTGAAGGAGTTAAAAATGAATGCCAGCGTTGCTTCCACATAAGAAGCTTGTGAAACTGGCACCAGAGAAGGTGAACATGTAGGTGTGCACTGGCCCTGATTACAACACATCTGTGACATGCCACAGAAACTGACCAAAGGAAGAGCAGAGAGGAGACACATTAAATGGAAGAACCTGGGGTGATGGGAGCGAGGATGCCAGGAACATTAGGAGTGCTACAGATCTTTAATCCCTTGTACAAAGGCAAAGAAACAGTGTAGAACAGGCCTGCCCAACAGGTAGACCATGGGCTACTGGTAGCCTGCGAAGGGTTCAAAAGTAGCCTGCTGTCCATCTATTTAAAAAGTGAGGGGATACGTTCTCCACCCTTCCCTCCGCCATCCCAAGGACCACCACTGCCCCAGCAAAGTTCTGGGGTCTGCCAGCCCACTATCTCAGCCAAACAGGACAGTCAAGGGGCAATGACACATGGAAATCTGTTCCCTCCAGAACAGATTAATTGGTTTTAAATGCATTCTTATGGGAAACCGTTGCTCTACTTACAAAGGTCTTTACTTAAGATCATGTGCTCGGAACGGATGAAATTCGTAAGTAGAGGTTTTAATGTAGGGCCAGAAAAAGTAGATCTTGGCCTGTTCAAAGTTGAACAGCCCTGGTGTAGAATATTAGGAAAAGAGGAACGCAGCTTAGGAGATGGATTAGCTCAGCAAAAGAAACCAATACTTGAACTGCCAAGATCCGAGCAGGACTGTTAATGATAGCCACGCCATGCATTTTGGCACAGAGTGTAAGGAAGATTGGAATACCTTTTATCTGCCATAGCTCCTTTCTCTGAGCCATTAGCACTCTGAGCTCCTTTCTCCTAGCCATTCACGGATGCGCGTGTGGTAACTGTGGTTGCAGGCATCCTACTGCACGCACGCGAATGGCTAGGGGAAAGGAGTTCACACATCACAGACCAGCAACAGTCTGTGTGCCTGCTTTTCCTGCATATCTGTACTCCCAGACAAGGTGAGTGCAAAAAGAAAGATCTACTCTGATGAGTACAAGAAAGGAATTGTCGAGGACTCTCAGGGCAAGAATCTTATGGTTTTCTGTAAAGAGAAGAAGTTGGATATCCGAATGGTCCAAAAATGGCGGGCAGAACACGATAACCTCAGTTTACATGTTGACAGAGGAAATGCTAAGAAGCGCAAGTGTGGTTCAGATCGGCAACCTTTATTTCCTGAGCTGGAAAACATAATCTGTGAATGGATTGCTGATAGGAGAGCAAAGGCTTTGATTGTGCACAGGGCTAACATTCAAGCATAATATACTTTAATAAAAGTAAGACATCCCCTGAAAATAAGCCCTAGTGTGTCTTATTGAGAAAAAATAAATATAAGACAGTGTCTTATTTTCAGGAAAACACGGTAACAGCCAGTATAGTGTAGCAGATAGGCTGCCACTCAAAGACCCAGTAGTCCTGGGTTCATATCCCTGCCCGGTCATGGATACATGTGGGGGACACTGGTAAACTGCTTCTTGAACATTTCACATATCACAACAACAACAACAACAACAACAACAAAAACAACAAAAACAACATGCTTCCTAGTTAGTTCTGACTTATGGTGACTCTTTTCAGGGATTTCCAGGTAAAGAATACCCAGTTGTGGTTTCCCATTCCCTTCTTCTGGGTGCCCTGGGACTAGGCAGCTTGCCCAGGGCCTCACAGGCTGCCTCTACTCGCATCAAACTCCCAACTTCTGGCTCCAGTGCCTAAGCCACTGAGATATTCAGTCAGGTTAGAGCTGCCATAAATTAGAATAATCCTGTTGGCACAGAACATCAAATGGGAGGGAAAGGGGATTGAAGCTTGTGTGTAATAATGGGGACTTGCAGACTTGGGGGTTGTGTACTCCACTGAGTTTCAGTTTGCTAGACATGTTGTTTTTCCTCAAACATTTCAAGATATGTCTGAAGCCACCAGTTCATTTCCAAATCTGATAATAAGTGAGGTTAATTTCTTCTGCCTGGTTGTATTTGTTGTTAGCTCCATGGCGCCATGGAAAACTCAGTCTAGCTCGACTTAATAGGAACGGTGCCTTCAAAAAAGATTTTTCTTTCAGAACAGGATATAACCACAGTTTATGCGCAGGTATTTGCAACATTTTGCTCTTGCCATTGCACTTTTGAAGCACACGTGAAACCGCTAAAAAAACAAAAACCAAAAACAACAACAACAAAGAGTGCCCCAGTTGATTACTTCAAGAGACATCCTTTAATGATTCATACATCACTCAGCACTCACAACTAACCAAAGGTTTTGGGATTTCCCCCCCTCAAGTGAGCACTTTCCATAGTACTGTATCTCCCTAATGCTATTTTTTAAAACATGCCTAGACCTTTGAGTAATCTGCAGTGGTACCGGTATAATATTATGATTAACAGAAACCTCAGTTAATCATCATGGAATTTGTGAGCCTGATCCTGTCCATGTCCTGACAAGATCACCACAAAGACATATAGATGTCTCTAAGCTATCATTTGTTTCTGAGTTTGTAAGTTTTTTGTTCAGTATTGCCTAATAGCAGGAAGGCATGATGAAGGGAAAGAGAATACATGTGCCACACCTCAGTCTTGAACTCCTGTAGTTGAAAGCTACACATCCCGGTCTGCTCTAAGCTTATAGAAATGCTATTATCAAGACAACTTACATCTCGATTTCCCTCCTTAAAATTCAAAGTAACAATGCTCTAGTATCCCATTCTCTAGAATTCCGGATAGCAGCATGGTAATGAACTTCTGGGTTACACCACCCAGAGTAGTATGAATTCAGTAATTCGACGGAATACAATACTGTACAATACAATACAAATTATTTTTGTGGTCAGTTCTCTAGGAATTACAGCCCAGTCTTCCCTATCTGGGGGCTGCACACCAAAATGCAAGCCACCCCAAATGAGACTAATGCCTGTTTAGAAAAACTGATGCTTTAGGGCAGCGGCCCCCATTGTATTTGGGACCAGGCACTGGTGTAGTGGAAGACAGTATTGTATATATATTTTTTTCATAGACCAGGGTGGTGGTAGTTTTGGTGTGATTCTAATTATTCTCTCTCTCTCTCTCTCTCTCTCTCTCTCTCTGTGTGTGTGTGTGTGTGTGTGTGTGTGTGTGTGTGTGTGTGTGTGTGTGTGTGTGTGTGTGTGTGTGTGTGTGTGTGAGTGAGTGAGTGAGTGAGTGAGCATGCACACACAACTCCCCCTTGCCAAG
Source organism: Phrynocephalus forsythii (assembly GCA_029282475.1). Lineage (NCBI taxonomy): Eukaryota > Metazoa > Chordata > Lepidosauria > Squamata > Agamidae > Phrynocephalus > Phrynocephalus forsythii. The sequence continues at coordinate 46,008,389 of JAPFRF010000001.1, forward strand.
CTGGGTGCATTGTAATTTGTGACCCAAACAAAAGCAATTAGAATGGGTACAAAGGGGAGGAAAGGCCCCATGGAAGGTGCTGCTGGTGGGGGAGAAGCATGCATACCTACTTGGGTGCATACCTTCTTTGCTGGCCATGAGAGTCGGGGAACCCTACTATAGAGTGTTAAAAAGTGCACGGGATCTCTGTGGCTGATTTTTAAAGTGGATTGACTTCTTCTGGAGTCATTTTCGAGCTGCACCACCGCCATCGCCATCGCCACCGCCACCGCCATCGCCACCGCCACCGCCACCGCCACCGCCACCGCCACCGCCACCACCACCACCACTACTACTACTACTACTACTACTACTACTACTACTACTACTACTACTACTACTACTAATAATAATAATAATAATAATAATAATAATAATAATAATAATGGTAAACCTGGTTTACCATTCTCTTCTTCTGGGGGCACATCTGGGGCAGTGCAACTTGCCCAAAGCCATCAAGGCTGCTGGCTCTTCTGGGATGCACAGTGAGGAACTAAACACCCACCCTCTGGCTCTGCAGCCAGACACCTAAACCACTGGGTTATCCAGCCAGCCGATGGCACCTCTATTTTTCATCTTTAATAGATGTGTGAGTCATAAAGTGAACTGAGCAAGGAACACAACCTCCGCCCCCCCAATCCACACCCACCTTGCATAATGGGATCTGAAAGCCCATTATACTAAATTTGAAGACACAAAGGTTGTCACAAAGACATTATGAATGGCATGGAACCACCACCACTTTATGAGCTCATAGACATTCTCAGTGGTTTTATTAAGGAAAGGGAAAAGTCACCTGTTGTCATGTGATTTGATTAATATGTGAGTCACACATAAACTGTAGCTAGCTCTCCTTGGTACTTGGAAGTTGTGCTATCAATGGCTAACATTTGATAAAGCTGCAAATATGCTATAGTGCTCACTTCAGTGAAACACAGAGGTGCCAAACAATGCATTAAGTAAGGACATTGGGCCAATTTAGGTGGTGCGGAAAAACACTCTGAAATAAATGACCGACTGTGTCAACTTCTAGAGTGCAGACAGAGATGCTAAGGCTTCTGTCTTTAAGTGTATTTTATTCACAAGTTTCTTTCAAGGACGAAAAGATAATTTTTCCAAAATATTTTGAAAAACTAACTGGAATCTTTGCAATAGTGTGTGCACCGTCTGTGAAAGAAATAACACAATGCCACAGGGCTGTAAAGTGTGAGCTTTAGTCAATTACTAGAGGTGTGTAGATTTGTGTTTTCAGACTGTGCTCTCAACTGCCTGCGGAATTCTGAGACCTGTAGTTCAAGAAAACAATGCTACACCTCTGTCAATTGCTTGTGTCGCGTTGTTGTGCCCATCCCTTTCTGGAGTCAACAAAGGCTGGAGCGTCTTATAACTCTGGATAATGTAATTAGTATGACTGAGTTCCTGCAACTGACATTGCTAAGTTAATATCTTACCGTTTTCAGCATTGAAAAAGTCTGCCTTATTAGCACTATGGGGATCAAACAGATCCTTTGGAAAGTTGGACAAGAAAGAGGGCTCCTGGTCTCTTAAAATGCTATGGCTTAAAGGCATCATTCATTTGAAATGTAGTGCTGGAGGAGAGTTTTCCAGATACAATGAACTCCCAGATAGACAAATAATTGGGTCCAAGATCAAATCAAACTGAATTCTCCCTAGAATCAAAAATAATTCAATTGTACTTTAGGCATGTCATGAGAAAACAAGACTCTGCACAAGGCAATAATGCTGGGAAGAGCTGAAGACAGCAGGAAAAGAGAAGAACAAATATGAAATACTGTACACCGTACACTGGCTCAATAAAGTAAGCCATGGGCAGTTTGCAAGATCTGAGCAGGGTTGTAAATGATGTTTTGGAGGTCACCAGGGCTGGACTTAGATGAAGAGAGGCCCTAGACTAATCCACATGTCAGTCCCCTCCCAATCCCTTGCCCTCACAACTTGAAGAAAATTAAAAATGTTATGAACAAAACTGAGTGAAGCCCAGGATGACGGATATTTAAAATCCTGCAATTCACAATTTCTCCTCTAAAGGGCATAAAATATTATTCTTCAATGCCATAGTGATTGGGAAAAAAATCCATAAATGTTAAAATTAACACTGAAATACTTTTTCAATAACTGAGCTTTGCAAACCTTTTGTGGAATATGCATTAATTTATAGGAAAATGAAGTTGTAATTTATTCTTAAAAAACCACCTTGAGTTTACAAATTATATTGCCTGGGAAGTGTCATATGAGGTTCTGTGACTCATCAGTAGCTGCCACCACTCACTGACTTCCCTATGCCTTTCTTGAGAGGGACAGCGAGACTCTTCTGGCTGACTCCTGGGGTTTGGAGATGAAACCCCCTAACTTTGGATTTTTCCTGAAAGGATTGAATCTGCACATTTTGGGACTTTTTCAGGATGAGCTCCAGTTGCCAACCTGCACCCTAGGCTCCTGCCTTCTTCAGGTAGTTCTGGATCCCTCCGAGGATGTCTTCCCATTGCTGCCTTCTCTGACCCCCAAGGCCCCTCTCTGTGCCTATGGGCAACCCTTAACAAGAACCCCCTGGCCTCTCTGAGGATTGCAAGACAACTCCCAGGCTGGTAGGAGCATTTACCGTATATACTTGAGCATAAGTCGTCCCAAGTATAAGTCGAGGCCCCTAATTTAACCCCCCCAAAACTGGGGAAACGTATTGACTCGATTATAAGTCTAGGGTGGTAAATGCAGCAGGGCCTGGCAGCAATTCCTTTGTGAGCTGGGGGAGTGGTGTGTGATGTTTAAAATAACTTTTAGCCACTGATGCAAGTGCTTGGGTCAGTGGCTAAAAGTCATTTTAAACATCGTGTGCCGCTCCCCTGTGATGCAGAGGGGGGTCATGAGAAGCAGCATGAAATGTTTAAAATGACTTTTAGCCACAGATGACTTGCCTCAGTGGCTAAAAGTACTGACCCGAATATAAGCCGAGGGCCCCTTTTTTCAGCCCAAAATTAGGGATGAAAAACTAGGCTTATATTCGAGTATATACATTATATCTTTTGGCTCCGCCCCTGGCTTACCTGTACTTTTTGGCCATATTGGCATCTGGGATTTGTAGGCCTACCCTTGAATTTTGCCCTACTTCCCAGGGTAGGTGGCCATTTTAACTAATCAACCTAAACTGAAGTAAGCACAAGACAGAGTCTATTTTCACATCCAACAAGCCAACCCTACAGCACCACATCATTTTCCGATCTAAACATTTTCAAAAGTTTATAAACTCTCAAAATTGCCAAAATGATTCCAAATAATTTTCTCCAAAACACATGCAAATAGGAGGCTTGAAAATGATACAAAACATAGGCTAATAATTAACTGTAATTTCTCATCTAATAATTCCAGCAGCAGCACACACCAGCCTCCCATCCAACAATCACTACTAGCCATTTAAAACAGCCTACTGTCTCATCGTTGCTGGGCCCAAGTTACCCTGCCTGTGAATGAAGTCTTGGGTTGGCAATTTTGGGAGAGGGGAGATTGTCTGCTTGGAGGATGGAGAAGGGCAGGGCTGTTGAGGCCCCTAGATTTAGAGGCCCTAGGCTTCAGCCTACTTAGCCTATACATAAATCTAGCCCTGAAGGTCACTAATTCATGAGGTCACAAAAATGTGAAGCAGCTTGGCCACACGTAACACCACCCATTATAGATTGTGGGGTTAAATGTGTGTATGGCGTTAAATGTGTGTAATATGCTTACTGTCCTTCAACTATTAATTTTGATTCATTAATGGGTTGGCTTTTTGCTTTATGGAGCAACTGACTGTAATTTTAAATGAGTGCCTCTCTATCATTAGTGAATGAGATCCTGAAAAAAGAAAAGAAAAAGACCCTACCACTAGAGTTTTAATCAGAAACCAATGAAGGGATGATTAAATGCTGTTGCAAATAGGTGCCATTAACAGATATTCTTGTGGACTCTGCCTTTCCCCCCACCCTAACCTAAACTGAGATCTACTAGCTGGAACCAAGTAGAAAATGGTGACAGAGGCCATAATCTTAAATAGCCAAGAAATCTATGGGTGAGTTGACATGATACTAAGCCAGTTGAATCTGTGTTGAATCCAAACCTTTCTCTGTCTAGGAGTGTTTGAAATTACTTAGAACTAACCTCAACGTCATGGATTTACCCATGGGTTGGAATAGGTTTGGGTGTAACATTAAGTGGCTCCTCCTCCTCCTGTCCCTTCTCCACCCCTTTTCGCTCATCTGCTGGCTTATTTTAACCAGGATAGCAGTTCTTCCTGTCCATTCAGAACTTAATACAACCAGTGTATGTTTGGGTTATGACTGCACTGTTGCAAAGTAAAAGCAGACATAAATCTAGCAATAAAGAACAGGGCACAGCTTAGGGTCTGATTACAAGGAGGTTTCAGAAACAGTAGCTTGAAACAAATCCTGTTGGCAATTTGATTTTGATTAAGACAAAGAGCAGCTCTTGGAAACTCAATATGGAATTCCCACCACCATCACCATTATTGAAACTGGGGAAAAATAGCACGCAACAGCTCAAGTGCATTTCAGGGATGTTTTATTATATAAGTCCACTTGAAATCCAAAATACTTTTCCCATGGAGTCTAAAAGAAAAAAAAGTATTTTGTGTAAATAAAGAGCATTCACTCTTCTGGTGACAACTATATACAATTTTCATTCCGAATTTCCTCCAAGTTGAGGATGTGAATAATACACATTATCATTTGATAGAGAAATGAAGCAACAACCAGAATGCTATTGGGTTTCTATACAACAAAATGCAAATAATGTAACTATGCCTATGTAATGAATGTATCTCACCTCAGGCACACCTCAACTGCCAATAAGAGATGGCAAGAAACTCTGAAACCTTATACAATGTCCCCTATACGTGTGGCATTTTGCAATATGATTTTGGCCAGTGTGTCCTGTATTGCTAAGTGTTGTTGTTGTTGTTTTATAATAGAAGAGAACATATCATTTCTCACTGATTTCTCATTTATACTTATTAATACAGTGGACCCTTGTATAACAAACTGTTTGTATAACGTAAAATTTGTACAACATAAAAATTCTGGAGATAGGGGAAATTTGCTTAACAGAATTGTCTATGGGGTGAATCCGTACAACATAAAAATTGTCACGATTAGGGATTACTCTGTTTTCAATGCATTCCTATGGGAAATTTGTATAAAGGAAAATTTGCTTAACATAATTTCATTTGGAACGAATTAATTCCTTTGTACAAGGTACCACTGTAATTATATGCCATCCAGTAAATCCAGACTTACAGCTATCCTTTCCTTGGTTTCCAAGGTAGAACACTCTAAAGTACTGTAGTTTTCCATTCTTTTTGGGACACCTTGGGACTGCATTGCTTGTCCAAGACTACAAAGAATGCCTCTACTCCTGGGATGCACATTGGGGAACCGAACCCCAAGATACCAAACACATGGAGCTGTCCTACTTGCTTTATGTTTAATAATATCCCAAAGTAGCCAGCAGAAGAATAGTTGGTTTCATCCTAAAAACTAACACATTTATTATGGCCTCCACTTTCATGGACTGTGTTCCATTTAAAAACAATGGCATACATAATATTAGTTTTTAAGGTGTCACAAGGCTTTACTCTATTAGCTGCAACACTCACATGGCTAGTCCTCTGGAAATAGCTGCAGTGCACTCGGTATTCATTGTCATTGTTGCTTCCAGGATGTTTTACTCGTTTCGATTTACAAAGACCACACCAAAGGAAATGTACCTGGTTCACCAGCCGTTTTGTTTTCTCTGGGCCTGGGAAGTGGAACAGCTTACGTGGGTGTGTCAAACAGATAGTGTAAGACCAGGATGTGAATACCCAAGCGTCTGGGAACATGCAGAAAGGAAAACACAGCAGAATAATCCATTAAATAAAGTTTTTAACAAGCACAACAGTTGTGAAAGGGGAAGCTAAATCATGCATAGATTTCCTTGCATCATAATTCTATTGAGTTATTTTGCATGCTGGAAGATTCTAGCGTGCTTTCGCCTTCCCTAAAGAACAGGCTGGAAAAGCAAAAGGTACAAAATGATTGTTTGCCAATTTCCTTTTTGTTACGTAACTGACATTGTGCTGTTTACTCTGCAAAGGTAATTTGCACAAAGGCCGGCTTATCCATAGATGTCCTATGCTTTTGATGCAGGAGTTGCTATTGTTAAATTCTCTTCAAAGGAATTATGTAATACTGCCAGTCATTTAAAACTCAGGGTATCCTTGTTGAGCCAAAAGCAGCATTCGACAGACTAAACACACGTCCAGCACATACCCAGTGTGGCTCATTATGTTTGTCAAAAGAACATCAAACATGCCATATGATGGTGACTGGGTATTAGTCACGGACAGCATGCAAGCCTGAGAAAATTTTTGTTTTGAAGGCAATTCTGTCTTTGGGAATTTTACCAAAGCTGGGCCTTGTTAGTGACCTTCAGAACAAGCCTGGTCTCTTGGGACTGGCTTATGTTATTGCGTAGCATCTGGGTTTTAAATAATTTCAGGATGTAATACTTTGTTTTGATAATATATAAAATGCACTGAATAAGTATTCAATCTCTTTTTGTGCTGCATGAGCTTTTGTGTTATAACAGTTTGCTTGCAGCCCTCGCTGTACCTGGGTAAATGTTCCACTAAAATCTGTGACAGCTGAGTCCATTGCCAGTGTCGAGAAGATCCATTGAGTCAAAGAAACTTAGATATATGTTGACTTACCAGTTTTCCTTTGATTCAGTGGGTCTACCCAACACATTTAGGATCTGAATAATACTATTAAGTAAGGTTATTAAACTTGCAACATAACCAACAAGCTGTCTTATGGCAATTTAAAGTTGTTGATGATTAATGAATGAATTTGTTATGAATTTGTTTGTTGTCCAAAGTGCAGAGAAAATAAATAAATGGCTATATACAGTTTTTAACTGACCTTGTTGAATGTTGTTTTAATTTTGTTTGGTTTATTTTTATTTACAATTTATTGTCTTACTATACTGATGCAACAGTGTTGTAAACTACCCAGAGTGGCCTTGCTGAGAGATGTGCAGTATAAACATCCAATCCAATCCATCCATCCACCCATCCCAGTCTTGGAGTTGCAGTCCAAGAAAAAAAAATAAAAGAAAGAAAACCAAAACGTGTTCTCATTTATTGTGTATGCTCAAACTGATTAAGCAGTAAACCATGTCAGGATGGCAGTATAAGAGTTCTGTTCCTCCCACACCTGCATCCAACATGATTCCATCAGCCTTCCAGTAGCATTTAACCACGGACTCTCTCTACTGTGTTCCAGTTAATGCCAGCAGGCCCTGGCATGAACCAGCATTTGTTTCATCCATTTCAGGCACTCAGATCCGAATCTGGCTGGCACCAATATGACAGCCTTGTGATATAAGTGGAGAATGTCCAGGCCGTGGCTGCACAAGGCACTTATGATATGGCATGATATGAACTGAGAACTCAATAATTGTGCAGTGTCAGGTCAATTGTGACTTATGGTGCCCATTTTCAGGGTTTTCTGCAGTGGTTTACCCTTCCCTTCTGGAGGTGCCAGGGGACTGTGCAGGTTGCCCAGGGCCACACAGGCTGTCTCTACTCATAGGAGGCATGGAAAGGGGGGGGGATAATCTAAATCTCAACCACTGCTTCAGATATCTAAACCACTGAGCTATGCAGTCAGTTTAGGTAAAAGGTTAAAGGTTTTCCCCCGCACATGCGTGCTAGTCGTGTCCGACTCTAGGGGTGGTGCTTATCTCCATATTCAAGCCGAAGAGCCAGTGTTGTGCAAGTCCATGCCATGTGGCCGGCGTGGCTGCAAGGAAACACTGTTTTACCTTCCCGCTTTTTACGGCGGTACCTATTTATCTACTTGCATTGATATGCTTTCGAACTGCTAGGTTGGCAGGAGATGGGGTTATCAGCAGGAGCTTGCTCCGCTGCGTGGTACCCAGGATTCGAACCACCGAGCTGCCGACTTTGCAGCCGACAGTTTTTGGAAACCTTAGTATTTATTATTATTTAGTATTTATTTTTAAGGCTTATATACCGCCTGTCTTCCCGAAGCAACTCACAACACACAAATGGGTACAATAAAATACAGCATAAAAACAGTAGTAAAAACAATTTAAACCAAGGTAAAAAAATGCATATAGGCAGATGGGGGGGGGGAGTCCACTGAGCCACCACGCCCCACGCAGTCAGTTTACCACCCACCAATTCACAATCTGGTAAAGCCTCTGGGGCACTTCCAAGGGAACAGGGTCCAGGTTCACCCTTTGCACAGGAGGTAACATGAATTAAAATGAGGACGTGGTTGAGAGGGAATGAAAGGCTGCACAGATAAGTTTTAGAAATGGCTCCGCTCCCAGAGAATGGCCTATTTTAAAGAGTCAACAACTAAAACCCAAGACAGCAATGTTCATTGAGAAGGGGCCTCAACACTAGGTCCTGTTACATAAAAAAAAAGAGAAATTCCAGAGGGCCAGCCAATGCTCACCCATTAAAACAAAAATAATAGGGAATCCCATGGCATACTTAAGACTACCACAGTTATTGTGGCTTTTTATTTGTTTTGGCAGACTAGAGCCTGCTTCAGGAGGTGGAGTCTGATCAGGTGGGTTATTTCTTTCCCACAAACAGCAATGCCTCAATAAGCTCTCTGTATTAGACAGACTTTGCAGGGTGCCACAAGGATCTCTCTCTCTCTCTCTGTGTGTGTGTGTGTGTGTGTGTAGAGCTTAAAATGACGCTGCAAGTAGCTGCCCAAAAAGGTGCCATGAATTAAAAGGGCCAACAAAATAAAGTAAGAGAAAAAAGGAGCCACGTCTGTGTAATTAGACATGGGTTCGTGCAAAGACGCAAACACCACCAACCAAGACTCCGGCGACACCCTTCAGGGCGAACGTATTTTACTAATGACAGGAACTTTCCAATATTCGTGCCCATTTCGCCCTCGCCCGGGGAGCTTTGCCGCCGGTGAAAAGGGAAACCGCAGGAGTATTATTGCCCTGTTTCTGCTTCTCAAGCCGCTTCAGCGGTCCTGACTGAGGCAGCTGTTGTGGAGAGACAGAGAGAGAGCCGGACGAAACGTGGCAGGATCTCCCTCCTCCTCCTCCTCCCACCTGTAAGGCCCTGTGCCCGCTCGGCTTCCCCGTCCCAGTGGCGGGAATGGGGCACAGCAGCCGGGGAGCCCGTAGAACGGTAGCGGCGTACTGGTAACAGCTGCTCCCGGGCCGTTTGCCGGAGCAACGACCGAGGCAAGGAAGGGGTGCGTGGGAGGGAAGGGGGTTTGAATCGAGGAGGAACATCCCAGCGGCGAGGCAAGCCGGAGGGAGCGGGTGGCGGGGACCGAGCGCCGCTTTCGCTCCAGACGAACCCAAACTCGGGTCGTCCGTGGCGAGGCAGCGCCGGAAGCCTCGGCGAGGTTCGTGCGGAGGAAAACGAAGGAAGGGAAGCGCTGCTTCCCGCTGGCATTTTACGGCCGGGCAAGGCTCGGCGCGGCCAATTTCTCTCGCTCTCTCTGGGGGAGTTTTCCAAGGTGTGGCTCCCGAGGAGAGGCGCCTCCTCCCCGCTCGCTGGCGCTGCCCGCCCGGCCCCGGCCCCGGCCCCGGCGGCTCCCTCTCTCTCCCTCCCGCGGAGCCCGAGGGAAAGGAGCCCGCGAAGGAAAGGAGGTGAGCCCGGGGGGGGGACAGCCGGAGCAGAAAGCGGGGAGAAGAATGCGGGGCTCCCCTCCGGGGACGCTCCGGCGGCGGCAGGCAAGCAGCAACCCCGGCCGCTTCCTCCCTCTGGCGCGCTAAGCCCCTGCGCCGCCGCCGGCGCCTCCACCCCCGCGGGACTTCCAGCCAGGTGAGGCGGAGGCGGAGGCGGAGGCGGAGGCGGAGGCGGAGGCGGCGTCCTCCACCCCCACCGCCGCCGCCCGCCCGCCCGCCCGCCCGGGGAAAGAGGGCGCGAGGCCGCTCCCTCCACGCCATCAGGGCCCGCCGCCAGCCCGCCCTCCGCCGCCGCCGCTCCACCTGGAGCGCGCCGCGCGGCGAGAGAGGAATGGACGGAGAGACCTGCGCCGCGCCGCCGCCGCCGCCGACCCGTCTGCCTCCCTCCGGGTAAGCGGCCCCCGCGTCCCTCTCTCTCTCTCTCTCTCTCTCTCTCTCTCTCCCGTTCCCCCTCCCTTCATGCCTTCGGCGCGTCTCGGAGAGGCCCCGCGTCCTCCTCGCTCGGCTGGCGAGCCTCGGCAGGCAGGCAGGCAGGGAAGGAAACGGGCGGGCGAGCGAGCGCACATTGATCCAGGAACTTGGCGGAGTTACAACGAGTCGGTCTCTCTCTCTCTCTCTCAGTTCTTTTTCAGGCGGAAAAAAATTAGTTACCTGGCATGGAGGAAGAGGTGGGGAGGGGGTGGCGGGCGGAGAGGGAAGGACTTCAGCCCTGGAGGACCGTCGCTGCTGCAGCTGGAAATGTCCGGTCCCTCCAGCCACGGCTCTCCGAGCAAGGAGGGGGTGGTGGTGGTGGAGGAAATCCTTTGGCTTGTCTCGGAGTGTTTTGATCCCCCGACGCTGTCCTGAAGGTTTGGTTGGACTGAGATCGTAAGTCTCGCTCAAGTCCTCTCTAAACCCATGGCTTTGTGGGGTGAAGGAGTGGGGTGGTGGTGCTGGGGGTGGTGGTGGAAGAGAAGACTTTTGAGCCGACATATAGTCGGAATCGCGCTGTAAGAAGCACGTAAAACTTTTCTTTTTCTTAACTTTTTCTTTTCCCAAGGAGGAGGTCCTTTGAACTCGGCTTGCTTTAGCCTCGCACTTGCACAGAACAGGGCGTAAGCGCCTTTGAACTCCGTGGGGCTTATCCTTCCAAGCAAGCAGGGACGGAAATCGGGCTGCAGGGGTCACTGGAAGGGCATAAAACGTGGGAAAGCAACGCAGATTTGTTGGGCATTAAGTCCGAACTGACTCAGTGGCTGTTGTTTACTCTCCAGTCGGCGTGTGCAAAAAGTTCAGGCAAGCCCGGTTTTGCCAAAATTGATACAGTTGTGTTTGTATATCGGGTGCACGTGGATGTCTGTAAAACCCGACGTCGAATAGGAGGCTGTTCTGCTTACGAAATCGAGTGACCACCTCCACGCTTGGGTCAGGGGCAAAACACAGTGCTTATAAGGAGCGAAAAGAGTTCACTTAAAAATAAATAAATAAAGGCACCCTGGCCATGCTTATAAATGCCCGTGTGGAGGTTGAGGGGAAAACGTACTGGTGAATTATGCAGCTTTGGAGGCATTCCTGTTCAGTTTTAATAAAAGCATCTATTCTGGCCCGTCCCTAGGAGGCTTGGTCGGCTTGATGAAAGAGGGTTGTTGAGCTGATGTTTTGGAAATGTTTTGGGAGTGCCTAGGATGCTGCACCGAAAACCTCCTTGGCAGGATTTCAAATAACCTTTAGCATAGGCGTGGATGTGATGTGATGTGTAGCATTAAGGAGAACATTGTCTTTCACTCTCTCTCTGAACAGGGGTATTAGTGGCAGTGAAAGCAAGGGTTCCAATAAAAATGGTGCCACCCTTGCCGAAAACTGGCTTTTGACTTTGTTATGCAGGCATTGTGGTGGTTCAAGTTGGTGCACAAAATTATAAATGTTTTATCTCGCTCTTACCGGTTTTGTGATTACTGAATGTGAAAGCAAAAGATCCCATGGCAGAAAGTTTCAGTGATGTCTCTGGATTACAGGATTACAGGAGGATCTGGGATAGAATGGCTTTCTGAGGTGGGGAGAGGAGAGAGAGAGAGAGAGAGAGAGAGAGAGAGAGAGAGAGAGAGAGAGAGAGAGAGAGAGAGAGTGTTCATAGGTTGGGAATTGCAGCTGAGAGGGACCAGTCAACTTGGAGCACCTGTGTGACCTCCAGGAGAACTGTATGACCCCCATATCCACTGATTTGCCATCCACAGATTCAGTTATCTGCAGATAGTGAGTGGCGGTGCAAGAGGCTGGGCAGAGGAGGACGAGGAAGAGGCTGCACGCTTGGGGAATGCCTGCCTGCCTCCAACATCAGCGGCTGCGGTGAAGGCTGCGTGGCCCCAGAGTGCCGGCTCACCCACCTGAGAAGGAGAAGATGGGGGTGGAGCGGGAGGGAGCTGAAGGCAGCAGAAGTGCCTGCTGGCGACAGGCAGCAGAGCCTCGCGGGCTTTGTGCATGGCTTCCTCTTCCTCCTCCTCGTTGTCTCTCCTTACCCCCACCCCGCCCGCTCCGGCCTGTCCCACACCCCCATCTCTCAATTGCCATTACAGTCACCCCCCGCCATTTCGCTGTTCAGGTACTGCGGTCCCACTACATCGCGAGATCGCAGTACCTGCACCTCGGAGCCACGCAGGGGGGGGGCAGCAGGGGGCAATCAGGTCGCTCCGCGCCCCCACGCTCCTCTGAGAAGCCTCGGACAGGCGCACGATCCCCCCTGCCCCAGGCCCCACCCCACCCGCTTCTGCATATCGCGGATTTTCATGCATCGCAGGTGGGGTGGGTCCCTAACCCCCGCGATCAGCGGGGGGGGGTGACTGTACTGCCAGATAGTAGCAGGAATGAGCCCTCCATGCAGCTCTCACCAGGATGTCCCCTCCTCTTCCTCCTCCTCCGGGATACTCCTTCATTGAGCATCTGTGATTCCGGGCTGGCAAAGCTTCCCAGTGGCAGCGGCGACAGCAGAGGAAGCTGTGCAGCCTCAGAGCCTCCTGCTCTCCCACCTGTCTGCAATAGTGGTGGCAGGGGAGGAGACCGCTTGCCCCCTGAGCATCTGCCCGTCTGCAAGATTGGTGGCGGCAGCAGCAGCGGAGGAGGCCGTGCCACTCCGGAGCACCCACCTGCAAGCATCACGAGTAGGAAGAGGCAGCCTGGGCAGCACAAAGCTGTTTGCAGCAGGCCTGCACCTGGCCTCCACCACTGAGTGAGGGGGGTTGTACTTGCCAGTGGGCCAGGTTCAGGACCCTGGTGGGCTTGATCTGGCCCCTGGGCCATAGTTTGAGGACCCCTGGTCTAACTTAATTGCCCAGAGCTCTCACCCACAATATTTTATCACAGGTAATACTTGTTCCACTGCTCTTACTCCCACATCCATTACAGCAGTGAATCCTGTGTACTGTAGGATTACACAAGTGTCTTAGGTATTTATTAATGGATTGTGTATGTAATAGCATTGCTATTTTCATTTTGAGAATGTTGAATTGTATTGTTTTCTCTTTTGTAGAAGATGAATACTTGCTTGCTTCATTAAAGCAGGGAAATTCATAAAGCTGGCAGCATAAGTGATGTTTATGTATAGGGTACATAATTTCTCCTGGCCAGAATCCCATTCTTTATACTGACACACATACAGCAGTGTAAATCTTAGTGGCTAATTAATCCTAGGAGCCACTGCTTGTATTTGGCATCATGAACCAATAAAGTCCTGTGACTGTTGGCATGCAATAAAGGCATACAAGAACAGTGTCTCTAATTGATGGCAGTTCACCATGCAGTTTCGGCTGTTATACTTACCCTGGTGTACATAAATAGTAGAATTTGGATTGCTGTGCTCAGCAAGGCGGCTGTCTAATTAGGTACGCATAGGCTTATAGTTCTGAAAAAGGTTGACAAGACTAAGACTGTCTCCTGTCAAAAACAGTGCCTCGCTAAGAGCCAAGCATTGGCTCCAAATGTATTGCTATTTGCATGCTCCCCAAATAACAAAAAAGCATTGCCAAATTAATTCCTACTTACAGCAATCCTTTCCAGGGTTTCTAGGTATCAAGTATTCAGAAGTAGGGTACCCTGGGATTGTGCAGTTTGCCCAAGGCCACACAGGCTGCCTTTTTGCTGTCTAGCCAGACGTTCCTTGTATACTTCTTGACAAACATTTTTAGAAAATGTCTTTCGTTTAGTTTGCAATCATTTTTCTCTTTTTTAGAATCTGAAATGCTGCTGTACCGTTTGATTTAGAGTTACTTCGACTTTTTAAATTTCATTTGCAAACTGATTTGTCGAATGGTAGTTTCCTTTGCTGGATGGCAGCAGCTACAGTAAGAGCAAGAGGGTGACTGTAGGGAGATTGTCAGTGTTATTGCTAAATTCTCTAATCACTTAAAGTAGAAGAATGATTGTGATGCAAATTACTGAAAGATAGGATAGGTGGTGTGTCCTCCACTTTTATGACCCAGGTATATGCTCTGTGCCTCTAGCCTCATTCAGTTTTTCCTCAAGATCTGTATTTGAAGAGTTAACAAGTTCATTGATTGTACTAAGCATTTGTTTACATAGAGTAAAGAACAGGTAGTTCAGTACACAACAAGCAGACAATTTGAAGCTCTGAATAACAAACGCAAGTGCCAGCCCTTTTACTCATAGTTCTTAGCCTGTGGAAGTAGGGCAATGCAGCTAGGCTAAAATTGTTCTCATATCCCTTTCCCTCTCTCCTCATTTCATTGTTTCTGAAGCCAGTTTGCATTGATGAAAACAATGAAGGTGTACCAGATAGGGAAGACTATCCTTGAAATAATCAATCTAACCCCTCTTTTGTGCAGCAATTGGGTGAAAGTGTAGTGGCACTACAAAGGAAAAGAAGCTGCATTGGCAGACTTCTTTTTCTTGTTGGTTATGATAGAATTCTTTAAAGCAGCAGGCCAGAACTTGTTCCTTCATATCATTCTACCCTAATAAGTTTGATAATAGGCAGGAAATCTGTTGGGACACCATGCTTATTCTTAAAGTTTAATTATGTAGAAGGAAATACTTCTCAAATAGCCTAGATTCTCTGAAGGAGAGTCCCGAAAGGCAGAAAACGAAGCAGGAAAGAGACAAAGATATGTCTGTGTCTTCTTTGTCATCTGTGTTGAAGCATGAGACATAGATTTCTTTTACACGGTCTGTAATAGAAGAACAAATTGGACTTTAAATACTGCTTGTTCTGTAATAACAATTATGAGTAAATAAAAAACAAAGTCTGCAGTATTAAAAGCATGCCTGTGGTTTTGGAACAGACGTGATTTGGTCCAGTAAAATGGGTGTATGTATGTTGTGGAGGTCAGCTTTAGACAGTGGTAGATCACCTATGGACCATATGTAAACCCACTCTGAGATGCTTGGAACAACAACAGGGTAGAAGTGTGATTGATAAACAATAGATTGTTTGGTGGATTTGAACTCCCTGATTTATCAACATACATTCAGGTGCAGTACTTATTTTCTTCCTCTTAATACTGTTTGTGCCCCGTCCCATTTGCAAGCTTTCTCTGGTATTTACTCAATGTATATCCTGTCTTTGATGCTTCAAGAAGCTAATTATAATAAAACACATTTTTAAAAGAGCCTTGATAAAAATGTGAAACAAATTAATTAAAACACAGTTTAAAAGCAAAACAAAGGGGAAGGAAAAAAAGGAAACTAAACATGTCCCCCCTTTAGCAACATCCCAATTTACATGCCAAAGGCCTGTCTGACAAAAACATATTTTCCTATTGGTGGAGGCAGGGGAGAGAGAGAAAGAGCCAGCCAAGTTACTTTTCCTCAGCAGAAAGCTCCAGGGATTCCAAGTTGCCAGCAGAAAAGGCCCTTTCTTGTGCTGGTACTGACTGTGCGTTGGATGATAATGGAACAGAGATAAGGGCTTCTTGAGAGCCTCTTAGAATCTACACAGACTTCTGATTGAGAACTCAATGAGTTAACCTCTAGTATTTTTGAGAGGCAGTGTGGTTTAGTGTATAGAAGGTTGAACTAGGACCCAGAACACCTGGGTTCAGTGGTAAACCAGTCCCGGAACATTCTAGGCAGTGTTGGCGAACCTATGGCATGGGTGCCAAAGGTGGCACTCAGAGCCCTTTCTGTGGGCACCTGACATCGCCCCTTCACAGCCACCTGTATTCAGATTAAATGGCTGCATTGGCACTTTGCAAAAAAAAATTAGTGGGTTTTGAATCACAGTTTGGGCACTCGGTCTCTAAAAGGTTCTATAAAGATTGCCCTTTCTTAGAAACTTCTTGATGGCATGTAATTTTCTTTCTTTCTCATATGATTCTTCAATTCAGACCTCGGGATGGTATTTTGAATTTAGGACAGAAAAATCAGCTACAGACCAGTAGGGAGCTTCCTTTGTTATGCTTTGGCTTGTTTATTTATTTCCTAAATGTAAAATATTTATTTGCAGAACCCATATACTTCAGTGGGTTAGAACGCCAGGCTTTGATGCTGGGTGAGGAGCGTGAACCTCCACTGTGGGTACCCCCTGGGAGACGAACCAGCTGGCGTCACCTGGAGTGTGTCTGGCCCAGGAGGGTTAAGTACGAAGCTATCTGTGTGGCCTTGGGCAGCTTGCATGCCCCAGAATGCCAGAGGAAGAAGGGATTGGTAAATCACCTTTGAGGACTACATACCTAGAAGACACGACTAGGAGGGTTGCTTTAAGTCAAAATCAACTTGATGGCAGGTTGTTTTTGCTGTTGTTATTGTTAGAACATTTCCGTTCCACTTCCCCATAAATTAAGCTATGCTTTTCTTATTTTGGGGGAAACTCAAGGACATTTTTAATCGGCATGTGATGAAATGGCAGCTTTCTGTGCATCCAGGCCAACATACCCATTGATTTTAGGTCCTTTTGTCATGTTATTCTGAACTAGATGAGTCCGTTGTCTGACCAGGTACAGTACTTTGTAAGATTGTTTCAGATGCACTGGATACAGGAGAATGAGTATTTTCCTGACAGAAGGGTACACAAAATGATTACTGCACAGTCAAGCTGTAGTGCTAACATTTGTCCCGTGCCGTGTTTGTCACCTGTGGGAAGTTGGTATGAATAAGTTTGTGCTGAGGCTACCTTGAGTTATGTATGCCTTCTACCAGTAGTTACTGTGCGCAAGGTATATGTTCAGTCTCTTGAAGTAGTATTTTTAGATGCATGGACAAAATTCAAAGGGCCAAATTGAGTGTGCATGATTTTTTTTAAAAGAAAAGAATAGTTTCGTTTAAATTCCTTCCTTTAAAGTACATTGTTGAACAGGAAATGTTTGTGAACCACAGTGAACATATTATCATTCGTTTGGTAGTTTTCCCTTTAAGTTGTCCTTAGCTATCATAGTGACCGTATAAATATTGTGAGTATAGAAAAAGGAGGTCATTGGTATATAGAATTGAATTACTCAGCCTTGACCTTTTGTTAAGTTATAAATGGGTAATGTAAGTGTTTTCTAATCTACTGGTATTTACTTTAGCCAAAGTGTGTGTTAAGTGTGGTGTCCAGTTATCCTTTTTCTTCCAGTTGTTTGCATGTGCATAGTTCCTACATGTAGGAATTTACGGTATTTGGTAAACGTGAGCTAGTGAAACATTTTATTGCAGCAAAGCAGTTTTCACACTTCCCTGTCTGGATGATGTTATTGGAAAAATTGTGTAGTTCTAAAAAGAACTGCTTTTGTGGTAGTATTTCACTCTCAGTGAATGAATGAATGAATGAATGAGTGAATGAATGAATGACACTACTAGGTCAGTCTCTGTTATTCAGATGTTTTTAAAACAAATGTGGCTTTTAAACCCCACATTAGCTGAAAGCAGCTGACTCAAAATAAAATGTGGATGTTTTTGTTGATGGCAACAAATTAATATACAATACAAATGCTGTGATGTAACTGGAGGTAGGAGTAGAGTTGAGCATTTTGTGTGCCTGACTGCTTCATATGAAGTTGTCAGCGCAGTGCACAGGTGCTCCATGACCCCTGTCCCACTACCCCAGTCTGGCCGGGCCATTTACCTGTCATTGCGTGTCACCAGGGTCCTTCTGCTTTGACAGCAAAGCAATCCAGGCAGGAGCTTGGGCTGCCTGTCCCCGCCTCATCCGGCAGCTGACCACTTCATCAAGGAGACAGGATGAGGATTCTTTCCATGCAGCTGATGAGTGGCTGAGGAAGTGTAGGAGGCCTGGCTGGTCTCCTGTCTGGATTAGCGCACTGCCATGGCAGAACACTCCGGTGATGGGCAACAACAGGTAAATGGCCCAGCCGGCCTAGGGGAGGGGGGAAGGGCCAGGGAACACCTGTGGTGCCATGCTGACATTTCCGCATGAAGCTGTCAGGCTCATGAAGTACCAGATTCTAGTTAGGAGTTAATATAGAGCCTACAGCCACCAACATTGCATCTTCCCCATCTTCTAACACCTAGTGAACCCAAAAGCAAGGCAATGTGTAGCCTGCATACTGTAATTAAAACTGTAAACTGCCCAGAGACTACTTGAAGTGGTATGGGGCGGTATATAAGCAGAACACTTTGCTTTTGCTTTATGATATCATCCATTTGTGATTTTCTTTCATTATCTTCTGTTTCTGGTGGTTGGAGCAGAACTGAGAGCGAGATGAAGTCATGTAACCAAGTTCTATTTAGTGGGCATTATCGCTGGGGCGGGGGTGCTGTGCTGCTGCCTTGTTAGCAGCCATGGGGTATTCTCCACCTCATTAATCTCACTGTTGTGTCAGTAGAGCTGTGTTGTCCCCATGTAACTAACCTTGCTTTGTGTTTCGTATCATAGCAGTTTTTAACTACTTGAGACTTACTAATTGAACCAGCAACTCCTAGCCTGTGCTTGGAAAGTGTTTAGGAAACAAATGCATAATGCCCTTAGATGCCCCCCCCCAAACCGGCAGGTATGAAAACAGTATTTGACTAGCTCAGTTGGAGCTGTTGGGAATTGGGGTTTGAAAGAATCTGGAGAGCAGACAGGTTGGATGTCTCGATTCACACGTTTCCCCAAGTCTTTGCACATCAGTGTCCACAGCAGCTTGTTAGGTGAAAGCTGGCTGTGCTCTGTGATGGGTGCATATTTTCTATGAAAATCTCTCTGTTGAAATTAACTGAATCAGTAATTAACCAAAACACTCCAAAGTGGGCCACATCAAATATAATGCTGTTTTATTTTCCCTTCAAAGGTTTAATTATGGAGAGTGGTGAGATGATTGCAATCCTGAAGTATCTATCTTAGTGCCCGTGTTGCTAAAGCTAACCGATAACCAACTCTTCTTGTAATGTGGTTCAACTCTACTGCTTTTAATCCTCCTCTGCCTGGCAAATCCTTGTAAAACTTTCCATAAATCATCTCTGTATGTTTGATGTGCTGCTGATGTAGCCTTTGTCTTTCAGCAGTGGTGAGCGTTGCTGTGGGAAGCAGGCCAAGGGAGCTTTAGGGGGTTTGGGGGATATAGAACTCTGGGAGAGGGAAGTGTGTGAGGACAGTGTGCATAAGCACATAGAAGCAGGATGAGCAATCCAAAACTTCTTCCCAAGCTTAATGCTTTTTTGTTAGTAGTTAAAAATAAATCACAACTAATATGAATCATTATCATTGGTTGTTTGTTTGAAGGGGAGGGGAACCTACTTAGACTTGAGGAAAATAATGAAATACAGTGATTCCCCCCCCCGCCGCCTGTTGTGGGGGTTAGGGACCCGACCTGCAATAATTGAAAATCCGTGATATGTGGATGCAGGCTGGGTCAGGCCTGGGAGCCCTAACTGGGGCCTCTTGTACTTACGCCAGCCTAGCACTGCCCCGATGGGCCTGCGAGGGGCTTCCCAGGCCTTCTGGAGGCCCCAAAAGAGCCTCCCTGCGAACTGGAAGTGACTTCTGACAGGCATAGAAAGGCCCTTGGAGGCCTCAGAAATGATTTTCAGTGACTCGGAAGTCACTTCTGGTTCACAGGGAGGCCCTTTTGGGGCCTCCAGAAGACCTGGGAAGGCCCATGCAGGCCAGTTTGGGGCAGCCCCAGTCCTGGGATAAGTATGAGAGGCCTGAAACAGGCCTTTCCCCCTTACCCCAGGGGGGCTTTTTCATATACTGCGGTCCCACAATATAGCAGGACCACAATATATGAACCACAAACGGGTGGTGGACTATAGTACTTCATTTTATATGTGCATACGTTATATAGGAAAATATTTCCACTGGCACTTTTTGTAATAGTGGCCAAAATCCTGTTTCTTAGTGTAATAAATCGCACTAGAATAGGCCTATTGAATCAATGTTGATTTGACAAGTCACATTGAACTTAAGGTGGAGGTTACTCATTGAATCCCTATTGATTCAATGGGCCAATTTAGTGTGATTTATTACACTGGGCAATAGGATTTTGGCTAATGTGTTCTAAATATAAAAACATCTTGACTGATTCCTAGACTGTTTTGTTTCTAGTGAAAGCTGTTTTAACACTCAATGTAAATACAGCTGGGAGAAAGAAGATCTGTTTTTGAAATTAAAGCAAGAATCTTCAAGTATTAGAGAAGGTACCCTTCTGTATGTATACAGTAAAGGAATTAGTATTATGTAAATCATCTGCAAAGTTGCTTTAGAAATGAGCAGTAATGGATCCTTAAAGGAGAGATAGAGAAATGCCTTGTGGGATAGATACATTTCAATTATATTTATTGGAAAACTGAATACCCAGCAGACACTTAACTTAATTCCTGCTCTTAACTACCTCCCTGTACATGCATACACAAACACATGCATAATAAAGTCATCCCTGCTGTTCTTGTTTTCTCACTGTTATCTGGCTGGGTTTCCAAATTAGAGGCAGAGATGTCTTATTTGCTGCCAAGGATTGAGAGGTACCTTTTTTTAGTTTATATATTAGTGCTATTGCATACCTCTGTTCAGAAGTCACCAGTGAAGAATCTCACTGTTGAATGTCTATAGAATGTTGAATATTGTTGGGGAAAGAAATAGCAGAGGTGGAGACATGAGAACAAGTCATTGTTTTCTCCTTGTGCAGCTTGGAGAGAGCCTGGATTATCTCTTACCTTAGAATGGTACTTGAAGGTCCATGTTTTTCTAGTATGTCCAAATATGCCTGCCGATATAGCTATACTATAGCATAAGAGAATGCATGCCCAGAAATAAATAAAAGTTAAAGTGTTTTGTGTAAAAAAATTTAAGCTGTACACATAACAGTGGCTCTATGTCAATTGTGTTTATTTATACTTGCTGAAATCCTGTTACTTATTGTAGTAAGTCACACTAGCATAGGCTTATTTGAATCAATTAGAATTTGTAAAAGCTTTTCAATAATTACTCTAATTGTGATTTGATTTTGGCGCAGTAAGTTGCAACTAAAGATGGCCCATTTGAATCCATGGAATTTGTGTAGGAATTGACTCATCAAATCCCCACCGATTCAGTGGGGCTACACAGGTGTAACTTATGCTAAACGACAGGATTTAAGCCGTTATGAGACATTGTTCTGTTGCCTGGGTAGCCCAGGGGAACACCTGCCTGTGGAAGTTCAGCTCCCCATGGCCTCCCAAAGGAGAGGAGCAGCCTGTGTAGCTTTGGGCAAGCTGCATGCTTCAGAGTGGCACCAAAGGGAGGGACTACTGGCAAGCTGCTTCTGAGAACTTGTAATAATAAGAAAAAAAACTCGGGAATGGTTCCTGTACATTGGAATTAACATGGAAGCGCATAATAATAATTTTATTGTAATTTTATAATAATTTCTTAATAATAATTTTATAATAATAAAATCATAATGTATAATAATTATTATTATGTTATTTTTTTCTTTGTGATTGAACTGAGGCGGCTTAGGAGATTAAGGTAAGAGTCATTATCAGTCTGAGAAGCACTCCCCCTAGAGAACCTGTATGCCTGTGTGATGAAAAAAATGTTTAAATGTATTGATTTGAGCAAGGGTTGTAGGGTTCTCACAGATTCCTTCCCTCAAATTCCCGGGGGACACTTCTTCAGCAGATTCTGAAAAAAATAGCATAAGACTGCTGAGTAATATCCACATTGCTTTCTTCCCTTGATCATAATTAAAATGCAGAAAATGTTGCAAAGAACAATAAGGCATACTTAGCTCTTCTGAATAGGAACTAGAAGAATAATCTTTTGGTATTGTGAAGGAGGGTGTAATTTGGCAGAAACTAGTTTTTAGGAATTCTGCTTAGGTTGCATTGATGTGTACACCACCACAGTATAAACTCCTTTCTTGGAATGCCATAGTGTTGTCTGGAAGGTACCCCTTGCTATAGCTGCATTTTCACACCGGTCTGCTGGCCCTAGTGAGTAGCATTCTTTCTTTCAGTCTTGTTTCTAATGCTTTTTTATGTGTTATGCTCAAATCAGGAGAAATTAGTCTAAAATACTTAAGGTACTGTACAGAATTCAAGCATTGTGTAAATATCAAAAGTATCTGTCTGTGAACAGTGTCCCAAAGCATCATTAAGCATAGGACTTAAGAAAGTTATAAGTCAGTCTACATTTACTAATTTTTCCAGCATTTCTGAACCGCTAAAAATATAAAACAAAACCTAGTAATGTCATCAGTTTAGCCCAGAAATATGCACTGGGTGCAGGAAGCAATGAAATCAATAACTATTAGAAAACATTTACATCCAAAAAGGCACAACTAGGGATTGGATCGGGTGTTCTGAAGGTGATATAGATGTGAAGAGTAAAAGGGAATCAACTTGGTCCAGTGTGGTCCTGGGAACATAATTACTTGTTAGTATGGGAAACTTGGCTCAATTTTATTTAAAAGACTTCTTTGAACATCCCCAGAGCAGGAACAATGCTTGTTCTGTATTAGACTAAGAATAGTCATGCTCAGGCATTCCTTAAAACACCAGTAATTAAAGAATTTCTCTTCTAGCCTGGTGATTTAACCAAATTCTGCCTTGATTAAATTAGAAACCTAAATATAGTTCCTTGAAAGTTGTAGTTCTCTTTTGCTGGCTTGTATACATAAAACATAGACTTTGTGACTCCCCCCCCCCTTTTCACAACAGGGTTGTATCTTAGGAACACTTACAGTTGGGAATGCTCTAAATGCTGCCCGGCTATTTGACCTCTTAGTTTTGTTTTCTCAACATGAACAGATTACAACATTTTCACTACAAAAATGGAATATTAGCTGATCACGGGGAACAATGCTGGAAGCTAAATAAGGCTGTTCTGTAGGCTCAGAACAGAAAATTAAACTAAATGAAAAATTAATTGAAAACAGGAAGCATTTTTTAAAAAAACCTGGAGAATGATTCTTCTCCAATCAAGACCACCCCCACCTCCCTTACGTGCAAAATAACAGGTAATTTTTGGTTTTGTTTGGAAACCATGAGGATTCTGGGACAAGAGAAAGGGTCCTGTCTATCCCCAGAGCATGTCCATTGCCAGCCTTCAGTAAGGCAAGATAAGCGGAGCCTAGTTTATGCGTGCATGTCCATTTCGTGATGACCTGAACACATGGAGTAGCTGCTGCCATCCTGGTGGCTGATGGAAGTTTTGTTATTGGATCAGGCTGTAACTGTTTGATATAGAATGAACTGTAGATATACATGTGTGAATTAACACATACAGATTTTGCAAAAAAAAAAATTGTGAAAACTTTTATTCACCATGCCAATTTAAATAGGTTTGGTGCTTAGTTGTAAGGAATTCTCTGTGTATGTACTGTATATACTCCTGCAAGCATACTTCAGGAGTGAGACCCCTTAATCCTCTTGCAACTGAGGTTGTTTTTTTTAAAAAAAGCAATTCTTAACAGAACAGATTTATACAAATTAAAAGGAGTCAAGTGGAGTCAGTTTTTCCATTGTTCTGTACTGATCACTGTGATCAGGATTTGCCTGGGTTCCCTCCCCTCTTTCTGTATATGAAGACAACTATGCAAGTGTAGGGAGTAGTACTCATTTTATTTCTCTGCTTTCCCATTTGTTTATGCATTGGAACATTGATAATTATAAGAACATAGGTTTTAAAAGCAAAGTGTTCTACCCTACTCTCTGGGTCAGGGGTCCTCAAAGTTTTCAAACAGCGGGCCGGTCCACCACCACC
Source organism: Phrynocephalus forsythii (assembly GCA_029282475.1). Lineage (NCBI taxonomy): Eukaryota > Metazoa > Chordata > Lepidosauria > Squamata > Agamidae > Phrynocephalus > Phrynocephalus forsythii. The sequence goes on from JAPFRF010000001.1 coordinate 46,032,267, forward strand.
CAGACACCACTGGGGGCCGGATCACAGTCCAAAAGCAGCTGCAGAGGTTGGCTTGCTCACAAAACAGGGGGTAGGTGGGGGTGCACCCAGGGGCCGGATTCAGGATGGAAGGTTGAGGACCCCTGCTCTGGGTGGTTTACAGTTTCTTTACAGTATGTAGGCTACACATTGCCCCCTACCCAGCAAGCTGGGTACTCGTTTTACTGACCTCGGAAGGATGGAAGGCTGAGTCAACCATGAGCCAGCTACTTGGGATTGAACCCCAGGTTGTGAGCACAGTTTTATCTGCAGTACAGGCATTTAATCACTGTGCCATGGGACAGCAAGTGCAGTTATTCTCCTAGGAACCTGTTCCAGAAGGAAGAGGTAGGGCCCAGGGTACTGAGTGAGTGAACAGAGATCTGTCACTTAACATAAATGTGAAATTTAACATTACCACTGTGAGTGTGATAGGAATGTGGGATAAATAAGAACGTATTGTATTTGCTGAATCTCATATTGAAAAACACTATTGTGTGTTTAGTTCAATGCAGATAGATTCAGAGGAAGGCATCCCTGCTGCAGATCAGAACCGCACTGAGCAGTTGCTTCCGTTCTTTTGAATCAGAAGCGTCAGAAAAGACTTAAGAGCAGCAGCTTATGTGTCTTTAAAGAATCTCCTATCTCTGATCCTAGATAATAGTAGAAGCTGAAGAAGCTTGTGGCTGGATGTGAAGCCCCCCACCCTGCTTTTGAAAGCAATATAGTGACAGAAAGTGTGTACACTGATGAAGAATCACTTTCTCTCTCTTGTTGGGGTGCAGGTGAATTTGAATCATCTTATAGCATGGGATTCTTAGGAACATCAGATCTGCTTCTTAGAGTATGTGGTAGCAGAGGTATGCTTCCATATAGCTTGTCCATGGCAGGCTGTTATATTTTCAAAGCTGTGCATACCACTGTACCTCCCTGAACGTACTGATTTTGTCCGATTTTGGAGGCTTTCTGTCTGGGTGGGATTCCACTGTGTAAACTCAGATATCTCCAACTAGGGCTAGGAAGGAACCCCGACGGTTACCTTGGAGAATCACTGCCTGTTGGAGTTAACGGTGCTGAGCTAGAAGGATCAACAATGTGACAAAGTGATTTCTCCTATTCTTACTTGAACACATAAAAATATGGTGTGAAGCAAGCCTAATTTCCCAGGTTTTCTTAAGGGGAAACACTTTTAAAAACCATCAGCTTGTTATTATCCAGTATAAACTTTTACAAAAACGCTAATGATCATCATCACCATTGTGCATTGTCCAGTCAATTCTGACTTAAGATGACCATCTTAGGGTTTTGTAGGAATGCAGAACTCAAAAGTGGTTGACCCTTCCCTCCTTCTGAACTGTGCAGCTTGCCCAAGGCCACACAGGTTGGCTGTACTCACCGGTGGCACAATGGGGAATCGAACTCCCAGCCTCTGGTTCCGTATATTCCTCTTCACTGAACTATCCAGGCAGCTGCATGAAAGGCAACGGGTCTTAGGTTGTATCATATTTTTTGTAATAAACGTCTGAACATAATAAATACAGCATAATGAAATAAACCTAATGTGACATTCCCTGGTGATCTGTCAAGCTATCTTATACATTAGCTGGTTGAATAGCTCAGTGATTCAGGTATCTGGCTGCAAAGGCAGTGGTTGGGAATTCAGCCCCCCCCCCAATGCCTCCTGGAAGAAGAGCCTATTTGTGTGGCCTTTGAGCAACCTGTGTCTCCCCAGAAGAAGGGAACAGTAAAATGCTTCTGTATATTCTCTACCTTAAAAACCTTGAAGAGGATCAGTCAGAACTGATCTGGCCGCATGCAGTTATTATTATACATATGGATTAGTCCTGTCTATGTCACCTTAAATGTTGGATGTATTTGGTATAACATTCAGACTGTGTTGCTTGGCCCTAGGAGCGTCTGAAAGAGTTCCATCAATATTTGTGACATGGACCACAGCCTCTTGAATGCCCTTTTTCACTACATAATTTAACCGTGACAACTTCCCTCATTTTTAGGAACCAGCTACAAAATCTTGCCTGTCTGAATCCTGACAGAACCCACAATGGAAAGTGTGATGAGCACTCAAGAAAACAACTTTCACTCAGATTTATTACAAGCTGAATGGAAGTCCTGTGCCTCCTATGAAATGTAGTCCATTTGATCAATAGGGTATTTTGCTCCTGTGTTAGAAAAGTATTTTTATTGGTATGATGGAGTCATGCAGAATTCAGGGGGCTGTGTTGACTTTGTATGAGTAAAGAAAGATGCTTGTGGTCTCTAGTTTTGTTGCAAGCATGGTTGTAGTAGCTAATGTTAACCACACAGAGAGGGTTATCTGGTAAAGCAGAACAGCCATGTTTTAGGTAGATGGAACAGCACAGCAGAAATGGCATTTAGCTGTCTGAGTCTGATAAAGATCAAAGACAAGCTCTTAATCACATGAGGCAGTAAGTCTAGTAGCCAGCCTGCAAAATCATAACATTTGGTGGTGGCACCATGTTATAATTCCACTAAACCTCACTGTATTTCTAACTATAATTTGCTATAATTAGGTCACGAGTTAAGAAATAAGGGCTTAAAGAGATTTAAAAATATGTGCATCCTACTTCCAATGTGTAAGACATCATCCAGGATTCAATTTCAGTAGAAGGTAGCTGGATACTTGCTGGTGTTTTATTCATACATATTTGAAACAAACCCGTATATATAAACTGGGCATAAGATGACAGTTCTTCAGCTGACATTTTTAGTCTGGCAAGTTTTCTGGTAGGGGTTTACATTGACCATCTGGAACTCCAGACTAGTCCAATCCTGTCTTTGATTTGAGGGACTCAGCTGGCAGATTGGGTGCTCATAGTTTTGTGTACTGTTTCTGGCGAACAAGCTTCATTTGACTAGTATGGATTTAATCACGTATCATTGTGGCACACTGCTGGGAATCTTAGCTCCTGATCTCTGCACTGTGGATATGGAGGAGATCCCAATGAGGCTGTTTGACTGATGCAACATTGATGTTAGTGGGTGGGTGGTTTCCAATTGAGGGCAACCACCACTTGTTTGAGAATGGGCAGTGTTTGAGAAATGATAGAGGCTACAGCAATGGCTGTAGAGAGGAGGAAAGAGACAGCCTGGTGCTTGAAGAACATTTGAAGCCATGGAAGGTTGACCATTTGGTCTTGGAAAAAGGGGAAAAGGAACCTAGCCATTTCCTCATGCCACTGAACTAAGTGCTCCATAGGCGTGTTGCCGTCCAAGTATCAGACCAGAACCATGGGAATACCCAGGGACCTTCTATATCGGATCAGAGATAGCCACTTGCTGGAATTAGCATATGGTACACATAATCATGATGCTCAGCCAAGAAGTCTAGCTGCAACCAGAATATTTGGATCTGCATCCATGTTCTGGTTTCCAATCAACCAATTCCAGATCCTAAGAACAGGGCTGTGTATACTGTAATACACAATAAAGAACATCCAGGATATGATGCAGAAAGGAGATATGTCATGCTGCCTTTTGCCATCTGAAGAACATGTTTGCAATGGACAGTCCATCTAGAATTATACCTAAAAATTAATCCCAGATACCTTAACCTGTTCTCAAATGTTGTTCTTCAGTGTTCATCAGAATTTCTTCTGAGTCTTAGAGAACTCCAGAATTTAGATTTTGCAAGATTAATGGTCAAAAAGTTAGTATCACAATAAGCTGCAAAGGCCACCAAAAGCCACTTCATGTCCAGCTGGGTTAAAAATAAAATTATGACATTGTTTGCATATAAATTCCTGGGGTCTGAGTTTTGGAAAATGACGCTCAACTAATCTCAGGTAGAGGCCCAAGTCATTTATGAACAAATTAAAAAGATCAGAGTACTTAGGATACAATCCTGCTTGACCCCCCCTCCCAAAATAGCTCAACATCTCATCTGTTAGTTCTCCCTGCAAGCCACGATGGACCTGACTCTGTGTGTGTGTGTGTGTGTGTGTGTGTGTGTGTGTGTGTGTGTGTTGTGTGACCCCACATCCATGGAGTTTTGTTGTGGTGTGTGTGGTGGGGTGTGCCAGTTCCTACTCCAGACCCCACATCCATGCACCTGGTTTGCCATTCCCTGGTGGTCGCACCTGGTATCCAAGTGGTCGCTAATCAGGGCCTAATCAGGGCCTGCTTGGACATAGTAATTATTTCATCATCATCATTCAGACACTAATTAAAGACTTCCTTTGGCAACTTTGGAGTGCATGGGATTTTGTTGTGTTGTGTATCAGTTGCATACACTCTATAATCAGCTTTAAGCATTGACAGTTTGTCACTGGAAATGAACTTCTTAACTATTAGTGCAAATACAACATTGGAATCAATTACTTTGGGAAGTGGTGAGCACTCTAATGCTGGAGGCATTCAAGAGAAAATTAGGCAACTATTTGTCAGATCTGCTTTGATTAAGATCCTTGCATTGAGCAGGGGATTGGACTCGATGGTTTTATAGGCCCCATCCAACCCAGGTGTCCTATGATTCTGCATCATAAAACTCAAGCCAGTTTCTTTGCTTGTTAATGCACTGGCTTCCCCATTCCTACCATTTTAGCTCAGTTTATTTACAGGTATTTTACATGCAAGGAGTTAAATCATTACACAGTTAAGGGAAGGAGAGGAGAATCTACGTACAGTGGTACCTTTTATAAAGGAATTAATTCGTTCCCAATGAAATTATGTTAAGCAAATTTTCCTTTATACAAATTTCCCATAGGAATGCATTGAAAATGGAGTAATCCCATTTTTATGTTGTACGGATTCTCCCCATAGGCGATTATGTTAAGCAAATTTCCCCTATCTCTGGATTTTTTTATGTTGTACAGATTTTATGTTATACAGGCTGTTTGTTATACAAGGGTCCACTGTACCTTCTCATTGTTTAACCTGACTGCTGCATGCTCACTGACGTGCTTGCAAAAGCCACATAAGTTGTTTACTGCAGAGGTAGCCAGGCAAACCAGATCTGCTATATGATTAGCAGTATTATGCAATGGTATGAGTATATGGGTGTTGATATTCTTATTTTTTTAACACTAGATGGTTAACAATGGCATGCAAAGTAGCTTTGTTAATGAAGCTTCGGGAAAGGAGTTTTGTAAGTCTTGTTCCTTTTTAATTTTTTAATTTTATTTCTATTTTTGCGTATTTTTACCCCACCTTTCTCCTTGGAAAAGGACCCAAGGTGGCTTGCAGTAACGAGTCCAGTACAGTTAACACATATTCAAGTATCGAGAACAAGGAATTGAGGGACATCTTACAGCATTATTACATTTCTACATTTCTTTTGACCCACTACCAGAATTGCAAAAACAACCATGCTTTGCAGTGATCAACCCAATCTGCCTGAAAGGGAGTTTTGCGACATTCAGTATGACCCTGACAACATTCAACAGTAATATTGTTAACCTCCCCCCACGCCCCTGCTGCCACCTACAAATCTGTGGCATGAATTACCCACTGCAGTCTCCTGCTTCTGTACATACTTGCCCTTTGAAATATTACAACCATATTTCCACAGTCCGTTTCAGACAGGAAATGAAAACAGCACAGTGAAGACCTACTTTTGCATCCTCAAGTTACCTGCTATTTTCTTTTAAAAAGAGAGAGAGAGAGAGAGAGAGAGAGAGGGAGAGGGAGAGGGAGAGGGAGAGGGAGGGAATCTTGCTACCAACATTACAGAGCACAGGCACTTTGCAGTAGTTCCTGGATAGGCCATTCTAAGGGATAACACTGAACCAAAATAGAGAAAGCAGCAGCACTTGAACTAAATGAAAGCAAATTCACAGTTCATATATTTTGTATTTATTACTAGAAATAGCAAACACATATGTTTTCTCTCGTGCAGCCTCCGTGGATTCATATAGCAATGTTTTAAACTTTGTGTTTCTTCCTCATCCTTTGAGGATGGCTATGTAGCATTACTGATCCTTTTCCCAAAAGGGAGCTAGTTCTACTATTCCAGGCCTGCCCAACCAGTAGCCCGCAAAGGGCTCAAAAGTAGCCCACCGGCCACCAATTTAAAAAAGTGAGAGGATAGATTCTCCACCCCTCCCTCCCCCATGCCAAGGACCACCACTGCCCCAGCAAAGTTCTGGGTCTGCCAGGCCACTGTCTCAGCTGAGCAGGGCAGTTCAAGGACCATGGTGTGGTCCCCTGCTCCCCCAGCTCGCCAGATGATTGAGCAGGTGCAAGGGAAGCGTGTGCATGGTCAGCCTTCCCATAGGAATGCAATGAAAATCAATTAATCTGTTCCGGAGGGAATGGATTTCAATGCATTTCTATGGGAAACTGCTGCTCTACGTACACATATTTTTACTTATGAGCATGTGATTTGGAATGGATAAAATTCATAAGCAGAGGTATTAGTGTAGTAGCCCTCAGGAACTTTAGGCCAGAAAAAGTAGACCTCGGCCTGTTCAAAGTTGGACAGCCCTGTACTATTCAAAGAAAATCAAATTACTAAAAAAAAAAGTTTAATAACAAATACCAAGACCTTTTTTCCTAAGGGCTCATTTACACTAAAGCAATAGTTATTAATATGTGCCGTGTACATTGAAATTGTTGCAGAGTCTCATGGTGTTTGAATCTTACTTTGCATTCCTTTGAAACAAAGTTTACTCAGGTTTTTTTTTTAAAGGGATCACCCTCAACAGATGCGTGCAGTCTCCCTCCAGCCCAAGGCTGGAATTCAGAGAGGCAGGTGGGAGGGTATGTATATCCGTGTGTGAGAGCCCGGCGCAGGGAAGTGCAGTAGGAAACAGCCAAGCAAGCGGGCAGTGGAAAAGCCTTTTTTTTGCACAGCAGCACCTTGTGAGCGCTTATGCATGCAGGAGAACCTGCTGGCGACAGACACATGTTGCAAATGTGCAAATAAAACACACACACACACACATGCAGCTGTGATAGGGGAGGAGACATAGGCTGAAACTGACTGGCTGGCGTGGAGAAGAGGGGGCAGTTGTTGTTTTGGCCTTATCATTTTGCGTGCCTGCCTGCCTTTCAGTCTCTGGTTCCGGGATTTGTGTGTTGGCTCATTGAAGAGATGCCTCCTTGGGATGACCTTGCCTTATCTGTCCCCCCCCCGCACACACACCCCTTGTCTCCCTAGGACTAGAAGCAGCCGTGGGTGAGCAAGTGAGCAGCAGGGGACTCCTGCAGACTGCCTGGGGGGCTGGGCCCCTCCTCCACTTTTAACACCACCACCACCACCACAACAACAACAATGGGGGCAAGTACCTGATTAATGGTGACAGAGGCATTCCCAAAGGGGGAAATCAATTTAAATGAGTCAATTCCACATCCGCGTGAAAATAAACGGACCTCTGGTGGAGGAGTACTAAAACTCACTACTGCTTCATAAAACACAATTCCCCATCAAATTAATCTGCCCTTACACACTTGTTGTGCATTCGGCCATTTTTGCAGCATATCAAGAATGGATAAACCTGATTTAAATAGGGTTTTTAAAATCAGCGCAATCACCTTCTGAGTTTATTATATTTTGTCTTTTGTTTTCAATTGTGTTTTCTGTTTATCTGAATAGTGAACTTATATGAAGGTGAGATAGTTATCAGCATATTAAGCAATCTTTCTCATCCTTCACAGTTGTGCAGCCATTAGTATCCCCTTATTGTACGCTTCCAGGGCTTACTGGAGCAGATCCTCTTCTGTGGCTTTGAATAAATATCATGAATCATAAGATCATTGCAAGTCTGAGAAACATGACTCTTTTTTGGGGGGGGATAAAAAGGAACACACCTAAAAACTACTTGGCACAGAAAAACATACTGGCTTTTGCCATCTTTATATTTATAGAAGTGTGGTTCTGGGTTTTAAATTCTGTTTCATTTTGCAAACAGGCAGCTCTTTTTTTAAAAAATGCAGCTCCTTCCACCATCAAGCAGCCAACAAAAGCACAGAAGGTGGTGGAGAGAGATTCTCTCGTTTGCCAAAACTCAGCCTCAGAGCAAATTTGCTCATGGCACAGTTGTAAACATTTGGAAGGCAAGGCTTTCCATGGAACACTTGGAGAGTTACCGTTTGCAGTATCGGTGCCTGGGAATAGACGAGCTTTGTGCAGCCCTTGGGCAGGGCTTGAAACGTTTACCCAACACCTGTGGGCTGGGTTCCTTGATGAAAGTGTGCTGTTGTTGTGACAGCACAGAGCCTTCTTCTCTCTTCTCCTCCTTTCTATTATACAAGTAGTCATCATTACCCTGGTGCAGTCCTAGAAACTCAGCTTGCTTGCAGGAGGTAAGTGTTGCGATTTTGCAGTCTCATTTCAAAGAAAGCACAAAGATTAAATGCCTCATCATTGCTTTCATTTTAAGTTTTGTTCACAATAATATGCTACCATAGAGTTCCTACTTTGAGTTCCATTTTTGTAGATTGCATTGCCTTTAGTTAAGTTCGCCATTTAACAGTTTGGGAAGAATCCTACCCCTTCCACTGTCCTTATTTTTGCTGGACAGATTTGTAACCACTAAAAGGAGGAGGAGAGAGCATTCATTCAACATTTGTGTTTTCAGATATCATGATTTATATCAAGTCTCATAACCTCAGGATTCGTGCATTTAGGTTCATAGCATCACCACTTCTATATATCATATTTTCCCATCTATATGACACCCTCTTGTTAAAACGACCCCTACTTTTTTAACCCAAAATTACAGGTTTGATACCATACAGTTTCTCCTTGGCTTACTTCCACATATAAGACGGCCCTCATAAGAGTTTTAAATTAAAATAGTCTTATACATGGAAACATGATGTGTTTGTTTACCCAGATCCAGTTGGAAACAGGGATGGTGATGATGTGTGTCTAAACTTTTGGTTGAGTGATGATTGTTTCTTGAAAACAAAACAATTTAAAAAAGATTAAAGACATGTGACTTTTTGGACGGTGGCATAATTTGAACATGCATATATGTTGAACAACACTTTGATGTAATTATTTTAGGCATGTGCATGTATACATGTAAAATAACCTTTTTCTGGATGATCTCAAAATATGTACATTGATTATTTAAATTACACCCCACCCATGTTAGGAACTGCAATTTTCAGTGCTGTGCAGAAGAATTAAAATGTAGAATTATTGTGTGATGTATATTAAGCATTTCTGGTCTTGGTTGTGTGATATTCTGGCATACTCTGCTTCCAGTCTTGTGACTACAACTAGTTGTGAATTCTTATAAAAATGTTCTTAAGTAAGCAGTGGTTTCATTATCTGTTTGACTTTTTCTGGATACGGTTTCACAATGAAGTTCATTACTCAATGAGGAAAAAAGTTACAGCTACACAAAAATGGATAATGCACTGGTAAGATTTTCCATGTGATCATATCAACAGCCTCAAGTGTCAATATGTGTACTGTTTGACAGCCAAGTCTTGATGTAGAATTTGCAATTTTCCTGATTCTGTCACGCAAGGACTTGCAGTTTAAGGATTTATGTTAGGCATATGTGTAGGCATGGTACTTGCTCACTGGGGTGATCTAATAGGGCAGACTGACAACCAAAATACTGCAAAACAGATGTAAAAGAGGAAAATGACAGACAACTGATTGTCTCCTGTAGTTTCCAGGTAAAACCACTCTGTTGTATCAATGGTATCTGTCAACCCCTCTTAAGCAGTGATACATTCCTGTCAGGCTGAGAGTGGCTAGCTAGCCAGACCTAGTTCTCAAACATCTTAGCGCGAAGCATCTGTTCCCTATCACTAACGGGCCACATGAGAGACAGACAGACCTTGCTATAAGCCTGAATGCCAAGTGTGCCCTATGGCTGTTCAGTGATGTTACTAGCATCAGTGATTCAGTCAGTTTGTAATTTTCCAACATAGTGCATGCTATCATGTTTCAGAAGTGTTCCTTTCCATTCAATGTAATACAGACAACTCTGTGCTTTATTAACTCAGTTAATAAACACCAGACTAACAAATGTTATGTGGATTCCAAATATTGCAGGACTACAACTTCCATAATCCATTATTTTTATAGGGCTGATGGGAGTTGTAGTCTAGCAACCTTTGCTAGACTTTAAGTTGCACACAGTGTTCTTTGGCAGTTATAGTCTACTACCATCTGTAGGGCTTTAAGTTGTGTACACAGTTCTCTAGGAGTTAGTTTTAAAACCAAAGCACCATGTACTACAGACACTTAAGCAGGGAGGATAAAAATCAGTGATTTAAAAATTGTTTTTTAAAAATGGATTTTTTTATTTAAATCAGGTATTTTAATTTAAATCATTTTTTAATTTACCGTATATACTCGAGTATAAGCCGATCCGAGTATAAGCCAAGGGCCTAATTTTACCCCCCAAACTGGGAAAACATTGACTTGTGTATAAGCCGAGGACATTTTTTTCGTTATACTCAAGTATATTTGGTATACTGGCCAAGCTCTAAAGGGGCAGGGGGTAGTTATTGGCAACGTGTGCTGGGAGTGCGAGCGCCAATTTGCAGAAAAGCATTTCTGAGTCATCCGTCATGCCTAGAAAGGCCGTCGAAGGCCCCAAAAGTGCTTTTAAGCGATCCAGAGGTCACTTCCTCCTTTCTGGAAGTCACTTCCGGTTCGTGGGGAAGCCCTTTTGGAGCCTCTGACGGGCCTGGGAAGGCCCTCACAGGCCCGTTTGCGGCAGCGCCAAACCTGGGGTAAGTACAGGAGGACTGAAACAGGCCTTTCTGTCTTACCCCAGGGGCTTTTCCCCCCATATACAGTACTGCGGTCCTGTGATAGAGCAGGACCTCAGTATATGAACCGCGTAAGGGTGGGGGGTTACTGTAGAATGTCTTACCCGACAAAGGCAGCAAAATGGGAGGGTGATGAGTCCCCACTGTTCTTTTATACCACCATAACAGGGCAGCTCATGCCTGTAATGAGGAAGCATCTCACCTACAAAATACTAGGATTAGGCCAATGTCTCACAAGTCTCTTTCTTTCACTGGAGCCACATGATGCTACAGATTTTTTTGGTACGGATGAATATGTGCTTCATCTCAATACATTCAGTGTGGATAATGCTCTTTAACCTTTTGCATTCCCACATGTCTGATGTGAAACATATGCCTTTATTTTGACATTCTGTTGTCACATCATATCCCCTCAGATTTCAGCTGATTCTTTTATTTTTGTTCAAAGGAATGAAGATAAGATCCAGATGCTTCGGTGATAGTGCCAGTGCTAATCATAAAAGCTTGCATACTTTACTGGACAGTGAGAGCAGGGTTTGTTTGTTTTTTAATTTCCCATGTGTAATTACTTACTGTCATAGTTACAGTCTTAAATAGCAATTATTTACTTTCCTATTTTGCAGAATTAGTAACAGGTAGTTATTATGATGATATGCTGCTGAACAGCTCAGTGGTTTAGGTACTTCTCTGCAGAAGCAGAACTTCAGTTCCTTACTGTGCCTCCTTGAGGCAGGCTGCAACTAATGATCCAGAGGATCTCTACCAGCTCTGCAGTTCCATGATGATGATGATGATGATGTCTGTAAATATAGCTGGATTTTACATTGAGAAATGACGAAGGGAAACTGAAATCTGGATTAGGGAAATCAGGGATTAGGAAAACAAAATGCTTTTTGGACTACATATCCCAGAATCCACTGGCAGCATGGCCAATAACTGTTGGCTGCGTATTATGGGACATGTAACCCACAAAGGTATATATTTTACATACTTGTTACAATTTTTCAATAAATATTCTTCTGGTACAAGTAACGTTTATTCTTTTTATTTATGTATTGGTGTCAATTCATGGAGTTTTGCTAGATTTCTGGAGAAGCCTCTATAAATCAGGTTCAGATTCACTGCTGTTGAACTGCTTGCCAATGACTGATGCTATTCTAATTTGTTCTAAAACCAGCTATTGAAATTAGGACTCCTCTCTGATCTGAGTGGAATGGTATGCATTTGTACATTGCTGTGGAATGGTGTATAGAATAAATTCATTATCATGTACAGTACATGTATGAACTACTATTAGGTTTTAGTTATGCCGTATTGGAGTTGCTCAACACAGAAAGAGAGAACCGTTGGAAAGTGGAATTCCAGGTAATTTCAATGCCCGGTATTCAATTAAAAGTAAAAGCTTGTTTTTCCTTGTGAAATTGCCTTATTTATATAGAACAGCATGGATCAGTAAGGAAAATAGATTAATACCTTGGTTTACTGTACAGTAAAAACTCTTAAGACGAATTTAATTCCTTCCGCAGGTCCCGTCATTTTACAAAAAAAATCATCTCAAGAAGCACGGTTTCCCATAGGAATGCACTGAAAACCATTTAATTTGTTATGGGGGTCAGAAACAAGGCAAAAAAGGGGAACAGATTACATTGGTTTTCAGTGCATTCCTGTGGGAATGCTGTTCTAACACCACGAAAGACCTCTTTGGCTGCATTGGGTTTTTGACAACCCCCCCGATTGCAAGGAATGATATGGAGTGATAAAAACCCTCAACCCCCATATATGGGAAAGGGCTTTTTTTGAAAGCCTGCTCCAACCCAGCAAAGCAGGGGAAAATCTTCCCCCCTTTACTGGGTTGGGGGGAAACCCCCTCAATCAACCAGTGGCCAAAGGCTGCTCTGCGCAGCCTGACAGACAGCTCTCAAAGCTGTCAAAATCAACTGTCGGTTGGGCTGCAAGGAGCAGCCTTCAGTCCCGAAAATTTTATTTGTCCTATGAGTTTTTTTGTCTTAAGTACTACTGTATCTTGGTTTATGAGTATTTTGCAAGATGAGCAAACATTTCTGATCAGTTTTGCCTTGATCAACAAGGAATGTCTTGTAATATGAGCACTGGAACAGGCCACATGATCACAAGTGAGCCAATGGTGAGTTGGTCTCTCTCTCCTCCCCTGTTGTATTGTGGGGGATTGTCTGGAATGTTCCATCTCAGGGAGCCTCAAAAGCTGATGGAGGTGAGGGAGGAGGTGATGTCTCCCTTGCACCAGCCAGGAACGTTTTCAAAAGAGAGTGCAGGTTACGGTATTATTTTTCTTTGTATTACCCTATATTTAATTTGTTTTCAACATTCTTATTTTTCAAGCAATTTCTAGTCATGGGGCAACTAGTCAAGTGTGTTAAAGGTAAAGCCCCCCCCCCCGCACATGTGTGCTAGTTGTGTCCAACTCTAGGGGCAGTGCTCATCTCTATATTCAAGCTGAAGAGCCAGTGTTGTGCAAGTCCATGGCCATGTGGCTGGCATGGCTGCAAGGAAACACTGTTTTACCTTTCCACGTTTTATGGCAGTACCTTTTTAGGTACTTGTATTTACATGCTTTTGAACTGCTAGGTTGGCAGGAGCTGGAGTTAACAGCGGGAGCTCACTCCACTGCGTAGAACCTGGGATTCGAACCACTGAGCTGCTGACTGTTTTCAGTACTGTGGCCCGATACGGCTACAAACTGCACTTTATTATTTTCACATTAAAAACGCAGAGTACAACCCAGTTGTTAGTCCAAAGCAGAGCAGATTCCGCAGCCAGGTACCTAAATCATGGTGTGGACTTCTAGCAAACTTCTTTATATGAGATTGTAAAGGCACCTCCAATCATTGTTCCCTGAGGTAGTATTCTTAGGCAGCTAGGACAAAGAGGGCTGCATTTTCATTGTTAAAATTAATAACTGCATAGTTTTTTTAGGTTGTTCCTTATTTTAATCTTTAAACAATTATACCCGGAGAATGATAAAGAGTTTTGTGGCACCATGCATGTTATATTTGACATAAAATGAGTCTACCTTGCAGGTGGATCAAAGCCACCTATTGGTGACCTTTTAGGTATTGCATATGTTCCCCCAAGGATTTATAAACTCTTTAACCGATAAAACTCAGTGCTTTATCTTTCGATATTTCATTTCCATTTGTCTCTTGTCAACTTAATACTTACATTTGTGCATTAGCTATATATGCTTATTTTTCATCTGACTGCGAGTACATCTTCTTTTTTCTTTTTACCCTGGGGGTCAGGGCAGGCTAAGTCAGTGTGTCACTACCTCTGCCACCCCCAGGTCTAGGGGCAGAGTGGGCAATGCCTGTCAGGTTCTTTTGGCACAAGAGAGGAGGAATCCCAGAAACCTTTAACCAAGAAACAACTATTTTCCTTACAATTCTGGAAGTAATCCAGTGATACACGACCGAGGTGTCTATGGCAGGTGGGTTCTAGTTAAATCACAATTTAGGAATGCTGACTTTTTGAGTTGCCTACTGACAAAATCCTTAAGTTATAGGCTATGATGACTGGGTGATTCTGGCTGTCATGGTTCAAAAAGTGAACTTTTGTAAGCACTTGTATTTATGTATAGGCATATGCAACACACACACACACACAAGTATTGGAAGCCTGACAAGATCGTGTTGAAAAGAGTTTGATGCTTGTCCAAATCCTCCTTCCATGCCAGATCTGGAGGGGGTACCAAGTTTGCGGTAGCTCAAACAAATTTAATAACATTTGTTTAATGGAGTATTAACTTGCTCTCTCCCCATCTATGTGTGTGAGAGTGTAAGAGAGCACAGAAAGGAGAATGATTTACAGGGTGTAGTGTGGCTCCTGCAGCCTCTACAAATACTGTGTTAATTTGAATATGTAGGCATACCTTTTAATTAGGTGTGTGTGTGCTTTTGTGTAATCAAGGGATTGAAAGAGAGATAAAAAGAAGAGGGTGCTGTATCACTGTATCGTTGTATGAGTAACACTGGAATTAGCAACTGAGCAAGGAACACTCCCAAAAATAATATACTTGCAAAGCTGGAGTATTCAGTTGGATGCTAGTTGAAGAAACTGTAATACACAAATTGTGCATACTAATTATATAGCTACATTTACACAGACGAATCAGGAAGGTGGTTGCATTGCAAAAATGTCATAGTATAAATGAGAGGATATGGATCTATTTATAGAAAAAAGGCTAGACTTTTTAGTCAACCATCTAGAATAATAATAGTTACTATAACAATCAAGGAAATGATGCTTTTTGTTTTGAATCTAGTATACATAATTGCCCTCCAAGGAGATGTATACTGAAGGAATATCAAATCCATATAGTTCCTTAAAATTATAACTTCTCTCTGTCCGCTAAATACAACATCTCCTTAAACTGCAGAGGACCTTTCATAATTTTAAAGAAGACCACACATCATCTTTTAAATCAACACTAATAGTTTTATTTTAAAATGCACAAAATGATTTACAACAATTAAAAAAATCAGCATTGAAAAGTAACAGTATGTCATTCTGTCAAGAACAGGCTGCATAATCTTATGTGTGTTTTGTGCACGTGGGGAATCTATAGTTTGACACATTTTGTTAGGCCAGATTTCTTTTTGTTTCATAATCAAATGAGTTCTCTGTCAGTTACTTGGCTTATCAAGCTACCTGCATGAGGAGCTGGCTGTCATAGCATTTCAAAATGTAATGTGTTTGTGTGCTACCAAGACAGATACTTTATTATGGAGTGTTCTAGTTAGTGGTGCCTTATGTTTCTCAGAATAAATTGGGGAGCGTCAGACGATCAAACTAGGCAAGGTTGGCATTGCCCTCCTGTAGATGATAAAGGTCATCAAGAATACCTCAGATGGTGGAACCCCATAATGAATTTTTCTGATTCTTATCTTTTCTTGACTATTTGTGTACCATTAAAATAAAAACCTGTGGGATGGGGGACTTGGAAGGGTGGTATTGTGGGAAAGGGAGTCAAACAGTTTATGCTGTGGCCTTTATTTGCCTAATAAGAAATCTTTATTCCCCCATAGGATATAGCTGTGGCATGTGTACATTTATCCCAATGGGGACAATAAAAGCTTTCAATGGAAATTTACCATTTTACATCTTAAGTCTAGCTGGTGGTGTTCTGTCTTGGCACTGCCAGATAGCTAAAATCCAGTCTGGAGCAGAATTTTTTTTATTATTTTTTGCTATATAAAAAAACCACAATGTGAGTTTTTCTTGCCATACTCTTTCTAGTAATATCCCAAGTGTTTTGGAATAAGATGTAGCTGTATGAATTCCATTTAATGTGCTTGTTCGAAATGTATAGCACTTAATATAACGAGGCAACTTGCAGAGTTGAACACCACCACCACCCCTCTCACTATTTGACACACTCTTTTCACACACTGCATGCAAGTGCTATCTCTGTGGTGATGCTTTGCAACTTTTTTAGGGCTGGGAAATGCAAGGGGAATGAAGCAGAGCAGTGCAGAAAGCAGAACAGGACAATACATTCAGCAAAACAGTGCAAGTTTTGTATGCCGAGTCTCTCAGGGCTAGTCCCTGCTATCTACATTTAGAAGAATTAAGATAGGAGTTGGTGTGGAATACCCTTCGTAGGTCCATAGGCAGCTACCCTGTTTCAAAATAATACACACATATAGTGTCATTTTGCAGTGTGCCTGCATATACCTGTACATACCTGAATAGAAGCCGGTTGCAAACCCTGTTGTACAATTAAAGGACTATGGGGCGAGCAATAAACAGGCAACCTGTCTCCTATTGCTTGAGAAGTTGTTGCTGTGCAGTCACACAATGCAACGGGATTCTGCAAAATGCAAAAAATAACCCTATTAGCCCAAAACAAAACCCATAATCCTTTATTAGGTCATTCAAAAAGGCACAAAAATTTACAAAACCAAAAGGAAACACAACAGCTTTGTTGCACCTCTTGTTGTACTCCTCTGTAGTTGCCTTTATGGTTGCCTAGTAAGGGTATCAGCTTAGCATAGTTTTTGCAATATGCCCATTAGATCAATGGTTCTTAGCCTTTGACCATTGAGATGTATTGGGCTTAAATTCCTGCAGTCCCTGACCACTGGTCCTTCTTTTTAGAGGTGTTGGAAGTTGAAGCCAAAAGCACAGGGCCAAAGGTTAGGTGTAGGCAATGCAAGGCTAGATGGATAGATAGATACTCTGAGCACATGCAGAACAGCTTTCTGTGTTTTAATGAGGCAAGTAGCCACACACTAGGAATGTGCCATTGGTTGAGGGTTTTTAAAAATTAGTTTTGGACTACAAATCCCAGCACGCACCAGAACTTCCAGGGAGTTTGGGAGTCCCAGTTTCCATACACACGGCTGCAGAAGCTTTCATTTCACTCGCCTGAGAATGGTTGAGGAAATCTTCTAGACCAGTGGTTCTCAACCCTTGGGTCCCCAGGTGTTCCTGGACTGCAACTCCCAGAAATCCTGGCCAGCTCAGCTTGTGATGAAGGCTTCTGGGAGTTGCAGTCCAGGAACATCTGGGGACCCACAGGTTGAGAACCACTGTTCTAGACCTTATTTCCTGTCCAAATGCTTCCTGGGAAGAAGCAACAACAGAGTTTCCTGGGATGGTAGCTCTTTAAGAGGCACCTTCCTAGATAGACCATAGAGGGTACTGCCCTCAGGAACCACTACTGCAGGAAGTAAGGCCTAGAAGAGGTTTCTATCTTTCTGCAGGTGGGTGAAATGAAGCTGGCTTCAGATGTGTGTTTGTGGTCTGTAACTCCTACAGCACCTTTGGCCTTGGAAACTCGTCAAATATAAGTTAGTCTACCATCATATGAGGAAATGGAAAGTGCCTCTCTGTTATCAAGGCTACTGTTTCAGGGTAGGATGCTGTAATCAGTAGTCCCCTTAAATTTCATTTTGTAGCATGGCAGAAACTTGGTGTGCAGTACTTGCTACTACTAGCCAGATGAGCACACAAAGATTACTGTGTGTTTGTAGTAGTGTTGTTTAACCTCCATACCTAGTCTGCAGCTGTTGTGTCAGGTACCACTGTGGACTGAAGGAGTAAAACCTCTGCAGTTGCCTTGGTTTGCCTTAGTAGTTTATGTCAGAGGAGATAGGAGAGATTTCTGAAAGGCTTTAATGCATAAATGTGAGATTTGCTTGCTGGTGTCATGCATTCTTTCCACGTCATTGCTTATTCTCTGTGAGACCATGATGAGATGGTTGAGTCTTTTTCAAGTAGTTTTGTCCGGGTGTGGGCATAGCCTGCCTGATACACCATATCTTGCATTCACAAAACACTTCTGGCATGACTGTTAAGTCATGAATGTTGTGCTATGTACTGCTGTGGGGATTTAGGTCTAATCTATGACTGGATTTAACAGCCAGGATTTGCCCTTTAATCTGTGAGATATCCTTTTGTCAAAATTGGTACAAAAGACCAGGGTTTTGTATTGCCAGACTACCTATTCTGCAGCTATGGCATAGAGAGGGACTGTTTGGGGATCAGTACTGTACTGATGCCATCATCTCTGCAGGACTTTTTATTTTCATTTGTCCCACCCATTCACACCAAATGACAATTGGCCCTTGAACTCGGTTTGTGAGTATAAGAGCCATAGCCAAATCCTGATTTCCAAAAGAGAACCCCTTTAATCTTCTGTGTGCATGTTTTATAAATGCTATCAACCAATTGAAGATGGACTTGTAGTTTCTCTGGATGTGTTTAGGCTTTCCTCCTGTTGTTCAGCAAGACGCAAAGGAGAGTTTTTTGGATGAGAAATAGCAGCAATAGTAAAAAAAAAACCAACTGGTGCCATGGCTACTCTCTGTTCCCACTAGAGGGAGAGGCTAGCTACAGGAATAATAATCCAGAGCTGCCAGTTGTTTTAAATCAGGCATGTCCAAACTTAGGCCCTCCAGATGTTTTAGACCACAACTCCACAGTCCTTTGTCACTGGCAATCTAAGCTTAGAATTCTGGGAGTTGTGGTCCATAACATCAAGAGGGCTGAAGTTTGGACATGCCTGCCTTAATTTGTTTAAATTGCTACTGTCTTGTCACTACTTCTTTGCTTACAGGCAAAGGAGCAGAAGGGGTAAACCTGTCGATGGCACAGTTCAGTTGTAAATTGTAGTGGCCTCCCTCATCCCCCACTTGAAAGGCCAGGACTTGGCCATGAAAATAAGACATTTGATGGTGGCAATGGTTAAAAATTTTAAAGGTAATTTGCTACGGTTGTGGAGTAACATTCAGCAAACCAAAAATAAGTATTTTATTTATTTATTTATTTATTTATTTATTTATTTATTTATTTATTTATTTATTTATTTATTTATTGGATCTATATACCACATAATCTAGCATTGAAGCCACTTTGGGCGGCTGAGATGGTTAGAAATAGATTCTTATGGCAAGATTACAGATTGCTGAAGTTAGAACCCCCCCTCTGAAAATGTAATATTTTCTCCATCTTTACTTAATTGTCCAAACCTGAAACTTTTATATGCTGCACGGCAGATGTGCTTTGGAAAACATCCTGTTGGCATGGGCATGCAGTGGACTGAGTTTTCCATTTGAAATATCTGAGTCAGCTTGAAAAAGTAAGCATTAAAAAGCAGCCTTATTCATATTAAGATCCCATTGAATGTGCATAATTTGAAACCACTGCTTGTTAAGACATTTGGTTTCCATTGATCTGCTGTTCCTCTTTAATAATGCCATCTGCTTTGGAATATAGACTGCAGAACAGTAGTCTGATTTGCAGTGGATTCATGGCTAGTGCAGCTTGGAGAATCTTTTATATTTTACCCTTACTCAAAAAGCCAAACAGTTGGCCTGTCTAAAAGGGCATTTAGAAGCAGTCTTTTTTTTTTTAAAGAAATGTTTCAGAGAAAATTAGCAGTCACCCCTGTGTGTCAGTCTGCGGTAATCTTCTGCCCCAAATGTTCCCCTTGAACAGTTTACTTGGGTTGTGTGGAAGGTGTCTCTTGAGTCTGATGACTGAAGTAGAGCTGAGTGTTTTCTAAAGGAAAGCAAATGGTTACAAATGTGGGGCTCAGTCTGTCTTCCCTTCTTCTCTTCCATCCCTTCTTTGATGTTAACATCAAGGGAAATCGATGAAGGAGCCAGAACTTCAGATTATCATGCACAAGTTTAAAAAAAGCATTAAGTACCATGGCCGAGACAGATTTGGGGGCTGGACAGAACCATAAGATTAATGTGTTCTCTATCTCTCCTGAAAGACATGGGCTTCTATGCTAAATAGGATAATTTTGTTTCTTTGCTGCTTATAACAGGCCTCTAAAAACTGGTAAGTAAGGAGATAAAGTCAGAGAGGTGTGTGTATTAAGTATTTGCATTTGTATAGGTTAAGCTGTAATCAGAGGAGTTACATTACGGACCACAATTCCCAGAATACCCCTGCGGCAGTCCAAATTCTGGTTTTAAATTGGGTTGTACCATGACAGCTTGGCAAAAATGTTGGTAAATGTTGAGTGAATGTTGTGTGTAATTCACACTGTTTGGTTCCTTAGGAAGAATATAAAGCAAGGCAGTGAGAAAGTGTTTTATCTTCTTGGGATGTTTTATTTTTGCAGAGATGCACAGAGCAGCCTTCAACTGTGCTGCCTCAGTGGTTCTATCTTAGATATATACAGGGAGGTCCATGGTTGTAAATGGGGAGCAGCCATTCTTTAAGCCTTTAAAATATTGTAGATTCCTTCCCCCATGTGACTCTCCCTTCTAAACCAAATAGGAAGACTTATAAGGAAATTCTCTCTGCTGTACCCACACAGTGCATTAACGCCTACTAGAAATTCCACATGGTTGCCAGGGAAAGATGACACACAATTACTACAACTTCCTTCATTTTGCATGATCTTACTTTCTGGCATCTCTCTCTATCTCTCTGCCTTTCTCTCTCTTTCTGTTTCGCCGAAGTCTCAGTCTGGGGGAAAGGTGCAACATATGTCAAGATTTCAAATGCTTTAGTTAGGGATGGAAGTTACAGAACTGAGTAACAAACTGTGTAAGAGTAAGAAATAATAGTCCTCATAAATTTATAATTGGGATATAGAACTTTGTTAAAGTTCTCATTGGGAAGCTCTGATTTTTTTTTTTTTTTTTTGGAGAAGAGCTAGTATTGTTCGTATTTTTAGTAGAATTGTAGAATGACCTGATCCTGTCTGCTTATCATCCAGAGCCAGTTGTAACTGAAGCAGAAAAACCAAATGTCAGCTTTGGCCTTACTGTTGTACCGGGTTCTCCTAAAAAGAGAGAGGCAGGGGGGGAGTTAAATTGTAACATACATGTACATGTATGGGACACTGGCAGGAGAGCAGGTTTCCAGCTCCTCTGCCTGAGGTCCATTTATTTAGGAATGGATGTGGAATCGATTATGTGTCTGTGAAAGCCCCACCCGCTTTTTAAAACATGCCAGCACTATATCAGATATACATATCTATATCTATCTCACCCCTTTGCCTGCCCCGTCATTCCTAACTCTTACATTGAAGAGTTGACATAAACTTCACGTGACTTTAGCCTGAATCTGGAGGGATGGGGCGGGAGGGGGGGAGGAGGGACAACCTCTGCTGGTTTCTTCCAGCAATGAGGACCTTTGAGAGGTGATTCTTGCTCAAAATGGCATGTCAATTGTTTATTTCTTTGTTTTTAAGTACTGTATTTTGTACACGGAAGTAAGCCAATGAGAGAACCACACACAGTAGAGAAACTCTTGTTTTGGGCTGGAAAATTGGGGGTCGTCTTATACATGGGGGTGCCTTACAGACGGAAAAATAGGGTATAATTTCTAAGTGGAGAAGATGATCACAATAAAGCAGACCCATGACTCCTGAGGTGGTATAAATGTTCCTGAGTTAGCACAGCTAGGTGTTTTTCTCATATATCTATCTAGTCCAGTGGTTCTCAACCTATGGGTCCTCAGATGTTCCTGGACTGCAACTCCCAGAAGCCTCCACCACTCGCTGTGCTGGAAGAGGTTTCTGGGAGTTGCAATCCAGGAACATCTGGGGACCCACAGGTTGAGAACCACTGATCTAGTCCGATTGACAACAGATAAATTGTATGTAGGACAGAAGGCAGATGATTGCATTGAAGAGTTGGCATACCAGTATCATCAGAGATGAATTTGGTTTGAGACACTTGATTGTCTTATTCTGAATAGTAGCTGAGGCAGAAAAGGCTGGTAGGGTATGTTGATGACAGGTTTTGAAAACAGTTTTGAGGAAAACTCATAAATAGGCTGTTCGCTATGTGTCTGTGTCTTTCCTTTCCCCATTGTTTTGATGGGATCATTACTCAGGGCCTGGGAATAAACAGATCATAACAACACTCCAAATAATCCTTCTGTTTCCTTTTATATAATTTTATTTGTGTTTATGTTTTACTTTATGTGACCTTGTGCAAATTGAAAGAATTTTATTTTGAAAGAAGATGTTTCCGTTCTAAATGCAAATAAGCAAAAGCACAGATGTACAGCTTGGTGATCAAGTGACCCAGAAAACATCAACTTGCTTAAACCGGTGGATAGCTGAGTGGCTTGGGTCTCTGGCTTCAGAGCCAGAGGCTGGGATTTCAGCTTCCCACGGTGCCTCCTTGAGAGATGGGCTGGACTTGGCTTCCGGTTTAATGGCCGACTGAACAAGACGCTAGGGAGCTCCTCTTAGGAATCCCCAGAGCGCACAGGAGGTTTCAAGAGGTTCGCGAAGACTACGTGGCCTCCATTAACCTCAGGGGGGGGCCCTGAGGGATTGGGTATCAGCTGTTGCCTCTTGCGACTCTCCTTTCACCCCGATCTGGAGGGGTTGGGGGGAAAGGATCGAGTTGCGGCACTTTACTATCGCTACTCCTGTGTTTGCGAAGTCTCAAAGTCTTGGCTAAAACTATTTATTGCATAATCGTCAGATCATTGCAAACAAGCCATATTAACATGCCATATTAATCTGTATTTATACAATAAAATAAACATTTTAATATTAATGCTTTAAAATATAATATAAAATATTGTTTACTAGTAAGCCAATTTACTAAAATCCCCTAAAAAATATTTACTTTACAATTTTAAAACCTTTACATAAAACATTTAATTTGCATTCTAAGAGGTTGTCTTCAAACTTCTAAATCTTTATAGCACTTTACACCTATACCATCCAAATATTTAGCTCTGCATATAGCGGCTTTAAAAGCAAATATTGCAACTCTGTTTATTATATCTAGATTGGATGTTTGTAATAAAAAACTCAGTTTCTCTGAGATGCTTCTGTTTTCCACTTTCTTTAAAATGTGCTGTAAATATTTTTCTCTTATATTGCTATATAGGGGACAGTCTAATACATAATGAGCTAAGTCCTCGAGGGCAGGGTTTCCACAAACACATAAACGATTATCTATAGGGATACCCTGAAACCTACCCCATTTCATCATAGTATCCATTTGTTCAAATCGTAAGTGAGTATATGCTTTCCTATATTGCATTTTCATTGGGACAGTTAAATATTGTTCATAATGATGCAGCTGTTTTGTATTAGCCAACCATTTTGTTGTTGTTGTAGATGCAACAGCAGATATATCCATCTGTGCCTCAACATCAAAAACTCTTTGCTTAAAAATATGAATTGTATCTTCATGTGAAGGATTTAAAGCCTGAGCTGAAAAACCAAATTTTGGAAAGAGCTTAAACAGGTTATTTAACCATGAATTTTCATACCTAGAAACACACTGCTCCTCCAAACAAATCTTGGGCAATCTTTCTTCACTTAAGCTACTTATTCTGCACCAATACTTTACCATTCTTACAAGAATCAAACCTGAAATTGTTTTTGCCCCAAGTTCTGCTCTTATTACATGTGCAGGGGTAGAACGTGAAACTCCCATGATAGCCCTGTAAAATTGTGTTTGAATCTGTTCAATTTTCTTAAGGTTTGCAAAACCCCATATTTCAGCACCATAAATTAACATAGGAATTATCTTAGCTTTAAAAATTTTTAAAATTGGGATTAAAGTGCCTGGGTAACTGTAGTTTAAGAGTTTGTTAACCGATTGTAAACTGGCCCGTGCTTTTAATGTATTTTTCTTTATTTGCGATGCCCAGGATCCAGATGCCTCAAAGTTAATGCCCAGATAGCAGTAACATTTAACCTGCTGTAAGTCTTTAGAATTTATAGACCACTTATGAGTTTTTCTTTTTTGCGAATACCACCACTTTGGATTTATCATTATTAATGCATAAATCATTTTCTTGGCAATAGATATTAAACCTTTTCAAAAGTCTTCTCATACCCACTTGGGTTGTTGATAGCAATATCATATCATCAGCATATAATAATATATTTACTTCTCTGTTTAGAATCTTAGGCATATGATAACTCTGATTGTGTATAAATGGCACCACATCATTTATATAAAAATTAAATAAAAATGGAGATAGGATGCATCCTTGGCGGACCCCCTTATATGTTGGAACAGAGTCTGTCAATGCAAAATTTAAACCTGTTCTCACCTTCAGTGTGGTTTCTGTATACAGTGCTTTGAGCAATAGCAATAATCTTGGATCTATATTTCTCATTGCCAATTTTTCCCAGAGGCGTCCTCTATTTATCGAATCAAATGCTCCACTTAGATCAATAAAGGCTGCAAAAAGCTGCCCCCTTAAAGGTATATTTATTTATTAGGTGTTGT
Source organism: Phrynocephalus forsythii (assembly GCA_029282475.1). Classification (NCBI taxonomy): domain Eukaryota; kingdom Metazoa; phylum Chordata; class Lepidosauria; order Squamata; family Agamidae; genus Phrynocephalus; species Phrynocephalus forsythii. The sequence goes on from JAPFRF010000001.1 coordinate 46,056,722, forward strand.
AATATAAAGCAATTGTCTAGGGTTGAGCGTCCCTTCCTAAAACCTGACTGTTCCTCAACAAAGAAGGAATTTTCTGTTTCCCAGTCCTCTAATTTGTTCAAGAGATGTCTTGCATAAATTTTTGCTGGAATATCAATTAGGCTAATAGGCCTGTAATTACTGGGATCATATTGATTGCCTTTCTTAAATAGTGGGATGATGATACTCATTTTCCAGCCTATAGGTATACAGCCTGTCTTATTTATATGAGTAAACAATCCAGACAATATAGGGGCCCACCAGTCTAAATAGTTCTTAAATAATTCAGGGGTAGGAAATCCTCTCCTGGGGCTTTATTGGTTCTCAGTGTCTGGATAAGCGTTTTAATCTCAAGCATTGTTACAGGTGACCACTGAGGAATTATACTTGGCTCTTCATTTTCTAAAAGTTTGTCAGTCTGCTTTACATCTTTCACTTCCTTAAATAGTTCTCTATAATATAATTCCCATGTGGCAGCTGGGATAGGAATATCCATGACAGACTTTGCCTCATTGATTCTATCAGCCACTAAGTGCCAAAAATGTGTTACATTTATCCCTGTTGCGGCTACTTCTAGCTCTGCCCACATATTTTCCTGATACTGCCTTTTCTTTGATTTAATCAATTGTTTATATTCACGCCTGAGTTTTAACATATTATTATGTGTCTCCTGATCATACATTGTTTGAGTTTTCCTCATCTGTCTCCTCAATACCTTTCTCCGCAATCTGCATTCCCTATCAAACCATGGGGACCTTGTATCTTCTGGTGGCTTTAGATGTGAATCTGCTGTTAAAAAGGTCTTATGTTCTCACAGATTTGATAATATGCTTCCATAGCTGTGTTTATGTTATCATCTGGGGTTAGAATTATATTTCTTAATTTTAAGCAGTAGCTTGAATTTTGAAATTCTGAAATTTTGTTTACTTCCACTTTTTGCCATTTCAGTCTCCTCTCCCCTTGTATAGTTAAATTTTGAGCTAGCCACTTATCATGTGGACTTACTTTCCTCTGGTCTGATTTAGCTTTTACTTCCACTATTATAGGCTGATGATCACTGTCTGACATAGGGTGTACAGTTATGCCAGAGAATAAATGAACCTTTATTCTTGGAACACATACATAATCTAGCACACTCCCTGCCCTTTGGGAAAAATAAGTATATGGATATGGGGAATTGCTATTGTTATTTCCTAATATTTGCATATCAAACATATATAACAGCTTAAACAGGTTTACACCAGCATAATTTATCTTCTCATCCTGGGAATTCCAATATTTTAAATCTAAATCTAAAGTATCTTCATCAAAAATTCCACATTTCTCCGCAATTTTTGACAGGTCATTTCAATTCTTGCATTGAAATCACCCAATATTATAGGCAACGCATTTGGGAATCTTATTCTAAGATCTTCTAACAAAAGTTCCAAATGTAACCATATATCAGGAGCATAATACTGGGATGAGACAGGTGGAATATACACATTTACCAGAATAATCATCAGATCTTGAGTCTGCATCTTAACTGTCAACACATTTTTGTCAGAGGTAAGTGACTCAACCATACTACTCTCCCAACCTAAATCTTGCTTCACAAGAACAGCTAACCCCCCTATGGCTCTTCCTTTCCCATTTATTTTCTGTGCTGGATTTACCCATGCTTTGAAACCTGGCACTACTAGGTTTTCAGTTTCCAGGAGCCATGTTTCTTGAAGTGCTAATATTGAGTAGTTGGATAGAAAAGACTTTACCCTCATATTATTTCCACTTGCCTTCCACCCAGCTATGTTCCATGAAACAATACCGACTGGTATGTTTAATTGTTCTGCTTTGGAATTGTTCCAGGACAAACATTTAATTACAGATCTCTTATGCTGAAAAGTAGGGTGTGGCAAAGCTGTTAATTGAGTAAGAGGAGAAACATTACCAAAGCCATGGGATGAAGTGGGATCTGACTGAGTGGGAGATAACAATCTATCTATTTTAAAATAACTCTGCATGTTAACATCATTTCCTGTGTCACTAGTTGCAATGAGCTCAGCATCACAAAGCTCAGCATCACAGAGTCTCTCTCCAGCACCTTCGCACACAGGGACCACTGGAACATCCTTCCCCTGAAAGCATCTCCCATCTCCATGTCAAACTGAACTGTAATCATATACCATGCCAGGGATGTGGGTCTGACGTCCACAGGAGTTAACTCGACCTGGAAATTCATTGTTCCACCTACTTCTCCTCTTGTTAAATCTTACATTCGTACTCCTTTTGTATATAATGGGACCTGGAGAAGCTTGATCGTGAAGTCTGTAGTTTAAGACTGGCGTTTTGAAGTCACCCCCCCCCCCCGCTCTTTTCTTTTTTGTGAAGAGACGGAGTGAATAGTGAATAGAGGAGAGCGTGGGGGGTGGAAGGGGGATATTTAAAAAAAAAAATCTGGTGTTTGAAGCTACTCTCCCCCTTACCTGATTCTACACTTCCAAAGACTTTTGATTAACAATTGAATTCCCCCTCCCACTTCTTTTTTCTTGCGGAGGACCGGATATCTAGAGGAATTTGAGTGGCGGACAAGGTGGTGTGATTTTACATTTCAAAGGATTTCATCAGAGTCGGCTGGAAAGTTGTTTTTTGGGAACAGTTTAGGAGTTATTATAAATTGGAGCTATTGTTATCTACTTTTTCCTAACTGGATTAGACCTTCTGAAGCGGTTGAAGATTTATATATCTTTTGGACGGGCGAAAACTTTGTTAAACAACTCTTTGTTACAGAGAAGCAATACAAGTGGCTTAGACTGTGAAAAAGCCGAAGAATTGCTTCAATTTTTCTCTCAACTCTTAATTTTTAAAGGTTCCTTTACGGGTCTCATTTTGTTTATTCGATTGCAGTAGAAACGAACTTAAGTTGCTGCGTGTCTTCCTTTGAGGCTTTCTCTGGTTTCAAGGTCATAAGAAAGACACAACAAGATAAGGTCTGTGCTGTGAGCTGGATTAAGAATCTCATTCTTTAGGTTGGAGCGCCATCTGGTGGATTTTAAAAATTATTGTATGGGACACTGGTTAGAAAATTCTTTTTTTTATGTTAGATCGCCATCTGGTGGATTTGGAAAATTATTGCATATAAAATTCAATTTGAATGTTATATTGAATGGGAAAGAGTTTGACTATATAGAAAAATTGATAAAATTTGATAAATTGTTATAAATTTGATATTTGGATAATTTAAAGTTAGAGAGGTTAAAATGAAGTTAGTATAAGTAAATTTAACATCTTTGATGGTAATTGGGTGAATATTAATCAACATCAATTAATGGAGTATTAATAGATTAACTCGATTGGTTGAAGGTTATTGTAGTCTATTGAATGAATTAACTTTAATACGTGCTTAAATTGTGTCCTATTGGAATAGAAGTTAATAAAAATTGTGATGGCAGAGAAGAAGAAAACACCTTTAACACAGAGAAGAGATTCCAGACAAGAGGAGGGTAAAGAATGGGAAGGATTAATGATACATATAAGGAGAGAATTTGAAAAAGTGAACAAAGTATGGATCAGAAGTTGTCAGAACTAAAGGAAGACATGCAGAAACAAATTAAAGAGGCAGTTGGGGAGCTCTCAGCTCAAGTGAAGGATTTAACGGTGAAAACAAAAATATAGAAGCTAAAGTGAAGAAAGTGCAGACAGAGGTTAAACAATGCAGAGAAGAAACAGAGAGGAATAGAACAGGAGTGTCAGAAGTAGAAATTACGCAAAGGAGGATGGTTGAGGAGCTTGCTTTTCTTGAAATGAGACAAAGGCAACAGAATCTTCGTTTCCGTTTGATTCCATGGGAGGAAGGAGAAGATATTAAGGCCAAAGTAATAATGGAATTGGCGAAGTGGCTTGGATGGCAAGAACAGGAAGTAGCTGATGCAATCTCACAAGTGTTCAGAATTGCAGTCAGATCAAAGAAACTGAGAGCGAAGAAGACACCAGGCGACGTTATTGTGTCATTGACATCTATGGCCGTGCGTGATAGAATCCTGAAACATAGTTATGACAATCGGTTTGTGATTGATGGACAACAGATTCTGATATACAAGGAGATTCCGCTTCATTTCTTGAGAAGAAGAGGAAGTTATAAATCTCTGGCAGAAACGCTGAGAAGAAATGGTTTGAGATTTCGCTGGGAGTTCCCAGAAGGTCTATCCTTCATTTACAAGATGAAAAGATTTAAAATAATATCTGAGTCGGAAATAGGTAAATTTCTGAGAAAATATGGAGAAGAGCTTGGGTACAGGAAACCATCGAAAGAGGGTGAAAAATCACCTGAAGAAGAAGAAGAGGAAGAAGAGGAGGAGTTAGAACTCTCTGAGGAGGAAGAAGGTAAAGCGGATTTAGCTATGGCCAATATCTGAATAGAGATTGATAAAAATATATTTAATTTGAAATTTACAATGGCGCTGAGAGTATTGACTTGGAAAGTTAATGGTCTGAATGAAAAGACCAAGAGAAACAGAATTACGCATTTATTGAAGAAAGAAAATCTGGACTTGATTTGCCTGCAAGAAACACATGTTGCAATGAAACATACGAAGATTCTAAAAAACAAAATTTTGGGGCAAGAATTTATATCGTCTGATAAATTGAAGAAAAGAGGAGTGGTGATATATGCAAAACATAAATTGGAACCTAAGTTGATTATGAAAGACGAAGAGGGAAGATTTTTGATGGTACAAATCACTTGGCAATCTGAAAAATTTTTTATTGTAGGCATTTACGCGCCAAATGAAAGGAAATCAGAATTTTACAGAGAGGTAGAACAAAAACTGTTAGATTATATGGATGAAAAACTCTTTCTGATGGGAGATTGTAATGGGGTAATGATGCCAGATTTGGATAGATTTCAGAAAAAGAAAGGTTCAGAAGGGAAATTACCAAAATCTTTTTATGACTTAGTTGAAAATTTTGGATGGACCGATATTTGGAGATTGAGACACCCAATGGAAAAACAGTTTACCTTTTTTCTGAACCGAACCAGAGTTGGGGGAGAATTGATTATATATTTGTCCCTAATGATATCTCATATAGAGTGACAAAAGTGGAAATTTTACCTAAAACGATCTCAGATCATAATGCAATGGTGATGGAAATTAAAACCAAAATGCAAGGATTATACCATTGGAGGCTGAATGAAAGTTTACTGGATGAGACTGAGACTCTGCAGATAGCGAAAAAAACCTTCAGAGACTATTTGAAAAATAACTGGAGAAGAGAAACACCAACAAATGTGGTATGGGATGCTAGTAAGGCTGTTATGCGAGGCCTCTTTATTCAAAGAAATGCGTATCAGAAGAAACAGAAAGAAAAGAAGCAAAATGAGATTTTAAAAGAACTGGTAGAGATAGAGAAGAAACTGGTGGAGAAGCCAAAGGAACAGAAATGGATTCAAAAATTAAAGATGCTTCAAACTCAGTTGTCGATGATTATCAATCAAGAAATTGAGTGGAAGGTAAAGATGATGAGACAAAGAAATTTTGAATCGGCAAATAAAGTAGGGAAATTGTTGGCTTGGCAGCTGAAATGGAAGCAAAAACAAAAGGTTGTGAACAAATTAGTAGTAGACCAAAAATTAGTGGAAGATCCAAGAGAAATTGTAAAGGTGTTTCGGAATTTCTACAGAAATTTATATACGAAGAAAAAGAGAACCCGGAACAAATGGACAGATATTTAAAAAAGAATGGATTGAAAAAAATCTCAACAAACCAAGTGTCGATATTGAGTGAGAAAATTACCCCACATGAAGTACAAAGTGCAATAGAGAGGGCGAAAATTGGAAAATCACCGGGCCCAGATGGTCTGACTGCAAAATATTATAAAAAATTGTCAGAAGAAATGTTACCAATTATGGTGGAGGTTATGAATGAAGTTCTAGAAAAAGGAGTCATACCTAACACCTGGAAAGAGGCGTATATAACACTGATTCCAAAGGAGAACTTAGACACAACAGATGTTAAAAATTATAGGCCCATTTCCCTTTTGAATGGAGACTATAAATTATTTGCCGATGTTTTGGCTAATAGACTAAAAAAGGTTTTAAATGAGTTATTACACAAAGATCAAGCGGGGTTTCTTCCTGGCAGACAGATGAAAGATAACATGAGAAATATAATTGATATAATAGAGTATCTAGAAGTCAGGAAAGAGAAACAAGCTGCTTTGATATTTATTGATGCTGAAAAGGCTTTTGATAATGTCTCCTGGCAATTTATGAAGAAGAATCTGGAAAACATGGGAGTGGGAACAAAGTTTTGGAACGGTGTTAATGCAATATATAAGGAACAGAAAGCTAGTTTACTGATTAATAATGTGATAACAGAAAGTTTCCCGATTGGGAAAGGTACGAGACAAGGGTGCCCATTGTCCCCATTGTTATTTATTACTGTATTGGAAGTATTGTTAGTCAAACTGAGGGACATGGGGACAATTAAAGGTATATGTGTGGGGATAAGGAATATAAATTAAAAGCGTTTGCTGATGATTTAGTTTTGACGTTAGAGAATCCAAAAGAAAGTATTACTGAGGTGATGAAAATAATTGAGGAATTTGGTAATCTAGCCGGTTTCAAACTAAATAAGAATAAGACAAAGGTCTTATTGAAAAATGTAACAAAGAAAGATTGTGAAGAATTTGAAAAATTGTCCAGCCTCTCAGTGGTGAAAAAAGTTAAATATTTGGGAATTAACTTATCTCTTACGAACTTAAATCTCTTTGAGGATAATTATAATATGGTATGGAACTTGATTAAGAGAGATCTGGAAACATGGAATAGATTGAATTTGTCGTTGATGGGAAGAATTTCGGTGATAAAGATGAACGTGCTACCAAGGTTGTTATTTCTATTTCAAATGATCCCAATACTTAGAGGAATAGGCCACTTTAAGGAATGGCAGAAGATATTGTCTAAATTTGTCTGGCAAGGTAAAAGACCGAGAATAAGATTTAAATTGCTAACAGATGCCAAGGAAAGGGAGGATTTGCCATGCCAGACTTGAGATTGTACTACGAAGTGGCCTGCCTCGGTTGGATAAAAGATTGGATTACTTTAGTTGATGAGGATCTATTGGATTTAGAAGGTCATGATAACAGATTTGGTTGGCACGCTTATCTTTGGTATGACAAAGTGAAAGTACATAAAAGTTTTATGAATCATGTAATTAGAAAGTCACTACTTCAGGCCTGGGAACGGTTGAAACCCCTTTTAGAGAGACATACACCGAGATGGTTATCCCGATTGAGGCATTGGCGATCAAGAGGAAAGATAAAGAAGGAGTGGGGATCACCTATGGTGATGTGTTATTCTTTTCAGAAAAGGTCCTAGACTGAAGTCTTATGATATGTTGAAAGAGAAGTTAACGGGTTGGTTTCAGTACCATCAACTAAATGACATTTTTCAGAAAGATAGAAAGGTGTCTGGGTTTGGAGAGAAGGAATCTAAGTTCCAAACCATAATCATGGGCCCAAAAAGAAATTGTTGACTAGATTATATAATTTTTTGTTGGAGTTGAATCTAAAAGATGAACAAGTTAAAGAATGTATGGTAAAATGGGCTATGGATCTGGGTCATAATATTGAGTTAGATGTGTGGGAAAGATTGTGGAAAAAGAATATGAAATTTACCGCATGTACTTTGATAAAAGAAAATCTGTTGAAAATGATCTATAGGTGGTATATTACCCCAACGAAGTTAGCAAAGATGTATAGGATGAAAGATGACCACTGCTGGAAATGTAAAGAGAAACAAGGTGATTTTTATCATATGTGGTGGACTTGTGAGAAAGTGAAAGAGTATTGGGCATTGATATATGATGAACTCAAAAAGATGTTAAAGTGTACATTCCCAAAACGGCCTGAGCTTTTTTTGTTAGGGTTGGTGGATAATGAAATTAAAGGAGCAGACAGGACTCTATTTCTATATGCAACAGCAGCGGCACGAATGCTCCTGGCACAGAATTGGAAGACAACGTATATACCATCTTTGGATGAATGGAGGGCGAAAATATTGGACTTCGCAGAGATGGCCAGACTGACGTGCAGACTGAGGGATCAAGACAACCAGAGGTTCCAAAAAGATTGGCAAAAATTTAAGAACTACATGGAGATTCATTGCAAGGAATTAAAGACTCTTACCGGATTAGGATAGAGCTCGAAGGATTACTACTTATTTTTCAAATCTTTTTATAAGTATATAAAGGGGTTTGTCTGAAAGGAAGGCTAGGAGATGAATAACGCTAAAACCACGGGAAGAACAGAGGGAAGCCAAATTTTAGTGGTAGAATGATTTTGTATTGTTAATGCTTTGAACGTGACTTTTTTTTTTTGTATACTAAAATTTTCTAATAAAAACATATTTAAAAAAAAAAGAGAGAGATGGGCTGGACTTGATGATCCATAATGTCTCTTTCACCACTGAAGTTCAAAGGTGGTGGTGGTGGTGGTGGTGGTTAAAGTTTATTGTGTGTCTGCATGTGAGAAAGATCAACATTTTCTGGTACATTTCAGTGGAGCATGATACAAGTGAAATTGTGTGGTGGAATATTTAGTTTTACAGTTCTATAGGGCGATAAGAATGAGTTCTGAAGACTATGTCATTTGTTAGGGTATGAATTCTTGTTTTATGGGGCAGTGATTGAGAACCAACTGTTGGTAACGAACAGTTTCAGTTTTATATTAATAAACATTTCTAGGATAAAAATTACTCTGATATAGAGATGGAGACAAACCACTTTTTTGGTGCAGCTGGCCAAACAGCTGGTTTGCAGGTCGGCACCCCTCTTCCTCCAACAGGCACCAAGTTGGCAGCAGCAACCAACCTGCCTCTTCTGGGTGCTGCTGCTGAGTGTTCACCCGTCAGAGGAGTCTGGCCACTGGCCACTATTTGGCCAAGAAAGTGAACCTCGTTGAACCAGCTGTTCATGCCCAACTGTACTCTGTTATCATTGTAGGATTGAGCCAGTTACTTAGCAAAATCCAGAACAAAGAGAGTAGATAGAAAATATAATGGGAAGAGAAGTATGAAGTGCACCTCTTTCAGAGGTCTGTACTGTGTTTCCTGGTTGGGCGACGGGTAGTAGTATATATAGAAAAATTATGGAGAAAGCTGCATTCATCATAGGAGCAGAAAGGGAGAGCCCTTGGACTTATCTGGCCTTTAGGCACAGGACTAATTGACTAGTGAGATATCTCTGAGATGTAACATTCAGTCTTCTAAACCTACACTGCCTGTGGGTATTTTCTATCTTTAGGACAAATAGTGAACCCTCAAGCAAAGGGAATCTGATAACCCAAGATGTGCTTGTTAATTTCCTACCTCCACATCTACAACTTCAAGGGAACAAGGAGGCAGTAAACATGACAAGCAGTTTAGTAGAAGTTTTGTTTTTCCAAAATGAGCTGCCTGGAGGCTGTAGAAAGAACTCATATGTGCGGCAGATCAGTATGTTACGGGATATGACTCAATTCTGCATTTATAATTTATAATTGTAGTCTGTGGTGTTTGATATATGATTTGTGTAGTCTGTGCTGTCGGATATATGATTGCATTTTGTGGGTCAGTGCCAAAGGTAAACCCTGATTTCTGTCCTTTCTGCACACTTGAATTCATAGATGCTTTTTAGATACCAAGGGGGCAAGGAATGTAGAAAATGCAGCATTGCCCTCAAGCACTCTGTACATTTTATTTTGTAAAATGCAAATAGAAGTACAGTGAGTACAACTGGGATACAAAAGGTGCTGTATCTGTTGTATGCAAGCTTCTTCAAAGGGTCTTTTTATTAACAATAAATGTGATCCGTGTCAAACAGTACAGCGGGAGAGGGCTACTCATTTAAGGAACTAGTAAAATGCAGTCTGCTGATCTCTTGGAACTAAATGGAGGGATAAAAAAGTTATCTGCTTTTTAAAAACCAGTTCTGCCAAATGATACCTGTTTAAGACAGTAAAGATATTTTGGAAGCACATACAGCAAGACCCCGGTATCCACTGATTCATTATCTACGGTTGGCAGAGGGAAAAATTAAATAATTCAGCAGCCACAAAGCAAACTGTTGTCACAAACAACAGCTGAAAAGCAAGCTATTGTCACAAATAGCATCTGTAAAGCAAGCTACTGTCTCAAAACAGCAGTCATAAAGCAAGCTACTGTCAGAAAACAGCAGTTTGGGGTGGGTGGGCAGGCGTTCTCTCTTACCCATGGTTTTCATTATCCACAGGAAGGCCTGGAACCAATCCCCAGCGGACACTGGGGTCCTACTGTATTACTCCTTTGTTTTGGTTTTAAAATAACATTTTATTTAATGTATGGACCAGCATCTTGGAATGGAAAGAGGTCTGACACAACATCCACAAAGTTCTCTAACATCCTTTTTACCTCACAATTAGATGTGTCTTAATCAGGACATTGGAATCATGGCATCATTGATCAGAAACTCATGCTATTATATACTGTATTATTGTACAACAGAGTAAATCAGCATCCTAAAATTGGGGGACCTCAAACAAAAATTTGAAACTGGACTTTGGTCTAGCACCAAATGTGGTGCCATTGTAAGCAGACAGTCCGTTCTTACTCTGCGTTAAATTTGGGGGAGTTGGGCAATGGGTTTTCAAGTTATGATTCTTTTAAAAGTAAAACTGATTTATTCCACACATAACCCTTTCAGAAATTTGTTATGTACTGTACCATCAAGTTGTAGCCAACTTGCAGTGACCCTTATAGCGCTTTCAAGGTAAGTGATATACTTAAGGAGTGATTTTACCAGTTCCACAACACCAGTGAGCTTTCATGCCTGAACTTGACATAGCAAAGGGCAATCTGAATGTTCATGACACCAGTGGTGGCAGTCATGATGATCCACAGAAGACCCTCTTGTAAAAAACAAACAAACAAACAAACAAACAAACAAACAAACAAACAAACAAATCCCTGGTAACTGCTTTATGTTTGGATGAGGAGTGGTTAACTGATGAAAAAATGGAGTGAGTTTCTTTGTCACTTGGTGAATGGTAGTGAGCACATTCTTGACTGCTGTCATGGATGTCATTAACATTCAGGCTGCCCTTTGCTATATAATGCCTGGCATCATTTTTCCTGCTGGCTGCGTGGGCGTTTTGAAGCAATATCAGGCCATTCTCCTTATGTTTTGAATGATGGATACAGAAGCATGATATCCCAGATTCAGAAACTGGAGGCTTTTTGAAAAGTTGATTTAATTTTACCAGTTGACGTTCACCTCCATTAAGATGTTATTTCTATAAGATCTCAATTAGTAGCTGATTGTGCACTCCAGGGACCACATATTCCTAGGGAACATGCGTATATTTTTGCCGACATTGGACAGTAATTTTAACAACTTTTATCTGAGAAGCTGAAATATAGTTGGGAATTGTCCATCAATGCAGTTAACACTGAGCTTTGGAATTTTTTGTTTGACAAAATAAATTCTCCTTCTCAGAACAACTGCCCCCCTGGGGGTGGTGGAAAAAACTAGAAATATTTTGTAGCTTGGTGCCCACATATTTTAAGTGAGTTACCTCATTTTATGAAGCTTTAACAGCTTAAGTAATATGTGAAAGTGAGAATGTTCATTCCACCTCCCCTTTTCTCTTTGTGTGTGTGTGTGTGGGGGGGAACTGCTTGCATTCCTGTGTTGTTTTTTTGAACAGTTTAGTAAGACCAAGTAGAACAGAATCTAATCACATAAATAAATTGATATGGAAAATGAAATTGCATTTTCAGGTGATTCCTAGAAGAGTTACAGTATATGTAATGGGTCCTCAACCTAAGGCCCCGGGGGCTGGATGCGGCCCCCCAGGGTCCTGAAACCATCCCCCGGGACCATTTGCAGACCTCCCCACCTACCCCCAGCTTCACGAGCAAGCCAGCCACCGCAGCTGCTTATATTGCTAAGGCAGTTCAAAGCGGTGGGCTATGTTGCTTCCCCCACTACCCCCACCCACTGTCCAGATGATCGGCACGCTGGCTAGTGGGGCAGTTCAAAGTGGGAGGGCCACGGCAAGGTCTCCCGCTCCCCCACCCGCCACCTAGATGGTCGGGGCACTGGCTGCAGCCGAGCGGGGCAATTTACAATGGGAGGGCTGCAGCAAGGTCTCCCTCTCCCTCCATGACCTCGAGGCCCTGCCCCTGCTCCTCCCCCACCCTGCCCGCCTGCCTTCCTTGTGTGGATGCCGCCTGTGTTATTGTAGTTGTGAGGAAGGAAAGGGGCAGGCGGAGGCAGTGCCAGCCATCCTTCTGAGCTGGAGCAGCCACGGCAGTGGACCAACAGAGGGATGGACGGCAGGTGACCGAGGTGGAAACAGAGCTACATTCCCACCCACCCAGCTTGGGAGGGGAGGAGGGAGCCCAGCCATGGCTGGAGGCTGAGGCTGCCGCCACCACCACCGGGTTAGAGACCAGCGAGGAGGAGGTGATGGAGAAAGAAGAGAAAGGAAGGGAAGGCACACGGTGGTCCGGGCCTGGTTCCTGGGAGGCTGGCGGGGCTGCATTTGTCCCCGGTTGGTGATGGGCGGGCTAGCGAGCCAACAGAGCACCGGTGAGTGGGCTGCGGGTGGCTTTGGGCAGGCCTTCCTGCATCCCCTCCCTCCTTCCCAGCCCTTGCTCCCTCCCTCCCTCCCTCCCTCCCTCCCTTGCAGCGCACCAAGTCGGGCCGGGCTAGGCCAAAGTAGGAGGTAGCTTTCCCTCTGTGGCACAGTGAGGGTGTGATGGCCAGGGCGCACGGCTGGATCTGCGTGCAGTGGTGCCAGCCTTGCCAGCCTTGCCGCAGCTGCTGCTCCTCATCCTGGGTGGCCACCTAGAAGGTGATGAGGGGCCTGAGCTTGCCTGGCTGTCCCCTCCTTCCTGGTGCAAGGAAGGAAGGAGAGCTGCTCCAGCCGCTGCCACTAGAGGAGGAAGAGGAGGAAGAGGCGCAGCAGAGGGATTCCAGTGGTGGCACCTCAGGGCGGCAATCTGGAGCAGGAGGCATTGCTGGTACCCCGGAGATGCATTGATCATGAGCCGATTGTGGGGGGCTCCGCCCACTTGCCCCTCCCCATTTTTCCATGTTGGCTTTTTTTTGGAGGGTGGACTGTGGTCTGGCCCCCAGTGGTGTCTGGGTGCTTGTAGATCGGCCCGCTCTTTGAAAACTTTGAGGACCCCTGGTATAATTTAAAAAAAAGGGGGGGTAATTCATTGAGGGTTTTTTCTGCTTTAACCAATTAGATGATACTAAAAATACTGATTTTAGGGTGACTGTATTATACCTTTGTGCAGTGCCATTTAAATGTATTACAGTCAAGACTCTTTGTTATATTTATGACCATGCACGGCTGTGAGCGAGGATGACCATTTTGATTTTGCCAGTGTCTTGCAAGGCCACAGACATATGCGGCCCTGCCCGTACTAATCATTTCAGGTGTGAGGTCAATCGGGTTACAGTGGGGCTCTTGAGGTTGGGGAGAAGTGCCATTTGGTATGCTCCTCCCATCCAAACAGTAAATGACCCCTGGTAGTCCGATAATTGTTTCCTCTGATTGTTTGCAGAAGGTCATGGGAAGTAATTTTTTGCTTTTTACAGCTTTCTCATCTCCCTCTGTCAGCGCTGTTCTGTGTTACCTCTCCCCCCCAAAAAAATACTTTCCTTCCTTTGTTCTTCCTAAGGTTTCTCTCTCAAACTGTCTCTTGGATTCTGCAGCTGCTGAAGGCTGTTTTCTCCTAGTTAAACTGAGCATACCAAAAAGAATGCATGCCCTACGACTGGGCCAGAAATATGTGTGACAGCTCTGAAAGGAGAAGGATGGATTGTTCTAGATCAGGCATGTCCAAATATTTTGGACCACATCTCCCACAGTCCCTTTTCATTGGCAATCTAAGCTTAGAATTCTGGGAGTTGTGGTCCAAAACATCAGAAGGGCCAAAGTTTGGACATGCCTGTTCTAGATAGAAGCACTTTTTCTGCCTTATCTAAACCATGTGTCAGTGATCCATGTACCATATCTATATACAGTATACTATTGTGGACAGGCCATGGGGTTCTCGCATGTAGCACTGCTACAGAGGTGAATGGAAAGAAAATCATATATGTTGTCTACCATAACAGTTTCTTGATCTGTATGGAAGCTGACCTGTTGTGTTCCCTTGTTTCTTCAGCAGAGTCAGTTTAGTTGTACTGTAAACCATTTTCTAGTTTGGAAAATTAATTGTTCCTCCTATTTGCTTCCTAGGCTGTATAATAATGATGTTCTGCAAAGTCATTTCCAGCTTAACAATAATCCTATGAATCTTTTTTAACAACCTTCCGTTACATACCCTTGCAAACTAAGGAGTGTAGCTTTTTTATGAGGTCAGTCTGTCTTGTGTTCACTTTTTTCCATTTCCAAGAACCTTCCAGATTTTCCTAGAATTATTGTGGGATTTCCCCCCAGTTTATTTGGTCTTGTCATGGATTGTTCTAAGTACTATAGACTAAGTTTAGTTGTTATAGCCTTTAGTGATATTTCAGCATGTATTTTTTAAATCTAAAACTAGCCTACCAGTTGACAGTCCAAGGTATTTTTAAACCTCTCTAACAACACATTTCAAATGAATTGATTTTCCCCATATTTTTAATGGGCCAAAACCCTGTTGTTTAGTTTAGGAAATCATACAAGAGTGGGCCCATGAGGATTTTGTGAGTCCCTTCATAAGTTGCATTGATTCAAATGGGCCTACTCTAGTTGTAGCTTCAGCATAGTATATCACAGAGTAAACCCATTTGAGTTGGTGGAACCCATGGTGGGATTCACAAAATCCCCATTGATTCCCTGGACCTACTCTACTGCGATGTACTGCAGGCTTTTCCACACTGTCTAGTTTTCACATCCGTACATTGTGTTTGGGAATAGCAACCTGGGGATGATTGTGCCTTTGAGCTCCTGTGGCACACCCTTAGACTTCAAAGTCAGCTCCAGAGATGCAAGCAAAAGAAGGACGATGAAAGTTTCCTGTCTCTCAAAACTAGGAGGACATTCTCCAGGGAGTTAATAATGGCAACTCTGGCCCCTATAAACATGGGATTTGTTTATATCAAGATCACATTTGTAACCAGTCCTAGATAATCATCTGGAGCTATGTAAATGAAATCCACTGGGTGGCAGTATAAACAGATTCTTGTTTGAAGTTATTTGTTTTGCTTCAATTTAACTCAAAGGTTATTTTGAGTTTTATCCATAAATATCCATTTAATTAAAATGGACAACAAAATGTTTCATATAACTTTTTTCTCATCAATTTCCAAAGAGCTACTTTTGGATCAATGTAGTTAATTAGATATTCTCTAACAGAGTATCTGCTGATATATGTCTGAAGAAGTGGATGTGTCCATGAAACGTTATATTAAAATAAGAAAGTTAGTCTTTAAAGTGCCACATGTTTTGTGCCTTTTGTTTTGTTTTTGTTTTTGTTTGATTTTTGCCTGAAATTCTAACAGAAAAAAGTTCTTGTCCACTTTTGTTTAGCTCTAAAATCACTAAGAGTTCCTGTGTTACTTGAGTCTCCAAGTATTTATTTATTTTTATTTATTTTTTACAGCTTATATGCCGCCCACTACCCAAAGGTCTCTGGGAGTTCCTTAAAACAGTTAAGACATTATCAATAAATAATTAAAACAACAGTCTAAAATCATCACTAAAATTGCCATCAAAGGACAAACAATTTAAAAACTTCTAACAGTATTATTCAGTAAAGAGGTTGACCTCAAAATAGATACTTTTTTAAAAAAATATCAAATTGATTTAAATTCTGATTTTTGAAATTTAAATTGTGATTTAACTAAAACCCACCCTGATTTTGGCCTATGAGCAAAGGGGGTGCAGGCTCTCCACCTCTTACGTCTTAGCTCTCACCTGTGAGAAGCCACCTCTGAAGTGAACAGTTTCTAAATGTAGGGATTCTCCATGTAGTTAGAAAAACTGAAAAATAATAGTATCAATTATTTCAAGATACTCCTTGTATAGAGATTGGATTTTTTTTTTTTGCCTCTGATTTAGGTGTGTACCTGGCAAAAGTTGGAAGAGGTGGTGCCAGTGTGGCCCTCTGGTCATAAGTTACAGTTAACCCTTCTGATGGACTGGTGGGCCAGGCTTCTTTGTTATTTTATATCCTAGAATTGAACATTTTTCATTTTGGAAAAATTCAGTGGAATGGTGGAATAAATGTAGGAGGAAATTAAGTCCACCAGTGTCCCCTTTGATTCAAGTAACAGAAATATTTTCCCCAGAATTTAAAAAGCAAGTTAACTAAGATACTGCTAGATAAATGCCAACAGTTTTCCGCTCTTAAGTCAAATTGCTCCTAAGTAGAGCTGCTTGTAAGTAGAGGTGCCACTGTAATGTTGGAGGAATGGTACAGGGAAATACGGAATATGATTATTAATGATAAACTAATGAAAAGGATTGAAAAAAGTAATGGTTTTAATTCAATATGGGATTAATTGTTTGTGTATTTATTTCAAAATGGAAAAGGGTACACATTGAGAAAAGATTCAATGTGTTTCTGAAGAGAAATGGGAATATTGATATTTTAAGGATTTTAAGCATGGATTAAATCCCAAGTGGGTGATGGGTTACACGGTGAAAAAGGGTACAGTTCTGTAAATGGGATTGTTTGTTTCACTTTGTGTTTGCTATTTTGTTTATATATTGTTTTATGTTATTAAAATAATTAGATTAAATAAATAGCCATAGACTCATAGAATAGCAAAGTTGGAAGGGGCCTAACAAGGCCATCAGGTCCAACTCTTTGCTCCATGCAGGAATAAATGTCATCAGCACAGTGTAAGTCTAGCAAATTACTTTTGAGTTTCACAAAAGCAGGAGACAAAATCCTTAAGCTATCCCTATGATTGCCATTCCATATTTCACCCTTCCTATGATGAGTAAGAATTAGTAAAAACGACTGCTTTCTTTTGTACAGGTAATTGTTTCTTCAAATGTGCCGTGTTCTGAATTATTTCTATATCTATGGCCTTTTACCTAAAGTAAAAGTGAGGGATTGGTTCTGGGACCCCCCGTGCATAGCAAAATTCGTGGATAAGAGCAAATGCTCTTATCCACGTTGAAGGTGGTGACAGGGGTAGTGGGGTGCTGGGGCAAAAGCTTTCAGCCCCTGGCCAGCCGCCCTCCTCATCGCCGAGCTTGGCGGCTGCCCTGCGGGGAGGGGGAGGACTTACCACCACTAATGCCGACCAGTCCTCCCCTCTGAAGGGTGGCTGACCAGCATCAGTGGCAGTAAGTTTTCTTTCTTTCTCTTTTTCCCCTCCTCGCTGCTGCTCGGGCCACCCTGTGCCCGCTGATCATCAACTGTGGATAACTGAATCCACGGTTGGTGAATTAGCAGATGAATTGATGTATCAGGGAACTGAGTGCTAAACTATAATGGTTCCCCATACTTGATCTCTTGGTGGTCCCAGCACTCCTTGTGCATCCAATGACTCACTGCTGCATTGCAATATACCTGATGTTAATTGACTGTCTCCTTTGGTGGTGGTTGTGGTGGTGGCGTCGTCGTCGTCATCTCTCCCTCCCCCATTAGAGTGCATGAAATAGGAAGAAGTTGAATACTTCTCTCCCAGGCATCTTTCTTTGGGGCACTTTGTTCCTAAGCCAGAGAAGAAGGATGTAGCTGTAACATTGGGCAGGCAAGCTTCCAAGTCAAGAGAAGGCTTAGGACCCATAATAGCAATTTGTTGTTAGACAGGAGATAAGAAGATTGACGTAAAGGAAATGGAAAATTGATTTGTATTACAGGAAGATTCATGTGATGTAAGCATTGGGATGAGTGTTAACATTTGGAGACAACTCAATAGCCCACTGTGAAGAATTTGCTCAGCATTTTTCAGATAAAATCACTTGGATTTGATCTGACTTGGGTGCCTGAGTTGATGCAGATCCTGTGGATATAACTTTGTCTCCTGCTTGTTCCGTTACAAATGGATATTTTTCAGTCCGTTCATCCTGAGGATGCAGATAAAACCCTTGGAGAGGCGAAAGCCACCACCTTGTGTTGGATCCTTGCCCTTTGTGGCTTGTAAAATCTGCCAGAAAGGGTCTGGCCATGTGGTTAAGAGATGTGATCAAGGCCTCTTTGAAGCAAGGTAGGCTGACAGTGTGCTTAAGGGGAGCAGTTATAAATTTGTACTAAAAAGCCCTCTCTGAACTGTACCATATTAAATAATTACTGGCCTGTCTCTAATGTCCCATTCCCAGGCAATGTACTGAAGGGTGTGGTACATTCCCAACTCCAGCTTTTCCTGGATCAAGCGTATTATCTGAATCCATTGCTGTCTGGCTTCAGGCCTCATTATGGGGGCTGTTTTGATAGATGACCTATGCTGAGAACAAGATAGGGAGAGCGTGTCCCTGTTGCTTCTCCTGGACCTCTCAGTGGCTCTTGATACCACATGGCATCACATGTTTTTTCTTCAGGCACTTAATATATTTATTTACTAGTTACATTGTATTTTGTCAAGTGCTCTATCTGCACATTGTTTTCCTCTGAGTTCAAGCATAAAGGCTTGGTTGGATTTCCCTGAGGTCACCATTTTAGTTCTTACTGATCAGGACAGACAGAAGTCCCTTTTTTGGACTGTTAGGCCTATAATGCCTCAGCTATCATTGCCAGTGTCCTTGCTGGCAAGGGATTTTGGGAACTATAGTATAAAAAGTATAGTATACAAAGTAACTTTTCTAGGCCCAGATTTATGAGAACCACAGTACTAAATGAAAGGTTGTAGGGTAAATTAGTTCTGATTGGATTCTGAAGTGGATGTTGAGTTAATATGCTGCAAGCAAATATCTTCTGTCTTAGGACTCCACTGTGTTTTGTCGTCGTGCATTGAAACTGATCTTCTGTCACATTCTATGTTGTGTACCATCAAGTCACATGTGATTTATGGCAACCTTAATAGACTTTTTGATTTCCATTGTAATGTGGTGGATAAAGTGATGCATTGGGAATCTGGAGAATAAGGTTTGAATCCCCACTTAGCCATGGAAACCCACTGGGATAGTGGAAATGGTAAAACCACTCCTTAAAATATCTAGTTTACCTTGAAAACCCTACTAGGGTTGCCTTAAGTAGGCTCCGACATGACACCAGAGAACGAACACACACACACACACACACACACACACACACACACACACACACACACACACACACACACACACACACACACACACACACACACACACACTTTTCAGGTACAGTGGTACCTCTGATAAAGAATTTAATTCATTCTCCGAAGCAATTTCTTATCCGAAGCAATTCATTATCAGAAAAACAGTTTCCCATTGAAATGAATGAGAAACCAATTAATCCGTTCTGGGGGTCTGAAAAAAGGCAAAAAGCTATTTTTTCAGACCTCTTTATAAAGTGCACTTTAAAGGCTTGCAGTGCTGGAGCCCCCCCCCGAAACACCCCACCCCCTGCAGTGCAATGCAAACATGGACAAAAGAATCCAGGAAGATATCCCAGCCTTTTCCCACCAATAAAACCAAGCTCAAAAAAACAAAAAACAAAAACAAAAAAACCACACCTGGTCGTTCCCACCAAAGACACAGAAAAAAAGCCAGGAGGATTGTCTGCAAACCCCTCCTCATCTCGCCCTCCATTTTGCAATAGAAAGCAATGGAAACAGACAGAAAAAGCCAGGAGGATTCTCTGCAAACCCCTCCTCAGCTCACCCTTGCAATGGAAAGTAATGCAAATGGACAAAAAAAAACCCACAAGGAAACCTCAGCTCCCTACCTTTCCAAGTTCAAAAGGTCCAAATTCTTCAGCAAAAGATGTCTGGAATGGCTCCAAAACACCATGGGGGAAAAAGCTCTAACCCCTCCCACTCCTCCACAAACTATGGGGGGTGCAATGCATCCTGAGTATACTTTTTTTTGCAAGACATGGTGAAACATTCATTATCCGAGCCACCCCATATGGAACATTCATTATCTGAGGCAGCCCTATACCCGGAAATTTCCATTCACTATCTGAAACATTAGTTATCAGAGGCATTCGTTATCTGTATTTCTGTACGTGAGATATTTTCTGCCCATTACTGCACCTCAGAGGGTTAGCCCCTCCCCCTAGTTTTGCCTCACAATAATGGATCACAAAACACCAGTCACTTGTACTTCATTCCAGTGTGAACATGGATGACTCACAGATACACAGCTTTATATCTCTTGAAGGTTAATTGAGTGATTGGTTCTGGACAGATGCTCTGTATTCCATCAGTGGGGGTTAGAGAAAGTATAGGATGTTATCACTAAATATATACAGTATGTGTCTGTGCCAATCTGCCCATTTCCTGTCTTGTCTCACAGTATCATTTACCCTGATTAGGGGGTCTAGGAGCATTGAGTGGGCAGAAACAGGCATTGTAAATGCGGTTTGTATCTGTTTCCCCACATACACATAACGTACACTGCATTTCAAAAGAGCCATTCCTATGAAGAATGAACGGTACCCCAAATGAATGTGAAAAATGAAAAGAATGTGTTTCTCTGTTGGGAGTATGGGTGGATGTATGAGATGGGAGTGAAGGATCTCTGCTGCTTTTGCCGTACTAGTTCTTTAACAGAATCGGAACAAGGAATTAACATGAGCTGCAAAAATTACAAATAATGTAATTAGATCAGAAGAGCCAAGAATCCATTCCCTTTCCAAAGTTTCACAGGGTATTTTATTTATTTATTTATTTTTCAATATTTTTACCCCACCTTTCTCCTTGGGAAAGGACCCAAGGTGGCTTACAATAAAGAGGGACAATATACAGCCCAGAACATTCAAAACATATTCAAGTTAAGAACAGGGAATTAGAAGAGGCAACTTACAACATTACAAGGTAACATTTAAGATACCAAGAACACACAAAAAGAAAAAAAAATCTATTATGAGGGACAGAAACTGTCATGGAAAACACAGGTGCTCTTATGAGATCAGTCAATGCAGTCATGCATGATAATCCGTCTAAAAGTCACATATGGTAATAGAGACAGCTTACTTGAAGAGGAAGGTTTTTGCCCACTTCCAGAAAGACAGCAGAGATTAGGCAGCCCTGGCCTCCAGCGGGGGTGGGGGGCAAAGTCTGGGAGCAGCAACAGAGAAGGCCCTTTCATGTGTTCTCATCAGACCCACTTGTGAAGGTGATGGGATCGAGAGAAAGTCCTCTCCCCGATGACCTTAGCTCTCGAGCCAGTTCATACTGCGAGATTCGATCTTTGCGGTAGCTTGGACCCAGTCCATTTAATGCTTTGTAGGTTAGGTCAGCACCTTGAATTGTGCCCAATAGTGATTGGCAGCCAGTGGAGCTGCTTTCGTAGGGGTGTAATGTAATCTCTGTAACCTGCCCCAGTCAGCAATCTGGCCGCAGCATTTTGGACCAGATGAAGTTTCCTAAAACTTTGCATCAACAGCATAGAGTGCATTACAGTAGTCCAGCCGTGATGTCACTAGGGCATGTACCATCATGGTCAGAGCAGGTTTCTCAAGAAAGAGGTGTAACTGCTGTACTAATTTTAATTTGGCAAATGCACTTCTGGCCACAGCTGTGATCTGGGCATCTCAGTTCAGGGATGAGTCTGGTGTACCAGGACAAATCACATGAAATCTTTTCCTCAGCATTGTGTTATCTGCATATTCTGTGATCATCTTGGCTTGTGGGTGTTGGTTTCTTGTGTAGCCTCTGTCAGGTTACTATTTTGTGCTTGCATCTACAGCTGAGTACCTCTGAATAGGTCCTGGTTGCTTCTGTTTTGTGAATTTAGCATTTCATTGACCGTTTAGGTGAGGTAAGTGCCTTGAAACTCCTAAATCTACCCATGTTCAGTAATGGTTACTGTGGTTCCATTCTCCTTGAATTATTTATTAATTAATTGAAGAGGGCAAATAACAGGTTCTATGCTAGGCTAGATGGTTTATACTATTTATACCTGGGAAGATCTATGAGACTGAACAAACTGGAATCCCATTTGCTCATGAAAGTCTTGGCCATTTAATTTAATTGAGGAAACATACCTGTATGTGTACGTTCTGTACTGGGGTTTTGAGTAGGAAGTATTTGTATTTAGGAGCTTCTTGTGTGCAATGAAGCAAAGGGTTCTCAGGGGAGCAGGCTATATTTAAATGTCTCAAAAGATTAGTTCCTTTCATTTGGTCTTTGAAGTGAGTGAGCTTGCTGGATTGTTCTCGGCAAACTTCATATATCTATTCAACTGCTCTTTATTAATTTCATTAGCTAAATTCATTTAACAAAAGCAGTCTTGAAGCACTGTATAAGTGAGGGTGCAAAACTTAGTGCTGTTGTTTATTGTTGTTGTTGTTGTTGTTGTTGTTGTTGTCGTCATCATCATTGTCCAATTTTCTCTTAAATGCTTCCAGCATTGGAACACTCATCACCTGCATTCCATTGTTGTACTGCTTGAACAGTTAGGAAGTTTTTCCTGATATTCAGCCTAAACATTCCCAGTAGATTTAGTTTATTATTACAAGTCCTGCACTCTGGAACGATTGAGAACAGATCCTACCCCTCTTCTGTTTTACTACTTTTCAAGTACAAGGGTACCTTGTAAGATGAATTTAATTTGTTCTATGGGTCAATTTGTTTTATGAAAAAAAAGTCTTAAGAGGCACAGTTTCCATTAGTAATGCATTGAAAACCAATTAATCTGTTCCAGAGGAACGAATTACATTGGTTTTCAGTGCATTCCTATGGGAACGCTGTCCCAACCCCCCCGTCAATCAACCAGCAGTGGAAGGCTGTTCCCCACAGCCCTTGACAAACAGCTGATTTTGATGCCTGTCATAATCAGCTGTCTGTCGAGGGCTGCGTGGAGAAGCCTTCCACTGTTCCAAAAATGAACCAAATCCATGACATCAAGCTCCAAAATGGATTTTTCATTGGTTGATTTGACATGGAACAGCCCTCCAGGATTCCCAGCAAGTTGCTCCCTTAATCAGCAAGAATCTAGAACTATGGTTTGAATTTGGCACACTTACTCTTTTGTTTCTGGAAGCCAAAAACTGAGTTCAGACATAATGATAAACCTTTTCTTCCTAGTGAGATCTTGGTTACTGAATGCAGTCTCACCTGTGAGAGGAACCCAGTGATTGATCACTCTGTAGCAACACACTTCCTCATGTACCAGCGGGCATGTTTCTTGAGCTTTATGCCCAATCATTTTGTGCATTACTGGCCAACAACAAAAGGGGAAGGGCTCACACTTTTGTTTTAGGGCCCTCCCAGTGATCAGTAAATGCCAATTCTTCTATGTTCTTGGAAAGCAGAACTTATTCATTAATAGACATGAGAAGTTAATATTGGTTAATGTACTAATAATAGTACAAAAAGTATTATTATTATAATGTGACCTTTCTTGGAACTGTGGTACATTTTGTACATATTATAAATAGGTGGCATTCAAAGGTATTTTCAGCTAATTAGTTGATGTTAGTAAGGTCACGTAAATCAGATATCTACCTCAATATCTAGAGCCACTAGCTGCATTTTCTATTCTAGTCCCCCCAACTGTTTACAAATATCTGAAGGAATATGGTGGAAAAGGACTTTACTTTCTTTATGTAACATTAAATCTGTACTAGAATCATTTCAGAGTATTAACAGAAAAGTGAATAGACTAATTATTGGCTTAAGGACTAAAAGAAACTACTTGCGTAGACTGTTAAATCTAGCTAGTAATTAACTGTGTAAATACCGAACTCAAGGGATTTCATTGTTGTTTCTCTTAACTGTATAAATATTCAGTTAACTAAAATAAATACGGTCTTTCTGTTTAGCAGGGTCATTCAGGTTCCTAGAATAGGAGACTTCAGCTGTTAAGAGACTTGCCTTAAGATCTTTTATTTAGGCAGTATATGTAATTAATTCCAGCTTCAACACAGTGTTGGGGCTAGATGGATATCATTGGTAGAATGGTGGACCTAAAGCCCAAGGTATATTTGAATTCTCCAATACCATCTTCAGTTTCTTATTAACTTACCAGTGCATATCTTTGTAGTTGATGTAGCTTGAAGCCAGAAGGGCAGAGGCATAGACGGAACCAACCCAACCAGGGCTATAGGGACACACCATTTCATGGGTGAACCTCATGGAAGGAAGCACTGGCTTCACATGTATTGGGTAGGGATGCACATCTGGCTGTGATGGCTGTAGAACATATTCAAGGCTTCAGTGTTTCAAATCAAAGACTGGACCAATCCTCAGAAAACTCAAGACACACATGATCTATTGTAAGCTGCCCAGAGATCTTTGGGTAGTGGGTGGCATAAATAAATAAATAAATAAATAAATAAATAAATAAATAAATAAAAAATGGATGAGGCAGGTGACCTAGGGTCCTCCAGATTTTTGGAGTAATTAACCACAACTAGCATGGCTAATGATTGAGGATTCAGTGGCCCAAAACCTCTTACATAACTGAATTTTGGAGACCAATTACTCCAGTTTAAGGCAATCCATATGCCTTGTCTGCTGCAAGCTGAGTCAAACACCTCAGTATGCAGCTTGTAATATCTGCAGTGATTTCTTAATTTGGGGCAATTTGCCCTCAAAGGTTAGGGTGTTTGTGCTAAACTGGCATAACTAAGATTTGGGCCTGTATGATGAGCCTGAAGCAGAAACCACAGGAGATGCTGAGGGAGTGCCATCCTCAGCTCAAGAGAGTAGCAATGAGATGGCATTAATAACCCCAACTGAATGGATGGAATCTTGGAATAGGATGAGTGAAAGATAAAAAGAGTTGAGAAAAGACCTAACAGTAAGAGGCATTGGTAGGGCAGAAAAGGAGAAGAACATAAAAGGGCAGGAGAGGGAGGCGAAAGGAGTCTTAAGTGAAGTCAGGGGAGAGGGTTCCTGAATGGTGTAAGAAGAGAAAAAGCCTGATGAGAAAGGTTGGGAAGTCATCGTAAAAGAAGATCCATGGATTGGGGAACAGGGAGAGTTCAAAGTGGTAAAGAGGTGGCAGAGCAGAAATGGAGGAGTAAACCCCTCCTGATATGGGAGAGATGGGGAAAAAAGAGAGAGGTCCACAACCACGAGAATAGAACGTGTCAAGAACCCCTTGGGAGATCACGTGGGGCAGGTCCCTTCAAGTCCCAAATATGTCCATCCCCTTGGAAGAAGGTATGAGAACCCTTGGGTGGATGGGTATTTTATCTTCAGCAGCTTTGGACAAAAAGGGAGAAACTAAGAAATCGGACCAGAAAGTATTGTAGGAAAAGTAATAGATAGTCCCACTCCCAAGCCTATTGCTTAATTACTTTAAAGTTGAAGCAGAAGTGTCTTTGAAGAAAGAGACCTTCCAAGTCAAAACACCTGATTTGACAAAACTGTTAGAAATAAAACATTCACCTGTGCTGAAGGGAGAAGTATCCCCATCTCTTGTGGTGAGGAGCTCTATGGAGAAGGCGGCAGACACAGCGATTGGTCACAGCCTGGGAATTGTACCCAAAGAATCATTAGGTTGTCTATCCTAGGTTTATATAGTCTGATTTTATTTGTGTGTCTGATATGAAAACAACTGTAGAGATTGATTCTGTATATGTTTATTAGGAAACCAGATGTACTGCTTATAGTGACACTTGCTCTGGGGGATGAATAGGTAGGACAGAAATAAATGCCTTTGCACTGCAAAGCTGGAAGGGATCCTATGGATTATTGAGTCCAGGCCCTTTCAAGGAGGCGCAGTGGGGAATCAAACTCCCAGCCTCCGGCTCCACAGCCAGAGAGACCTAAGCCTCTGAGCTACCCAGCCCTCACCCTCTCTCACGGAACCAAAGGGAGCACACCGTTTATAAAAATCTCCCTTTCTGCATGAACTAAACTGCTTTGCAATTTTTTAAATGAAAAAAAAAAGTGAATCTGAAATTATCGTTGTTTCCCCAGACATGCATCATTACACCTTCTGAGAGCATTGTTTGTAAAACAAATCAGCCTGTGGGCATTTTCATCCACTGTTCAGCCAGTCTTCTGCTTATAGTTGTTACTCGGAGCAACTGAAAATTGAAACGTGCGTTAAAGGCCAAGGGCAAACAGACTCTGACAGATGTTGACCCCATCCAAAACTCGTTGCACCAGTAGACCTGGAAACCTTGGTAACAGGCTGAACCACTTTCTCCGTGGATGTGTTATGCACCTGGAATTGCAAAGAGGGAGCAAACGTGTCTTGCTGTGTTGCGTGTTGCAGTACTCATGCCCCCTGGTGCTCCAGCATCTTGGCTTCTTCTGCACATTCACTCCTCTTTCTGTCTGTCTTGCTTGCATTTTATCCCTGCTTAGACCAAAATGTGTCTGCCAAGATTATCTCCTCTCTTTTTTGCTATAAATAAGTCTCAGGTTGGCTCTTATGTTACATCTCACTTTAAAGTCATTAATTTAAGGTTCTTCATCTTTTGTCCTTGACTTTTTCTTCCCTTCCCTTCCTTTTCCTGTCTCCTGTTCTAGACTGCCTGCAAGCTCATCTGCTTTTGTTCTCCTTTCTCTGCTACCCCCATTCCTGCTTTCCAATAATGTGTTTCATGGACTTCAAACAGCACCATTTTTTATGTTTGTCAAGACAGTTCCTTGTCCTCTTACATATCCGTTTTGACCTTCCAGCTGTGTATAGACAGATATAAGCATTCACCGACTGAGATGGTACATTGCTCATATATAGATATATCAGCATTCCATGGGAGGGGTATTTTTTGTCTGAAATAATTGGAATATCCAAATACAGCCACATTGTCCGACAAATAGGTGATATGAGTTCTGTGTGAACAGAGTTCTCAGAATCTGAACACGGAACTGAATTTTAATGATTCTGTGAATACTGTATATACTCGAATATAAGCCTAGTTTTTCAGCCCTAATTTTGGGCCAAAAAAGGGGTCCCCGGCTTATATTCGGGTTAATATTTTTAGCCACTGAGGCAAGTTTGGATCGGTGGCTAAAAGTCATTTTAAACATTGTGCGCCACTTCTCCTTACCCCCCCCCATGTTTAAAATGACTTTTAGCCACCAGTGGCTAAAAGTCATTTTAAACATCACACACACACACAGCTCACAAAAGAGCAGTTGCCAGGCCCTGCTGCATTTTCCATCCTAGGCATATACTTGAGTCAATAAATTTTCCCAGTTTTTTTGGGTTTAAATTAGGGGCCCGACTTATACTCGGGTCGACTTATACTCGAGTATATACAGTATATAAAATTGTGATGTGATGACAGGCCATAAGGCCATCTAATCTTCCCATCATGCTTACCTTTTAGATTCTATTAACTTGAAATACCTGGAGTTCAACTTGGAATAGTCCAAATGGGTCTATTCCACAAATGTTTGCTCCCCCCATAATTAGCTCCTGTTAGTAAATATAATATTTGAAATTAATTAATTTCATAAAGGTTTGCATATTTTCTGGTGCTTTGCAGTGCCAAGATAATCTATCCATCTCCCCCTTTCCAGAACAGTTGTATTCATTCTTACTCATACAATAGTAGCGCCAAACCTAATCTTTGCTTGGCATTTGTTCAGATTGTGTACACAGAGAGAGGAAGAGGAGGAGGAGGAGATTTTTTTTGAGCAAAATGCCTTCCCAATAATAGAAATGCCAATAGTATAATTAAAATAATATCAATAACAAAACTAAAAAGAGCAGTCTAAAACATATAGCCCTGTCAGCCCAGATAAAACATTAAAGATAGCCCATAAAAGCAATTAAATAACTAAATATTCAGCAAAGGATATTATTCAGAGGAAAATAGAATGGATTTCCAAGAACTTTAAAAAGCCAGTAAAGAGGAGGTCAGGATGAAAAAGCCCTGCCTTATACTATCATTGATGCTGTTTGCAAGCTGTATACAGTACTTATATAATTAATCTCATATGAAGAGAGATTTGTGTTCAGAAAAGCAGATATTTCTATAACTACCATCCCCAAGCTTTAAACATTTAAACACAATCTATCTAGTTGTTTTGATTTTTGTTTTTCAGTATGAGCTACAGTAAATTCTTAAAGCTGCTTATTGTAGTGAATTAGCTGGAGAAGGTACTTCAGGATTAGTGATTATACAGAGTGGTATATGTGCTATCAAGGTTGTTTTGGTCCAGGAGTGGCATTATAAATAGGGAGGCTTAATGATGTAATCAGCTGAAGAGGAATGGAGGCATCCAAATATACAACCTCTCTTGTATGCTTTAGGTAAGTGATCTATGATATTTAAGCGGTGGTGGTGGTGGTGGTGGTGGTGAAGAAACAACATGTAGTAAAATTGGGGTAAGATGAGTGTTTTGAGGCATTGTGATAAAGCCATAAAAGTAAAGTAAAAAGTAATTGTAGAATTGAACTAGAATATCACCATGTTAAGTGTAGTGTTGTCATTGGCAATGAAGATAGATTTATGTCACTATATATGCTAAGTAACTGGAAAGGTCTGGTGTCACAGCACATTTTATGTAGTACTCGGTCAGTAAATGACAGTGGTAGAGTGTGCCTGTGTTTTAATCTGTGCTTTGTTGTAGTTTATTGCTAATTTATACTGGGGAAACTCCATGACAAGCGATAATTGTTACTTAAACTGCTGGCAGCCTTTTGCATAATTTATTTTGTAATCCCTTCTAAAAAAAGACATATCCCTGGCTCTTCTTGAAAGCTGCTTCTTTTTGGATCTTTAAATATATTTTCAGCAAACTTCTCAGACAAGAGTCACTGTCCATGATTCATCAGTGGGATTAAGAGAGTTTAATGGCATGCTGGATTATAGCCATGGATTACAAATGAATTGTCTTCAGATATTCTCCTATACTGAAGTTTTGACTTGTTTTTTTTTCTAGAGTTTAATTAATGCTAGTGTTGGAGAAGAAGCAATTTTGAAGTATGATGCTGATTGATTCTATATTTATTTGTGGCATTATTTAAAATATTTCTGTCCCACCTTTCTCCCTGGAAGGACCTAAGGCGACAACTATTTCTTAGTTGCCTAATACCCGTGTTTTCCCCAAAATAAGACACTGTCTTATATTTATTTTTTCTCAAGAAAATAAACTAGGACTTATTATCAGGGGATGTCTTAATTTCAGGCAATCTTCCCTCCGTCTCTCCCTCCCCCAATTGGGAGATGGAGCACAGGTGTCAAGTTTTATCCGGTGCTGCCTGGGACAGGAGGTGCAACATGCGTGTGCATGCTAATGCACATGTGCTAGCACATGCACACACAAAAACCAGAGCCAAACATGCACGCACATGCATGCCTCTTTCCACTCCCATTGCCAGCATCCAGCTGGGATCACTGCTCAGCCACTGTCCTCAACAACAGCAGCAACAGCAGTCACCACCAATGTTTTGTTTATTTATTTATTTATTTATTTTTGCGAAGGGCCCAGGCGGCGACACACTGCCTGAGGTGGGTGGGGGTGAGGTGGGTGGAGGGGACGGCAGCAGCTCGGTCCCCCTGGGGCATCGCTGGCTGAGAGGCAACACACCCGCGCTCCCACTCAGCGCCCTACGGAGACAGGAGGACGACAAAAGAGAGAGAGGCAGCAAGGCAGGCAATGCTCCGTCCTGGGTTCGAGGGGCGAGCAAGGGGGCAGCGGCGAAGGAGTGAGCGACAGGCAAGTTCACCACGCCCATCACTAGGTCTTATTATTGGGGTAGTGTTTATATTTAACAAATGCATTAAAATACTGCTAGGGCTTATTTTTGGGTAGGTCTTATTTTCGGGGAAACAGGGCAATACATAAATGAAGATGTAGCAAACATGGTGCATTGAAACCTGGCATGTTGCTTTTTGTGGACTGATAAACAATAATAATCGTGTACTGTCAAATCAATCTTGACTTATGGTGATCCTTTCCAGGGTTTTCTATATAGAGAGTATACAAACTTGGTTGACTCTTCATAAGCTGATTCAGGAAGTGTCCAAGTACCACGGAATCGGACTTTCCATTTCTGCTGGATTCCAATGTTCTGCCGAAAGAAGTCCAGCACTGGATACTTTGTTTGATGATTGGCCCTGGAAATATTTAGTCAGAAGGTTGTTAACTAGTTCAGTAATATCTCATGGCAAGTTGCATGTGCATAAGACCGTGCAAGAGTTGCAATTTCCTGAAAAGTTGTTTTTATATTCTTCCTAGACAGCCCCAATACTTCAGGAGAAATAGTGAAATATAGTGAAATATAGGGATATATAGTTTTTTCGGGAAATATGAGATATATTTTCCCGAAATATTTCAGAACTGAGGATTTAATAGATTAATCTCTCCTTTCATTCTCTCTCTTGGGTGACATTTTCCAAACTAAAAATATTATTTTCTTTTCATCCATGCTTATATTTATAAAAAAAAACAAGTATACCCATGGAAAGAATATAAGTGAATGATGAACAAATATGTTAGTAACGAGAGTGATTCTTCCTTCTAAATATACATGTTCTGCAGCATTTACAGACTGATGTCATAATTTATCAAAAATCTTACCATAATGAGAAAATAACTTTGCTAAAGAAACACCCAGCTCCTAACAATTTTAACAAAGGCTAGTTCTTAAAATAACTCGGGTGTAGAGTTCTCTACAATTAGACTATTCTATATCTTGCTTGTGTCTTTGTTTCAGAGTCAATATATTCTCACAGGAATAGCTGATCCTTAGTATAATATCAGCACAAGTTTCGTACCACTCCCTTTTACTTGAAAAGGCAAAAGAAAAGAGGTCAGAGTGCAATATGAACTGAAGCTGCTAATTTTGTGAACTAATCAGTAGCACCCCAAGCTTTAAAAACAACCTATATTCTCATTTAATAAGGATATGCAGTGGTACCTTGTAGAGATGGGCACCAAACGAAAAACAAAACACTGTTTCACATTTTGTTAGGTAACAAATTGTTTCATCATGAAACAATATAAACCATTTCAATACGGACCGGACTGAACCACCTTTTTTGGTTCGGGAAACAAAATGGAGGATCTTCCTCAAGCTCGTCCCTGTAAGCCAGGCATGTCCAAACTTCGGACCTACAGATATTTTGGACCACAACTCCCACAGTTCTTTGCCATTGCAAATGCAGTCTTGGAATTCTGGGAGTTGTGGTCCAAAACATCAGGAGGGCTGAAGTTTGGACATGCCTGCTGTAAGCCCTTCAAGTTTGGAGTTCAGGGGGCCGAGTTATTCAACTGTAAAGAGGGTCCCCCCAGCTGTAATTGAAAAAGTGCTGTCCACATGCCATGATAGCAGTAGGTCAATTTATTACTTCCCCTTGCTTAACCCCTATATTGCCAGTGCACGCCGTACAACAGTTTTGCTATTAGCTAGGGGGACCCTCTTTGCAGTTGAATAACTCAGCCCCCTGAACCCCAAACCTCTCCAAATTATGGTTGTGTGTATCCCATTGTAGATACATGGCTGTGATCCTTTATGTACTCGAAAATAGGGATCACAGCCATGTATTGACATGGAAATGGCAGGGTAGCTTCTTTGGACTCTTCCCTGTAAGCTTCCCAAATTTGAAGAGGTTTGGGGCTGAGTTATTAAACTCCAAAGGGGGTCCCCGCTTGAGGAAGCTCCCCCCTGTGGGGGAGCTATTAGTGGCTTCCCGATTCAGTTAGACATGATATTCTCCTGGGGGACCCCCTTTGGAGATTAATAACTCAGCCCCATGAACTCTAAACCTCTCCAAATGTGGGGGGCTTACCGGGAGGGTCCAAAGAAACTACCCTGCGATTTTCGTGCCTCTAGCACCCAGAGGAGCCATTAACAAATGATTTCGTTTCATTTTGTTCCAAAAAAATTTAAAAAAATTAGTAACAAAATGAGATAACTGTATTTTCATTTCTTGCCCATCTCTACTACCTCACTTTAAGTAACTAATCCATTATCCACAATGTTAAGTAAAGCGGATCCAGGGGGGGTGCAGTGCACTGCAATGCATCCTGGGAAACAAAGTCCTTCAGAAAAATGTGTAAAGTGGGTTTTTATGTTAAAATTGCATAAAGTGGGTGCATTATTTCCCAAGGACCTCCTTACATCCTGTGGAAATTGTGTAAAACAGAACGTTTGTAAAGCTGTGTACCATTGTATATAAAGAGATTGTTGAAACTTCGGCTGGAGATGGGCACGAAGCACTGTTTCGGATGTTTGGTGTGGGTCATTTCCTGCCTGAACAGCAAATCCTAGTCAATAATGTGTTGGGACTTTCTCCCCATACCTACCTCAGCCTTCCTTTCAACCTGAAAAGCAGCCCTACAGAGTTTCTTAGCCCTCCACATCAGATTTTGAGAGTGCACCAGAGCCTGGCAGGGAGAGGGGGTAGAGACTTTGCTACCATTCTAGTTGTACTGACAAAAGCAATTTTGTCATTAGAGCAACCATATTGGCTTTTGGTCAACATGAAAAATAATCTTTTGCAAGTCTCTCTTTAATTATATGTGATCAGAAATGGCAGATTGGTTGTCTCCATGACACTTACTATTTCATGTGCAGCTGATCTGCAGTAGTAATGAATAAGTTCAAATTCTATACTATCTGTCCAGCTACCAAGGACACTCTGTGTAGTTCACAAGATAGTTAAACGAAAAATAACACTTTTAAATAAAATTCACAAAAACATAATAATGATACAGAAAATCAAATTAAATATCAGTTCACTTAAAAAAGAGGAGTGCTTTAAAACAATTAATAAAAATAAGATGCATAGCAGATAATGTAAGCGCTGAAAGAACCATTGTGCTCTGTTGATGTAATATCTGGAAATGCCTGTCTTGAAAGACATGTTTTCAGAAACATCTTAAACATTCCCAGTGAAGGGCCCAGGTAAATTATTAAGCACCTGCAGGGACCTGCATTCTATGTTAGTCCGCTTGTACTTGTACTGTACATAGTTTTACCAAGCCAGACCTGGAAGACCAATAGTATTTAGTAGAATTTCACCTCAGTTTGTTGAGCTGATGAATGGCAGAAGAAGAGCATTGTTAATTTTTTCTGAAGTCTCCAATGGAAGTGTTTTGTCATCCCCCCCCCAAATATTTCTTTGTGTTTGGGTGGTCTAACATTTATTATTCTGGAAGTAGAATGGGACCACCCAAAAACCAAGTAATGTGGGGGTTGTTTTTGTTTTGTTTCTCTTTACTTTTGTACACTCCCCTGATAGAAAGAAGTATGAACCCACCCACTACTCTAGAATGACCTGTGCTCTGTGGTTTCCGGATGCCAATAATTTTGAGGGCGGTAACATAATGAAGATTAGTAGCTGACGAGAAGGTGAATGCATGTGAGTGGACAACTGATGAGGTGGATGGACATTGGGAAGAACTCCCTCTACTCTACAAGGAAGTTTCAACAGGGAACAAAGGGAAAAGAGCTCCTTTCTCTCTTGATATCCTTTCTTCCCATATTGGCCTAGCAATGAGGGTCCAGGGTAGAGGTTTCAAGTAGCCTGTAAATCAAACCCTGGGGACTTTTAAACACAGGGAAGTTTCACTGCTTTTTCTGTCTCTGCAGAAGCCTCACTTTCCCCCAATAAATGCCTCTCATACACTGAGTCTCAGAACCTGGATGCTGGTCTGCTCCATAATGTACTTACTGGTGAAGGGGCGGAGATGGGGAGAGAAGATTCCCCCCCCCCTTCCACTCTGTCTTGCTTTGTGTTCTCTGGATCAGAACACCTCCTTTTTAGGAGCTGGGGGACACATGGCACCGTTTTATTGCATATTCCTTCTTTCTTTCATTGTGATGTGGAGCTGCGATATATTGAAATATAAATCTGTCCTAGACTTATATTTTATATACATTTGATGGCCGATTTTACTTCTGTCTTTACAGTTTCTGATGTCCCCCCTTCTGTATATTACTATGGAAGATGTGGTTGAGATACTTATATATGTGTTCAGTCCGACTTACATCTAATTGTTAGGATCAAGCAGGTAAAAACCATTGGCTGGAATCTTGTTGGTGTAAATAATGGGCAATGATGTTATCAGCTCACAACATTAACCTTTAGTTGTTTTTTTAAACTTAAAGCTTCTTATAAACACCTCCCCCAATCCCATTTGAGCTGGGGAAATCTTTGGGAGCCTCAGAACACCAAGGGTTTGGGGAGAGCCCTTCATATATGAAAATCATCACCACTACCTGTGGGATCCACTGCCAGCAGTTGGGGCAGCTATTTTTGGATATTAAAGATTCCTCTGCATCCCAAGCCCCCAGAAGCTGCAGCCAGCATGGCCAAGGCTAAGGTAATGTAGGAGTTGCTGCTAAAAAAATATCTGGAAGACCATATGTTTTGCCTCCCATAATTTAGTGCAGTGCTTACTCTTGTTGTGTGTTGGGCATACAGTGGTACCCCAACTTAAGAGCAGCTCAACTTAAGAGCAATTCGGCTTAAGAGCGGAGAACTTGGCATTTTTAACTGCTGTCTTACAAATTTTAGATATGGTCTGCTTGACTTACAAATATTTTTTCCATTTTTTAAATTTTTTAGATAGGTGCCCCGACTTAAGAGTAGTTCGACTTAAGAGCATGCATTTGGAACAGATTAAATTCATAAGTCGAGGTACCACTGTTGTTGTTTTTTTTTTTTTTTTTTTTTACGATTTTGAGTGAAAAAGTGTGAGCTATGTTTGATGCCGCATCCAGTATTGTTGTAGCATGGTGCTAACCTGAAAATTGCAGTGGAACCATACCCTGAAATCTTGTAATGACTTAACTGAGACAAATTGTAGAAGCTGTTGGGCGGGTCTGTTCTCTCCTGACACCTGCACAGCTTTCCAGCTGCTTCTGAGGGTTTTAAGCTGAAGAACCACTCCTTTCTCTCTCTCTCTCTCTCTCTCTCTCTCTCTCTCTCTCACACACACACACACACACACACACACACACACACACACACACACACACACACACACACACACACACACACACACACACACACACACACACACACACACTTCATTCTGTAGTATCCCTCTCTTCAACAGGAATTTGCTTGAGAGTGGGAGTGGTGAGAAGCTGCCCAGTCAGAAGCAGGGGAATAAAGGCTGACAGCCTCTGCAGAGTGTACTGTATCTTGTCAAAGGGCAAGCATTCTTCATCCATTCAGCCACAAGGAAGGTGGATAGACCCTCATTCTTTCTAGTGTAGTAGCAGCAGAGCAGGAGGAGAGCAAACGGGATAAGAGCAGCAAGAGCAGCAACAACAACAACAACTCTGAAAACTGCCTGTAGACTTTTGTTTAAATAGGACTTTGAACTGTGCCCTCCCTCTCTACCCTATCCATCTACTAGCTGGAGTGTAGACTTAATCTTTGTATTCCAGGCTTGGGACTGATGTTAGTGGCGTACTCCTGAAGTGCTGCCGTTCCTGAAGCACGTACTCTCGGAGGATAAGTGGGGTAAGGCTAGTTCCGAAGGCATGCATGGAGCCTTCAGTCAAGGGTGTGTATGTGGGTGTGCACAAGTGGGGTGGTGGGGGTGGTGGAAGGGAATTGGCTTTTGAAAATGTATTTTGTACCCTCTTGTGTGTAAAAACACCCTGTAAATCATAATAAGTAAAATGGCTAATTTCCTAAATTCTAGATTTACAGAGACAAACATAAAAATGTCACTTGCAGTTTCTATAGATTTTGTAGCACCAAGACTGTGTATGTTGGGACCTAGTTAAAATGCAGCAGTGGATTGTTTTTCTTGGCTAGTATAGGTATTGTTTTATGTTTGTATGGTTTGTATGTAGTCCATTCTTGTACTCTTGTGCCAATTTTAGATGATTAATATTCTAATACATTGCAGCTTTGCATCCCATTGAAAGAAATTAGGGGTCTGCACTAAAACAGTGCCACGTATCCTCAGCCCCTAAAAAGGGGTGTTCTAAGTTCTTTTTATTTTAGATAAAGGTGGCAGGGGATATACATTTTTCTTTTGAACTTGTTACATGAAAATACCATTAGTTTATAATTTAAATATGTGTTAGCAGAATATTTTAAAGAACACAAGGTCTTATCTGGTTATTTTAAATAGTTCTTTATTGGAGAAATGGTTGACTTTAAAAGCAATAATGAATGTTTTATGCTAGATATTCAACAAAAGGATTAAATTCCAATTTGTGGCAGAAATCAAGTAGAACTTGGACAATATTGCAAGTAAATGGGTGAGTAGTACTTGATGTGTTTCCTTACTAATCATTATAGAATCTGCAGAATTCCACAACTCACCAGTATTTTTAAAAAGTGAATTTTTAATTAGCTTTCTGCATTCCTCTCAGGCAACTTTTGTTCTCCGTTAAATAATAACAGTAATACTTTTTATGAGACCTCAAAGTTTTCTGGCAGGCAAAACATATCATTAATGCACCATTATGTAACTTGAGGTGTATGGGCAAACTTTTTTGATTCCTTGTTGTTTATTAATGGCAATTAAAAAAGTCACACCTTTGAGCTGTTGATATGGCCAAATCCTGGGGAATAGGAAGGGCCTATTTGCCTTACAATGTCATGACCTCAATTGCGGTGCTGAAAATACTGAATTTAGTGTAGGCTTGGAAGCATCCTGTTTCTTTACATACTTCTGGACTCTTTTATATATGGCTGTAGTTGATGAATTGTGGGTTTCTAGAAGAGAATAGATCCTTCCAGCCTGAAGTGTCCCAGGGTCTGTCTTCTCACTTTCTAAATATATGAGAGAACTCTTGTGATTACACATCAGCCCTGCTGTCAAATGCTAAAACCAGTTTTAATCACGCCTATGGTCTGGTTTCCCTGTGGATTGTAACCTATATTTGAGTTGAGCAATTTAAGATTGAAGGTGGATACATTACTCACAAGGCTCAACTTTTTTTTCATGGATTAAAATACCGTGCACTGAGAAAAACTGAGCAGATTTTGGATATAAATATTCCAGGTCATTCTTCCTAGCATGTAGTTTTCTGCTTTGGAATCTGACAGTAGTCAGAGAACCACCTTTTTGCATTGACTTTCTTCTCTCTTGGCAGTTAGCAGGGCTGATGAAAGACCTTGGAGAAAAATATGCTTACATGGAAGAGCTTGAAAGCAAGATGGATAAAAACCGATGATTTTTTTTAAAAAAAAACACGTTGATTTAATCAAGATTTAAATTGCAATTTAAATAAAAATATATTTTTTAAATTTAAATAATAAAAAATCTGATATTTAAAATTTAAATTGTGATTTGATTCAGTGTGATATAAATCAAATCCACCCTGAATGAAAGCTCTGCTGCCCTGTGTGTAGATAGTTCATTTTCCAAATCTTAGCAAATCCACTGTGGTGTGGAAATATCAGCCTGTCAGTACTATCCCCCCTCCCCCACAAAAGGGCTGAGGGGGTGGCAAGAGTTGCTTCTTTACCTTCTTTTGAGCAATAATTTCACAGCAATTATCGGCACTGTGGTGTTAAGTTCCAAACACAACACTGTCTTGAAAATGAATACATACAGTACAGTAGTTAAAAATGATGCATTATATTCCTTTTGGTTGGCCATTGTGCCTTTGTGTGTGTGTATCTGAATTTGGTTTAATAGCTCCTGAGGTAACTGTTGATATAGCCCAGTATTTAAGTGAGTTTAATAATAGTATCAAGAGTCAAGGTGACCCAATCGAAATTTGTATTATTTTGTAAAAAATAACCAATTATGAAATTTTTTGAAGACTTTTCTGTCTGCAGAAAGGGAAGATGTAAGTGGTGATAACTAGGAGCCCCATGTCGCAGTGGTTAAATGCCTGTACTGCAGGTAAAACTGTGCTCACGATCTGGTTGACTCAGCCTTCTGTCCTTCTGAGTTCGGTAAAATGAGTACCCAGCTCTCTGGGGGGGGGCAATGTGTAGCCTGCATACTGTCATTAAAAACTGTAAACCGCACAGAGACTACTTGAAGTGGTATGGGGCGGTATATAAGCAGAACACTTTGCTTTGCTTTGCTTAGTTAATGTTTTGGAGAACCACTAGCTGACAGTTGTTGTTAGAAAATCACTTTTTTGGTAACTTGGGTGTATAATTTGATGCATCTAAGTGTATTTGGCTGCATACTTTCAGAGTTCTTAGTAATGCTAGATAGTTTAAACAATTTTGTCTTTCATAAGTGCTTGTTTGTGACTTAGCAGCCTGATTAATTTGCTGCAAGCAAACTTGGAGTTTTGCATGCCACAGTTCAAAATGCATCTAGAAGGTTTGTGACAATCTGCATTGTGGTGTAGCTGAACTTCATATGCTAAAACAGTGATCCAGAACTACCTCCCATAGGGACCCAAGGTTGGCAACCAGTGTCCAGAGAGGTTTCTTTTTATTGTTTACCCATCCAGAGGGTTGTGAATGAAACAGCAGTAGCTTGGATGCAGTAGCTGCCTGACTGTATGTTGTTGCTATTACAGTGGTCCCCCGCCCTTTTGCAGTTCATATACTGCGGTCCCGCTATATCACGGGACCACAGTATATGAAAAAAGGCCCCCTGGGTTAAGGGGAAAAGGCCTGTTTCAGGCTTCCAATACTTACCCCAACCTGGTGCTGTCCAGAATGGGCCTGCGAGGGCTTTCCCAGGCCTTCTGGAGGCCTCAAAAGGGCCTCTCTGCAAACCAGAAGTGACTTCCGGTAAACCAGAAGTGACTTCTAGATTGCTGAAAATCATTTCTGAAGCCTCCGGTAAGTACAAGAGTCCCCAGCTAGGCACCCCAGGGCCAACCTGACCTGCATCCGCATATCGCGGATTTTCAATTATCACGGGTTGGGTCGGGTCCCTAACCCCGCAATAGGTGGGGGATCACTATATTAGGAAGTTTAAAGGCACAGTGGTGTAGAGGTGAGGCCAGCCATGTTGGTCCTCTTGAAGAGATTTAAAATGTTGCTTTCCCCAGGAATTATAACTACCAGGAACCTCCAACTAACATGGTCACTGGTTGGATTGAATGGGCAATTCTAGGAGCAGTAGTTCAGAAATGTTAACTTCTCAGGAGAGGAGAACATTGAGACCATGCAGTTGTCTTGCACAGGGAGCAATCCAATTGCTTTTCCTCCATATGAGGTTTCTGAGCCATTCAGTGCTAAAAAACACCCATAGAATGAAGTGATGATGCAGAGGTTCCTGAACCAGCGCTATAAGTTATGAAGGGAACCAAAGCCAGCACAGATGCCCAGCATCTATAGATGCTCATGGAATCAGTTGCAATACTTAACTCCAGTTTGCCAATAAGATCTCCTGCACACTGGCTGATTTTCGTTGCTTTGGCTACCATTGGCTCAAGTGCAACAGGAAAA
The DNA here is from genome assembly GCA_029282475.1 of Phrynocephalus forsythii. Lineage (NCBI taxonomy): Eukaryota > Metazoa > Chordata > Lepidosauria > Squamata > Agamidae > Phrynocephalus > Phrynocephalus forsythii. Next base: position 46,096,038 of record JAPFRF010000001.1, read on the forward strand.
AGTTGACCATTTTCTTGAAATTTGTGAATTATATCTCAGGCTTTAAAGGGTCTGTCTTTGCTATCTTGTTACTCTGTATTGTTTTATAATGTGCAGTAAAAAAAAGATCATTACTAGTCTAGCAGTGAATACCCATGAGGCTCATCTGTGTGCTTCAGCTTTTAGATTAAATGTGACATTGATGAGCTGTGGTATTTATAATCCCAGACAGTGTTGGTGTTAATCACTTGAAAGTACTACCTGTGTACATTCTCTATAGGAATGATCAGCGCATACTTTTGGGTATAGATGCTTTTATCTTATTGAGAAGCTAAAACATGATGATTTACACATATATTTTGCTGCTATGACCCTTGACTAAGTCTTTTGTTCTGGAAATGGCTATATGACTGTTCTGCAACGAAAGACTCTCAGTGATTGTGGATTAGCAGTTTGACCTATATATATGCCATGTGTATGCCAACCAAATTACCATAATAGGAGTCTTATGTCTTATATGAGTGTAAATACATTGGAAACTCTGAATAACTCTTGAATAGAGTTGCCTATAGTGTCTTTTTACATGTTGTTTTGTTTTTATTATTGAGATTGCTTTAGAGGTACTGAATATTTTTTATGTTTTGTGGAATATTGGTGCTATCATTCTGAAAACCATGGAAACTTGGTGACTACACAAATGGTTTAAACAGATAAATGGGGGTGGGGGTGGGGAGAGGAGTGATATACATCAGTGTTCCCCAACCCCCGGTCCGCGGACCGGGGTTTCTCCCGCTCCCGCCGAGGGAAGGAGGGGGCGGGGCTTCCAAAGCCGGAAAGGGAACCTCTTTGCGCCGTTAAGGTTTCCTCAGGGAAGAAGGAACGTCCGGAAGCCGGCCGGGTTTCCGTTTCCGGCCTCAAGCTTCCCCCAAAGGTCCCCCCGAAGGAGGGTCGTGGAGGATATCCCGTGCGGGTGAGCGCCATTTCCACTGTGTGTGTTTTCTCCCCCTCACATACACACACACACCCTGAGCGCGCGTTTGGTTTCTCTGAGGTGTTTTTGTCCCCCCCCCCCCATGAAGGCCATCAATTCCCACCCCGCCCCCCCCCACTCTCCGGCCTCATGTCAAGGAAGGGCGAAGGGTCCCAAGACCTCACGGCGGCTCGGTAGCTTTTAAAAAAGGTCAGGCGACAGCGTGGATGGGGAGCTCCCCCCGCCAAGAGCGGCTCCTGTCTTCCAAAGTGGTTGCGAATAAACTCTGGAATTGGAATGATCTCCTTGCGTTTATATGCTTCCAAACCTAGCCGTTCGAAAGCATGTGAAATGCAAGTCAGATAAAGAGACGCCCCCAGGGAAAAAAACACGAGGAAGTAAAAACAGTGTTTCCTTGCAGCGATGCCAAGGACTCGCACAACACTGGCTCTTCGGCTTGAGTACGGAGATGAGCACCGCCCCCTAGAGTGGGAAACGACTAGCACGCATGTGCGTCAGCGGCCGGGGGGGCATTTTAATTAAATTAAAATTATTAAATCAAAACAAGCGGGCCAGGGAAAAATGATCAAACATTTACCGGTCCGCGGCGATAAAAAGGTTGGAGAGCACTGATATACATTATAAATACCCTGTTGCAGTTCCCCCTTAAGCAAGCACCAGTAGCGGTGTCTTCTCCGTAGTTTCTCTTCTTTTTCTGATCATTTTCTGGTTCTAGAAGGTTATGTACATCATATATGCTGGCTAGGTGTGTTTTGGGGATTGGGTTAAATGCTATATATTAAACTCACCACAAAAACAAAGAGTGGTGCAATTACAAGAGATAGCGCACAGGCAAATTCACAATAAAAGGAAACTTATTTATTTATTCTTTTTAAAAAATGTATAATGTGTTTAAATCACTTTCTCGACCACAATATTCTAAAACTTATAAAAAAACAAAACAAAATGGAATTGAGTTATAGCTTAGTAGACCTGCCTGGCAAAAACCTATTAGCCATTGGAGATTAGTAGCTACTGTATAGGCTGAATCCTCTGTGTTTGCCCGAATGATCTCTGAGATGCAGTCATGTATGTCTAGAGATTGGTCTGTTGAAAACACAAGGGCTTACGTGTGTGCAAATGAATGCTTCCTTCTGGCATTGGTGGAGATACAGAGAGAAAAATCTACAAATGGGATTTTGGCCACTGATTTCAAGGAGTATACATTGAAGTGTGATTAAGCATAGTTGCACTTTATGCTGCAACAACTTTAGCTACTTTTAAAAAATAGAATCCACATTAATTGGCTTTTAGGGAAACTCTAGAACATATGACAGGAAATCTAGTGCACTGCAGTGAATTCTATTGTATGTTTTCATTTGTCCAGTAAGTCTGTTGGGTCTCACCATCAATCTTTGGGAATTTAAGAACATGGTTGATTAATTTACAGCATTTTGTTCTGGTATGACATGTTGCATGAGAAATGTGGTGGCGGCAGGTGTGTTGTCTTCTACAGATGTTGCTTGCAATTATTCATCCTTATTACCTAATCTCCCTTCCCTCCACCATCGTACAGCTCTTGTGGAACATAGATGGAAAACCACATTTCAAGTCATGCATGTTTTAAAACTCCTGATATATTATGATGCCTGTGTGTGTGTAATGCAAAACATTTTCCTTAATCTGTAGACTAGGATAATTTATTGGATACAGTGGTTCCCCCACTATTTTGCGTTTCATATCTGCTGTCCCGGTATATTGCGGGACTGCAGTATATAAAAGGCTAGGCCCCCTGATGTAAGCTGCTTGGACCTGTTTGAGGCCTCCTGCACTTATCCCAGTCCTGGCGCTGAACTGAACGGGCCTCTGACAGGCTTCCTGGGCCTGTCGGAGGCTTCAGAAGTTGTTTCTGGTGAACTGGACATGACTTCTGGAAAACCGGAAGTGACTTCTGGATCACTGGAAACCTCTTCTGGGGCCTCTGACAGGTCTGGGAAGCCTGTTGGAGGCCTGTTCGGGGGCAGCGCCAGGCCTCAGGTAATTATACGAGGCCCCAGATAGCCCCCACCAGTCCTGAACCAACCCAGCATCCGCATATCGTGGATTTTCCATTATCGCAGGTCGGGTTGGGTCCCTAAACCCCGCAATAGGTACTGTATATGGACTTCACACGTGAGAATACAGTTTGTTTTCCCTCAGGGACGTTTCAGACAAAATTTAAAAGTGCTTATACTGCATAGTTTTAAAAAATGTACTAATGGGACAGTAGTTTTTCCTGCATCCTATTTTTTCCTTTTCTTTTATAAAAAGTATTGCATCTTGGTGAGCCTGAGGAAAGTTACCTCTTCCTGTTACCACACCTGCAGAGACAGGTGCTCATTTTGAAATATTATGCTATCAGTTACCATAATAATTCTCTTTGCTTTGATAAAATAGGTTCATACATTTCCCTTTTTTAGAGATGTGCATTTGTGTGGTTTGCATAAATCTTTTCACCTGCAATTCTGTTGGTAATGCCATTGTGTCTTAATGATAATTATAGGATCCTAATAAGAATCAACTAAAAGTGTATTTGACATAGAAAAATACTTCAGCATAGGTTTACAGCTTGGAGCTTTAGATCTAAATCTCCTGAGAATTGCTGCCCCCACATATGTTAATTGTAAAGGATATCAACATGTATATATATATTTCATCCAATATATAGAGCTAGGCTAAGGAACTAGTCATTAAACAGTGGTGATCTCTAATTATGATCAACCCATACCAGCCTAGTCAATGATGAAGCATAATGGGAGTAGTACAACATATACAGGGTCCAAAATTTCCCCAGCCTTGGATTTAATTACCTCCTTCCTATATGACCAAGACATCATTTCCATATCATCCTGCCTGCACAAGGGAATCCTTATTGTCATATCCAACTGAGTGAGCGGGGGACTCAATGTCCTGCTCTTAGTGGATGCTTCTAGGAGTCAGCTGAGTCTAAGTCTAGTTCTCAAAGAGCTCCTGGGAAATGCTGGCTGGTTGCTGATCAACACAACCCCAAGACCTCTTTAATGGAGTAGCTGTAGCTTCAAGGAGTCTGCTGAGGCCCAGATTGGGATTCTGAAAATCTGAGAATATTTGTGCTAGATTTCCTGCATCTCCCTCTGCTGACCTGCAATTAATCATCCTGCTTTCTCACAGTGACAGAAAAGTTTCTCCCTTTTCCACTTTTTGCATTCCATTCATAAATTTTCTTCATATCGTAGTAGAACCCTACAACCTCTCATGCAAGAAGTAACCATTTCTTCCAGTTTTCAGCTTCTTGTTCTTTAATCAGGACCCTAGTCCATGAGAAAGCTAATCTTCCTGTTCAATGGCAGCTATGTTTGCTCAGGAGTATTTGGTGAGGGACTTGATCAAAAGCCTTTTGAAAGTCCAAGTCAACACTGTCGGCCATAGATTACTGTTGTGTTTATTGACACTTCCAAAGACCTCTCAGACATTAAATAGAGAGGATTTACCTTCACAGAAGCTATGTTGACTTGTTTTTCAGTAAAGTTTGCCCTTTGGTATCCAGTTTGATGTTTAATAATAGCAATTCACCTGGAACAGATGTTAAGATAAAGGTTCCAAAATCTCCTGGATCCCCTTTGGGTCCTTTGGTGAACGGCAATGGGCTGCAGAATGGAGGAGCCTCCTGGCTCAGTGGTTAAATGCCTGTACTGCAGCTAAAACTGTGTTCGCAACCTGGGGTTCAATCCCAGGTAGCAGGCTCATGGTTGACTCAGCCTTCCAACCTTCTGAGGTCGGTAAAATGAGTACCCAGCTTGCTGGGGGTGGCCAATGTGTAGCCTGATTATTAAGTTGTTAACCACCCAGAGAGTACTTGGAGTGCTATAGGGCAGTATACAGTATAAGCAGAACACTTTGCTTTGCTTTGCTTTGTGGAGCCACACAGTCTCCTACGTTATAATGCCCAAAGCTACAATATCAGCATGGGGGTTGATATAATTGTATTTACCTCCAGAAGTTTGCCTTAAGCTCTTCAGTAGAGGAAGCTTCTAAACACAAGGGTGTCTCTCCCCCCCCCATGATATGGCGATGCCTTCGCTGTGGAATGTTCTGTTTAGGGAAGTTTTCCTGATGTCTACTTTGACATCATTTTGGCACCAGGCAAAATCCTTTTTATTTTCCAGGGATTTTAACAGGTTAGAGCTGTTTCTTTCTTGCTGAGTGCTTTGATAGTGCTTCTTTAAGGTTTATACTACTACAGTACTTTGTTTACTTTAAGTTTTTTTATTCTTTATAAGAAAAACATCCACTACCCATGTGGTCCTTTCATAAAATCTGAAAACAAGGATGGGAAATAATTTAATCTGACCACTAAAATATTAAAAACAGTCTTTTTTTGAGTCCAGCAGGATTGTTCTTCAGGTTGGGTATTGTGGAACTTGAAAAGAGAGTGTGTGTTTTTGTGTCCAAAAATCATCTTGGCCAAGATGATGTATAGACTTTTCTGTTTTCCTTTTAACACTTTCAAGTTTTGCAGTGTCTAGCTTGAAGAAATATCCTACTGAATTCAATGGTTTTTGTGTTTTTAATATTACAAAGGCATAACAAATGTATCACCAGTCCTTGATTTGAGAGCCACTATGCTGTAGAGCAGTGCTCCCCAACCTTTTTGTCCCCGCGGACCGGGAAATTTTTGATAATTTTTCTGTGGCCCGAAGCGGGGGGTGGGGGTGGGGAGGGGGGAATGCGAAAGGGGGGTCTGGCGGGGAGGCAAAGGGGGGTGAAAACAAAGGATGGGAGGGAAGGAGGAGGGGGAGGCACTCACCAGCTTGGGGCGTCGGGGTGCCACTCCCCCCACACACACACGGGCGGGGGGAACCCGGGGCTCCTGGGCAGGCGGGCCCCCGCCTCCTCCTCCAGCGCCGGGAGCCGCGCGCGGGTCTCGCTGCTGGCGCCCCGCTTGCTCCTGCTGCCGCCGCCGCCGTGGGCCTCCACCTCCGCTGGGGAAAGGGCGCCAGCAGCGCTTTCCCGGCGGAGGATGAGGCCCACGGCAGCGGCGGCAAGCAGGAGCAAGCGCGGCGCCAGCAGCGAGACCCGCGCGCGCCTCCTGGCTCAGGCGCCTTGCGCGCGGCACCCGCCCAGCCGCGCCAGGAAAGGCACCGACGAGCCGCCGACCTCCTGCTCCTGCTCTGGTTCCTCCTCCTCCTCCTCCTCCCGTGCCGCCGCCGAAGGAGCAGCAGCAGCAGCAGCGCGGGCAATTGCGGAGGGGTGGCGGCGGCGGCGGCAGCGGGACGGGGCGATTGCGGCGGCGGCGGCGGGGGGCGATGTGTGGGGGGTGGCTGCTGCTGCAATCGCCCCGAGCCACCATGCTGTCACTGCTGCTGCTGCTGCTCCTTCGGCGGCGGCGGCGGGAGGAGGAGGAGGAGGACGCGCTGGCTGCTGGTGGTGGTGGAGGGCGAGGAGGAGGAGGGCAGAGGAGGAGGAGGATGCGCTCCTCCAGCCTTCCTCCAGCCTTCCTCCTCCACCGAGAAGAGGAGGAGGAGGAGGGCGGCAGAGGAAAAGGGGAGGAGCCTCCCGGCATCCCCAGGCGGCCCGGTGCCGAACCACCGCTGTAGAGTACTCCAGTACTTTGGCCACCTCATGAGGAGAGAGGACTCCTTGGAAAAGTCCCTGATGTTGGGAAAGATTGAAGGCAAAAGGAAAAGGGGACGGCAGAGAATGAGATGGTTGGATGGTGTCATCAATGTAACCAACATGGATTTGACCAAACTCCGGGAGGCAGTGGAAGACAGGAGGGCCTGGTGTGCTCCGGTCCATGGGTGTGTGTGTGTGTCACAAAGAGTTGGACACGGCTGAACAGCAACAACAAATGGTGTAGAGTGATGGACTGTGACTCAGGATACCTGGATTCAGATCTCTGCTCAGTCTTAAAAACTCACTGGCTAGGGGTTGACAGTGGTAAAACCTCTCTGTAAATATATCATATGCCTTGAAATTATTAGGGCTTGGCTTAAGTCTCTGAGAGCTGCTCTGAAAGTCTTTATCATAAATTCATTGGCACAATCAAGTGAAAGCTCAATGTTTGTGTTGATTTCAGTGGCAAAACTGTAAGCATAAGCTGAACTTTTCAGTTTTGGTTAACTAAACTCAAAAGCACCTAACAAGGATCCAGGATCCTTTTTAAAAAATCATCATTCTCTGCTGTCAAGTTGATTCAGAGTTATGATTACCTTTTCTAAGGTTTTCTAGGTATAGAGTACACAGTATTCAGAAGTGGTTTACCAGTTCCTTTTCCTGCAGGCTGCTCCGGGACTGTGCAGGTTGCCCAAGGCTACCCAGGCTGGCTCTTCTCCCCAAAGGCACTTTGATAAATCAAGCTCCCAACCTTGGCTCTGCCACCAGATAGCTAGTTCACCAAGCCAATATTTTACATTCCAGATTACCGAATTATTTATCAACTGTTTCCTTGGGATGTGGCCCATGTGCCTTTTCAGTGCTGCAACAAAAAGTGCTGCTATGTATGACTCTCATTAATTTCAGCAGGAATTTCATGGGAGGATGTGTGTTTCAATGTTCAAGGATCTGTTGTGTCCATTGTCTCCTACTAGTGGAGGTGCACAACAGGCCACCGAATGTAAGTCACCAATTTTGTTCTCACTGTTCATTGCAATTATCTTCTATCACTTTTTGTTGAGAACATTTTTTAATTTTATATTTTGATACCTTTCTTGGATTCCCAGCTAAGCACAATGTCCCTAAGTAAAAATGAACACAGAAGAAACTCTAATCTGCTGGATATTTTTTTTACCAATCCTATTGTCCTTGGATAGCATGGCAAATTATCAAGGACCATGGAACATATAGACCCAAACATCTGGATGGAAAGAGTTTCCATATCCTTGGTATAAATATTAAAGCAGCAAAACACAGCTATCTTTTTTTTCCTGTTCAGCAAGTCGGGTTGGGTGAGCTACCTAGGAGTTCACAGGTTTTGTCACCACCATCTGCCTGTTTTATCTGCTGGCGTGGAAGAATCAAAGTACACCTCTTCCCACATTTACCACCATCTTGATGTATTCTTTGTGGAATCATACAAGTCTTTATCTCTGATCTTTCTCATCAACTGATTGCATAATCTTCTTCAGCTGAGTGCCTTCAGCAGAAGCTCCAAGACAGTCAGTCACTGGTCTCACTACAGACTTGCCTACACTGTTGACGTATAATTCCTCTAGATTTGTGCATGTTCATTTTCTACCCACAAATATTTGTAACATGCATGATATATGACATTTTTTATTATTACTGTTTTTATAAGGTCTGCTTTCACTTGCCGTGAAAGGAGTTTGTATCTTCCTGAAACTATTTTAGAACTTTTGAAAAAAATACTTCTTTCATACTTTGGATGCTGCTGCTAACTCAGTGAAAGAAGATTTAATGGCTTTTTATAAGATATTAAAAAATACAAATAGAGAACAAGTTTCTGAAAGTAAGTTTCATTTAGATCTCAACATGGGCATGCCAGTTGCAGGGGATCTCATTTCAAACTGGGACCATGGCACTGTGTTCTTGCCCAGTGTCCTGTGGGGGAAAAAACTGTGCATCTCTGAACTAGCTCTGCTTTGGGTAAAGGGAGCTGCCAGATGGGGATTTTTAGTGGTCAAATTGCCTTGGGGGGGGAGTGAGGAAGGGCCGAAGAACCCATACCCACCCAGCCTCATGTGCTGCAATCCCAGTATGGATACTCTACAGATAAAATCAATGAGTTTTAAAAACTGTATTCTTCCTATCTGGAAACTCAGTCATGGCAACTGGACTTCTTTCCTTGAGAGATCAAAACGCTTGCTGCTCATCCAACCAGCTTTGTCAGTCTGCATTGCTCCTAGCATTTTCTTGCAAGCATGGGGTCTGCTCTTCGAATCCTGAAGCACCACGTTGCCTGATGCACCGCATCTTCAGGGCACAGGCCAACAATTTGCGTGTCTATTGACAGTATTGTGCCCTTTCTGTTTTGGTCAACACCATAAATTTTCAGGTGGTAAGCAGTTTTGGCAATGGTGGAAGGTGCTGTTCTGAGGACATGCCTGGTGGAGCACATCCATACTAGTGAAGGTGGCTTTCACTCATTTGACAGGTCGGAGCAGCAACAAAATGCAGTATGTTGGCTAACCAGCTAGCATGCTCTTTTCTTTTCCATTCCAGACCCTGCTTCCTGTCTCCTTCCTCACCAAATCCTAAGCATTTAATAATGCCTACTAAGCATTCCCATTCATCATTGTGCAGCTTTAAGGTCTCTTCCCCACATGGTTTCCATCCCTAAATATTTTATATTCCTGGAACTTGGGTCCCTGAGTCTGCTGATGTCTCCTTGCACAGGGACAATGCAGTTTCCGTTGTGTCAGAACCGATAATCAGGTGATGGGCAATATAAATGAAATAAATGACTGTGCCACGTTAAAGATTAAGAGGTTCATTTTGGTGTGATCATCATGGATTATAGTATGTTTTCTCAAAAAAATTCTCAGTGGTGTCTGAGGAAGTAGGTGATAATCCATGAAAGCTAAAATAGAAAGAAATCAATTAAGCTTTAAGGTACAGTAGGCTCCCCGTATCCACTGATTCATTGACCACTGATTCAGTTATCCACGGTTGGCAGAGGAAAACATTAAATAAATAATTCAGCAGCCGCAAAGCAAGCTACTGTCACAAGTAGCAGCTGTAAAGCAACCTACTGTCGTAAAACACATTAAAGCAAGCTACGGTCACAAATATCAGCCATAAAGCAAGCTACTATTGCAAAACAGCAGCCGTAAAGCATTCTACTGTCACAAAACAGCAGTTTTGAGGGGTTTTTGGCACTCTCATCCATGGTTTTGTTATCCATGGGAAGGCCTGGAACCAATCCCCAGCAGATACCAGGGTCCTGTGTGTGTGTGTGTGTGTGTTGTGTTGTCACAGTCGTGACCGACTCTTTGTGACTCCGTATCCGTGGAGTTTTCTTGGCAGGAATACTACTGTACTGGAATTCTTTCTGGTTTTTTATTTTATTTTTAGCCTCAGTGCTGAAAGAGTGCTGAAAGAGAGCATGACTTGTTGGAAAGCACATGGTTGATTTGCTCCCACTTGATCTACAAGCAATGATATCTCCAGACATTAAAAAAAAAAAACTTTGATCAAGGGTTCAAGACCATGCAACCCAAGCTTCACTGTTAGGGACACACTTTGCCAATGGAAATGGACGACAAAAGCTTTACAATTACGGTAGGGTCTCAGCATACTTTTCCTAGATGTCATGCAGACCTTGACTGAAAGCATGAATTTCTGTAGCAGATTTGGCTTTAACCTGCTGCTGAAAGTTTGTTTTTCTGGCCTTTCCAAGTAAGAAAATGTAATTTGGACTTGGAACTGGCTGAAAAGCTTCTCTGTTTCCAGGACCGCTGCTATCCAAAGGTCAGATTATGTGATCTACAGAGGGGTCAGTGCCAATTGCTTGGAGGTAAGACAGAGAGCAGCTGGAAAATTTGGCTTCTGTTTTCAGTTGGATACAAAAAATAATTCCCAGGATTCTGTTAAATGTTTGGCTTAATTGTTGTGGTTTTTATGCACAGCGAGAAAATTTATTATGGCATGGATGGAACAATCACACTTTCCTTCAAAGGGATGAAGTCTGTTTAAGGGAAATAACTTGATATAAGCCCCTTCAGGTTCACAAAGAATCATTTTTATGTATTGGTTGGAAATCAAATAACATGCCTCCTCCTGTAGTAGGGGTCATTTTTCTGGAGAGAAACAGTGTGATCTGCTTACTTGACAGGACAAGAGCATAATGGACAAAAACAATTATTCATTCAGGTGATCTCAGGGAATAAGACCCAGTAGGTAGAGATTATCTCCTCAGTGGCTTGCACCTACTTTTGCTTGTGTAGGATGTGTTGCCTGATTTTGACTACCAAAATCCACGATGCCATATCGTGGCCTTCATACTCCAGGTCTTTCAAGAAGCACAAAGGACCACATTAGGTAGGATTGTTAGTAAAGATTAGATATTTTTCCTTGCACAAGTGGAACTCTGTTCTGTCCACACAAAGGAATCACGAGACAAAAAGCCAGAGTAATTAATATTGCTGAAGTGTTTGGTGCATTGCCTTTTGTCACTGAATGTTTGTGCCAATCATTTGAGTTCCTGGATTGCTCTTTAGTGTCCTTCTAACATCCTGAGATGGGATTATTGTAATAAATGTCTAAAGCAGTATATTGGACCTCATACACCAAGACTGATGTCAGTGACATTCTTGGTTACTCTTTCATATGATGTGCTGCTGAACTCGCTGTTGAGCTGTCTTGTAGAAGAATTTAGAGGCCTTTTTATTAGGTCTAGCTTTTGCTCCCTGGAGCTTTTTAAGTGATTCCACTAATATGGACAGACATGAAACATGGACCGTGAAGAAAGGTGAACATTTGGTTTATTTGAAATGTGATGGAGAAAGGAGAGCTTTACAAACACTGTGGGTTTCCAAAAAGACAAATAAGTGAGTTCAGATGAAATTAAATCTGAGCTTTCAGTAGAAGATAAAAACGACTAAACATACCACAAGAAGATAAGATTCACTGGGAAAAACAATGATACAGTATTATAAAAAGAGGAATACCTAACAAGGGGTGGATTGGCTCAGTAAAGGAAGTGTGCAAGTCCCAAGCAAGCCTGTTAACTATAGGCCTTTTTGGAGACATCATTAATTCATAGGGTTCCATAAATCCATAGGAACCCAGTGGCACATAACAATAGCAAAACGTGTCTCTGGAAAATTCCATGACATTGGTCTAAATTTTAGTGGAACTTCTTCTTTTTCCTCCTTCTTAAAGTTTGATATGCTGCCAGAACCTCAGCCCCTACCCCACCCCCAGATCTGGCTTTGAGGGTTCACCCTTCAGGGCACAGAGAGATCATTGTTTCCATTTCCCTTTGATAATGCTTGTTGCACCATCAGGAGTCCACAATGGCTGCTGCCTAAAGTAATCAGAGTTTTTTTACTGTATATTCTGTAGGAAAGATCAAAATTCTGTGCTCAGAAAGTGGTAAGGGCCTAAGGTAGGGAATTGGTGAGCACTCCTGCCTCTTTTCTGCAGTAAAATGTAAAATGTCATTGATGATAATGTTTTTTTTCTGTTCTGCCAAGTTGCCTGTGACTTACAGTGACCCCATGAATGAGTGATCCCCAAAAGGAGTGTCTCCAACAGCCCTGCTTGGCTTTTGGAAACTCAAGGCTGTTCCTTTAGAGTCAATTCATCTTGTATTTGGTCTTCCTCTTTTCCTGCTCTCGTCAACTTTTCCTAGTGTGTCTTTGTCTTCTCATGGTGTGCCAAAAGAACAGCATCCTCAATTTCATTCTTCCTGCTTCTAGGGGTAGCTCAGGCTTCATTTGCCTTTATGGCAGTCCAGGGTATTTGCAAACCAGTTTTCTAGCACCATATTTCAAATGAATACCCCCCCCCCTTTCAGCTTTCTTCCCTGTCCAACTTTCACACTCAGACATAGTGATTGGGAATACAAGAGGGCGGGTGATCTTGGCCTTGGATTCCAGTGACGTATCCTTACACTTGATTTTTTTTTCTTGATTCCTTCATTGCTGCCCTTCCAAGTCTCAGTTGCCTTCTGATTTCTTGGCTGCAGTCTCCCTTTGGATGAAAACACTGCTAACATCATTCAGTAAATGATGTGTAGCAATACACGTATTCCCCTCGTAATATATTTTGCTTTGACTTTCCTTCCATCAATTTGAACATTTTAGTTATGTTTTAGTATTTGAAACATAAATAATAAGTGAAGCGGACTCCTGTATGAGAACTCGCCATGCTCCTAGAGTCCATTTTGAAGATTTGTTTCAAGAAAGCTTTATCGAGAGTACTTGGCAATAGGGGGAAAACCACGAAAAAAGATACAGAATTCGCTCAGTTCTGGTATGCTCCTATTGATGGAGCCCAGTGTCTTATATGTTACTAGTGCTTTAAGAGAAGACCTGTAGCATAGAGGTGAGTTAATTTGTGTTAGGCGCCTGTAGCCCTGACCCCTACCCAGCATGGTCAAATGTGAGGGAGAATGGGTTTTAGAGTCCATTAGCACCTAGAGGGTCATACATTGTCCTGACCTGGCAGGAAGGATCTTGTCACATGGATGGACACTGGGAGGAACCCAGTGCAGTTTGATCCAGCTTGAGGTTTCTTGTAAAATAATCAGGTGGCATACATTGATTAATATGTACCATATTTTTCGCTCTATAAGACACACCTGACTATAAGATTCAACTAGTTTTTAGAGGAGGAAAACAAGAAAAAATGTTTAGCCTAAGGTTTCATGGCAAGGGAATACTGGGTGCAAAAGGGCGGGGCAGAGGCTTCATGGTGGAGGAGACCTCATTGCAAACGAGGTGATTTTTGATGGGAATCCAGGGTCCAGAAGGGAAGGGGTTGGAGAGAGGTTCCCTGGAAGAAGCCTCTTTGCAAATGAGGTTATTGGGACTGAGAAATCCTAGCTGCAAAAGGGGAGGGTTGCAAATGAGGTGATTGGAGCTGTGGAATCCAGGCTGCAAAAGGGGAGGTTGCAAACAAGGTGATTGGGACTGGGGAATCCATGATGCAAAAGGGGAGGCTTGCAAATAAGGTGATTGGAACTGTGGAATCCTGGCTGTAGAAGCGGAGGACAGAGGCTCCCTGGAGGAGACCTCTTTGCAAACGAGGTTATTGGAACTGTGAAATCCTGGCTGCAGCAGGGGATGGGAGAGGCTCTGCTCAGATAACTTCTCTCTAAATGAAAATGTTTGATATATATGTATTGGGAACTACTGTATTCGCTGTATAAGACACATACATTTTCCGTTACTTTTGAGGGGGAGAAGTGCTTTTTATAGAGCAAAAAATACAGTATATTTTGCTAATCCTCTTGCCTCAACTATTTCCTGACTAAAGATAAATGTTACATCCAGTATGTGCAAAGTTAAGGATGCCATTAAAGGATAGGACTGTTCTGACCCCCTGGCCATTTTGATGTAGTTCTTGGGCCAGTTCTTAATGGCAATGCATGTTTTGGGACTATAATCTGGAAGATAGCAGGAATGAAACTTGACTCATACTCCAAAGAGTTATAGTTCTACCTGCAGTATCACCCCTAAAGGCACGGCCCCTTTTTCTTCAGTTTTATTCCTTCAGCTTGAATGACATTTTGTGATCCTCTTTAGGAGTAAATATCTTATCTGTAAGCTCTCCATTTCCACTGTGGCAAACTCCACGTGGAGAGAGAGAGAGAACTGCTAGGGATCTGGAGGAAGGAGCATCTTGATTCCCTGACCCATGATCAGCGGAGGTTGTTTCGAAATGTGGGATTTGTGTGCGAAGTCTCACAAGATGTAAAATGTAGCTTGGTCTCTTTAAGGCTTTCCTGCCTCAGTGCAGTGTAAATAAAAGCGGGCAGTGTAGGTCTTCTGTGCTGGCCTGGAATCTTTCATTTTTATTCTTAATTGTGGGCCCACCTTGGGATTTGGGAGGGGAATCCTTTGCTGCTGCTTGCTCTGTAGTTTTGCCTCACTTGGTTCAGGTTGGCTTTTGCTGTGGATTTCCTTTTCATCTCAACCTTGGCAGACCAGTAGGGCAAGGGATACAAAAGAAGGATCAGTATTTAATCCTTCCCTGGAAAAATGAAAGTTATATGGAATCATTGTGACCATTCTTATGTCACAAACATCCCAGTTTGTTACACAGAGCTTTGCAGTTTATACTGGTCAGTACAGTGGACCCTCGTATAACAAATGATTTGTATAACGTAAAATCTGTACAACATAAAAAAATCCGGAGATAGGGGAAATTTACTTAACAGAATCGCATATGGGGCAAATCTGTACAACAAAAAATGGGATTACTCTGTGTTCAATGCATTCCTATAGGAAATTTGTATAAAGGAAATTTTGCTTAACATAAATTCATTTGGAACGAATTGATTCCTTTATTCAAGGTACCACTGTATTTTCAAAGGAAATCTAAAGGAATTACAGAGCAGCCCTAAGTGGCAGAAAGTAGCAAGACAGACTTGCCACCTTGTCTGCAACTTTGCTGGCTCATGCTGGAGTTGAGGACAAACAGTGTCCCCCACCCCCCACCTGCCAATGCATGGGCTGAGATTTTGTGTGTGTGTGTGGATTGCAGAAGTGAAAGGGATGGCTTTGGATGCAGCCGATGCAAAGCTGAGCTGGGCTGGGCTGGGCTGGGCTTTCTGGCTGCCGTTCCTGGTTCAAAGGGAATAGGAGCCTGGAGGTGGGGCTTCTTTCTACAGGTGGGATCTGGCAAAGTTTCACCTCTGTTCCATCCTCTTCCAGGAGCAGCAGTCGCCACGGGGATTTGTAACCACCACCACTATTATCCACCTTGAAGCACCTACAGAGTTGTTGGCATTTATTTCAGAAAATGGTGCCCCTTTAAACATAGAATATCCATGGCAATATGAGAACAGTGGTGGCTTAGCCCTAACGTATACAGTATTAGGTTGTGAATTTTCTTCTTGATTTTAAGGCTCCTGTTATTTCAAATAGTGGCCCATATGGACTGCCAGAGTTCTGAAAACAATTAGGCGAGACCTTAACATTTTTAGTCTTGTGTCTCAAAAATGTTTTTCTGTTTTGAACCTTTAAGCTAGATTGAACATAGCTGTAATTAGTTCTCTGTGTGGTATGGCCAGATGAAGGTGCTGCAAATGATTTGGCAACACTCTATTTGTGTACATTTCAAACTACGTATTCCCTTTCATTTGATCAGTGTCTCAAAAGGAGCATGTTATAGTTCTGGATGATTTCCCTTTTTCTGCAAATACTTTCCATTTAGCGTTCCAAATTGGGGTTAGAGGAGGAGGAGGAGGGATTTTTCATCTTCCCAGTGGCAAGCTGTTCAAGCACCAGGAAAATTAGCTTTTTGCCATGCCAAACCTGCTCATCAGTTTTGTAGATGAACCATTTGTTTCCTCTGCAGGTTTCTTGGATTCTTCTGTTCATTAGGACAGTGGGTGGCGGAGACAGAGATTCTCCACTCTGTATATTTGTGTCATGTCAAACAGTGATATAGCAAGCTGAAAGGGAAAACAAATGGTAAACGGACAGGCATTTGTCACACCATTTGGTCCACTGTAAGGATGATTTGGTTGCCCCCCTCCCCCCCACAGTTGTGTGATGTATGCATGGAATGAACCAAACCATCTCCAGAGCAATCCTATCCATACCTTTCTGAGCACCTATCAAGGGCTTCTACTTTTATGGTGCACATAAGATCACTCTGACTTGGTCCATATCCAGAATATGTGATTGCTGGGAAAGAACCAAGAGTAAGTACTGTATGTGGTTCTCAAACTTGGGTCCCCAGATGTTCTTGGACTACAGCTCCTAGAAAGCTTGTCCAGCACAACTAGAGGTGAAGGTTTCTGAAAGTTTTAGGGCAGGACTATCTAGGGACCTTTAGTTTGATAACCACTGGTCTAAGCCATTGATGGCCAGCCTTTTAGACACCGAGTACCCAAACTGTAATTCAAAACCCACTAATGTATTGCAAAATGGCAAGACAGCAATTTAACCTGAATACAAGTAGCTGTGAAGGGGCAATGTTGGGTGCCCACAGAAAGGGCTCCAAGTGCCACCTTTGGCACCCATGCCATAGGTTCGCCATCACTGGTCTAGGCTCCTTCCACTTTGAATTTCCAGTATGGTTTGGTGGCTTAATTAGTGAGCCACTTCAGAATACTGGCAAATTGAACACTCCCTCTGCTCCTCAGCAGAGAGTAGGATAAATGAAAAGTTTTTAGCGACTCAATAGATAACAGTTGAAGCACAACATCACTAAGAAAGGAAAAATAATATTTTCTTTGCTTTCTCTTAAAGAAACTGCCTATAGCTAAATCCATGGATTTGTTTTTGGGCAGTTTTTAAATTACCATTCAGGCAAACCAAATAAAATATATTTTAATTTTTTAAAAAACTGATATATTACCTTATTCTACCTTATATATTCTACCAGAGTCTTTTTTTAAATCACTTCCCCTGCCCCTCCACCAAGGAGCAGATATAAGTATTTAAATTGCTGTTAATCCTGGAAAAATGGCTTGCTTATTAAGCAACTTCATGATATCAGAATGAACCAGACAAATAGGGTTGCTTGAGCTCCAATATGCCATTTGGCAGCTCCACCTCAAGCAACCCTATTTAGCTCACACCAGTTTGCTCCAAAAAACTCATTGTAGATGTGTCCTCTTAGTGAAAAGCAAGCATGAAAAAGCCAAGAGAAAGGACTAAATCTTCACTTCACCTGTATATTTATTGCCAAGAGAGTTAAATGTCCCAGGTTGTGTCTCATATATCCTGTGTACCAACAGGACAGTGAAAGAAATTCTCTCCACCTCCCGGTGCTTTAGTCTTCCAACCCAAAGGCTGCTTTTGGGGTTTAGAGCAGCCATCCTCAACCCCCACTTTTTCCCCTATCCACAGCCATAACAACACATTACAAGTTGCATTTTCTGTTGAACTTGGGGAAAGCGCCTGAAGCATTTGTTTGTATTGAGCTATTTCAACTGCTCTTGTTTGATTTGTTCATTGCAAACAGCTGCAGGTCAGTAAATTTTGACAATAGACCTGATTTCCAATGGAGGAGATGCTAAGAGCATAGGTGTTGCAGAGAGGGGGAGGGAGGAGGGAGAACACAGTGGGACAGTTGAACGCTGCTGCACATTGCCTTTATTATTACCTGGAACAATACAATGTCAGGTGTCATTTCAGATTTGCTTGCTTGCTTGCTTGCTTGTTTTCTATCTCACCTTGCTTTCCTTTCCGGAAATAGATGTTTGTAATGGGATGTTAAAAATCAGACCAGCTGAAGCCAATGGATGGGTATGGTCCATCATGTCTTGACTCTGTACATTCCGATGTAAACTCCTGTTTACAATATGGGAACCACAATTTTCACTGTGTTAAACTATAGCCTTGTAAAGAAAAGGCAATTGTATATGAAGGGTGGAACAAGTGATTATTAGGTGGGATAAATCAGAAGAGGTCTTCAGGAAACCTTTGCCTTGGACTGTTTGCATATCTGTCCTTGAATTATTTGCCTACTTTATTGGATCCTGGTGGCTCAGTTTGATTAGGGAGTTTCCCAAAGTTTTGATGGGCAAGCTCCAAAGATGGTACAATGCTCTTTGTTTTCATAGCACAAGGGCATGGTGGTTCATTGGAAATTTGAAAATCAGCAGGGGTGGTGGTGCTGGCGGCGGCTTTTGTGTGCTAGAATCTAGAATGGTTCCACTGATTTCATTTCCCCCCCTCTTTCATTCTCTTTCAGACGGAAGGCCAAGCCGAAAGCTCCCCTTCCTCCACCGGAGACACAAATCACTGACTGTTCTTCTTTTGATGATTCAGAACTAAAAAACTTCACTATGGAACAAAAAGAGAACATTATTGACAGAGACATTGAGCTGTCTGTGGTTCTTCCAGGGGAAGTGATCAAGTCTACTACTGTAAATGGCAGGTATGATGAAGAAAGAATTCATGCCATTCCATCAAAGTATTTCAGATCTCCTTCCTATTTGAATTTCCAAAAGAAAAAAATCTTTTTTATTTTACTTTCTTCCTGTGAGAATTTAATCCTTGTTAAAAATGCATTCATGATACTCAGGAACAATACATTCATGATACTCAGGAACAATTAAAATCACAAAATCATCATAAAATAAAGATAACCAAACTCCTTAACTTCTGCCAAGTTAGAAACAACTCAGCACTCAAAGGGGTAATTTTCCAAGATATAATGTAATTTGAAAAACCAAAAAACGAAGCCCTTGCAAAAGGAAATGACATTACGTTTGGATGCAAATTGCCCAAATTAAGAAGTCCCTGTAGATAGTATCAGTTGCCTACTGAATTACGTGATTTCTTTATCTTAGAGAACTTAGTCTGCAAAAAGTATGCCATTTGTGTTGCTACATGAAGAATTCAGCCGACTCTACTCTAGTTTTGTATAGCAATTACTTTTCTGTAAATAATATTGGATTTAGCCTTAATATATCTTTTGTTAATATATCCTAAGTTTGTTCCCTTTCCTTTTCTTCCTTCAGTTATTATGATAGGTGAATTCTTCATTTTATGACATGTGTGTGTGTATATCAAATACAGTGGACCCTCATATAACAAAGGGTTTGTATAACTTAAAATCTGTACAACATACAAAATTCCGGAGATAGGGGAAATTTGCTTAACAGAATTGCCTATGGGGCGAATACGTTCAACATAAAAATGGTCACGATTAGGGATTACTCCATTATCAATGCATTCCTATGGGAAATTTGTATAAAGGAAAATGTGCTTAAAAGAATTTCCTTTGGAACGAATTGATTCCTTTATGTAAGGTACCACTGTATATATACAGTACTATGGTCATCTGTCTAGTCATGTCTGAAAACAAGTTTAACTGGTAAATATTTCTGAGGAAAAATTCAGGAACTTGCTATTTACAGCTGTCTAGTCTGGAAGCGATCACAGCTGCCAGCTTGCAATGTCAGTGGAAAGCTGTGCCATCTACCATTCATTTTGGTAAATTAATACTAGTCATACCAGCTAACTTCTGAAAAGAAGATCTAGGGAAAATGAATCATGGATATACAGTGGACCCTTGTATAACAAACAGCTTGTATAAAATAAAATCTGTACAACATAAAAATTACAGAGATAGGGGAAATTTGCTTAACATATTCGCCTATGGGGAAAATCCGTACAACATAAAAATGGGATTACTCCATTTCAATGCATTCCTATGGGAAATTTGTATAAAGGAAAATTTGCTTAACATAATTTCATTTGGAACAAATTAATTCCTTTATACAAGGTACCACTGTACTTTTTAAAACAAGCCTTGTCTTTTATAGGTCTTGTTATTCTTGGTAGAAATGTTTCCCTGAGTCTCAGATTCAACAAGGCCTTTTTTATAGTTCAAAGAGATGTTGTGTAAGCTGTTCCAATTAGGAGGTGAAAAAATTATTTCATCATAATCTCTGCCATTCATTATCACTGCTGACCCAAGACCAACTTTAAAGCTACAGAGTAAAGCCTCTGTGATAAACAATACTGTACAAAAGCTTAGATTATGTAAGAATGTCATTTTTATGGTCACTGAAATATTCTGCAGCTTTTTATTTTGTGCAGGTGTTACAGTGATGCTTCTGTGCAGCAGCATGTAGTAATAGTGTTGCAACTGCCTTTTTTGTCTGGATTGCCTTTGCTCTTGAAAGTAAATCATTGCTTTGCGGGATAACTGAACAGATTAAAAGAAAAAAATGTACAAAATTATTATTAATTTTTTTTCCGGTAGAAGAGTTTTGATTAGTTGTTTTACTTATTTGATTTAATCAATCAATGTTTTGTTAGCTATCCTGTCTAATGAAAACAGAAGTAACTTTAAGATGACACAGGCTAATCGTGGAACTCTTTCTTTGTAAACAAAGAATTAAATCAGCATATAAATCTAGTTAACATTGGCAGAGTTGCACAGCTATAAGACAACCCTGTGCAACTGCTGTTTCATAGGCAGTAGAGGTGGGCACTTCGTGCTTCACGCGAAGCGCAAAGTGCCATTGACTAGCTGTAGCTAATCACACTCCGCCCCTCCCCCCTGCCACTCGGACTACTCACTGGGTCCTGTGAACACACCCCCCCCCGGGGTCTGGTCCCTGCAGCAGTGTGCCAGTCGTCACCAGCGCTTCCCACCTCCACATGCAGCTGACTACTCCCTTGGGGAGGCAGGAGGAAGTGTCTCCATGCACAGCTGATGGATGAGTGCCCAGCTGTGCACAGAGCCTGACAGAGACTCCAGCAACAATTGGTGTCCTGCCACTGGGAAAGGACTCCACTGGTGCACGGAACCCAGTGAGTGGTCCTCTTCTGGGGGGGAGGTGGAAGGGTGATTGGCCACAGCTGGCCAGTGGTGCTTCATGCTTTATACCAGGCATGTCCAAACGTTGGCCCTCCAGATGTTTTGGACCACAACTCCCACAGTCCTTTGTCATTGGCAAACTACGCTTAGAATTCTGGGAGATGTGGTCCAAAACATCAGGAGGGCCGAAGTTTGGACATGCCTGCTTTATACATAGCACCCATATCTAATGGGCAGTTTGTGTTTAATATTTGTGATTGAGGAAATCACTGTTCGCAATCATTGGTGAACATTATACAGTATGACCAAATGTTGTGCCGAAATGTATGCAAAATTAGTTTGCATTGAAAAATTTGGTCAGTGCAGAAGTGTTAAAGCAAGAACAGGAAATAGTAAAATGCATAAGACGCAGATAGCTAGAATATTTTGGTCATATGACAAAACGAAGAGTACAAATTGTTGCAGTTGATCATTCAGATTAAAATAAGCAGTGCAGGAAGTGCTGAGAGAAGAACCTGGGAGAAAGCATTGAATGCAATATTTCTTTGTTTAGAGCTGTCACATCCAAAATCAAAATAGCCATGTTGATGCCTCACCTCCAGTAAGAGAGGAACAGGAGGAACAACAAGTTTTGCAAATGACATTGAATGTTAGGGAGAGAATATGTGGCTATACATTTTTCTTTTAGCAAGCAATGGAAGTTCTTGTCATGTTCAGTGCTTTTCAAGTGATTTTTCTCAAAGGCAGTCCCCGGTGTGATGCCTGTGTTGCAGGAGATTGTTTCGGGATTGCAAAGTGATAATGAAACCACTCATATATTGGCAACACTAATGGGGGTGGTATAAAAATGGAAAATAAGTCTGCCTGCCTGTCTCTGTGCAGAGTTCTTTCCCTCTGTGAATTTTCCATTGTGTGACATTAGACTTGTAAGCTTATATATCTATGAAGTAGCTGTATTTTCAAGCCAGATTTGGTTAATGTCTATAATTTCTGCTTTCCCAACCAGCAAACCAATGATGGACTTATTGGTTTATCTTTGTGCACAATACCGTTTAAATCCATCAAGTCATACAATAGTTTTGATGTCCATGGAACAAAAACAGATCAAGTTTAAGCCAAATACACCGATTGGGATGCTTGAAGTTGACAAAGTGATTTTAAAGCCAAAGCAGATGGATAAGAAGAAGCCCACTCCTGTTATACCAGAGGTGAGAGACTTGTAGGGCCTACTTCTTAGTGCTTCTCTCTCTGTTTCTCATAGATGTTACCCAGTTGATGGATCATAAATTTCTAATGGACCATAATTCCTGGGTGTTAGAATAACCGAATTTGTAATTTAGAATATTCTATTTTGAGCCATTGAATACTGGAATACCTCTGCCTAGGAGTGTGCAATAACTGTGATCACTCAGATTTCAGAGGTGGATTGTTACCTAGTAAGTCCCAAATTTGAGATGGATACAACCCAGAAATGTTGCCAGCTTCTTTTCTGGGTGCTCTGCCTACTGCCTCTGCACACAGACTGGCTGGGCTGCTGTCTATCAAGAGGGTAGTGGTGGAAGAAGACAGGGAGGTTGCAGCGCAAGGTGGAGAAGTGCCTGGGACACTGGGAAGAAGGTGGGGGTGGGCTTTGTGTAAGTTTTTTCCCTTTCTCTAGGCATACACTTAAACAACAACCCCAATTCGTGGTTGCTTTTTAAGGTTCAGAAAGCATAGCAAAGCAAAGTGTTCTGCTTATATACCACCCCATACCACTTCAAGTAGTCTGTAGGCGGTTTACAGTTTTAATTACAGTAATGCAGGCTACACATAACCTCACCCCCAGCAAGCTGGGTACTCATTTTACCGACCTCAGAAGGATGGAAGGCTGAGTCAACCATGAGCCAGCTATCCGGAATAGATCCGCAGGTCATGAGCACAGTTTTACCTCCAGTACAGGCATTTAACCACTGTGCCCGGGGGATCCTTGTTCATGGTTCATGGGGAGCCCCATGGTTTGTGCCCATCTCTAGTATCAATGCATTCCAAAATTGCTTGTCTGGATTCTTGTTGATGGGGAAAGAAAGATTGCTATTTTACTTCTAGGTTCCTTCCTGCCATGATCAGCTGTAATGGGCATGCAAACACAGATACCAGCACATCTTACCTTATGGAAGACAAGATGTCTGGATTTGCATCCCCATATTGCTCTCCTCTCCTCCCCCACACACATTTGAAGATCAAACTGGATCTGAAAACATACCTAGGATCTTTTTTTTTTTTTTTTTGACAGTTTGAAAGCAGCACCATGGATAAAATCTCAATAAAAACTGGAAGCCCAGAGAGCCAAATCAGGATTGCAGTGGGTAGTAAAGGGCTTAAGCCCCTGTCCCATATGTTAATGTTCCAATCTGTATTGAATTACTCGGCTCATTCCAGAGTAAGGTGGGGGAGATGGAAGGGACACAAGGACTAGTAACTACATCTTCAAAGTATCATCTTCTCTGGTTGTGAGTTGGCTGAAGAAGCAGTGGGAGGAGGGAGGGTTTTTGATAGCTGAGGTTCTAAGTAGCACCACTGCAGCTCAGTCCACAGTTGCTAATCCTTGTGATAGATTATTTACAGAAACAAGAAGCTTTTGCTCATATCCTTTCATGACTTCTGAAGCTAAATGGGGGTGGCTTTAGTGAAATTTTCATGTCACGCTTAGAACAACTATAAAAACATGGGATGCTAATCTGAATTCTACAGTATTTTTACACAAAACATGGCAAATGTTATTTTTGGGGATGCAGTGTGCCTCGCCATTGTCACTCAGGCGATGGTGGCTGAATCTTTTTTTTAAATCAAAGTTCGTAACAATGAATGCTCAGTTCTTGGGTGATTCTTCTTTTCTTTCAGCAAACTGTGAGAGTAGTGGTGAACTACAAGAAGACACAGAAGACTATTGTCAGGGTTAGCCCTCATGCACCCCTTCAAGAGCTCATGCAAATTATATGTCACAAATGTGACTTTGATCCTTTACACACTGTATTGCTGAAGACTTACCAATCTCAGGAGAACCTTGACTTGACAAGATCACTTAATGACCTTGGACTCAGAGAACTGTATGCAATGGATCTCAGCAGAGGTAAGATCTGTGTGCTTGTGTTTCACCAAACATGTTAACATAAGAACAGCCTTGCTGGAACAGGCCACAGCCCATCCAGTCCAGCATTCTGTCTCACGCAGTGGCTCACCATTTGCTTCAGGGTATTCTCAAGCAGATGTCTTCACCTGCTTATGATTCCCTGCAAATGGCATTAAGAGGTATCCTGCCTCTCTCTCCAACCCGGAGGTTGTTCTTAGGCTTCCATAATGATACCCATTGATACCCTTATTCTCCATGAACTTGTCTAATCCTTTCTTAAAGCTGACCACTTCTTCTGGCAGGGAGTTCCACAGACCAGTGATCCTCTGGGTGAAAAAGTATTTTCTGTTATTTGTTTGAGATCTAGCACCCAAACGTTTCATGGAGTGCCCTCTAGTTCCAGCGTTGTGTGATAGGGAAAACAGATTTTTTTTCTACTTTGTCCACACCGTGTCTTCCTTCAGGGAGTACTAGTAAGGTGGTAAATTTGCATTTTTTTATTTCTAGTTAACAGTCTTTTCTCTTTGTTTATATTATTGTTACTGAAAATGAAACACTAAAATAAATTAGTGATTTCAAACCAGGCCAAAATTATTTTGCAATTTTACCTTCGCCTGAGGGAAGTCAGATAGCGACAAATCTTAGTGGCAAATTGTCACACTCATTACTAAAGCTCTGGTTGTGTCATCAGATGTGTGCCCAGTCACATGATCAGGTGTCCACCCAGAAGTGCGAACAGCATCTTGTTACTGAGGTCCATTTTGTTGCCAGAAGCAAATTGACCTTATGCTGGTATAAATCACCAGAAGGATTCTGGCTGCTGGATTAAAATCTGTGCTCCCTTTAATGCTTCTTGACTATATTCAGAAGCTTCAAATAACGGATTAGACTTTGCTTCCATGGTTATTGCATCTGGCATTCAGGGGAACGGGTCAGTTGTTCCCAGCTTCCTTGACTGACATGGAGAACTTGTGGCCCCCTTGATCTTGTGGCCCCATCAGTCCAAACCGATATCCAGTGATCTGAAATGACTGGAGTTGTATTACAATCCAGCAGAATGGTCACAGATTATTCACCCTGGACTGAAAGCAAGAAGTTATGTCTCTAAGCCTTGCATTTTAGCAGACACGGTTGTTAATAAACCTGGTGAATTTCATTAGTACTTAACACTAACATTTTGTAGGCTTTCCCAGTCTGATGCTTCTGGTGGTAAAATTCTAGGACATAGTGTATGAATACCCAACCTTGCTTAAAATTACAAGGTGCTCTTTCTTTCTGGATGAAATGAGATAGAAGGGACCGATTCACATTCTTCTGCATTTAGAGACTTGCCCTGGTCGTCTTCGGCTCCTCTGCTGAGATTCAGAGAAAGAACCTATTGAGAAAACACCATCAATAATCATGACATTTCCATTTCTTTCTGTAGCCACTCCAACTACTGAATTCAACTTGTCGTCTTTACAAGGTGAGTACTTCTGATTCCATAGAGAAAATGCAAGTCGTGGATGCTAGCATATTGTGGCACAGCCATTTTCATTTAATAATTCAGAGCAAGAAGTGCCTTAGGGTAGGAATGGCATCTGTCTACGTTAAGTTGTGGCTTGCTGCTCTGACTCTGTTTTTGGAATTGATATTGTTTACCATTTTTAGTGTTGTATTTGTTGGATTTTTTTGAATATTGGTCGATGTATTGTTTTTAGCTGTAAAATACTGTCTTTTAATGATGTAAAGTGTCTTTAAGGAGAAAGGCAGGGTAAATCTATTTTAAATAAATAAAGTACATTACCATTGGAGGGATAGGTCTGTGAAGATTCTCAGTCATGCAGGTGAGTTTATCTGGAAGTTGAGTCATGGCAACTGGACTTCTTTTTCTTAAGAGATAGAAACGTTTCGCTGCTCATCCAAACAGCTTCATCATTCTAAATAAAGCTGGTTGCGAGTCCTCCATCTTATAGTCCGCTTTGACCTCTTGTCACCCTGGTCTGAAATAGGCTCATAAGATGAACAATGGCCTGAATAGGCCATTGGAGGGAATACATAGCATATAGTTGTTAATGATTACTTAATTCAAGTTGTTCAGGTGGAGGTACACAACAAGTTACTGGTGATGAAGTGTAGAAAACAGGTCAGACCAAATGCTTACTGAAAGTTGCTTCAATTGTTAAGACGCTTTGGGAGAAAAATTAAAGGAAAGAACATGATCTATTTAACAGGATAGTCCATGTAATATCATACTGTTTCAAATAAATATATTGCAATAGAAATAAAGAAGAAAATAATTTGTGCAATCAAGAAATTGGGATACCATGACATTTGTTTTGTTCTTAGACTCTTGTCAAAATTCACAAAACTCAGAAATTTTGAAGGAGAAAGAAAGTAAAGGATTCTTCAGCTTTTTTCAACGAAGCAAGAAGAAACGAGAACAAGTAAGACACATAACGTTTGTTTGTAGTTGGTTCTCATTAGGCTGGCCAGAAATATGTGCAGTGTTAATGTTCATCGCCCTAATCTTATCTTTATTTTTTTTTGCTATGATAAATATATGTGTGCCTTCTTTTATGGTGTGGGAGTAATTGGGTGCACTGGGATTTTAGTGGCTGAAATCCAATAGTGAAGGCCCATTGAATCACTGGTGATTTGGTGCACCAACACCCATGTAAGTTCCATTTATTCAATGGGCCTGTTCTGATTGGGACTTCCTGCTGGGTTTCAGCTGTGCCACTGTCTGCTGTGGCTGTATTGCTTGCAGGTACTTAAAATACTAAGAATAGCATTTTC
This sequence comes from Phrynocephalus forsythii, assembly GCA_029282475.1. Taxonomy (NCBI): domain Eukaryota; kingdom Metazoa; phylum Chordata; class Lepidosauria; order Squamata; family Agamidae; genus Phrynocephalus; species Phrynocephalus forsythii. The sequence goes on from JAPFRF010000001.1 coordinate 46,122,812, forward strand.
TTACATAAGAGTGACCAAAATTCAGTCAGATGCCATGCACCCCACTGTGGTGGGGGAAATAAGTAATTGTCCCTTGAAGCAAAATGTATTGGGAGTGACTCAATGCTCTTGCTCTCAGCTAAATAATAGAAGTACCATTCAGCTGAGAACCAACTGCATGGTCCCTTTGCAGTTTAAATAGGCTTTTTAGGGTGCTGGGTCATTTTTCTGCTTCTGCTTATATACCGCCCTATACCCCCACAAGCTGGGTACTCATTTTACCAACCTTGGCAGGATGGAAAGCTGAGTCAATTTTTGCCTTCTCTCAGAACGTTTTTAGCCTTCTTTGCTACAAGCCCATAAATCCTTTAAAAATAACCCTTCCCTAATCCCAAGAAGCCTTAGAGGTTGTGTGTGATTTCCTGCTTCTTGCTTGCCCTCTTGGGGCAGAAAGAGGTGCTTAAAGATGTCTTCTGTGGCGTAAAACGGGCCAGATTGGTTATTTATTTAGTGAATTGTTTTCATGATTGTGCTGATCAGAGAGGATCCTAGCAGCAAAGGCTGCTAGGTTCAAAGGTTCAAAGGCTGCATTTTGCCAACCCTTGTCCTAGGATTTTCCTGCAGGGGCCAAAATGGCTGTGCTGTTAGTAGTCAACATGCATATCTTTGTAAGGTTGCCTAGTGTAAAATAATAGCTTGTCTGGTATCCTTATTAATTTATCTTTTTCTTTCTGACGAAGACTGCTAGTGCTCCTGCAACTCCATTGATGAGTAAGCCAAGGCCGGCCTTTGGAATGAAATCCAGTACGATTTCCAAACAGTATGACTCAAATACACTGCCATCGGAGATGCCAAAAAAGCGACGGGCACCCTTGCCCCCTATGCCGGCTTCTCAAAGTGTGCCCCAGGATCTTGCACAGGCCCAGGACAGACCTACGGCTTCTGTGGTGAAATCTAGTAGTGTGGATGAAACTGATAAGGTTGGTTGCTGTGTCTCCCCCCACGCTTTTAAAATCAAAGATTGCTTAAAGCTCTCTCTGGCTTTTTTTACAATTTAATTATTTAGGCTACACATCCCCCTCTCCTGTGTACTTGATACTCCACTTATTAGCCTCGGAAGGATGGAAGTCTGAATCAGCCTTGAGCTAGCTACTTGAGCCCATTGAGATTGAGCAGAGTCTAGATTGCAGAACTGCAGTTTAACTCCAGCACTATAAGGCCCCTTCTGGGAGTCATTTCACTTTGAGGTTAAATTTATAGTAAACCTCATTTCAAGGTTATAATTCTATAGTAAAATTCAGCTGTGGGATAGTTCAGCAAAAACATTGATTGCGTGTTCTGAATAAACTACAGTAGTTCACAATTTTAGAATTAATTTGTGCTGTCTCTGCCATCTTGATGACCTGAAAACAAGTTTGCTTGGGTCATATTCCATGTTTTGCATAAAAGCATGCCTTACATTGGTTAGATCATACAGAAACATCAACATTCGTACCCAACTGACAAGCACTTAGTGACATAAGAGATCAAGTGGAAGGAATTGCTGATGCTTAGTACGGAAGCGGGTGGGGGGCTGGGGGGGGGCATCGCACGCCTGTCCTAGGCTTCTTGGAGGAGCGCAGGGGCAACATGGAGCAATCCAATCCCCCCGCCGCCCCCCGCCGCCCCACGGCTTCTTGGAGGAGTGCGGGGTGGCGTGGAGCGACCCGATCACCCGCCGCCCCCCACGGCTCCAAGGCTTCTCGGAGGAGCGGGGGAGAGCGACCCAATTGCCCCCGCCGCCGCCCCCCCGCGACTCCAAGGTGCAGGTTCTGCGATCCCGTGATGTAGTGGGACCGCAGTACCTGAACCGCGAAATGGTGGGGGTGACTGTATAACCTTAAATTGGGATGTCCCAACTTTCCAACTTTTCAACTTTATACCATCTCTTCTTATTACTCATTAGCTTTTTATCACAATTACAGAATTTATTAATAATCTTTGCTAATCTTTTAACTCCTCTTCTGGTATCAATAACATCATAAATAAAAAAATAAAATCTTTATTTTACATACTGCTGTTCTGCCATATAATGAGAGTCCAAATTTTCTACAGTAATCTAGATTGGTTTTTATTTCTTTTAATTTTTAAAAGTTTTTCTCTTTCAGTTTTTCTAAATACAGTACATTGGAATAAGAACATAGGAAGAGCCATGTTGGATCAGGCCAAGGGCCCATCTAGTCCACTTCCTGGTATCTCACAGTGGTCCCACCAAATGCCTCTGGGGGCTCACGAGACTAGATATCTGTCATCTGATACCACTTCCCTGCATCTGGCCTTTGAAGTAACTGGTTTTAAGCCTGGAGATTGTAACCTATAATGGGCTTTTCTTCCAGGAATCTGTCCAATCCCCTTTTGAAGGCATTCAGGCCAGATGACATCATTACATCCTGTGGCAGGGAGTTCCACAGACTAACAACATGCTGGAGTAAAAAAATTTTCTTTTGTCTGTTCTCACTCTCTCAACCCTCAGTATGAGTGGATATCCACTAGTTCTGATATTTTGTGAGAGGGAGAAGAGTGTCCCTCTATCCACATTACTCATGCCCTGTATAATAATATTCTCCCTCAGACACCTTTTCTCCAGACTAAAGAGCCCCAAATGCTGTAGCCTTTCCTCATAAGCCTTTCCTCATAAGGAAAGGCTACATGTTATACTTAATAGATTCTTGAATTCTAATACAGTAATACCTCATAAGACGTCTTTAATTGGTTCCAGGGATGCATTCGTCCTAGGGAAAAAAGTCTTATGTAGTACAGTTTCCCATGGGAATGTATTGAAAATCAATTAATCCATTCTGGAGAAGAACCACACACACCAGTTCAGCCACACGTTGTGGATCTCCCCCACCTCCTCAGCCACAGCTACTGAGCGGAGGCTGACTGCCCCCACCTACTTCATGCACCCTGGCCCAATTGGGGGAGGTTCACCTTCACAATGGCCGATTGTTCCCGTGGAGCCTGGGAGCGTGCAAGTAGCGCCCAGCTCACTTGCCTCTTGCCGCGTAGCCGTGGGGAGTACCCTCTCACCTCCAAGGTGGCCTCTGGGGGGCCTGCAGCGGCCCATGCCTCTCCTGCGCCCATTTGGCGAACCCCCGCTTTAAACGGAGGCAGCTTCCGTCACTGCCTGGGAAAAGCAGGGGAAAAGCGGGCTGTGTTGCAAAGCTCTTTGAGGCACTGACAGAAGCTGCCTCCGTTTAAAGAGACAGCTTCCCTCAGTGCCTCAAAGACCTTTTTTAAAAAAAAGGGTTAAAAACCTCTGCATCTCACCCCACCACCACCATCGGGCAGGTAGAGGGAGAAGTGGCGGTTTCCCCCCTGTTTTCCCCCTTTTCCGATGTAAGCACTGATGGCAGCCATTAGCACTTGCATCGGAAGAGGATTTTTTTTTAAAAAATGCCGCTTCTCTACATGCCCAATGATGGGGGAGAGAAGCGGCAGTTTTTTTAAAAAATGTCCTTCAACAACCTAGCCAAGCACTTAAAGACATTTTAAATGACCCGCAGCTCCCCCCTCTGATCGGGGAGGGGGAAAACCGTGGGTTATCTAAAGCAGTGCTCCCCAACCTTTTTATCTCCACGGACTGGTAAATGTTTGATAATTTTTCCGTGGCCCACTTGTTTTGATTTAAGAATTTAATTGTATTTAATTGTATTTAAACATGCTTCAAAATAAAACACAGCTACACCACTAGAATGCCAAATCAATGAGAACCCTGAGCTTGTTTATTTGCAACGAGACAGTTCCATCTGGGGGTAATAGGAGACAATGACACCCGAAGTGTGTTGCTGATGTCCAGTTTATTCCGTTGTTTTGTTTTGGTTGCTGTCACTGCAGAAAACCCCGCTTCACACAAATAGGTTGTCGGAAAGGGCAATAGGGATTTAAGTGCTATGGTGGCAATCTCAGGGTATTCTGCCATGACTTTAATCCAGAACACCGGCAGAGTTGTTTTCTCGAACGTAGTTTTATTGTACAAAAGTGACTGTATTTGCAAAACTTAAACAAAACTGTACACATAATAGATAATTACAATCTATAATTTCTACTATACGAGTCAAATGTATTTCAACCTTTAAAACCAAGTCAATTCGGCTTTAAATTTAAACAAATATGACTGATTAAAATCTGATTTAAGTATATTTTATCCACTCCACTCACGTTAAGTCTTAAATCACAAAACGGGCCAAAAGGGGGGGGACTCCCTCAGTGTCCTTTTTCCTGGAGCCAGATCGCTCTTTCCCCCACTGACTGCCCTCCTCTTCCTCCTCCTCCTCCTCCCTACTCTTCATGTTTGCCCAGGGAAAACCGCCTCCTGCCCAAATTCAACCCACCAAACCCCCCATCCCCCGGGGGCTCCCGATGCCAATGTTGGTGGGGTAAAATATTCAAAATAAATAAAATAAACGTTATCCCCCCTTTTTTTTCCTCCCTCCCCAGCTGCGCATGCCTTCCCGTCGGGCTCCTCTCCTCATTCTGCACCGGCAGAAACCGGATGAGAGCACCTCCGTTCCCCCCCGCCTCCTTCGTCTTCGAAACCGCCTTCACCTTCCGAGTCCCAACCACCCACCTCACCCACCCCCGCTCCTCCTCTTGTAGGCCTGCCTCGACCGGCCCAACCAGCCCCCACCTGCCACCAGCCTCACCCCATAGCCTCCCCACTGGCAGAGGACGAATCCTTCCCCCCCACCCCACCCCACCCCACCCCCACACACCTGCCAACCCCCGCTGGGAGAGGCCATTTCCCCACTTCTCCTCTCTTTGAGCCTTCGCGTCCACCGGGCTCCCCCTCTTGAGGGCTGGGACTGGGGCGGGGGCAGGGGGGAAATAAAGCACGAGCAGCAGCCCCCCCTCAAGCGCTGGCCACGCGCCCGCTCCCAAAGAGCCCAGGCCACTTTTCAAATTAAATTTACACATAAATAAATCAAAGCCACCCTCTCTCTCACACACACACACAGGCGGGCGCGCGGGCGCCAGGCCAGCCAGGGAATCCGGTCTCCAAACCAAGGGGCCGCCCCGTCCCATCCTCTCTTCTTCTTCCCCATCCCCAACACCAGGCCCGGCCTGAGACACCCCCCTCCCTCCCTCCCTCCCTCCGCTCACCCCAAGATGGGCGGGAAGAACCGAGCTCGCGGCCATTAACGCTTGACTGCCACCTTCGTCGTCTTCTCCCAGTTTGGCGAGGCGCTCTGGGCTACCCCTTCTCCATCACTCGATGGTTCGAAGTGGAGGGTGGGTGGGTTGTTTCCCCTTCTTCCACCTCGCTCGCCTCGCTTTTACACATGCGCCGAAAAGGTAGCTTCCCCACCTTAACCCGCCTGCTCAATCTCAAGCCCGTGGGTCCCTTAATCATTTCCGGGAGCCGGGCTGCCACCACAGTGAAATGATTTGAAGTTCCTCGGGCGGTGGCCCGGTGCGGATTGCTCCACGGACTGGCACCGGTCCGCGGCCCGGGGTTCGGGAACACTGATCTAAAGCACTTTCCCATGGGAATGCATTGAAATCCATTTCTCTGGAACGGATTAATTGCTTTTAATGCGTTCCTATGAGAAACTGCTCCCGACTTAACGAGATTATCAATTTACAAGTGTTCTCACAGAACACATTAATTTTGTAAGTCGGGGTTCCACTGTATAGCTATTAATGATCAAGGGTCATGTACTATCAAAGTAAAGAAGGGTTTGTTAAACAAGAATAGTTTTGCAGATGTTTCTGGAGAAATTATTTAGTTTGTATTAATGAAGGGGAAGTGATGCGCACCTTTGCAAGAATCAACAGAATTTTGGAAGGGGAATGGGGACCCATAACATGAGGGAAAATACATTATCATCCATTGATCCCAGTCAGGGGGAGGGGCAGTTTTTGTGTAGCTGTGCTTTTGATGTTTTGTGTTACTAATTTTTTCGTTTAAACTTATGTTTAGGATTAGGGTTAGAGTTTTTTGATTGTTTTAAAAAGGAATTGCTGCTGCTGCTGCATTACTAATGTGTAATTAGTATACATTAGTATAATTAGTATACATATACCCCCTCCAAATATCTATGCTTTGGAAAGAGAATCATATCCATAAGTTTTCCCTCCAATGCCATTTAATGGCTAGTCATTTATTACCAAAGTTATTCTTTTTAAATATGGAATTAAAAATTGAAACATATTTTCCAGGAGAAAGTGGGATTTGTAAAATAATTACGTCCTAGAACTGTTTAGGATGTTAAGATGTTTTAGCGCACATGTGGTAGCAGTGCCCTAAAGTGCAGTTTTAAAGGTTACTCATATAATATATTAGTCTCAAATTAGAATTAAAAGCTACATTTCTTTTCTGAGCTGGTATCCTTTGTGATTGAAATAAATATGTGGGAATGATGGCTTGCATTAACAAGCTCAGAAATTGGAGGATTTGTTGTTTTGTGTCACTTCCAAATTGCCTTTCTAAGTCCTTCATAAGAAAATGCAGTTAAATATATTTCTTAGAAGAGTTGCCCTAAACAATTCAGATCTTTGCTTTATTAGGAACAAGATGAAGTCTTGTGAGAAAACCATATCTTACTGGACAAATATGGATGTGTAAAACTAGTATTTTTATCTTAATAAAATTGACTGCTTCTATAATAATGCATTTTAATGAAGTTATGAAGCAGGTTGTCAGGTCAAATCTATCTATATAAATCCCAATATGTGCTGAACTTACTCCAGCATAGGTTTCTGGAAAATTAATGCAGTGGGTAATATCTTGGTGAAGCACAGATTGTCAGTTGTGAATTCCAATTAAAGTTCAAAGCTAAATGTGTCAGTGTAAATTGGAGCACTGTGCATTTGTGTTTCAGACATCACTTTGAATTTGGATTGAAAGACACCCTCCCCCAAATATGCTAGGTTGTATAAGCATGCTAGAAAGATGAAGTGCAGTACTCTGTGGAAAGGAAAAATAGGCCCAAGATTTATGGTCCCTCAATAGATGTTCCCCCCTTCTAAGCAGTACTGTAATTTATTTTTCATTATACCTTAACCACCAGAGTGCACTGTTTAATAGAACTTTTGAATTCTTTGTCCTATGTGATGAGATGATCCTCTCATTTCAAGTCAATTATTTCAATCTCCCTCCACCCCCTGTATATAAACAAATAAAACAGGTTCTTTCCCTCTTCTCACCAGTGTAGTTGTCTAAAGGTTTCCAGGTTTAAGTCCCAGTCAAAAATATTGAATTAGAAATATTCAAGCCCCCACCCCTGCCAAAACAGCAAAAAATATTCAGGGTCAAACTTTAATTGGCAGGCTGCTAGACATTAGAAATGAGCACGTTTCTAAGAAGAGGGGAAAGGGTACTTGGAAAGAGAGAGGTGGGGGGAAAAAGAATACGAGGCCTCAGTGTAACTGATTTTCTGGATTGGTTTTTGTTCTGGAGTCCATTGGTAGTGTTGTCTGGAAGGGAATGCCTTAGAAAGTTCCCAGCTGGGGCCACCCGCCCGGCCCTGGGTTGAATTTCTTTAGAATTTTTCAATTTTTCCCACAGGGCAAAAACTATTCAGGAAATGCATTTAACTGATTTTCTGGATTGGTTTGTGGGAAAGTAGTGTTGTCTGGAAGGGAATGCCTTAGAAAGTTCCCATGGAGAACTGGAAATGCATTTAACATGCACAAGCAAAGGCCCCACTACATTGCGGTTCATATATTGTGGTCCTGATATATCGCGGATTTTCATTTAGAGAGATGTTATCTGTGTAGATCCTCTCCCATCCCCTGCTGCAGCCGCGATTTCCCCCCACACCATCCATCACCATTTACAAACAGGCTTCCTCTAGGAGCCTCTCCCCACCATACTGGCTACCAGTCCCCAAAGAGGTCTCCGCCAGGGCGTCTTTCCCCTCCCTTGCTGTAGCCAGATTTCCACCACCCCTGCCCCAATCACCTGGTTTCCAAAGAGATCTCCTCCACAGAGCCTCTCCACTCCCATTCTGTAGCCAGGATTCCCCAGTCCCAATAGCCTCCTTTGCAAATAGGTCTCCTCCACGGAGCAGCCAGGAGACCTTTTTGGAAACAAGGAGATTGGGGTGAGGGAATCCGGGCTGCAGAAGGACAGTGGGCAGGCTTATGGGGGAGACCACTTTGCAAAGGTGGCAATTGGGACTGGGGGAATCCTGGCTGCAGAAGGGGTGGGGAAAGGCTCTGTAGAGGTGATCTCTTTGGAACTGAGGTGATTTGGGCAGGGATGGAATCCCGGCTGCAGCAAGGGTGGGATGGGGAGAGGCTCCATGGAAGAAGCCTCTTTGGAAACGAGGCAATGGGAGGTGTCCGCATATCACAGATTTTCCTTTATCGCGGGTGGTCAGAGAACCTAACCCCCACGATAAACAGGGGATAACTGTACTGTACCAGTTTGTTCTGCCACATCCCATCCTGTTGCAGAGGGTCTCCCAACCCTCAGGAGCAGTGTATGCATGTGTGTAGGGCTATAGCCAGAAGGAAGAGGAATAGAAAGACTTGTTCCATCAGTCGATCTCCACTTGAGGAAATTCAAATCCAAGTAAATGGTCCAAATCCTGATAGTTAGCATAACAAACAACACTAGAGTAGGCCCATTGAATAAGCAGGAATTTAGTGAGTCAACACCACCAGATGTACCACTGATTCAAATGGGCCTGCTCTAATTCTGGCTTACTGTTATAAAGTAAGTCATATTTAGAATAGGCCCATTTAAACCAATTGAGGAGTTGACTCACCAAACATTCAATGGGCCTGCTCTTCTGTGATTTGGGGGTCTGGCCTTCGGCTGGCTCTGTTCCTTCCTTGAGGGCCGCACCCAGCGTGTGAGCCTGGGGGGTGATTTGTCGTCTCCCTGGACATTCTCTTGTGGGGTGCCTCAGGGGTCGGCTTTCTCCCCAGTGCTCTTCAACATCTACATGAGGCCGCTGGCTGAGATCATTCGGAGTTTTGGAGCTTGCTGTCATCAGTACGCTGATGACACGCAGCTCTATCTCTCCTTTTCCACCTCTGCAGTGGAGGCCGTCCAGACCCTTGACTGCTGCCTGGCCGCAGTATTGGACTGGACCAGGGCTCACAGACTCAGGCTCAACCCTGGAAAGACCAAGGTTTTGTTCTTTGGGGGTGGCCCGGATGGGTACAGTGGCCCTCTTCCCAGTCTGGGTGGGTCCGCCCTCCAGCTGGCGCAAAGAGTGAGGAGTCTGGGTGTCATCCTGGATCCGGATTTGTCCCTGGAATCTCACGTGGCAGCTGTGACCAGGTCGGCCTTTTACCATCTTAGGCTCATCGCCCAGATTCGCCCGTACCTTGATGGGGACTCCCTGAGGACAGTGGTGCAGGCGCTGGTCATATCGAGGATAGATTATTGCAACACTTTCTACATGGGGCTCCCCTTGAACCTTGTTCGGCAACTGCAGCGGGTCCAGAATGCGGTGGCCAGGCTGGTGGTTGGTGCAGGCAGGTTTGATCGCATCACCCCCATCCTGGCTCGTCTGCACTGGTTGCTCGTTGCCTCACGAATAAGGTTCAAGGTGTTGGTTTTGGTTTACAAAACCCTCCATGGCTTGGCCCCTGAATATCTGGCAGAGCGTATTTCCCGACGATCAGAGTTGGCCCGACCCACACGATCCTCTGTGGCTCTCTCACTCCAGGTCGCCACCCCTAAGGAGGCCCGTAAAGTGGCCACCAGAAAGCGGGCCTTCTCGGTGGCTGGCCCGGCAGTCTGGAACACCTTGCCGAGCGAGTTACGTCAGGCACCTTCGTTGGCGTCCTGCAAAAAAGCTTTGAAGACCTGGCTATTTAGGGACGCCTTCAGAAATTGCTAGGGGAGTATCCCCCCCCCGCCCGCAGACTCTTGCCTACGGTTCTGCTGATGCTGCTGTTTTTAATTTTTGTGTAAACCGCCCAGAGTTCCCGCTGGGAAATGGGGCGGTATACAAGTGTGAAAAATAAATAAATAAAATAAATTTACTACACACTAAGCAGTAAAATATTTTGGCCACTAACTCTTCTTTATATAACTTTTTTTGTTTATGTTCTTCGCTGAACCAAATAAAACAAATGCATTGCTCATCTCCTGTCATGTTACCAGTTCAGTCACAATATTCTCCAACATTTCAGCCCAGTATAATTCATATCTCCTTTCCCAACTTAAAAGAAGTTTACAAGGAGTGAAAAAGGAACATAGAAAATAGTGGTGTCCATTATGAGGAGTGGAAAGTAACATAGAAAACAGTGGTGTTCTTATGAAACCAGTCAATGCAGTCATGTATAGTAATCCATATAAAAGTCACATAATAGGTAGTTGTCAGCAGATTTAAGGGGCAGTAAACAATAATAATAATAATAATAATATACTTGTGCCTGACACAAAACAGTGCAGCAGTAACGTAGATAAAATGTTAGTATTGATATAAAGGGTTTGCAGAGTTAGTCTATCAGAAAGACAATGACAATGAATAGAGTAAAAACTCATATATTCATATATACATCAAAATATACACAGCATAACAACCAAGCATTATATACAATATAGCAAACAGACAAACAGAGTATGGGGTGAACTGTTCTCACCACAACAGTCCCCAGTTACAAATGGTAAGCTAGTGCCTTTTATACTTATTCAGCACTCATAAGATCTGATGCAATCACTAATTAACAATCTGATGCAATCTGATCTAACCATTACAAATCATGATGTTACAATCAGTTCCACCTGCACTTCATCACTTAACATGCCTGTGATTACTAGTCTCTAACACTTGTGGATTAACATCATGACACTGCAGAATCTAACTGCCTCCATTTTACAATTCACTTTACACATTCTGTTAAATATACATAACATATGTTTTGTCAACTTTTACATATCTTGACACCCCTCCTATATTTAACAGATTTCAACTCCTAGCCTTTTCTTAAAACATACATGTTTATCTTTACACAAAGACTTTGTAAATATGTCAGCATAATTATCAACACTTGTACAATATTCCAATACAATCAAATGTTGTTCTATGCAGTCTTTCACATTCTGGTAACGGATCCCAATGTGCTTGCTTCTGGATCCAACCTTCTGATTCTGTGTTAATTGGATACACGAAAAAGAATCATTATATACTTTGACTGGTAGTTTTACATTCACATTTACATCTTTTAACAACTGTACTACCCAGGTTAACTCACAACACAAATCACTCACAGCCCCATACTCAGCTTCTGTAGAAGAACACGAAATGTACCTTTGTCTTCGGGCTTTCCAGATAATTAGTGAGTTACCTAAAAATATGGCATATCCAGACATTGACCTCCTTTCTGGACTTGGACCCCAGTCAGCATCTGCATAGCTAATCAGATCAAGATTATCACATATGGATACTTTCAACTTTTTATGCATTGTTCCTTTAAGATATTTCAAAACATGCTTTATACCTTTCCAAATGCTTCATCAACAAATACTATCAATATCAAAAAACCTTTTGTTTACAATCAACCTATTTCACTTGCAAAATGTCCTTTGCTCTTTGGCGCCATCCACTGGTGCATCCACTTGCCGTTCTTTCAGAGACATATGCTCTTTGTCCATGGCCCATCATCCACTGCTTCCTTTCTTCTCCAGGCATCAGCAGCACATCTTCAAAATTCTGTGGCTCATGGAATACATTATTTACAACAAACCTTTCAGGTGGCACTCCTTTATTGAATCTTGTAGATTTTCTGATCAACACTGGCTCCTCATCTTTCACTTTTTCATCATGAAATGATGTAGACTCCCCTCCATCACTGGCAATCTCATCTTTCACTTTTCCATCATGCAATGATGTAGACTCCCCTCCATCACTGGCAACCTCTTCAACCTCAGTGTGGGGACAAATGCTTGGCAAAAATACTTCATTATTAGCATGAAGAGCTTCCCAATTTTTCTGTTCACAAAATTTTGCTGACCTGCTTATATAAACTTTTCCATGACTGTCACAAAAACGCCAGGATTTAGCTGCAGGCTGAACACCAATAAACATAAGCTTTCTTGACTTTGGACTGTTCTTGTGTCTATCCCTCTTTGGAATTAATACCTCTGCTTCAGAGCCAAATATATGGAGATATTTGATTGAAGCTTTCTTACCATGCATTAGAGTATATGGAACTTCATTCACAGCTGAACTCCACACTCTATTAGACACATAATTTGCATATTTCATTGCCTCAGCCCAGTAACTTTTGGGAAGTTTTGCATCTGCCAACATTGCATTCATGATATTCTGAAGAATTCCATTCTTCCTGTCAGCTAATCCATGCTCAGCAGAAGCAGAAGGGTTTATAAATCTATGTTTCACCCCTTTCTTTTCTAAATAATCAACAAACTGCTTTGCTAAAAATTCACCACCTCTGTCACTTTGTACAGCTAAAATTTTCTGCCTGTACTGTCTTTCTGCCATCTGAAACCATTTTCTAAATACAGCACTCACTTCACTTTTGTGCTTTATTATGTTAACCCAAGAATAATGTGAATAATCATCTGTTATCACAAGACAAAACCTGGCACCACCAAATGAATTAGCCATGGGTCCAATCACATCAATATGTACCAGCTGTAGTGGTTGATGTGACTTTCTCAAACTCTTTTTTGATATGGGTGCAGACTTCACCTTTGTACCTTTACAAACTTGGCAATCTAAAAATTTTTTACAGCTTTGCACAGACCCATGTTCCACATGTTGCAAAGTTTTCCTAATGTTTTCAAAACTTAGGTGCCCTAATCTTCTATGCATCAAATGTATGCATTTGTCATGTAAAGGCTTATTTTCAACCATATTCAAAACTTTCTCAGAAGTGCTTATCATAAACAAATTGTTTTGGAGCCACCCAGTTGCTATTGTTTTTCCATTCTTTACAATCTTGCAACTATTCTCTCTAAACTGTACATGAAAACTTTGTTTTACAAGCATAGGCACACTCAATAAATTATTCTTTAAAGACGGTATATACAGGACTTTATCAAATACACATTTAAGAGGTTTGAAAAATATATTACCTTCACCACAGACTTTTGCCTGAGTCCCGTCTGCCAAGGTTACATTTCTACAATTAAACAAAGTTAGTTTCTCAAACAAACATTTCTTGTTTACACAATGAATACTGGCTCCTGAATCTACAATAAATAATTCCTGTCTTGAGCACTCTTGTTCCTTATCATTAATTACAGACAGCTGTTGACCTTCACTCTTCCAGCTTGTGCCGGCAACTCTATTTTTGCTTTTGCCGCTTGTTTACCTTATCACAGTAACGAAAAACATGTTGGTTACTCCCACAATTATAGCATCTTCTTATTACTGGTATTGTTTCTCCAGACACTTGAGCAGACTTATTATTTACTTTGGAATCATTCCTTCTTGATTCTTCCTGTTGGAGTCTTGACTGTATATATGAGATAGACAATTCATCACTCTTCATAGCTTCTAATCCCATTACTAAATTGTCATATGACTCATCCATGCTTGACAATATAACTAGACATTTATACTCCTCTTCATGATTTATGCCCACCTCAGACAATTGCTGAAATATACTATTTACTTTCCTTATATAATCAGAAATAGTTTCACCTGGGCTCTGCCTTAACCGGAACAGTTTTTTCATTAGAGATACTTTACTCCCAGCTGTGTCTCTGATATGAGCTGCTCTGAGAAACGACCAAGCCTCATGAGCTGTTTTTGCTTCCTTCACATAAACAAACTGCGTTTCTTCCAAGGATAACATTATAATTGCCAATGCTTTTTCATCCTTCTTCAAATCTTCCTCATCAGCTTCCTCATCAAGCTGCTTATCTACATACTGATATAGATCATGGAAGATCAAGAAATGCTTCATTTGCAGACACCAATTCAGGTAATTACTGTCAGAGAGCTTTACAAGAGGCATTGAATTTAAATTTATACTTGCCATTCTCGCTGATATGTGCCGGCTCCTTATCTGCCGTTATCTGCAACACTTTTTTCAGCTTTTTCTCGGCAAATATTTCCTCAGCCTCCACAGCTTCCAGTTTAAATCACACTCTGTTTTGCTTGGCTTGTCCTTATCAGCTGCTTTTCTCCTCCGCTCTCATTCCAAGCCTCTGAGAAAAATCCTTTGCAGCTCTGCTTTGTCTCCGTTCCAATTCCAATCTGTTTCCTCTGCAAAAACACAACTTTACACAACACACACTTTATCTATACAGGTACAACAAAACCCATCAGGCTGCTGACCCAGCTGGGCCCATAACCCTGTCAGCAGATTTAAGGGGCAATAAACAATAATAATAATAATAATAATAATAATAATATATACTTGTGCCTGACACAAAACAGTGCAGCAGTAACGTAGATAAAATGTTAGTATTGATATAAAGGGTTTGCAGAGTTAGTCTATCAGAAAGACAATGACAATGAATAGAGTAAAAACTCATATATTCATATATACATCAAAATATACACAGCATAACAACCAAGCATTATATACAATATAGCAAACAGACAAACAGAGTATGGGGTGAACTGTTCTCACCACAACAGTCCCCAGTTACAAATGGTAAGCTAGTGCCTTTTATACTTATTCAGCACTCATAAGATCTGATGCAATCACTAATTAACAATCTGATGCAATCTGATCTAACCATTACAAATCATGATGTTACAATCAGTTCCACCTGCACTTCATCACTTAACATGCCTGTGATTACTAGTCTCTAACACTTGTGGATTAACATCATGACACTGCAGAATCTAACTGCCTCCATTTTACAATTCACTTTACACATTCTGTTAAATATACATAACATATGTTTTGTCAACTTTTACATATCTTGACAGTAGTCCCTCATTCGGGGAAAGTTTGCCTGAAGGGGAAGGTCTTTGCCTGCTTCTGAAAAGAGAGCAGAGATGGGGCAGTCCTGGCCTCCAGTGGGAGGGAGTTCCAAATTCTTTCATGTGTTCTTATTAGATGCACCTGTGAAGATGGCGGGATGGAAAGAAAGGCCTCTCCTGATGACCTTAACACCCAAGCTGGTTCATACTGTGAGGTTTTATCTTTGAGGTAGCTTGGACCCGGCCATCTTGTGCTTTGTAATTTAAGGTCAGCACCTTGAATTGTGCCCGATAGGTGATTGGCAGCCAGTGGAGCTGCTTTAATAAGCGTTAATGTGATCTCTGTAACCTGCCCCAGTCAGCAATCTGACCACTGCGTTCTGGACCCATTGAAGTTTCCTGAGACTTTCCATTGGTAGCCTCACATAAGAGTACATTACAGTAGTCCAGCTGGGACGTCACTAGGGCATGTGTCACAGTGGCCAGAACAGGTTTCTCAAGAAAGGAGTGTAATTTTGCATATACACTCCTGGCCACAGCCGTGACCTGTGCATCTAGGCTCAAGGATGAGTCCAGGAGCACCCCCAAGCTATTCACCTGTTTTTTCAAAAGTGGGGTAATCCCATCCAGTACAGGTTGCATCCCTATCCCTTGATCTCCCTTTTGACTGACCAGAAGCACTTCTGTCTTGTCTGGGTTTAGTTTCAGTTTGTTCCTCCTCATCCAGTTAATTACTGAAGCCAAGCACTGATCTAAAGTCGAAATAGCTTCCTAGGAATCTGGAGGTGATGAGAGGTAGAGTTGAGTGTCATTGGCATACTGGTGACACTTAACCCTAAAACTCTAAATAATTTCCTCCAGTGGTTTTTAATGTTAAATAACATAGGAGACAGAACAGAACCCTGAGGTACCCCATAGGTCAATAGCTTTGTTGTCGAACATGAGTCTTCTAACACCAATTTCTGCATTCTCTCCTGAAGGAAGGACTGAAACCACTGTAAGACAATGCCCCATTTCAGAGAGACAAGTCAGGAGGATGCTATGGTTAATAGTGTCAAAAGCAGCTGAAAGGTCCAGTAAAACCAAAAGGAACACAGATCCCCTATCCATTTCCCTGCATAGTTCATCTACCAAGGCAACCAGTGCCATCTCAATCCCATAATCAGGCATGAAGCCAGACTGAGCTGGAACTGCAAGGCCATAACCCGCTCTAGTACTTTACCCAATAATGGGATGTTAGATACTGAATGGTAATTGTTTAGTATTGTTGGATCTAAAGAGGGCTTTTTAAACAGTGGTTTTACTATTGCCTCCTTCAAGCATGCTGGACTCCTGCCCTGTTGCAAGGAGGCATTCACTACTCTTCCTGACCAGTCTGCCAGATCCTCTCTGGCAGCTTTTATGAGCCAGGAAGGGCAAGGGTCCAACATATATGTCGTGGCCCTCATTTCCCCAAGGGTCCTGACCACATCCTCAGGCTGTAGGAGCTGAAACTCATCCATTAATACAGTGCAGGCAAGGAGGACAGTTTTATTTATAGGCTCCAGATTAATAGCAGCATCCAGGTCAGCCCGGATTTGTACAATTTTGGCTGTAGAGTGTTGTGCAAATTCTTTGCAGCAAGTTGCAGAGTGGTCTGTGTTATCCACCCATGGGTCAGCATGTAGCAGACTCTTGACTATTTGGAAAAGCTCCACTGGGTGATTCCGTGCCGAAGCAATGGTGGTAGAGAAAAATGATTTTTTTGCTGCTTCTACTGCCTTGAAATAAGCTTTCACTGTTTCAGTCTGGGCTTTCTGCCACTGCCTTTCAGCTATATGGACCACCCTTTTCATATTTGCCAGTTCCTCAGTAAACCAAGCAGGCAGTTTGACTGAGGAAGGAGACGTTTAGGGGCAGTCAGGTCAATGGCTTTGCTCATTTCCCCATTCCAGAGATCAACCAAAGATTCAATGGAATCATCTGTCAAAGAGGTGGGAAACTCCCCTAGGGCAGCTACAAAACCATCTGGATCCATCAACCTTCTTGGATGCATTGCCTTTGTCTGACTTCTACCCTTGCCCAGGCTCTGAGTTCTAGTGAGCCTAAAGCACACCAGATAATGTTCTGACCAAGACAATGAGACTACAGAAAGTTCCTTTACCCCGAGGTTCCCAATATTCATACCAGGGCAGAAGATCAGGTCTAAGGTGTGGCTTGCAGAATGAGTAGGGGCAGACACCATTTGAGATAGACCCATGGTTGTCATGGAGGTCATGAAGTATTCTGAAATCCCTGACAGAGCTGCCTCAGCATGAATGTTAAAGTCCCCCAGCATGATGAACCGGGAAGGATTCCATTACCAGTTCAGTTAGCTGAGGTAGACAAGTTGTCCTGCTGCTGATAATATCCCAAGCTCTTCTCTCTTCTGTATCCGTATTGAGTAAAGCAGATGTGCTTATCTTGCTTCATGAATTTGGCCTATCCAAAGATTTATCATGCACCGATCTTGTTGTATTTGTCGGTAGATTAAAATCAGCTCTTTGTTCTGGCTCTATCTCCTGATCAAGACTAATTTCAGCTTTCTTCACAAATTCATCCAGCACAATTCTTGTAGTTATGTGTAGACTAAAATCAGCTCTCTATTCTGCCTCAGTGTTCTGATCAGGATTAAAAATCTCTGTATCTTAAGAGGATGGATCGGTCTGTGATGTATAAATGCCTATTATTTTCTTGTAATCCACCTAGAATTATATTGGCAAACTCTTCATCTGATAAATTTTCCCAGCTCATTGTGTTCTTATAGCTCACAACAAAGAGTTAATATTGCTTGTAATTGTAGTTTCTGCCACTCAGTTTCCAAAAGGGAGGGGTAGAGAGGGAAGTGACTGGACTGAAGAAAGAAAGAGCAAGGAGGGGGGGCACAGCGATTCTCCAGCAATTATTTTCAAAACATGGTCCGTCCAAGGTCAAATAAACATTCCTTTGTAAAACAACTTTCCCAGCGCTAACCTTAAACTGCGTCTTTAAATCCACCACATATAGAAAGTACAAAACAAAAAGGAGTTTCCTCAAGAGTTTTTTTCCTCTGCTAGCCCAAAAAATCAATAGGCAGAAAGGCAAAATTCGTAAAATAAATGTGAGAAAGATAACTTCTTCAGATATGTGCTTGTCTTTCAAAACATTCACACCCCTTTGCCAAAAGCCGCTTCCACAAAAGTGAGTAATTGGTGCTTATTTGAAGAAAAATTCCAAATTACCAAGGAGAAGCTTTCCAGGGAGAGAGGGAGGGTTGAAAGCAGTTTTACTCACGACATGCCAAATATTTACAGCTTTCTACAGTTCTCTGGTACCAGCAGCTTATGCCTTCATCAGTTAATGGCATTGGTTTTCCTCCAGTGGGAGATAAGGCATTCTCCTGCTTCCACAGAAGTTCACCACCATTCCCTTTGTGGTCTGCAGGCACTGCCTCTTCTTCGTTTCCTCTCCAAGGAAAGCTTACCCTTCTTAGGGTCCCTTTTATCTGGAGGAATTCAACTTGATAAGCTGCAGTACTTATCAAGTTATCTTTCCGCAGAGTAACTAGAACCGGAACTCCACTAACTCCTTACTTCTTAAAATATTCTATTTACTTTGTCCTATTGTGTTTTTCCTTGTGATTTACTGTGCAATAATTTTTCATAATGGCATTGGTATCTTTTGTGTTTTCCAGTCCACTGTCAAAAACAAATATCTTCGGGCATGTACTTACAGATGAGAGAAAGGAAGAGTAATGGCAGAATTAGTGGTAGAAAGATTATTAAGTGAATTTATCTTCAGAGACATTGCAGGAGTGAGAGAAGTCAAGTTTGCCCTAAAAAAAATCCCATGGTAGTTTCTGATGTGTCCGTGTTTCTTTTTGGTTTATTTGTTTGCTTTGAAATGTACACTGAGAGAAGTCTTAAGTCTTCATATTCACTTCCAGCAAGGAATGCATATTCAGCATGGAATATATTTTCTGTCATTGCGGCAGTCTTAGAAAAGTTGCATAGAACCCAAGTGTCTGTGACAACATACCCTCTATTTTTTGTCTAGAGTGTGTGCGCATGAACAACTCCCCCCCCCCACTGAGTCCTTTGCAATCGGAAGACAGTCATGACAAGTGGATTGGGAGTGGGGTAGTTATTCTCTCTCTCACACACACACACGTCCCAGTTCTAAACTTATCTTGTTCTCTTCCTTCCCCCTTTCCTCTGCATTATCTCTTCTCTCTGCCACGTCCTTTTTCTCTCACACACACTGGCTATTGTCCTCCTCTGTACTTGAGCTTGTTCACGCTTCTCATCTGCTTGTCCCTCCCTGCACCCCGCCTTATCTATAAGGCAGCGGGACTCTCTCTCTCTCTGAACCAACGGTTCCCAATCTGTGTTTTGGTCGGGTTTCCCCAAGGTACCACCAAACCCAGCCAGGGACATTGCAGAATCTTTGAAGGTACTACTCAAGGGGGGGAGCTTCCTCTCCCCCTCCCCCTCCCCCCAAATACCCAAAATAAAATATTAGAAGAGCTGCAGCCAATATACATTTGGTCAAGGGAGGCTGTAAGTAAAAGTTTCTGTCTTGGAAACCCCTGCTCCAAACTTACTAAAGGCACCGTGGACAGAAGAAGTAGATGGAGCTGCATAGAAGCCTTTGGAGACCTTTTTATCTGAGAGGTGGCTTTGTCTTTGCCTGTAGGACAGGGGTATCCAAACTTTTTGCAAGAAGGGCCAGATTTGGTGAGGTGAAAATGTGTGGGGGCTGACCATTCAGCCGCATTTGGCCCCTGGGACAGACTTTGCACAAGCCTCTAGGGCATGCAAGGAGGCAGGGAGGATGCTGCATCAATGGAGCCGGGGGGGGGGGTAGGCTGGGCAGGTGGCTGGGGGATGGACGGAGGCAGGGAAGACAGGCAAACTGTAAAACTGCAAGCTGATGTCCCCATCCAGTATGGGGAGAGGCCAGCTAGTGGGGATTCATGACAGGCTGAGCTGGCAAGGAGAAGAGGCTGTGGGCCGCTTAAAAATTGAAAACAGGCTGCAATTGGTGCCTGGGCCTGACTTTGGACATACAGTGGACCCTTGTATAACAAATGGTTTGTATAACATAAAATCTGTACAACATAAAAAAATTCCAGAGATAGGGGAAATTTGCTTAACGGAATAGTCTATGGGGCGAATCTGTACAACATAAAAATGGTCGCGATTAGGGATTACTCTGTTTTCAATGCATTCCTATGCGAAATTTGTATAAAGGAAAATTATGCTTAACATAATTTCATTTGGAACGAATTAATTCCTTTATACAAGGTACCACTGTACCTGCTCTAGGAAATATTAGGGGGATTTGATGGTTACTAACCAAAGGTATACTACAGGCTGCATTGAGACTTTGTTCAATTGTATATGCCTGATGAACTGAAAAAACCATGGCGAGGGGGAACGTAGCCTTGAGATGTACATACTAGGGTACTCACATTTTTTTCTTTTTCTTTACATGTCTTGGTGTCCTAGTTGTCTTGCTGTGGTGGAAGCAGAGAAAGATGGACAAGGCATGCACTCCTTCACTCTGTTTTTTTCCCTTTGTTTTGTTTTGTTGTAGAGAATTCTTATATCCTTCTTGCTTAGAATTAAGTTGTTTTGACAGGTTTTGATATTGTGCTCTGTCTTTGCAGTATCCCGTAATAATCTGCTGCTAGAACTGTTGTTACTTAGAGAAATGAGAATCTCTTTCTGCCTTGCCTTTCCAGTAGATTGAACTGAAACATCCTTAATCCCAACTGAACAGTTTGCCCGGTTCTGATACAGTGAGGCATTCATTCATGCCATCATGGTATTATCAGACAATAGTAAGAAATGTTATCCAAAAGAAAACACTCTCTGAACTCTATATTCTAGTCTCGTTCCTCACTGTTTTAAATGGAAAATAGAGGACTCCAGTTTTATTTTAGTTTCCCTATTTTAATTGACAGCGGTAGAAGGGAATAAAGGGGTCAGTTGCTGTATAACATTGAGAATTGCTGATATTTGACTGTTTTAAATTTCAGAGCCTCATGCAAGATTTATTAGTTTTCAGAAGTAATAGTTAATTTAGTTTTGACAGACAACAAATGAAGATGCAAGAACTGCCTTGGGTACACCAGACTGACATTGAGCCAGCTTTAGAGGGCCCAGGAACTAATATTCTCCTCTCCAAGGCCCACTGGGGCTCCTGACATCCCCAAATTACCTAAAAGTATAGAAAAATAAATGTGAATGTTGCTAGAAGGTCACTTCTTGTTTGGTTCCTGTTGGTTTGGTAATATCAGGGTTTGGGGATCTAGAGGGAGAGATACTCAGGGGCCGCAGAAACAGCTTTGGGGGCGGAGACCACATGTGGCCATAGAACCACAATTTGCTTTTATCTCCTTTGTATATGACTATACACAGTATCTCTGAATGGCATATGTGACCACTTGTCTTTTTGCCCGGGATTTCTAGGACCTAGTTTATTTGAGGCTGAGGGCCAATCAGAATGGCTTTTCTAAGGGTAAGTCATCTCACAAAACTTTTAGAATTATTGGAAAAGATCAAAAGGCATGTGGATGCAGGAGAACAGGTAAATATTATCTATCTGTATTTTCAGAAGGTGTTTGGCATGGTCCCTTGCCAAAGGCTGGTGTGAAAACTCCACAGTCAGGGGATTAGAGGGCAGGTCCTACTATGTACTGAGACTTGGTTGAGAACCAGGAAACAGAGAGTGGGTGTCAGTGGGCAGTTTTCACAATGGAGAGAGATAAAAGTGGTGTGCTTTAGGGATCTCTCATGGGACCACTGCTTTTCAAACTATTCATAAATGACCTGGAGACGAGGATAAGCAGTGAGGTGGCAAGTTTGCAGATGACACAAAACTTTTCTGGGTGGTGAAGACCAGAACAGATCGTGAAGAGCTCCAGAAGGATCTCTCCAAACTTGGAGAATGGGTGGCAAAGTGGCAAATGTGATTCAATGCAAGAAAATGTAAAGTAATCCACATTGGGGCAAAAAAACAGAAGTTATAAGCCCTTGGGTTCTGAGCTGTCCACTATGGATCAGGAAACAGTTTGATGAAAATGTCAAGCCAGTGTGTGGCAGTGGTGAAGAAGGCCAATTCAATGCTAGGGATCAATAGAAAGGGGATTGAAAACAAAACAGCCAATATTAAAATGTCATTGTACTGTACAAAACAATGTCAAGGCCGCACCTGGAGTATTGCGGACAGAAGGATCTCTCCAAACTCAGACATGTTGTTGCATCTCAAAAAAGACCTCGGAGCCGCGCGGGGTGATCGCATCGCCCTGCGCCGCCCCCTCGGGTCCCTCCGAGAAGCCTCAGAGTTGCGGGGGGCGGGGGGATCGCTGGGCCCCTCCGAGAAGCCTCGGAGCTGCACCGCCCCCAGGCCCCACCCGATCCGCTTCCGCATATCGCGGATTTTCAAGCATTGCGGGTCGGGTGGGTCCCTAACCCCTACGATAGGCGGGGGGTTACTGTACAACAGCACAAAATATAAAAGAAATGAGGGCATTAAAATTGGGAACTAATAGATTTAGATTAATCGATTGATGGAGATATTTAAATCCCAGAATGACAGAATTTATATATTTTTCTAAAAAGGTATACTACTTATTTAAGAATAGATCATTTTTTCATCTCTGATACTTTGGCCCCACTTTTAGATAAAGTTCAAATTGCACTGATGATAGCTTCTGACCATAAGCCAATAAAACTTTCCTGGCTTAATGAAATTAGTAACAAACCTAGAATTTGGAGACTGAACTTCAATATATGTTTAAACACAGAAATTATTGAAAAAATAAAGATATAAAAATATTTTATGACATAAACAATAAAGAAGGAATTAAACCAGCACTGCTTCAGGACATGTTAAAGGCCTGTCTACGGAGAAAATTCATTATGGAAGCTTCTAGATTAAGAAAAGAAAAAATAAGCTTCAAAAACAAGTGGAACAGAAAAAATGTCAGAACAACATAAAATATCAGCATCAAATAAGGTACTCGCTGAATTAACAAAAGCTAGAGCAGAGTTAGGGGCACTAGATGTAGCTAGGGTTCACATTGCTATGAATTATTTAAAAAGAAAATACTACGAATATGGAAATAAAAATATTAAAGTGCTGTCATATGCAATTAAAAGGGAGGAAGCATAAAGAACAATTGTTTCTCTTAAACAAAAGAAGGAACAATAGTAAATAGTTACTACATCTTATGGAATACCATAAGAATTTGTATGAATCAGAAATAACACCTAATATAAACACAGAAAATTTGTAAATTCATTACCAATTAATCAAATTTTATAGAAGCATAAAAATCAGCTTAACTCCCCAATAACTGAAATAAAAGCAGTTATTAAGAAGCTTATTCTGGCTTTGATGGATTTACAGTTGATTTGTATAAAATTTGGGAACATGATCTCATTGAATATCTTCTGGAGTTATTTAATTCAATTATGAAAGGGGGAGAGATACCAGAGTCATGGCAGCCAGCCAGGATAATAACCGTACTAAAACGAGAAAAAGATCCAATGTTTCCTTCTTCCTATAGGCCAGTAACGTTGCAAAATCAGGATCAAAAATGTTCTCATCAATATTGGCACAAAAATTAAGTACTGTACTTTTATAACTGAATATATCCATCCAGATCAATATGGTTTTATGCCAGGAAGACAAATGTGAGATCTTGTCTGCAGAGTTTTGAACATTATATATTCACCTAATAAGGAAAAACGTAAGATGGCAATACTCTCACTAGATGCACTTAAGGCCTTTGACTGGGTGGAATGGCACTATATGTTTGATCTCCTGGGAATTTTTATTAAGATTTTAAAAGAATTATATATAGGGGCAGCTTAAAGACAGGCATCACAAAATAAACCTTTATGCTAACGATATGCTTCATAGAAAGTATCAAATCTTTTTCAAACAAATCTTACAAATCTTACAGGGCTAAAAATCAAAATATGCCTATAGTATAACAAAATGAAATTAAAGAATGTCTCATTTAGAATTATGCTGTTCAAGCTTTAAATAATTGGGGTTACAAAGAATCTAAATCAATTAACTTATAGAAAATATAAAAAATATTTAAATATATAAAGGAAAAATGACAAATTGGGCCAATTTGAATTTAGCAATCTTGGGGAGAATAGCTTTAGTTGAGGTTCATAACTTACCAAAATTTCTATTTTTATTGCAAAATATACCTCTACAACCAGAAATCAAAATAATAAAATTATGGAAAGGACATTAGAAAGTTTATTGCAGGAAAGGGAAAGAAAATAAGGTTCCTAAACAGCGTTAAGTACAATGAAGGTAAAAAAGGAGGACTAGGAATACCACATTTGGAAAAATATTACTAAGCTTTACAAATAAATCAAATTACTAAATTTATACAAGCAGAACAAAACCCTGACACACACACACACACACACACACACACACACACACACACACACACACACACACACACACACACACACACACACACACACACACACACACACACACACACACACACACACACACCAAAGCCATTTAGAAGAAGAGAACAAATATAAAACCTTTTCATTAATGTTTCACATTGATATGTCAAAAATATATGAAAACATTTGCTCCTCCCATATCCCCTTTATGTCCTCTGTTGGACCATCCAGATTTTACATCTCAGGGGAAATGTGTACAATTTAAACATTGGGGACAAATTGGATTATATAGAATTAAGAACCTATTTGAGTCAGGGGAACCAATCACACAAGAGAGAATTTGAAGAAAAAAACAAGTCAAATAAGAACAAACTGGTTACAAACAAAACAAGAAGTTTTATAGTTAAATTATGTCAAAAAAATCTGACCCTAGAAGATAATTAACAGAATTCAAACAATACTGTATTCAAAAAGATAAAAGAATAAGATTGACTTCATTAACATATAAAGGTATCATTGAGAATATGGTAAAGGTAGAGGAGCTAAAATAGCTTGGGAAACTAATTTAAATAATATACCTGAGGAGGTATGGATGCAGATTTGGAACAAATACCCATATAAGCCAATTTCAGCAAAAATGAAAGAAATGGTTTTGAAGGTTGTTAATAGATGGCATTTACGCCCTACAAAGTTACATAAATTTAATAAAGATATATCAGATAAGTGTTGGAGGAATTGTGGACAAAGGGGGACATTGGAACATATGTGGATTTTCTGCCCCCAAATAGAAGCATATTGGCATGAAGTAATTAATTCGCTAGAGATCTTGACTAATTAAAAATAATTATGAATGAAACATTGCTATTACTTTCATTATTTACTGGGGAAATGAGAAGCTGACTAATAAAGAGCTAATTACGAACCTAATAGGGACAGCAAGGTGTGAGATTGGTAAAAGCTGGAGAAACACACAGAATCTTTTGCTACAGAATTTATGAACATGACATGGCAAACAGTGCTGATGGAGAAATTGACTAATAAGATTTGAATATATAAAGGAGAAATAAAGTATGGTCAATTCATGGAAACCTTTACTAAATTATATGAATGACTTAATTGGGAAGAAACATGTTTTAGGAAATAATCTAGATTATTGGTCTCTTATTTTCTAGGATGGAATTGGGAGACTAAATGTAACCTTGTTAAAAATTGTGTAAATAGCAGGTGCCTAAGGTGGTTAATGAATTAATAAGTAAGATTACAATGTATGTCACTATGTTATGTTAATGTTTCTCGTGTCCTTTGTCTTTTTCCTTTTGTTAATAAAAAGTTTAAAAATAGCCACGATGGGGATTCATGTTCCCTCCAGGCTTAAAAAGGGGGGGGGGGTACCTCAGAATGCCAGAGGCAGGGGAGAGTTATCAGGAGACAGGTGTCTAGTTGTTCTTATGTGCTCCCAAAGGCATCTGATGGGGCCACTGTGGGATACAGGAAATGGGACTCGATGGGCCCTTGGCCTTGATCCAGCATGGCTCTTCTTATGTTCTTATGTTGATTTCTCTTCTCCAAAGCCCATATCTAGCAGAAAGAAGGGACTTCCAGCAAAGGGTAAGATGTATCCCCTCACCCCGCCACCAGTTATGTAGCTGATATTCAGTAGCTTTTCTGAGCAATAGTTTCAAGCAGAGATTGAAACATAAAACAGTTGAGGTGTTATTTTAAGGCTTTGAACACAGAGCAAAAACAATGCTAGACTAGATGGCTGTAAAACATGGAGGTTCTTCTAATCTTTCTGTGAACTGTCCCAGCTGTTTTCACCTTTATACCATACCACACAGTTCACTGATCCCTGACTTCCTCTCCTTAGCTCTCAAAAACAACCACCACAACTTTTTCTTTCTTTAACAGGCATTGCACTCTTTACGCTCCTCCGACAGCCTTTTCTGAACTGTGGTTGGCTGCTGTCCTGAGGCTGGGCACTCGTGCGATCCATCATTTGGAGAGGTTATGCCTTTCCATGGTTTTGATGTTCATCCTCCCCTTTTCCCCAGGGACTTTCAGGAATAGGAATAGTGAGAACAGGTTCCCTTCAGCTCAGCGGCACATCTTCTGCTAATTCCTCTCTGAGACGGGCAAAGCGCAAAGCGCCATCACCACCTCCCAGAAAATTACAAAGCCAAAGTGACAACAGCATTGCGACAGGTAATGTTCTTTCAAGTGTTGTTTTGCTAGGTTAAAGCAATTTATTATTATATACCAATATGCTGATGAAGTGCAGTTTTATCCCTGCTTTTCATCGAACTCCAAGAAGCTGTTTCAGTTCCAGGCCACTATTTGGTGTTAGTAATGGAGCCCATCAGGGTGAGCAAAACTGAAGCTTTTATCCAGACAAGACAGAGGTGCTGCTGGTCAGTTAAACAGCAAATTGGGAAATACGGATTCATTCAGTACTGCCTGGCGTTACAGCCTCTTGGAAACTGCAGTTTGCAGCTTAGATGTAGGCCTGGATTCAGCCCTAACTGTAGAGGTCCAGGTTTCTTGACTAGCCAAGAGTGCATTGGCACAATTAAAGCTTGTGCACTAGGCTGTGCTTAATCCTAGAGGTGACTGACTTAGTTATGATGCCATCTGCCTAAATTACATTGTGTTTCAAATACTTTAAACTGGAGATGGGAATGATGTAAAATTAATGCGAATTGATGAATTTTTAGTTATTTTTGGTTTCTTGATTTGTTGGGCGATAAAATGTCCTCCATCTAGAGACACCAAAATTCCAGGCAAGCTTTGGTAAGGATTGGGTTTATGGCATCTGAGTTACGCAGCCCCCCTCAATAGCCTCCCCCAGAAAATTCCCCCATGTGCCTAGAAACACCACACTTGGAGAGAAGCCTTTTCTGACTCTCCTCTACAGTCCCTCCAAGTTTGGTAAAGGTCAGGTATTACCCATCCAGTGGTTAAATGGCATTTTTCTAAGGGAACCCACTTTATGGTCTTATAACTCAGTTGTGTGAAGCCCGCTCTTCACCTGGAGGGATTGTAGAAGAGAATCAAGGGAACTGTCCCTGCAAATTTGGTGTCTCTGGGTTTTAAAGGAAAAAAGCAAATTTATAAATCAATTCGTTTCATCAGAAAAAAGTTCATAAATTTGTTTTTTTTTATTTATTGACCTTGACAAATTATGAATCAGAATGAATCAACATTTTTTCTGATTTGTGCTCATCCCTCTTTTAAGCATAATGGATTACTGTGTTTTTCTGTTGTCATGTAACCTGCGCAGGACTACTTTTAAAAAGTGTTTGGAAGTTTATGTTGCTCCACAATGCTGCATACATATTATTGATTGGATCTGGTTACAGAGAAAATATAACTTTTTTTTTAACTATCAGTCTTCACTAGCCGATAGGTTCATTTCCAGGCACAATTAGAAGATCCAGGTATTATCAAGCAAGCCCCATATGATTTGGGTCTAGGCCAGTGCCCAAACTGCAATTCAAAGCCCACTTATTTTTCGCAAAGTGCCAATACAGCAATTTAACCTGAATACAGTGGTACCCCGGGTTACAAATGCTTCGGGCACTACCCTTCAGGAAAGCAAGGATTGAAGAGCAGACTTTTGAATTTCCCAGGGCCACTGCACCCTTGCTGTGGCCACACACAAAAAATCAAAAAACCTGCTCTTTGATCCTTGCTTTCCGAAGGGTAGCATGGGGTACTATATGCCAAGAAAATGAGGATCAACGAGACAGCTTTTAAATTTCCCGTGGCCACAGCAAGGGTGCTATGGCTGTGGGAAATTCAAAAGTCTGCTCTTTGATCCTCGCTTTCCCGAAGGGTAGCACGCCAGCTGTCTCTCTACACTGGGCAGAGAGGCAGATGGGATGCTATACTGTTGAGAAAATGAGGATCAAAGAGGAGGTTTTTGAATTTCCTGTAGTCACAGCAAGAATGCTGTGGCCACAGGAAATTTAAAAGCCTGCTCTTCGATCCTCTCTCCCCCAAAGAGTAGCACCACGTCTGCCTATCTACCCTGGGCATAGAGGCTGATGGGGTGCTCCACTGTTGGGAAAGTCAGGGGAAGTGGTGGCGGCTTGTGGGCTTGTTCATAGTCCCAGTTTACTTTCCAGCTTTTGGGATGCCCACAAGTAAGTAGCATAGCAAGTTACAATTAGAGTAGGCCCATTTGAACCAATGGAACTTATAGAGGAGGTGACTCACTAAATCTCC
The DNA here is from genome assembly GCA_029282475.1 of Phrynocephalus forsythii. Taxonomy (NCBI): domain Eukaryota; kingdom Metazoa; phylum Chordata; class Lepidosauria; order Squamata; family Agamidae; genus Phrynocephalus; species Phrynocephalus forsythii. The sequence continues at coordinate 46,151,322 of JAPFRF010000001.1, forward strand.
ACTGATTCAGTGGATGTGCTCTAGTGAAATTTACTGTGCTAAGCAACAGCAATTTGACAATTATGCTATTAGCTATAGTTTTTAAATTGTTCAAGAGCTGCCTTGGTGCTTGTATGCTGCACATGTGCCATAGATAAATTATTCCATCACTGCTATACACAGGGCCATATGTTTCTCAGTCCTATACCAGTGAATTATTGAAAACTGAGAAGAAAAATAGAAAATCATTGATTTTGTGGTTGTATGTTTTCACAAAATGTATTTGGAGATTATTAATGTATTTCTAAGAATATGAACTCAGGTTTGTGGTTGACTTTGAATAATCATTTGCTAAATTGCAACAACTTTCCAGAATCAGAATCTGCAGAATCAATTCATATAGAAGATCGGGTCAAGGGAAGATGTTCTGAAGTGTATTCTCCAACAGGTACTTTATATGCAATGAATGGCTAATTTTGTTCTGGTGAAAATCTAACAGTTGCATATGCCAGAAATGCTGTAATAAGCATGAATGTTCATGGTGTTTCATTCCCCCTTTAACCATCCCTTTGATCTATTGTGCATTTTAAAGCTAAAAAAGCAAAACTTCATTGTGCTGTATGGTACACATTTTGGGTCAAAGTGGTTCTCTTTGAGCTTCCAGTTTTCTTTGTTTTTTAAAAATGGGGACTTTGTTCTGAGCAGGAGCCCTGTGTGAGTTTGTCTAAGGAGTATGGCCACCACCACCCTTCTGAAAATGTTCCTCCTACTTCCATTCTATTATCTTCAATGTAAGAAGCAGTAGTAGGTGAGGGTAGGACAGCAGCCTAGGCGCGTCCAAGTAATTTTTCAGAGGGAGAAAGTCTTTGGGGAAATGGTTTAATCCACTTCCTCAAAATCCTAATCCAGTTTGGAACCCAACCTCTGCCAGCCTCTCTACTAAACATATACTGCACATAAGCAATCCCACTCATAGGACTTTGATGCAATTCAAATAATTTCTAATTTGAATCTTAGGTTAGCTCAAGGCCTAGAGGTTTAAACGATGTATTAAAGTATGCCTATCTTTATACTTTATTACTGCCCTCAGTTATTTTTAAAGGATAAATATGAATAGAGCAATCATAAATAAACCTACTAGAACTCAAGTACTATAGATACAGAGTAAACCATAACATGTCCTTTTCCAGCCTTACTCCTTGGCATGCTGCCCATTAGTGATACTTCTCCACATTTCCTCATGTTTCAGAGGTTCAGAGTGAGAGATTGAGGTGCCATCTCCATTTGAATATACAATTTAGACTCACAGAATGAACTGTGATACTTGGATGTAGGGCATGGACAAGCCATCATTTTTTAAAAAGGGAAATCGTTTGGGCCAGAAGTTTGCAAATTTGCAAATTAGCATGCTTTATTTTGCCTTTGGCCTCCAGATGAGGTTGCTTTAACATCTACTTGGTAATCCCTGTAACAATCATATGAGAATGTAAGCAATGGGTTGCTTTAACATCTGCTTTTTAATCTCTGCAACAATCACATGTGATGGGTTTATCTGTAACTTGCATGTAATGTCTCTTTGCCATTAAAGCCCAGTGAATGGAACAAATGCAATATGAGTGATCCCGAGGAGTAGCATTCTCCCACCAGCCATCTTCATGGACTTCAGCGTACTCCTAGTGCTTACTCTGATTGCATGCCCTTGCTTCCCTCTGCTTTTCTCCTGGCTCCTCCATCTACCCTGGTTTTTGTTTCTGCCTTTCCCTTCTGCTTCCTTTTCCCTCTTTTCCTTTCTTTCCCTTTCCTATCCTTTCCTTCATGTTCTTCCTTTATAGCTACATTTTTATAGTGTTTCTTGTCCACTTCTGCTTGCAGGGATGGGTCTCATTTGATGTTTAGAGAAGAAAAGGGATCAGTGACGAAATAAGATTAAACACTGAAAGCAAAAAGAACTGAGGATGTCTAAAGAAAAAAAAAAGCAGCTGAAGGATTCCTTTCTCTGCCAACATTAACAAAAAAATAACATGGAACAGCTTTGCATGTGGCTCCCTCTACAGCCATAGCTAATGTCTGATCTTGCCCATCTAATTCCCCTTTCTTAATGCCGCCTCCTCCTTGCACTGGGGAAGAGGGGGCTCTGTTTTTCTTGCATTCAGCAGCCACTTTGTTAAAAGGTGTCTGTTCTAATGAATTCTTGCACCTCTGCCCATTAAAATGTTTGGTTGCAGTTTCAGTTCACCAAGACATATAGGGCTGTCACCCAGTTAGAGAAATCTTAATTCAGTTATTTGCTGGAGCTTGCATCGATGGGAATCGGTCAGCTTTGCATCGATTTTTGTATAAAGAAAAATGGTTATGTTGAAGGGAAAAAATCATATTTTGTTTTGATTTTCTTAGACAATAATATGCTCACTTTACAGCAGGCACTATTTTTGAAGAGACAGTGTCTCCTGTGCCTCTTCTTACAGTGGTGCCTCCTGCCTGGCTTTGTTTTTTTTTATAATAATAATAATTTATTGTCATTGTGGGTATATACACAGTATACACATACAACAAAATTCAGACACCCAGAGACCAGATTCAAAACACACACACACACACACACACACACACACACACACACACACACACACACACACACACACACACACACACACACACACACACACACACACACAAATCCCCAAACACTCTCATACACATTTAAAAAATTCCCTCAACACACACACACAAAAAAATCCCCAAACACTCGCCCCCCCCAAAAAAAAAACCACAAGCATCTACACAACAGGCTAGGTAATACTGTCCAAGTGCTCACTGCTGGTGGTCCTTGTTCTTATGTTTTGTTTTATTGTAACCATTTGCAATGAAAGCAAGTAAGATTGTTAAAGACTTCCTGCTTGGGTAACTGTGGATACTTCTGTACTAGAGGGCCGGGGGAATGGAATTTGTTAATCCACTGGATGCTAGCTCTGATCCTGTTTTGTAACACATGTGCAGTCTCTCTTGATGTCACTAACTTGCTTAAGGAAATGCTGCTTTTACTCTCTCCTTTTCATATTTCATTGTAATGTAATGCAAGTTAATTCATTCTGTTGTTTCCTTAACCTGCTTCTTAGGCAATGTAGTTGATCTAACCGGGACCGCGGTGCCCTCAGGTGCCTCAGGGTGCTCTGAGCCAGCCAATCATGATCAAAACAATATCCCGCAAGTCTCAGAGGAAGGTAGTCTTTTGGTTAACGCTGATACTCCAGAGGAATCTGAAGTTTCTTTCAAATGTAGGTAGCTGTCATGTTTTGTCTTCAAGCTAAACAGGATTAGATGACATGTATTAGGTTAGCCTTTTGATACGAGTTGGCTTTAGGGACCATGGAAGTGACGCTGTATATTTGCTGCGGCCATCTAAGATTTTGCATTTCGGTCAACTTCATGGGTCATGGTGGCTATAAGAATAGGTCCAGACTATTGCATATAAAACCATTTGACTTAACATCTTCTCTTGCTAGATTCCCTTGCATTTGTTTCATCCTCAAGTTCTGTTTTGAATGCAGTTGGCCATTTTTATGCTGGACCTTTTTAGGTTTAGCAGAGTCCAGACAAAACTAATGGAGGTTGGGGTGGGTGGGCGGGAAAGCTGGCTCTCCCACAGAACAAGGATCATGTTGTTAAATAATTTCTTACATTCTTCCATAAGCATCAACCAATACATTGTGGATCAAAAATAGCGTAGAAAATAGTGATAATGCAGTGAGAACTGTTGATGAGTTGTGAAAGGCAGCAGTACATTGGCAGACCATCTGTTCTGTATGCATGAGGTCCCGGGGGCAGGCCCCCTGCAATCTGAAGTTTTTATTTTTGGGGGAGGGGGAGAGAAAAAAATCTGTTTGAAATGCTTGAGAGCTGCCGACAGCCATTGTAGACGATTGTGAAATAGAGCCATGGTCAAGATCCTTTCTTGTTATTGTTGTTCCTTTGAATTCACTTTCTGTATACAGTTAATTAGTGGAGAGAACATCCTCATAGAGGTGTTTCCATTTTTTTAACCAAGTTTTCTATAGAACCCTCCAGATATGCGTTTTGCTTTAGAAAAAGCTTGCCATTCTTTCCCTTTTGCATCTTCCTAGTTGTTCTCTGATACCCAGTGTGGTGCAGTGGACAGAGTGACGGAAAAGGACCCCAAAGTCTAGGGTTTAAATCCCCAGTCAGCCATGGAAGCTCTCTAAGGGGAGCGGAACTGGAAAACCCACTTGGTAAATAACAAACTTACCTTGAAAACCTTATTAGGGCTGCTATAAGTCAGTTCTGACTTGATGGCACATAGGAGGAACAACTGATCTCTATTGAAATCTGTCAGCATTTTAGAATATAGTATCAGGTCTTCCCCTCTCCTACTGTAAACCCACCAGTAAGCAAGCTGTACTGTTCTTGCATCTTCTTGATTACAACCTACATTCACTTATCATTTCTTAATATTGTATCTTGCACTTTTCTTGGGCATGCAGCCGACATTGGCTCTGAATATAGTCTAGAGGAGATTGATGAGAAAGAAGAAATGCTGCATGAAGAAAGTGCAGACCCCACTGGAGCTACCCAAGAGGCTTCCACCTCCTCTGCTGCTCTTGATGTCCCCGTAGATGCTAAAAAAAATGAGCCTCCCCTTCTGGCTTCAAGTCGTGACATTGGTGCTGAAGAGAATGAGTGCAATTCAGATGGATTAAAATCAGGAAATATGAGTGCAGAAGAGAAGTAAGTGCATTACACTTGCAGTATTATAGTAGGTGGTTTGTGGGAGGACACTATTAATCTATCCTTCCTGATAAGATCAACTTTATAGTACAGTAGATGCTGGATGAAGAACAGATTGCTGGACTACAAGGTGGCCCTGCCCACTGTAGTGTCATTTCTGGACATAATCAGAATACTGGGATAAAGTAAATACATCTCGGGCATAAAGAACTAAGCAATGGCTAGAATTCTGTTGCTTTATGTGTAGTAAGTAACAACTAGATTAGACTCATTGAGTCAGTGGGGATTTGGTAAGTGAATGCATTATCATTGATTCAGACTGGAATACTCTAGTTGCAACTTACTTTAGCATAGAACAGGGCTGTTCAACTATGAACAGCCCGCAGCCTACATGCAGCTTCTGTAGGCCCTCTGCGGTCAACATCAGCAGCAGGTCAGCAATGTCGTTGGCAGCAGGGGGCGGGCACCGGGGGCAGCAGTAGCGATGGGGGGGGGGGGTCAGCAGGGGTGATGGGGTGATGGGTGGCGGCAGAGGGCGGAGCAGTGGTGGCGGGGGAAGCGATGGCGATGGTGGCAGTGGGGGCAGTGGTGGTGGTGGTGGGGTTGGGGGTGGCAGTGGCAGGGGTGGTGATCGGCGGTGGCAGCAGGGGCAGCGGGGGGCAGGGGCCAGGCAGCAGGGGCTGGGGGCAGGGGGCACCATGGGTGGCAGCTCTGGCAGGGGTGGGGGCGACAGCAGCAATGGTGGCAGGGGTGGGGTCACGGAGGCAGCTCCAGCAGCAGCGGCTCCAGCAGTGGGCGGCGGCCCTGGAGGCGGGCCCAGACCAGGTTCCTGGGCTCATTCGGTGTCTGACAAGTGGGCCCAGCAAGCCTGGGCCGACATCTGCAGCCGCCACACACGCTGCCAGAAAGCCCAAACAGGCCCAGTAGGATGGCCTGGGCCCACTGCCGCCGCTGGAGCAGGGCAAGTGATGGGGGGAATTTCCCCCCAACACAGAGACCTTGTGGGCGAACCCTGAAGGCACCGCATGTGACTGGTCGCCTGCGGTCGACTTCTTGGGCAGTCCTGGCATAAAGAGTTGCAACTAGGGTAGGTCCATTTGAGTTCATGGCATTTATGGAGGTGTTGGCTCACCAAACACTCCCACCTAGATCCTACACGTTCAACATATTTACCATTCTCTATAGTTCTAGGCTTTATTTATTTGCTATACTTGATAATGCTGCTTTTCTATAATGGCACACAAGACACTTTACAGTTTAAAATACAAAAAAATCAGCAAATGTTACAAAATAAATTTGTCTCAAAACTGAGAGATGATGTTTCAGGATGATGCTCTAGCCTGGGGTTCTTCCTTTCCTCCTGGCACAGAGGCCTTGTTGCTGTAAGGAAGGGGTGTAACCCTTTTCAGATCCTTTCCTCAGATAGTTGATGTTCTCTTCTAGAGCTGAACAAAGAAACTTCAGAGAGAGACTCAAAGATGAAATGGCTGAATTACAGTATACCACAAATTTAAATTCTGCCACTTGTGTCCTGAATTGGGGAAGAGATTTTTATCTCAGAGTAAAAGCTAATTGGATGATAAGCACCAAGACAATACTAAAGGTTTCTATCAACACTGAATGGTTACTGTAATTATTCCATGTATGTTCAAGATCAAACACTGTTTGTTTGCTTGTATTTTGCTTTCTGTTATTCTCTGGCTTCAGTCCATATATTCTTTCATCTTTACCTGTAACAGTTTTGAATAAATCTCATCCATTTAACATTACACCATGATCCATTCATCAGTCTTTTCTTGGAGCTCAGGAACTGGAAATGACTGTGTGTGTGTGTGTGTGTGTGTGTGTGTGTGTGTGTGTGTGTGTGTGTGTGTGTGTGTGTCATTACAGTTGTAACCGACCCTTCGTGACCCCACGTCCATGGAGTTTTCTTGGCAGGAATACCGGAGTGGCCTGACAGTTTCTACTCCAGGCACCTACAGCTCCTGGTATTCCCTGGTGGTCTCCCATCCAAATACTAAGCAGGGCCGACCCTGCTTAGCTTCCGAAATCAGGCGAGATCTTATAGATAATCAAATCCAGCCCCTGTCAAGGTAGCACAGTGGGTTCCCCATCCTCTGACTCTGCAACCAGATGTCTAAACCACTGAGGTATCCTGCAGTTCTGCCTTTTTATTTCCTTTGCGAGCAGGTAGCCTGACTTCCTTGGACTGGGTTTCTTTGCCTCTAGTTTTCAGGATGTGAGAGACACTTTATTTAGCCCGACCTGTTCTAAAGAGCTTTGGCATTGCTTTTATCTCCTTACTGATAGTGATCTGTTTTTTGTTTGATTGATTTTGCAGAGATCAGCATAATCAAGTCTTTGTGGAGAAAGTCACATTTGACAGTGACAAGCCACTTGGAGCATTACACTTGAATACAAACAGTGGTGAGTTTCTTCTCCTTGACAGTCAGTTCGATTGCAACATATATTTAATGTCACAGGAGAATCCATGCAGTACTTCTGATGACTGTGCAGATCTACTCTGTGAATTGCTCCTACAAGGGAACATTCCAGCACAGATTCTGTGAAAGCAAAAAAAAAAAAAAGCTTATTGGGCCTTCTGATTGCTCACAGGCTATAGAAACAACTGTATTTTCCCATATAGAGAGGTATGTACATGTATATATTTTTTGAGTTTAAAAACAACTCATTTGTGCACTAATATATTGCCTACCATTTGTGGAATAGCAGAGTGTAGGCTGTGTACAAGATCATTGTACTTTGAGTAGATAGATGCAGTGGCAGTATTTGCTGCTATTGTAAATGAAAAGGAATGATTGATGGTTCAAACAGATATTTGGCCATACTGTTAATTTCAATATTGTCCTTGCCTTTTTAAAAGGTCACGGCGATGCAAATTTCCCTCCAACAGTGGCAGAAGAAGGAAATGTCAGTGTGGTAGGAGGGTCAAACCAAAACAATCCTGACACTTTGAACTTCCAGGGCCATGAAGACATCCCCTCCCTAAATAAGACACACAGCCTTCCACCGCTTCAAGGAGTGCACCATCAAAAATGGGATCAGTCCGATACAGAGACAACAAAGACTCAAGATGCTGCTATTCAGACTGTCCCATCTGAATATGATTTAGGGCCGATGCCCTCTCATGAAAAGACCGATCCTCAGGGCTACAAACTTACTGCCCATCAAGCTTCAACTCGCTTGCAAAAACCAGTGGTTGGAAATCAGCCCTCAGGGTCCCTAAACAGGGTGCATGAAACCACAGGAAATTTGACAGAGCTTAACCATAAAGGGCAGCAAGATGTTGATGACAGACCAAGTCCCAACGGCGACCCAAGTAACACATTGGCTAATGATGAACAGGTTCCGCCACAAAGACTTGTCAAAAGTCCACTTAGTTCTCCCTCCAAGGGCTATCCTCTTTATCGACGGGATTCGAAGCCTAAACCTAAGCCGTCAAATGAGATCACAAGAGACTATATACCTAAAGTTGGGATGACTACTTATAAAATAGTGCCTCCAAAATCTCTGGAAATAGTGAAGAGCTGGGAATCAGATCCTACGGAGAACCCAGAAGCAGCCTATTTGCACATGCCTCCCAAGAATGAACATTTTCAAGAATTTGGTACACAAAAAGAAATTCACGATAACTTCAAAAGTACAAATCAGACAGGACCCAGCTTGGGAAGTGATGTTACATTGCCAGGGAATGAGCCGCTAGGTAAAACGGATGGAGTTATTGATAAAAGTGCAATGTCTTTCTCTAATGCCAAAGGCGAGAGAATGGAAGGAGAACATTCCAAGTCTAATCCGGACCCTCTGAGAGCCCCCTTGGAGCTAAGCACAGGAAACAAAAGCCGTTCGCCTCCCGCAGTGCCAGAAAAGTCAAACATCTTAAGTCCTCCACCAAAGCCAAGCAATTTTTATTTGCAGATGCAAAGGAGGGCTTCGGGCCATTATGTAACATCAGCCATGGCAAGAAGTAGCTGTGTCAGTAGCCCTACACAGAGTGAAGCTAAGAGTCTAGAAACAGAAAAGAAGTTGGCATCGCCGGAGCAAACTTCTTTCCCATTTCCTAGGACCTTTAACGCTCCTTCTCAGGTAGTCCAAGAAAATACTGAAAATGGCCACAATGCTGGGAAAATAGAGGTCAACCCTTTTCCTGTGAGAAGGCCTACATCTCTGAGTTCTCCCAACTCCCAGTCACCTCCTCCTCCTCCTCCTCCATTAAATCTGAAAACTCTGAGGACTTTTGTTTTGCCACAACCCTATTCGAGTTCCAGGCCCTCTCCTTTTGCCCTTGCGGTGTCGTCAGCGGTTAAGAGATCACAGTCATTCAGTAGAACGTATACCAGTACGACCAGGCCATTAAAACAACAGACATCTCTTAATATCTCCTCAGAAGACTCAACTGCTGAGATCCAAAGCCATTCCTCTCTACCAAGCTCAACCAGGGAAGCACAGCAGAGTGTGCCAGACAAGGTAAAATCCTGTCAATGATAACAATAATCATGGTCCACCGAGACAGTTCTCACTTATGGGGACCCTTTCAGGAGGTTTCCAAGGAGAGAGTGCTCAGGTGGTTTACTCTTCCCTTCTTCTGTGACTTGACTCACAGAAGGCACAGTGGGGAATCAAACCATCCCCCCCAAACATTAAGATATTGTTTGTTTGTTTTAAAATACAGCTAACCCTCTGGTGTCATTTTTATTGTTAAGTGGGGGTGGGTGGGTAGCGTGTGAGCCAGTACCCCGTACTGCTTGCAATAGAAAATAGCAATGTGTGACTTTCCCAATGGAAGTTAACTTCCAGGCTCATCTTTTGCCAAAGATTGACAGAAGAGTCTTGTAGCCCCTTAAAGAGGAAAAACATTTTAATATACCATGATGAAAGTGGCTTTGGTCCATAGAAGTTTAAGTCATAGTAAAGAACACTCGTGGTGCATTAGTCAAACTGCAGTGCTTCGTGGAAGACTTGGCTCACAACCTGAGTTTGATCCTGGGCTCAGGTAGCTGGTTTGAGGTTGACTCAACCTTCCAGCCTGCCAGGGTACATAAACTGAGTATTCAGCTTGCTGGGGAAAAGGACAATATGTGTAATTAAATTGTAAATTGTCCACTCATTGCTTTATGAGTTTGGCTTTGAGGTAACAAGACTCAACAAAGTTGTTGAGCAGTTGTAAATAACAACTTGGTTTCCTAATAAACAAGTTTTATAACTACATTACATTACAGTTTACATTGTATTGCAATTATATTACAGTTTCAACTTAAGCATGTTGTGATTGCCATTGCCATTTGCAGCAATAACAATAAAAGTGTGGCCTTCCCAAAGGATAGAGGATAAATACCACATGGGTCAAACGCCGTTTGTGCTGCACCTTGAGTGCTGCTGCTGCCTTGTGCTGTGTCAAAGACACAAAGGTAGCAACAAATGTTGAGGGGAGGGGAGGTCCTTTTGCTACAGGCTGTTGGCCTGGAACATTCAGATGTCTATTGGAGACTAGCTAAAATGTCCAGCCGTTTTAGTTTCTTCTGAAGCGTGGGAAAAGGAAAAAGTTCCTTTTTAAAAAAAATTGCAGCTAGTATACTAGCTAATTACTTTTGCCAGTGCTGGGTGATAGCTGCACCTCATTGCTTCTTAAAGGTAATATTTGGTTGTTCACCTATTGATAACTTTGTCTAGATCGATGGTACAGCATTAAGAAGGCAGCCTGACCTCACGTCTTGAGCCTCGTGGCGCAGTGGTTAAATGCCTGTACAGCAGGTAAAACTGTGCTCACGACCTGGGGTTCAATCCCAGGTAGCAGGCTCATGGTTGACTCAGCCTTCCATCCTTCCAAGGTTGGTAAAATGAGTACCCAGCTTGCTGGGGGCAGGGGAGGGGCAATGTGTAGCCTGCATACTATAGTTAAAACTGTAAACTACCCAGAGGCTACTTGAAGTGGTATGGGGCAGTATATAAGAAGACCACTTTGCTTTTGCTTTTGTTTGTTTCCTGTTTACCCAGCAGAAAAATAATGGTGCCCTCAATGAGCAGAATAGGCAGGTTTGCTCTCCGCCTGGCCACCCAACCACTGCTGCCTGTGGGAGAAGCACAGCCCCGACGGTCCTGCGCCCTGACCCAGAACAGATCCACCAGAGCTTGCTGGCTGCCATCCGCTCGGGAGAAGCCGCTGCCAAACTGAGAAGGGTAAAATGTGTTCTTCACACACACCCCACACACACCCCTTACCTCCTTTCTTTCTCATTATTAAATCAATAACAATGGATTTGCAGACCTTGTTTTGGAAATCACCAGAGCAATAACGTGCTGGCATCAGTGCTGGTGAGAGAGTCTTGTGAGAGTGTGATCTCTCATTCTCTCTCTTTTTGGAATAGTGGCAATAGGAGATCTGTGCACGGGTTGCAAGTTATTTAGGCTGACCTTGATTTGGCCAATGGAAAAAGCAGAGACGAATTTTAGACGTGCATTGAGCATTAAATGTATAGTGACTGGACACTTGCTTCTTGTTGACTCTTATATCAGTTGGTATTATGAAGAAATTGTAGAGATCCTCTCCTGGCTGCCTAATTCTTGTTCAAGTTTTGTTCAAAAATCTCTTGCTGCTGCCCAGTTTCTTTGTCTCGGTTTTCAAGAAACCTTGGCATGCCCTAATCATACACATATATGTGTGTGTGTGTGTGTGGGGGGGCGCGCGTGCATGTGCACACAATTGAAAGAAAAACCTCTTAACAATTCCATCCTGCTTGGAATCATTTGTGCACATAACGGGGCGAGGTCAATGAGGAGGATATTTTTAAAGCTGTCTTCACAAAACTGTATCTATGCATTCTTCTCTCTCTCTCTCTCTCTCTCTCTCACACACACACACACACACACACACACACACCACATTGCTTCAAATGCTATGCAACAGTTGTCCACCAGCCCATTTTATCTCTTTCTCCAGTCTCTGTGCCTGTTGACTTCACTTTTTCTCCAGATCAGCTTTCCTTTCCACTCCCTGTGGGGGTTCTTCCCATCTGTAGCTAGGGCCTTTCTTCAACCAGCCTTTCATGCCTGCATTTTCAGCCTCCCATCTCTGCACCCATCCCTCTCTGATAAGATGTCCATTCTATGTCTCCACCCCAGCCTGGTTTTCCCTGTTACTGGCTGTTAGATCATTACCCTGCTAATCAGCTTGTCAGTAAGATGACACAATTAAAAAAACTGAATCCCAGTTGCACAGACTCCAAAGTAATATGTCTGTGAAGATTCTCAGTCATCCAGATGAGTTTATCTGGAAGTTGAGTCATGGGAACTGGACTTCTTTTCTTCAGAGATTGAAACTTTTGCTGCTCATCCCAACAGCTTGGTCAATTTGAGGAACAGACGAACAGAGGTGGGGGGCTCGGGCATAGTCTGTCTGCTATTTATCAGGCAATGATTTCAACAATACCTAGACAAATCAAAAATACTTCACACCTCCACCACCAAGGCCATAACGACCCATACTTTATGGGTTTCAGCACCTTAGGCCATTGTTCACCTAATGGCCTATGGAGACTATTGTCCACCTAATGAACCCCTTACAGGCTATTGTTCATAGCCTATTGCAGTCTAGGGTGACATGAGGTCAAAGTGAACTATAAAATGGAGGACTCACAACTAGCTTTCTTCAGACTGACAAAGCTGTTGCCATGACTCAACTTCCAGATAGACTCCAAAGTACTGGGTCAATTTCCTCTAGCCTAGTGGTGCCTTTCCAAATAGCATTGGGGGGATGACCTTTGGGGAGGATTGTACTGAGTGAAAGGTGTGTAGGAACACTGCCTATTGAAGAACTAAAACTCAAGAAAGGGAAGATACATATTCTTACATGTTCCCAGCCTATCAAGCAGATTTCACACACACACACACACACACAAATACATTTGTTTTTGTCTCATCTTGGATGTCAACCACCACTTTGGCAGAATATTATTTTATTTATGGATTTATTTAGTAGGTTCCTATACAGCCCCACTTGCTATCTGGGGAGTGTTGTTTACAGCAAAGTAAACAACAAACAAGTTATAAATAGTAACAGCACTGTGGGGAAAAAAATAATTAATGACAGCCTGAGGGGGTATAAGGTCCATAGAAGGCTCATTTTTTCCAAAGTAGAGTGTAAGGTCTTTGAGTACAGACTCCACTCTTAGCTACATGGGCAGAGCAATAGCCCAAAAATAGTATGAGAAGGAAGTGTTTGTAACATTTAGGTCAAGTGCTTTGGAGGACTTGTGTAAGTTTTGTTAGATAAGCTAATAGCTTGCTCTGTTCCTGGTACCAGAAGACTTGGAAGCCAGGCAGAGTTGCGCCCTCTGAGAAGACCCCCAGAAGCGCTCTGAGAAAATGGATGTGTCTGTTAAAAAATAAAGATGGTGAAAATAGAGCTGAGTGGACTGTTTCATCTCCTTTAAAAGTTCTGATAGTGCCAGCAGTTTTATTGGTATGACTACCAGGCTGATTTTGTTTTCTGTAGGAGTATCTTCCAGGTTTTCTTCACTACTGGTCAGGTTTTATGTAAAAGGCCTTTTTAAAATATCTGTAGCTCAGTGATGATGGTGCTTTCCCGCTATCTAATAACACACAAGGAAGCGAAGCAGGGGTGAGGAAAGTGTGGCATCAAATTTATTTTTAAGCCTCTTGTGAAGATGAAGTCAGGCAATCTCTTTTGAGGGCTGGCTTTAACTTTGAAAACAAAGACTTTTTACATGGGAGAAAATTAAAGCCTTAATGCCAGCAGGCCAGGGGTTGACCAAATTCACTTATATGTGTGAAGACGACAGAGTGGAAAGACATATGAAGCTCCTGTTTAGACGGCCACGTTGGGCTCATGCTTTGTGCTTAAGTTAAAATGGGTAAAAGTTCTGTCAGGTGCTCTCTGCACTCGCCAAGCATTCAAGACATAAGGCAAAAATTGCCGCTCCAGCTGGCCAAGCATTCCCTCTCCCCCCACTCCCCACTTTTAATAACTTGTTAGGGTGCCGAGCCAAACTCTGTGGCCTTTTGTGCTGCAGTTTTATTCCTGCTGAATAAAGCCTGCAGTAATTGAAAACCAAACAGGTCATATGAGGTTGAAACTATTTCCCTCTTCAGAATATTTCCATCATATGACTAAGCTCACCCTGTCAGTTTCCCTTGGGGTTCATCCTAAGGCATTGCTTTCTGTTTACAAAGAAAGTAGTGCAAACCTAATCCATAGCCTTGCTACATATAATATCTGTTGCGGGATTGAGCAGATTTCAGACTGCAGGATGTACTTTCCTTTGCTTTTCATTGGAACCCCAAGGTCTTCCATCTTGAGCCAAGGGCCTTGGGGAAGATCACAGACAAATGCAAGATGGTGGCTTGTGGGAAGAGGGTAATTATTTTATGACCCCTCCCCCGAGGTTAATCAAGAGCTTTTATATATAAGTATGAAAGGCAGGATCCTGGCCCAAACCCACTCACACCATAGCTGCTGTGCTCTGCATGTAATTAGCGAAGAAGGTAAAGTTAGACCCATGTCTTGTGGGCCAGGAGGTCTCAACAGATCCATGTTGAGTGTGCAGGCTGAACCTGGCTTGGGCCATTCCAGTCATTCAGGAAAATTGGACATATGATTTTGGATGTCATAACAATGAACAATTGTCTCTATTATTTATTTATTTATTTATTTATCATATTGCTGTTGTGTTTTTACTGCCAGAGAAAGGCAAAAGATTGTTGAGGAATTTTCTGTATCAGGTGTCAAAATGGCGTCAAAGGCTACATACCATATTTTTCGCTCTATAAGACACACTCCCCCCCCCCAAAAAAGTAAGGGGAAATGTCTGTGCATCTTACCTGGCAGCAGCTGCTGTGGAAGCTCTGGTCGCATCTGCCAGGTCGCGACTCCGTTCCCCCAGCCTTAAATTCCAGTAACTCGGCTCCCCTTCCTCAGTGCCAGTGAGTCTGCTACCCAGGAGCCGTGAAGCCATCCTACCTGCCAGCACGCAGCACTTCCTGCAGGCACTGAATGAACCTCTCCCACGGCGGGATTGATTCGCGGGTCCCCAGTGGCAGGCTCGTTGATGCTGAGGAAGGAGAGCCGAGTAACCAGAAGTTAAGGCCAGAGGAATAGGGAGTTGCAGCGATCTGGCAGATGCTCACGGAGAAGGAACACCACGATCAATGTGAGGTTGCAGGAAGGGGCGGCTGTCCTTGTTAGAAGCCATGACTGTAACAGCTCTGTCTCGACCACCCATCCTCCTACACACACACACACACACACACACACAGTGTCTGCTGCGTTGTTTGACTCTTTCACACCCACACACACACACACACCAGACAATCCATACCACCACACACACACACACACACACACAGCCTCCTTTTTTGGCAGTTTCAGTCCCTGCCAGACAAGCAGTGGCAGTGGGTAAAGGCAAGCAGTGAGCGGGGGTGAGGGGGGAGATGTGTCATGTGCCTGAAAGCCAAGGGGGGCGGGGGAGACAAAGACATCACCTCTAGCTTTTGGGCACATGGTGGATCTTTCACTCCCTCAGCGCTTGCCCCTTACCCACTCCTGAAATGGAGGAAGGTGGCAGGAAGCTGAAGGTGCCACAGCGGGGGACAAGCCTCCCCCTGCTGTGGCGCATTCAGCTCTGTTCCACCCCCGTTTCACACATACATACCTTCACAACGGCCGCTGCCAGATTCAGAGATCTCGGCAGCGGCGGCCACCAGAGATCTCTAGACCCGACACAGTATGTATGTGTGAATAATTGTTTCCACACATACATACCTCTACAAATTTGGTGTGTCTTATGGTCTGGTGCGTCTTATGGAGCGGAAAATACAGTATTTTGCTCATAGCGGAAGCTGTTCAGGCAGTAAAATATCTAGGGTCAGCACTGAATTCCATGTTTGGCCACATACAGAAGTAAAAGCTGTGGTTCTATCATTCATTAGGCAAGATAAGGTTATGTAATTTATTACTTTTTCATTATCACTATGATTGCATTTATTAACCATCTATAGGTATTTATCTTTTCTTTTAATGGTTTGATGAGCACTTCTAAAATTGGGAGAGTCTCCAAAGCACCCAAAACAGCAGAGATATAAGCATATGCTGTCACTACAGATAACATCATTTGGTGAAGTCTGACAAATCATATAATCTTTAATGAAGCAAACGAGAGAAATGTACTATCCATTGTATTCAACTGATTGATGGGAAAGCTTGCCCTTGCTCAGCCCAGAGCTTCCACAGGAAGGCGTCTTTCCAATTTTCAGTTCAGGATTTCCCTCCAGTGTTAATTTGGCGTGAGAAAATAGTTCTAAATGAAGTTGCTACGTCATTACACACTAGTAGCTGAAACTATACTGGGGGAAACTGGTTCTGAAACCCGCCACTTAGAAAGAAACAAGTCCCAATGTTCCATGATGGAATATTCAGCAGAGATCCAGAATTCAGTGAGCAGTGCAAGTCAACAGACAGGACATACGGGTGTTACTGAATTGGTTCTGTCTAACACTTGAGCAGAGGAGGACCTCTCTCTCTCTCATCATTGCCTTCATGTGCAGAGTAACTTGTCTGCAGAGAAGTGGTTTTTGCAGATAAGTAGGCTCTTCATGTGATCAAGATCCATGGAGGATCTGAGTTCTTGTTTACATGGACAGCCCGGATGTTAACAGGAACCTCTCTTCTGCAAACACACCATGCTCTGTGTACGAGAAAGCAGGGAATATATTTGAAGGCATCCCTCTTAAAACATGAATCAATCTTAGAAATAATGCCAACTTTAAATATATTGCTGTTGCCTCAGTACTGCACTGCCCATCGATCCAAGTTCAGATGTACCCCAATAATGAATCCATTCAGCCATGTGAATTCATATGCAGTACTGTATAATAGCATCTGGGCACCGCTGAAAGTGTCAGAGAGCAAATAAACTACCATATGTATTGTCTCCCATTGGTACTAATTCAGATTTTGAGCATTTAGTCAAATCACTCTACATGTGTGCTGATCATCCTCATTAATACCAGAAAGGTAGGGGGAAGACACTCGGGGATCATCATTTTTAAAAATAAACAATAAAGGAAAAAATGTAAAAAGGGGGGGATAATCAAAACAAAGGATAATTTTAATCATTCCTGCATCCTTAAAATATTTATTAGAGCCTTTGGGGCGGTTGAGAATCATGGCCTGTACAGGTTTTAATGCAGTGCTTTTAATGTGTAAATATTTTGTGGTGAACTGTTTAATTTTAAATTGCTCTAAACCAGTGAATGTTTTACTTTGTTTCATACAGCTCTGTAACTCAGCTTTAGATCCCGTGATATAAATGTTACAAAAAACAAACTGACTTGAGAGAGCCATCAAGTTGTGAATGTTAGTAGGTTGCCCAGTAATGGGCGCCATGTGTTCTAAACGTAAATCAGATGCAAAGGGAGAAAATGGAAAATGCAGTCACACACCCATAGTGGCAGCTCTGTTTTCCAGCATGCTCCCACTCGTTATTGTAGCATTATTGAATAAACTATTCCTTTGGAGTTGTTCTGGAATATCGAGTATGATATGAATTGACTTATAAAATAAATCACAGCCTTGCAAGGACTGCTGATGGCAAGACCTTTTGAAGGCCACTTATTCATAGGATTCCCACAGGGTGGAAGTGACTTGAGGTCATGTAACAATAATTGTTGAGGAGAGGTGGACTACAGGAGGATTTACATATTTATATTTTAGCCCTGATAATTAGTTAATTAAATAACCATTTGCTTATACTTAGGTTTTATGTATTTTAGTTTATCCTACATTCATTTGATTATTGCTATTTTATCTGCTTCCCTGTCTGTTTTATTTTGGCATTAGTGAAAAAAATGCCTGATCTGTTGTCTGTGAAGATTCTCAGTCATCCTGGTGAGTTTATCTAGAACAGGGGTCTGCAACCTTTAAGACATAAAGAGCCACTTGGACCTGTTTCCGACGGGAAAAAAAATCCTGTGAGCCGCAAAACCATTGTGACATTTAAAACAAATGACTTTTTCACATAACAATGTTTGTCAGCTCTATTTTCAATGCAGTCCTATGGGAATTTGTATAAAGGAAAATTTGCTGAACATAATTTCATTTGGAACAAATTAATTCCTTTATACGAGGTACCACTGTATTTCTGGAGGGGGGGCGTGTCGGGAGAAGACCAGAGCACCCCCACTAAATCAAAATGTGTGTGTGTGTGGATCTTGTAGTAGCAGCAGCAGCAGCACTTCCACCTGCCACAGCCAAGGGGGGTGGGGTGGAAGGCTCGTGGGCTTTGTAGTCCCACCGACCCTGGAGGGCCCCCCTGAGCAGGACCACGAGAGTGGAGCATGGGGACCTCTTTGTGTGTGGGTGGGGGTGGGGTGGGTGCCGCTGCCCCCCCCGCTCCAAAGGAAGGGCCCCGCCAAGGGTGCATCTTGTGGCAGGGAGTTCCACTCGCCCTCGCCGCCGCCCCGGAAGTCCTCACCTCACCCCACCCGTCCTTCCAGGCCAGGGGGTCCTTCCGGAAGTGGATGCCGTGGACGTCGACGTGGGCCTCCCCGCCAGCATTCACGGCCCAGACCACGTTGTTGGCCAGGCTGGCCCCTCGGGCCACCCCGTGAGGGGGACGAGCCACCAGCAGCGCTAGCAGGCGGCAACCCAGAGCCCTCCCCCCTCCCCCACCGCATCGCAGCACCTCAGCCCGGGACGCTCTCGGTTGCTCAAGGCCGGAGGTCTCCGCCCCGCTGGGGGACTCTGCGGCCGTCGAGTTCAAGCGGGGACACTGCGGGGAGGAGGGTCGACACGCCGGCCCCGCCGCTGGTGCCCTCCCCCCTGGTGCCGCCGGCCGCGCTTCTCTCGGCAGTGAACACAGCCGGGCTGTGTTCAGCTTCTGGGAAGCCGCAAAAGGAAGCCGCACCACACACACACAACACACACACACACACACACACACACACGTCACTTCTTCCCCCTCCCACCAAACCCCCAAGCCGGCCGCGCATAATTGCTCCAAATGGAAGGGAAAGCAATCTGTACACGCTTGAAAAAAAAAACCTCCTTTCATAGTCCTTTAACGAACCTGGCTAGTAGCTGGCTGGATAGTTCTGTGAGTTTGATGCTGGAGGTTCAGCAAAGCTGGTGTGAGGAACTGGCGTGTGATTACCAGCATGGCATACTGAACTGACTATGGCTCTTGAAACTTCACAGCTAAATTGGGCTTTGATCTTTGGTCTAAAACTCCACTTCGAGAGGCGCACCTCACCTCCTCCCCAGCGGCCTCCTCCCTACCCGCCGCCACCCGACCCGCCCGAAGCAAGCAAGCTGGGGAGCCCAATCAGAGGCCGCGCGGGCAGGATGACGGGAGGGGTGGCGGCCGCAGGGCAGGCTGGGAAGCGAGGCCGGGGGTGGGGGGGAAGAGAGAGAGGGGGGGAGGGAGGGAGGGAAAGGGAAGGGTATGGGTGTGTCTCTTTTTTCTCCCTCTGTTCCCAGGCCCCCCTGCGGGCCTCTTCCTCCCCCCCCCATCGCCACCAACACCGGAGTGCCGGATCTGTCGGATAAGGGTGGTGGCGGCGGCGGCGGGGATGGGTGGGTGGGGTCGGGCGGCCTCGAGGGTTGTGGGGTGGGGGGGGCGCCTTTCGGGATCAGCCTGGGAAGCCGTGGCAAAGGTTCCAAAGAGCCGCATGTGGCTCCGGAGCCGCGGGTTGCCGACCCCCGATCTAGAAGTTGAGTCATGGCAACTGGACTTCTTTTCTTCAGAGATAACGTTTCGCTGCTCATCCAAACAGCTTCATCTGTCTGAGGAAAGCTAGTTGCAAGCCCTCCATTTTATAGTTCACTTTGACCTCATGCCACCCTGGTCTGAAATAGACTCATAAGATCAACAATGGCCTGAATAGGCTTGTTTGGTGGACAATAGTCTCAATAGGTGGACAATGGCCTAAGGTACATGAAAGGTCCACCTTTACAACATTCCCAACACCCATAAAGTATGAGTCATTAGCCATTGCTGGCGGAGGTATGAAGTATTTTTATTTGTCTGGGGATTGTTGAAATCACTGCCTGATAAGTAGCAGATAGGCTGTGCCTAAACCCCCACACACACACACCTCTTTTGAGAGAGGAGTTTTCAATACTCACATGAATGGCTTATTTATTTATATTTTTACAGCTTATATGCTGCCCACTAGCCAAAGGTCTTGTAATTCAAAAGAATTAAAACAGTTAAAATATCAAAATGTCAATAAATAAATAAAACTATAATAAAAACATTACACTAACATTGCCATCAGGACCCACAATCTATATTATGTCAATTTAAAAAAAGTCTGGAACAGGGAGGTTTTTACATGGCGCGGAAATGTCATCAATGTTGGCGCTAGGTGGATCTCACTTGGGTGGGCATTCCACAGCCTGTGGGGAGCTGCTGAAAAGGCCCTGTACCTACAAGCCATCCCTCTCAGCTCCTTGAAAAGGGCCTTCTGGCTCGATCTTAATTACCAGGTAGGAAGGAGGTGGTCCTTCAGGTATCTAGGTCCTAAGCCATTTAGGGCTTTATATGTCAAAACAAGCACTTTGAATTGGGCTCGAGCAACAATTGGTAACCAATTTGGTTATGCAGAATTGGCGTGATGTGAATTAGAAGGAATAAATCACCAGAAGAACTTAACAATATGCCAACAAATGTGTAAAACTAAATAATGCCTCAAAGACTGGAATAGTTCAATATACATTCAAATCTCAAAATTATGCTCAAGATTAACATGTGATTGTCCTGACCTATACCCTGGATAAGAAGTTACGTTTAGGTCAGGCCTGCCCAAAGTCCGGCCCGGGGGCCAAATCATGCCCGTCAGGCCATTCTGAGTGGCCCGCAGCTGGCTGGTCTGCCCCTCCCTCCCCCCTTCACCCCATGCTTTAAAAAAAAATCTTCTGCCAACACTGACACCGCTGGGAAGCTTGGGGGACGGGCGGTCTGCCGCCACCGGCACCGCAGGGGAATGTGTGGGGGTGGGCAGGCCAGCAGGCCTCTGCCACCACCAAGGAGCTTTGGCGTAGTCTGGCGGGTGAGCCGTCGCCACCATTGGGGGGATGCAAGGTCGCACAGATAACCTCTTCCAAGGGGCGACCTGTGGCCACGGCTCCCTGTGGTTCCTTTGGTCCCCACCTTCCTTCTTTCCTCCCTCCCTTGGTCCCCACCTCCCTCCCTTCCTTGTTCCCCACCTTCCTTCCTCCCTCCCTTGGTCCCCTGTGCGAATCTCCCTCCTCCTTTTTGGCCTTGTTCCCCACCTTCCTTCCCAGCAGCTGGGAATCTCTCTCGCCGCCTCCCAAACGTGACGTGTGGTCTCGGTTTTTGGCTTTTATTTCAAGTTTTTAAAAAATATTCCAGGGATATCGATGCCTTCCTTCCCTCCCTCCCTGGCAGTCCCCGCCCGGCCAGAGCAGGGCACCCGGGGCAGGCAGCGTGCAAGCGGCGGAGGGCGGGCGGCTGTGCCTTCCCCGAGTGCGGGTGGGGTTGATGCCAGGAAACAGTTGAAATCAGTAGAGCCATTGCAACTGACAGTCCAGCATCAGTGCATCGATGGGTATTTTTTAAAGGACTTGGGAAATGGGTCAGAAAAGGGTGGGGGTTGTGCTTGCAGCTCGTGAGTACTGGAAACAGGGTCGGGAACAACCAGCCCCTGACACATTCTCAGCCCCCAAATCTGGCCCTCCTTCCTGGGGTGGGGTTGCAAGGGGTCAGTTACAAAAAGTTTGGGCACCCCTGGTTTGGCCCTCCTTACAAAAAGTCTGGGCACCCCTGGTTTAGGTCAAAATAGGAACCACAGAATGGTCTCCAATTGTCAGGGATGGCAGAATGAAGAGCATTTCATCTCATCTGTTCAATCTATCATTGCCTTCATGTTGCTTCCCTGACTCCTCTCACAAGCCACCTATCTTCTCTGTCTAATATGTGTACATCCTTTGTCCTTCAAGTGGAGGTTTACTGCTAGTACTGACCTGAGCTGTCCTGCCATCTGTCCATCTCCTATGTTGGACCATCCACCTGTTTGATGTCTGTTTAGTTTCTCCAATGCAGAGGTCTGCACACTTCTCGCTGCATTGGATCGCATATACTATATTGCTCCTTTTGTGTTTTGGTGTCGGGTCCTTTGGGTAGACATGTCTCTGCCTTAGTGTGTTTGTAGGTGTGAAATAAACAGGGATGTGGTGTTTTCCAAAAATCCTGTGGTTTGGTCACTGTGGTTTGGTCAAAAATCACTTTGACCAAAAACTATAAAATGGAGGACTCGCAACTAGCTTTCCTCAGACTGATAAAGCTGTTTGGATGAGCAGCGAAACATTTCAGTCTCTCAAGAAAATAAGTCCTGTTGCCATGACTCAACTTCCATACTGATGTGTTGTTGCGCAATACCTGAACGCAAGTGAATATTTCACCCCATCTTTCTGAGGAGCTAAGTAGTACCTGCTTCAACAAGAACAACAAAACATTTGAGGAAGAATGCCACACCTCAGGTTACCCACTGATCAACGTGGCACTCAAATTGCAAATTGCACTCTCCCTCCAGCCCTAATCCATTCCTTGAACCTGGAGCACTTTAGAGAAAACCAGTGCCCACATCTTTAATAATTGTGGTTGTGACAAAGACAAATAACTTATAATTCTCATTAGAAATTGATCAGTGGCAGGTCTTGAATCAGTCGCATGTCTCAACTGCTTTGGGTAGCTCAGAGTTACAGACAGGTCTGATTATGTGATTCCTTTTGTCTTTCAGGTGGCACCCCCATCAAATACTGTTGCCGTTAATGGGAGATCCAGCCTCAGTTCCCAGGTGTCCATAGCACCAAGATACAACAATCATTAGGACTTGATACCAAATGTTTTGCACTTTAATCACCACTGCATAGACCTACTGCATCTCAAACTACTTTACCGTTCATTGTGTAATATTGAAGACTGTGCATATATGCAGGGTTTTCTTGGTATATATATTGTCAAGAGAAGCATAGAAATGTCATGAGATGCCTCAAAGAGTTTGTAGAATATATAATTTATAGCAGTACTTTTTGCCTTTTCCTTTAAAGCTGAAAACACTGCTTCAGAACGCATAACATGGCACAGAAGATTTTAATGGTTTTGCTGCTATAATAACCAGATATGCTGATTTCTGCTTTATCAATAATTTGTAGTAACATGATGTATAATGCTGATTTATGAAGTTCTTAATTTTTATAACTGGTTAATTATGATCAGAAATGTTTAAATTTAAATATAGTTCATCCACCTGTTGCCTTGATTGTTTGGAAATGAATCACTGCAATTAGCAGAGCATGCTCTAGAAGTGCAGTTGAGGAAGTTTTGTTTTCAACAAAATGTTCGGGAAGATACTCATCCAGCATTGAGCTCGATCATGTTTTTTTTGAATTAGCATTGTATGTTGTACTATGACACCCAGATGGAGAAAGACAACCAATGGTATTTGGGGAGTAATTTAATACTATATGTTGTAAAGTTGTTACACTGTCATAATGCATATCACAGAGTGCCTTACTGCTGTTACATGGTGCAGTGGCATTACTGTTAAAAGCACAGCTGCCTTTCCAGACATATTGGGGGAGGGAGTCAGCATCCTTAAGCCAAACAGAAGAATCTTAATAGCACATTATGACGTCTGTGACAGCTTTCACTGTAAGTCAGTTATGGGGAACATCTATCCTTCCAGATCTTTGGCCAAAAGGCCCCAGACAGCATGTCAGAGTTTTTAAGGGATGATGAAATGTGTGGTACAAAACATCTGGAGGTTCCCTGACTCCCTGCTCTGGCAACATAACCTAAAACATGAGTCTAGAAGATAAGTGCTCATTGCCTCAATGTGGGTTTCAATGACCTATACTGAGCTCCTATATTCCCCCTTCCCCATCTTACAGTGATGCTGTCTGACAGTTGGTTAAAACTGGGAGAAGGATGCATTGGGTAGGGCAGGGTCAACACCCAGGTATAATCTACCGATAAAAGACCTGGATCTACAAGCTGTATCCAAAACTTAATACTGGCAGAACTCAGAGCTGTAGCAAAGACTCCAGAACCTTATATGGATAGGTTCAAGTTGATTCATTCTCAAGGGAGATCAACATTGGCCCAGAGTGTCCAAAAATTCATTTGAGCTAGGCTAGAAATACAAAGGAGTTAAAATAACTGAAGGCTGAATTCTGTGCATAGATGCTTCCCCTCTCCTTATTAGTTACAGAAATAATATTTTGTTTTAATTTTTATGTGTTTCTTTGATATCCAGGAAATTAAAGCCAGTTGAGAACTATGCTTTGTTTTCTCTAAGCAGGTAAAGAAGTGCTGGTAATGATTTCTGCTTTATAAAATCTCTTTTAATGACAGTTAAAACAATACACTATCAATGAAGTAGTTTATCAACGCACAGAATTCTGTAGGCATAGAATTTAATTGCTATTGGAGTAATAAAAATGAGGTTGAGCAGCAATGCACTTCTTTGTTCATCCTGTCATATCAATGTTGCATTTGTATAACAATATCTACTTGTGATCCTAGCTCTGATTAAGCAACTGAATTGTAGATATATGTTGCAAATACTGGGATATTTGCAGTGTTCCAAAAGGATTCATGGTTTTGTTAAATAAAAGTAATTGTGTTTCATTTTATTCTTAATTGTGTTGGACTGTTTTGGATTGTGGTTTTTATCTTTTTAAAATCAATATTGTAGGCTATTTTTTTTTCATAAGATGTAGGTAATGTTTTAGCAGTGATGTTTTCCAAATACTCTACACAGTCATTTGTGCCAAGATATGCAATCAGTGTATGGGGCTGGACATCTGATCAAGAACGGATGCCCTTGTATATGTCCTTGGCTGAGGGAGTTGCATCTACTTTTGTGATGTTATTCACAACAGCCTGTGTTATATAGTGATTTCTGCCTGTGTGTTCTGATGCCTGTAAATTGCAGAAAAAAATACCCATACCTTCTGGGGATATTAATTGCTTCTATGGAATGTAAGCATGCCAGAGAATCAACACCATGTGGTCAATAGTTTTGATATACCAAAACTGGCATGGGGACAATTATGTGTAACCTGAGACTTCAAATAGATTTAAACAACCAAGACTCAGACAGTAGCTGTTGCAAAAAGCTGTATGTTGGGGAACATTCTATAGGCATTTACACAGCAAGTACACAGTGTGGCATCTCCCACGTCACTGTGATGTCGAAGTAAACACAGAAGGCTAGTTGGTGGGATTAACTTCATTTGATCTTATTTTACAATTGTTTGTGTGGGTCTGCAGTAACCTATGGAAAAGATTTCATGGTTCTGGTAGCCTGTGAACAACATAAGAACAGCTCATAAAATAGATAAAGTCCCATGGGAGGGCTCTGTCAGATACACACAACCTCTTCCTGCCCAATGCAATTTTGATGATTAAGGAATTTGATCTGAGAAAGTAGAGAAATTGTTAAGTGAAGATGTAGCAGGTGTCAAATTTAAAATCGCACAACTTAAGAAAACACAATTGTTAATTTAGAAACTTTATATTTTGAATGATTCTTCCTTATTTAAATGCCAGTGTACTTAGGCACAAAAACAGAACAAAGTGGGACACATTTTAAAATGTTGAGTTGTTTTAAAAATTCACCTACTGGAACACATTTATTGTTTTTTGTTATGTGCCATCGGAGCTAATGTATAATGACCCAAAGAGGGCTTTCAAGTTAAGTGGGATATTTAAGGAGTGGTTTTCTGAGTTCCACTCCCCCTAGTGACCTTCCATGGCTTAGTGGGGATTTGGACTCTGGCCTTCTGGGTTGTAATCTGTTGTTCTATCCACTGACTACAACTCTCTGGGCGACCCATTTATTAAGGCAACCATAAAGACACAACACGCCTCACCTGATTGCTACCACACACTCTTGACACCATCTGAACCAAATAAGTTTATCTTGGTCTCATTGGACCACAGGACATAGTTCTAGAAATCCATGATGAGAACAAGGTGAACTTGTTGAGTTCAGATGGTGTCAGGCGTGTGTGGCGGCAACCAGGTGAGTACAAAGACAAGTGTGTTGTTCCTACAGTCAAGCGTGGTGGTGGGAGTGTCATGGTCTGGGGCTGCATGAGTGCTGCTGGCACTGGGGAGCTACAGTTCTTTGAGGGAACCATGAATGGCAACAGGTACTGTGACAATGAAGCAGAGCATGATCCCCTCCCTTCAGAGACTGGGCCACAGGGCAGTATTCCAACATGATAACTCACCTCCATATCAACCACTGCCTTGCTAAATAAGCAGAGTGCAAAGGTGATGGACTGGCCAAGCATTGTCTCCAGACCTAAAACCTATTGAACATCTGTGGGGCATCCTGAAATGCAAGGTGGAGGTGCATCAGATCTCTTAACATCCACCAGCTCTGTGATGTCTTCATGGAGGAGTGGAAGAAGATTCCAGTGGCAACCTGTGTTGCTCTGGTAAAGTCTATGCCCAAGAAGGCTAAAGCAGTGCTGGATAAGAATGGTGGCCACACAAAATATTGACACTTTGTGCCCAATTTGGACATTGTCATTTAGGGTATACTCACTTTTGTTGCCAGCGGTTTAGACATTAATGGCTGTGTGTTGTGTTTATTTTGAGGAGACAGCACATTTACACTGTTATACAAGTTGTATACTCACTACTTGACATTGTAGCCAAGTGTCATTTCTTCAGTGTTGTCACATGAAAAGATATACTAAAATATTTACAAATTGTGAGGGGAGTGTACTCACTTCTGTGATATACTGTGCATGCATGCATGCATACACACACACACACACACACACACACACACACACACACACACACACACACACACATCTGGTGACAAGCCCCTATTCTGGGTGGCTACAGAGGACATGACACAAGTGTATAAAACAAAAAATTAAAAAGAAGAAACAAAAATCCCACAATTGTCTAACAGACATGACACAACTCTCAAGATGGCAACGCTAAAAACAGAGGATTCAACATTAGGCAGTAGACCAACATAGGGCAAACATAGCTTTTAACACAGGATTAAACTTAAAAAGGAATAAGGCTTTCAAAGATCTGAGTGAAGAGCCAGGTTTTAATTTGCTCCCAGAAGCTATTGAGGGCAGTGGCCAATCACACCTCTACAGGAAGGGAGTTACGGAGCAAGGTGGCTACTACTGAGAAGGCCTGCTGGCAACGTCCAGGCCTCCTTTGGAGTGGCTACCCACAATATTAATAACTGGGAGGTACAGGAAGGCTAGGAAGTTAACCTGAGAGAGAAGCACTCTGTCAGGTAGCAAAGGCCTAAACTATAAAGGGCTTTAAAACTTAACATTAGCACTTTGAATTTGGCCTGCAAACATACCAACAACCAGTGCAAACAGGTCAGGACAAGGGGGGTTGTGGTCAAATTCTGATGTATTCATGACCAACCTGGCTGTCCTTTGCTGCACTTCACACAGGAACAACAGTATATTTGTCTTGGAAGACTTGAGAGAAAGATTAGGGAAAATCCTGTCACTCACAAGGTGGCAATGTTATATTTTCTCATTGTGCTCAGTACATCCCACTGTGTTCAAATGGGAGCCCTCCTGAGTATGTTTGCCCTGGATTGTAGCCTGAGTCACTAATGCAGTGGATGTTACCTCTGGTCTTAACATGGTCCAGTGTTTTCTCAGTCTCTGGGTCTTCTTATAGAGCTGCCTTCCCAAACTGCTGCCCTATAGAGGTCCTAGATTGCAATGCCTATTCAAAGCCATCTGGAGGCCAGAATGTTAAGGAAGTCTAGGAGACAAGATACAGAGTCCCTATAAAGTATGTACAGTAACGTACCATGAAGTGCCCCAATTCTCATTATGGTTTTTATTCTGGTATATATTCTCATAATGGTTCACAGGCAAAAAAATCAGCTTAATTTCCCACTGTCTTGTGACAGTGTATTTTAAAGCACCAACTCAAAAACTATTCTTTAGAATTTCAGTTCGGGCAGTAGCAACAGAGCATCTTTGGGCCTTTTCACACGACCCCTAAGATCCGCTGGCCCCTTAAATTCGGACCAAAGATCTTAGGGGTTCGTTGCTCTTCCTTCCTCCCCACCAGAGAAAGAGAGGAAAAAATGCAGCTCACCTGGAGGAGCTTCCCAGAGCTCCATTTCTCTTCCGTTTCTCTTCTGCTTGCTTTTTTCCCTCCCACCTCTTCTCTTAAAGGGGCGGGAGGCAAAAAAACACAAGCAGAAGCCAGAGCAGATTAAATCTTTTTTCACCCACCTTGTTGGGTCTCATCCTGCAAACTCCGAGCAAAACTCCAAAGTTTGCAGCCATTTGCTGCGGAGTTTAGGGGTCGTGTATAAAGGCCCTTTCATTGTTCTCATCAGGGCAAAATCCTATTCATGTTATATAAGGTTGATCTACCAGTAACTTGCTGCAGCAAATTGTAGCAACTAACACAGCATCAGGGCACAACTCAGTTATGTGTCTAGTCATGCAATTGATGGTGCATTCAAGATGAGCATTGACAGCATTGATACCTTACCAATTAATCATAATTAGCTGCAGCCAGTTGAACAAACTACACAAACTTCAATAGGATACCAGCCACTGAAGATGGATATCTGGTGGCTTCCAGTTAATTCTCAAGAGCCTGAAGGAGTTTTTTTTTTTTTTTTTTTTTTTTTTTTTTTTTTTTTTAGAAAGGTCCATCTATCAGTGAAAAGAAATAGACAGGAATCTTTAGCTAATGTCTTGTGGCAGTGTATTTTAAGACACCAACTCAAAAACTGTTCTTTAACATTTCAGTTCGGGCAGTAGCAACAGAGCATCTTTCATTGTTCTTAAAGCCCAGGTCAGGTTCATATGGGAGAAAGCAGCAGTTCCTGATATTGTGATGTGGGCACCTAAAATATCAGACGGATGCTACTGTTCTTATTGTTACCCTCCTGCACACATTCTTACAGGAGCTGAAAATGGCTAACAGCAATCTACAAAAAAGCCAAAAGAACAATTGAAACCAGAAACTACAAAACAAAACTAACAAATAATCACCAATAGCTCAACTGGTAAGAGTGCCAGTCTTCAGAATAATCATAATGTCCTCAATGGAGACGGACATGAACCTTGGTTTGGAAGTTTGTGCTGGTTTCTATGTGCAGCACCAGAGGTCCCACACATTCCCTTCCCCTGCCTCCCCAGCCAATGAACCCACTCACCAAGCAGAGTATGTTCATCTCCTCCTCCTCCTCCTCTTCGGCTGTTCAGCAAAACCCCAGCAGAATCACTGGTTTCCCTGTCCTGTCTCCTTGACTGAGTGGATGATCAGCCATGGAAAGTGGGGCAGGGAAGCCCGTGCTCCTGCAGGAGGCTGGTCAAACAGGAGGAGGAGAGGAGCATGCTCCAACTGGTGAGCAGGGGATCCAGCCCGGGCGGACAGGGGATGGGAACATGCAGCAACTGTGGTGCTGTGTATATGAATCGGCACAAGCCTCTGAACCAAGGTTAGTGCCCATCTCCAATCCAGAAGAACATGTGTTCAGTTTCAGCTGCTAAGCAGCATCAGCCCTGGTTAGTACTTGGGAGAAAGTTAAAGAGTACCAACCAGTAGGTATAGAGAGAGCTATTCTGCCTTAAACTCTAATTAACTGCTGTCTATCAGAGTTGATAGGATTGGATGAGATGGAGTAATGGCCTGACTGAACAGAAGGCAGTTTCTTAATGTTCCTAATAAATTATAAATGCCTCCTAAAATATAATAACTGTGATACAAATCAAAAGCTGTGAAATAAGAAGCTATAAATATACAGTTTTGCTGTTTGGGAATGGATGTGCAATAAGCTTCGAGCAGCACATTAAAAATTCTCTCAGTTGTCTGAACCGAAGTACAAAAATAGTACAGGATTCTGCTTTGGCATTTTGACACAATTAGGGAAAGAGGCACAGCAGGGAGAGGAGTTCCTGTTATTTCCTAATATCTAATTCTGGATTTTTGTTTCATATAAATCTCACATTGAGCCAAATGCTTATCGGGGAGGGCACATTCAAAGGAGGCTGCATCACTTTGAAGCATCTAGTTTCCCCAAATGTTTTACAGTTTCTAATCATGACCAGTGGCTTCTGTCATTTATTGAAGCATTGCTGACCTTGGGGGTGGGGCATGCAGCAAATGGGGGAGGGAGACAAAATTTTGCAATGATTAACTTTGAGATATAATGCCCAAGAAAAGCAGCTGGATATAAATATTTATCAAAGTTGTTGTTCCTAGTCCCAAGTCCAAGTCTATGTACCAAGTTTGAGTCTGGTGTGTGTGTGTGTTGCATCATTACAGTTGTGACTGACTCTTGGGTACTAAGTCTCTATTAAAAACAAACATTTCCCCCCACAAAAAAGGAGTGATGGGTGGATTCTGAGTCACGAGTTGAGTCTGAGTCATTGAAAAAATAATCCAGAGTTGAGTCTGAGTTGAGTCAGCAGTGCAATTTAAGTCTGGCTTGACAGTGGTATAGAAAGTATTTATTTGAAAGTACCATCGTTGACTTGTCATGATGAAGATAGGCTAGATGACAACAGTCATATCTGTGAGTACAAGTGAGAGGTGTGCCTCGTGGCGCAGTGGTTAAATGCCTGTACTGCAGGTAAAACTGTGCTCACGACCTGGGGTTCAATCCCAGGTAGCAGGCTCAAGGCTCACTCAGCCTTCCATCCTTCCGAGGTCGGTAAAATGAGTACCCAGCTTGCTGGGGGGGGGGCAATGTGTAGCCTGCACACTGTAATTAAAATTGTAAACCGCCCAGAGACTACTTAAAGTGACTTTGTCCTCTTGTCACCCTGATCTTAATTAGGCTCATAAGATGAACAATGGCCTGAATAGGCTCATTAGGGAGACAATAGTATCCATAGCCTTAAGGTGAACAATGGCCTAAGGTACTGAAACCTATAAAGAATGGGTCGTTAGCTATGGCCTTGGTGGTGAAGGCTTTTTGATTTGCCTGCCATTGTTCATCTTATGAGCCTAATTCAGACCAGGGTGACAAGAGGTCAAAGCTGACTGACTATAAGATGGAGGACTCACACTAGCTGTATTCAGACTGATGAAGCTGTTTGGATGAGCAGCGAAACGTTTCTATCTCTCAAAAAGAACTACAGTAGCCATGACTCAAGGCTGATACAGTTTTTTTAACAGGAAATTCTTCAGAATAAAGATGGGATAAATGACCTGAACTATAAATGGGTTAACATCCATGAGAAATCATTTGGCACATCTAAGTCTAGAGGGGTAGCTATACTGATATATAAAAGGACTGAATTTGAAATTTTTAAAGTTGATAAGGATAATCAGGGTAGGATGTCAATAGTCCAAGGTAAATTAAAAGGAGAATTTTGTACCCTCATGTACTTGTATGTGCCAAATGGTAATCAATTTTTTTCCTGAGGAATGTCTTGGATAAAATAGATAAGATAAAGAAAGGTTATGTTATTATGGCAGGAGACTTTAACTTGGTAAAGTTAATCAATATTTGGTAATTGATAATAGCAAAGATAGGACAAAAACTTTGAAAGCAGAAACAGGAGATGTTTAAACTATATTGGATAAACTCATTAAAAGATAGATTTTAAAGATGTTTGGAGGGAATTAAGAGGAGATGAGAGGAAATATTCATTTTATTTCCCTGTATTTATTTATTTATTTATTTATTTATTTATTTATTTATTTATTTATTTATTTATTTATTTTATACTGCCCATCTGGCAATCTAGAATAGATTACTGTATATATTTGTGTCTAAAGATTTAATATCCTGAATAAATAACGTAGGAATGGATATAATACAAATTTCGGATCATGCTATGGTAAATATGGAATTTGCACCAGGGTGTGATTATAGAGAAGCAAAATGATTGAGAATTGATGGAAGGATTTATTTACATAAATCAATAATAGATAAAATTCATAAAAATCTGGAAGAAACATGGAGGATAAATGAAGAGAGGGGAGGATAAATAAGTATAATTTGGGACACAATGAAGGCGGTAGCTTGAGGATATGCATGGAAAGAGGCTTATAGCCAAAAAGCATATAAAATCCAAAATTTGGAAAATAATATTTTAAAAGTAGAAACTATATTTCAACAAGAGATAATAAATCATTAATGGAATTGCAAGCTAAAAGGAGGGGATTAGAGGGAATTCATTAACAGTACAACGAAATTTAATATATTTGAAAAGAGAATATTATGAGCATAATAATGAAAAATTATTGGGAAATATTGGGAAATATTCAAACTATGCAACACGGCAACACACAAGCAATATCTCTGTTTTAACTTATTATGTTTAAAAAATTCAATAAAATGTTTTAAAAATAAAATAAAAAATCCAAGCTGTTAGCAAGAATCACACAAAGAAAAATAAAAAAAATTATAGGGGTAATACAAGACCAGAATGGTAAAAGGTGTTATAAAATTAAGGAAAAGCTGGAGGCATTCCAAGAGTATTACAAGAATGTAATAGCATATCTACAAATGGAATTTATGAGTTTGTAAAAGAAAATACTGAAATAAGGATTCAGAATGAAGATAGTGAAAAGATGGATCAGTTAATAACAGATGAAGAGATTGACGGAATTATAAGCAAGTTGAAAATAGGTAAAACACCGGGAACTGATGGAATAAGACCAGAATTTTATAAAATATTTGAGAAATTATTGATAACTAGAATGAAAGAATCATTCAATAAGATCATTGAAGGGGGAAAATTCCCCTATAATGGAAAGAATCAATAATAGTACTGTTCTTAAAGCCTGGTAAAGAAACAACATCTATGGATTCTTATAGACCAATTTCATTGATTAATCAAGACGCAAAGATATTTACAGCAATTTTGGCTAACAGATTAAATAGTTTTGTAGGAAAATATATAAATAAGGATCAGAATGGTTTTATTAGAGATAGACATATGGTAAATTTAATTAGAAGAGTTTTGAATAAAGCAAACTGTTTTGCTTACTGTATATACCGCTCCATACCACTTCAAGTAGTCTCTGGGCAGTTTACAGTTTAATTGCAGTATATAGCAAATAGTATATAGCAAATAGTTAAAAAAGGAAGGTAAGAATAATTTCATTGGATATTTTTAAAGCATTTGATACGGTAGAATGGAGCACCTTAAAGATTTTGATTAATCATTTAGGTTTTAGTGTTCAATTTAGCAATATAATGAAACAGCTGTATTCTCATAATAAGGCTAGAATTTTAGTGAATGATGGAATAATGGAAACTATTACCCTGGGCCAGGGAATATTTATTTATTTATTTATTTATTTATTTATTTATTTATTTATTTATTTATTGGATTTCTATACCACACAGAGCAGGGTCACTCTGGGTGGTTAGAAGAAAATAGAAGAAAAAAGATAAAGAACAGAGAAAAGGCATAGTAAGTGAGATATATAAGTTACTAATTCAGAAGGAAGCTGCCTAGATGCCCTAAGCACATCCGATCTCGCCTGATTTTGGAAGCTAAGCAGGGTCGGCCCTGGTTAGTACTTGGATGGGAGACCACCAGGGAATACCAGGAGCTGTAGGCGCCTGGAGGAGGAACTAGCAAGCCACTCCAGTATTCCTGCCAAGAAAACTCCATGGACATGGAGTCACGAAGAGTCGGTCACGACTGTAACCACACACACAATTCAGGAGGAATATTTAAAAAGTTTAAAAAGATATGGCAAGAAGATATTAATAAAGAAATTAAAGAGGAAGAATGGGGGGAAATGGGGAATAAAAGAATAGTGAAAAATATGTCAGTGAGAGTAAAAGAAAACTGTTATAAAGTATATTGGAGATGGTATCCAATATAAAGTACAGTGGTACCTTGTATAACGTAATTAATTCGTTCCAAATCAAATTATGTTATTTTCCCCCTTTTTTGAAGATAGGGACAACATTAGCCCTCCTCTAATTGATGGGGACTTCCCCTGTTCTCCAGGACTTCTCAAATATTATTGCCAATGGTTCTGAAATTACTTCTGCCAGTTCTTTTAATATCCTTGGGTGTAATTCATCTGGCCCAGGAGACTTAAATTTATTTAATGTTTCTATGTGTTCCTGTATTTCCCCTCTACCTAGTCTATGTTGCAATTCCAATCCTACCTCATCTACTCTTTGTGCCAAGGGAACAGTTTTTTCTTTTTTGGAGAAAACTGAGGCAAAGAAGGTGTTGAGCAGTTCTGCCGTTTCCTTGTCTCTTGTTAATAACTGGTTATCATCGCCATGCAAAGACCCTATCATTTCCTTATTTTTTCTTTTGCTGCGGACATAACTAAAGAAACTCTTTTTACTATCTTTAGTCTCTCTGGCAAGTCTAAGTTCATTTTATGCTTTAGCTTTTTTTACCATACCCTGCATATATTAGCTATTTGCTTATATTCCTCTTTGGTGCATTCCCCATTTTTCCATTTCCTGTACTTGTTTTAATTTATACTTAGCTGAGTTGAAAGTTCTTTAGTAAACCATTGTGGTTTCTTTAAACATCTCCCGTTTCTTCTTGTTGTTGGAACTGTTTTAGATTGTGCCTTTAATATCTCGCTCTTAAGGAACTCCCACCATCTTGGACTCCCTTCTCTTTCAGTGTTTCGGTCCACGGAATCACAGCCAATAATTCCCTAAGTTTACAAAAAATTGTTTTCTTAAAGTCCAGGATTCTTGTGTGACTATGCTTAGTTTTACCTTCCAACTGTATAACAAATTCCAAAAGGGCATGGTCACTTTTACCTAATGATCCCACCACTTCAACCCCGTTTATGAGGTCTTCCCTATTGGTTAAGACCAGATCTAAAATGGCTGCTGCTCCTCTTGCCTCCTCTACCTTCTGGACCATGAAGTTGTCTGCAAGGGCATCACGGAATCTGTTAGACCTTGCATTCTTAGCTGAGTTGGAATGCCAACATATATCAGGATAGTTAAAATCTCCCATTAGTACTCCCTTTTGACTGTGTGGCCACCTGCTCACAGAAAGCATCATCCCACTCCTCCGGCTGACTTGGGGGTGTCTATAATATACCACCACAGTGACATCTCTCTCATTTTTCTCACCCTTAATTCTCACCCAAATACTCTCAACCTGCTTTCCCTGTTGTATATCTTGTATTTCTTCAGCAGTATATACAGTGGTACCTCGATTTAGGAATTTAATTCATTCCAAATGCATGCTCTTATATCAAACTACTCTTAAGTCGGGGTACCTATCTAAAAAAATTGAAAAAACAAGTTAAAAAATTTAAAAATGGAAAAAAATATTTGTAAGTCGAGCAAACAATATCTAAAATTTGTAAGGTAGCAGTTAAAATGCCAACAGTTTTCCGCTCTTAAGTCGAATTGCTCTTAAGCTGAGCTGCTCTTAAGTCAGGGTAGCACTGTATGTCCTTAACATATACGGCTACACCTCCTCCTTTCTTACTGGGTCTGTTCCTTTGAAACAGGTTATACCCTCCAATAACAACATTCCAATCATAAATCTCATCTCACCAGGTTTCAGTGATGCCAGTTATGCCATATTTATTTTGCTGTATTAGGAGTTCCAGCTCCTCTTGTTTGTTTCCCATGCTCTGTGAATTGGTGTAGAGACATTTGAGGCTGTGTGTGTTTCTTACAATCCCTTTACTTAACCTGTTTTTCCTCACACTGATGATCTGTAATACTCCTTGTCCTGCTCTTACTTCAACATTTGGGCTATTCCCCACACCCCCTTCTGGATCTCTAAGTTTAAGAAAATTTTCTCCCTCCTGAAGGAGAAAATCTATCTATCCTTCTCAGGTTGGTAAAATGAGTACCCAGCTTGCTGGGGGTGGGTGGGGCAATGTGTAGCCTGCACCATTAAATTGTACACTGCCCAGAGAGTGCTTTATGCTCTGTTGGGTGGCATATAAGCAGAATACTTAGTTTTGCTTTGTATGTTCCATGGGCCTTGTCTGCTTGCTACTTGTTACATTAGACAAAAGGATTTCTCCTTGTTGCCTGAGGCATTCTGGGACTTGAAGTCCAAAAAAGTAACTTTTCCATGCCCTATTTATCACAGAGTGATAAAAATTAAAATGCCTCAGTGGCTTTGGTGTCTGCCTGCATTTTAAATAATTGCTTTTTTTAAACACTGAGTTATAGCAGGTAGATTTTTAAATACTAAAAAATACTTGCTTTTTGCACAGATTCATATGACAGTATCAGCATCTTTATTGTTTCGTTTCTGTAAAATCTAGTTAGTGACACTAGGACAGATGACAGCACCAATTTCTCAGGCAGTATGCAGCCCAATTTTGGAGCAGTGGAGTTTAGAACAAGGAGATATAGTGACAATTTGAGACTCTGCCTGTACAGTCAGGTAAGCATATTCTGTAACAGCTAATTAAAATAAAATGTAGACATGGTACAACAAATGGGAAAGTTTTGACACTATTTTGGCTTAACAAAGCTCCGAAATCTAGCTGTGCACTAAAATTATAATGCGCTGCCTTCCATTGGAAGTACCTAGTTCAGTGGGGAGCACACACCTGGCCGGCAAACTGGATCAGGTTCAGAACCTTGCCTGCCTATGTAAAAGGTGTTCAAGCAACAGGTGATGGCAAACAAAAAACCAAACCCACAAACCACTGCTCTGTGTGAGGGCAGGTAGTGAGGCTGCCCTCAGAGCAGCGATTATTCTGTTCTTCACAAAACGACTAGCTTATCCATGTGAGACATTGTGCTTCTGTATCCACAATTGCTGCACTGTACAATATTGGCCATGTTGATGGCACAAAAATGTATGATGAGTTTTACATACCAAAAGGCAGTCCACCATGCTGACAACACCAATGGCAGTGGTAAAGATGATCTACATAGGATACCTTTTTGTCTTCACTACCATTCACAAGATGACACCAAGCAAGGGAAAATCCCTGAAGTTGACTCCTTTCCCCCCATCAGTTCACATCTACTTACCCAAACACAAAGAAATTGTCAAAGAAAATTAAAACTATCCAGTGCTCTTTGCCACTGACTCGTGTGTCTCCTGGTATTGCCACATCGATGATTTGAACTTTGTTTTCTTGCTTGTATACTATCATGATGTCCAGTGTATTGTGGACAAGGTATCTGTTGCATTAGATTCTGAAATCCCAGAGCACCTTGATGACTTCATTTTTGGTAACCTTTTCTAACTGATGTTCCCACCAGTTCTTGCTTGATGGTAGGTTGAAATTTTTACATATGTTACAGTGGAGCATTGCTGCTACTTTATTAAAGGTAAAAGTCCCCCCTGCACATGGGTGCTAGTCATGTCCGACTCTAGGGGCGGTCCTCATCTCCGTATTCAAGCTGAAGAGCCAGTTTTGTGAAAGTCCATGGCCATGGCCATGTGGCTGGCATGGCTGCATGGAAACACTGTTTTCAGAGCCTTAGTCCACTGAGCCACCATGTCCCTTGCTACTTTATTATGATGGGCTAAATAATCAGTCTGAGCAATTTTGGGGCAACAGCTGATGGTGTGATTTTCAGTTTCATCCTTTTCTTTGCACAATAGACATTTACTATCTTTTGATGATTTATCAATTTTCACCTTTATGGCATTTGTTCTTAAGGCTTGATCTTGAGCTGCCATGCTTCAGTTTCTTTCTTCAATGTTGCTTTTCTTATTTATTTATTTTCTTATTTATTTATTTTTACATTTATATACTGCACCAATTTCCCAAAGGGAACTCTGGGCAGTTCACACAAAAAGCACAAGAGACCCATAAAATAGTAAAAGGATTAAAAACATAACCAAAACCATGCTTGTTCTTGGTTGGTCATTGGTGTCTCTTATAAACTGACCATGCAGTGCTTTACTATGCCAGTTCTCTATTCGACTTTGCATTTGTTGACTTTTAAATTCTTTCTTAGTTTCTGGATATTCCTTTATTATGCCTTCAGTAACTAGTGACTTAAGCACAGCATTTTCACTTTTTTCTCTCTTTTTTCTTCTTCGACAGTTGGTGAACTTGCAAGAGGCCTCTACCTCCTATTTTCCTTGTCAAGTAGAGCCTACTAACATCACTTTATAGATGTATTGCATGGTTTAATGCCATTGCTTTTCTTGTCTTTCAATCTAATGCTTCTAATTCTGCCAAGACTGGAATAGCCCATGTGTTTATAACTTGGATGGCATTCTTTCCTTTTAATTTTGATTTTAGTATCTTTCTAACTCTTATTTATTTATTTATTTATTTATTTATTTATTTATTTATTTATTTATTTATTTAACTTGGATGGCATTCTTTCCTTAAAACAATTTAAAATTTAAGATTTTCAATAAATCTTTCCTAACTCTTCTTCTGATGTATTCTTGGCTAACTTTATTCTTTACTTGTTTATGCTTGATGTTATCTGCTTGTAGTACTCCAGGATACTTATATGATTCTTCTTCATCCAATGTTTTTATAAAATTATTGGGCATTTCAATTCCTTCAGTCTTTACTATCTTTCCTCTGATGATGCTGAGGGTTGCACACTTGTCTAGTCCGAATTCCATTGCAATGTCATTGCTGAACATTTTCACTGTATTGAGTATTGACTCTATTTCTTGTTGTGATTTCCCATACAGCTTCAAATCATCCAAATATAGCAAATGGTTTATTCAGCT
Source organism: Phrynocephalus forsythii (assembly GCA_029282475.1). Classification (NCBI taxonomy): domain Eukaryota; kingdom Metazoa; phylum Chordata; class Lepidosauria; order Squamata; family Agamidae; genus Phrynocephalus; species Phrynocephalus forsythii. The sequence goes on from JAPFRF010000001.1 coordinate 46,189,726, forward strand.
TGATGTTTTTGATATTTGATAGCCCATATTTGTCTTGCTAGTGGAATTAGAGCAATTACAAACAACAGGGGTGATAATGAATCACCTTGAAATATTCCTCTCCTGATGTTGACATGACCAATTTGTTCACCATCGATGGTTAGCTTGGTATTCCATTTTTTCATTGTTGCCTTGATAAATTATTGGATACTTTCAATAATTCCTGCTATTTCCAAACTTTTTAGTATCCTATCATGTGGCAAAGAATCAAATGCTTTCTTGTAGCCAATCCATGCAACATGCAAGTTGGTTCTGCATCTCAATTTTCAGTTTTCAATTACCATCTAGTCAATAAGTAGCTGATCTTTGGTGCCACAGCTATTCTTACAATTGCCCTTTTGTTCACAAGGGTATAAATTGTTTTGCATCAAGAGATTCTGGATGGCATTGGCAATTATTCCTATAAGGAGTTTGAAAATTGTTTGCAAGCACGTAATTGGATGACAGTTGCTTGGTATAGGCCCTTTGCTCAGATCTTTCATAATTAAATATGTTCTTCCTGATGTTAACCATTGATCTAGTTCACCTTTCTGGATTGTTTGGTCAAATTGTTCAATGAGTCTTGAACGCATACTGGTTAGATGTTTTAGCCAAAATCCATTCCATTAATCTTCTCCAGGGGCAGTCCAATTCTTAATTTTCTTAGTTATTGCTTTTACCATTTGAGATATAATATTCATTCCATTTAAGCTAGCAGCATCTGTGGTCAGTTTGACTGTCTCTAACCAACTTGCTTGCTTAGTATAATTCTTGGGATTATCCCAAATATCCCACCAAAAGCGTAGCATCTCACTTGATTATGGGCTTTCCTATCTGTTGTCTGGTCTGCAGTCCTGGTAGAAATTGACTGGTAGAACTTCTTCTAGTTACACTGAAAAGGCCTATTTTATTGGAATTGTTTTATCTTATCTTCATATCTTTGAATCTTCTTTGAGACTGCTATTGTTTGCTGTTTGACAATTTCTAGAGCTTCTTTGATTTTCCTTTTGCCCAGATGGTATTTCTTGATCAAATAGTCTTTAGTCTGGTTGTTATTCAGCTTCTTTTCTTTCATTTCTTTCAGTTTACTAGCATCGAATTGTAATGTACCAATTTTATTTTGGAGTCTTATGTTCCATTTTAGTACGGCTGGCTACGTTTCTTCCTTATTGATGTTGTTGTTGTTGATGATGATGATGGTTGTTGTTATTATGCTGCCCATTTGCTAATGGGGCAGCTAATTGTTTGTTAATTAATTAATTAATTAATTAATCATCATCATCATCATCGATCTCTTGCAGTGTCATGAAGTTAGTATTTGGTCAGATTCTGCCACATTGGTATTCTGTTCTGGTTTGGGGTTTTGGAGCCTGAGGGTGGAATCTTGATGCTCTAAAAAGATTGAGATTTTTATTTCACATATCTGGGTTATGCTTAATAAGAAAAGCTTAATCTATGAGCCATATTGCATTGTTCCCCAGCCTGATGCCCTCTAGAAATTCTGGGTGACAAATTCCATCCGCATGACCAATAAGGGAGAGAGTTGAAGTCTGAATTGTGCAGAGAAAAGGTTGGGAAAAGCTACATTAAACTTGACATAAAGCTTATGTGTGCATTTCAAATGTACATTTGAAAAAGTATTGTGAAAGCCAAAAGTGTTTGAACTGAGATACTGAGGGCAGGGTGGAATCAATTAAGCTCACTTTAATGTGCTTTAAACATTTCATTCAAAATGGAGAACATGCCCCTGGAGGTTTCCCACCCCTGTGATGGGTTTCAGGTAAAAGTCTGGTCACATCTTCTGAAGTTTTACAGGGATGTTCTTTACCACTCTCTTGTTTTTCCATTTCTTATCAAGGAAAATTGGTTGAGGAGGAAACCGATCACCACCCACAGCTGCCTGGTGGCATTAATAAAGCAAAATACCACCCCATACCACTTCAAGTAGTCTCTGGGCGGTTTACAGTTTTTAATCACAGTATGCAGGCTACACATCCCCCCACCACACCAGCAAGCTGGGTACTCATTTTACCAACCTCAGCAGGATGGAAGGCTGAGTCAACCATGAGCCTGCTACCTGGGATTGAACTCCAGGTCATGAGTACAGTTTTAGCTGCAGTACATAATAATATATAATAATAAACACATAATAAATATGTGTTGTCAACTGAATTTTTTTTTTTTTTGGCCACCATCTACCTCCATGCTTTTTTACTACTATGTCTTTGAACTGTTTTTATTTCTGCTCATTTGTTGTATTTAATTGTTTGCTATCTTGTTTTGTTTGATGTGAACCGCCTGGAGTTCTTTTGGGAAGACAGTGTGGTATATAAGCTTTAAAAATAAATAAATAAATAAATAAATAAATTCTGTCTTAACAGTACGGTGATCTTTTTCATGGCTTTCCAGGTAGACAACACACAAAAGTGGTTTACTGTTCCCTTCTTCTAGAGGTGCCCTGGGACTCTGAAGCTTGCCCAAGGCCACACAGGCTGGCTCTTCCCCCAGTAGGGAAATTGAATTTCCAACCTTTGGCTCTGCAGCCAGGGAGTTAAACCACTGAACTCTCCAGCCCTCGAAATTCTAGAGGAAGGAATCGTCATCCTGGAAATGCCTTACAAAAACCTTAAAAGTTCAGAAGACATTTTAACTCTATTAAAATAAAAATAGCACAACACTCAAAATGCCTGCCTAGGAAGTTAGACCATTTGGAATAATTGCTGGCCTTGTTGGGAATTACTTTTTGGGATGGGGGAAGGATCAGTGACAAATGATGGTGACTGCATGCATACACAGACTGCCTTACAGTGAAGTACTATAAAGACAATTTCCCTTGGTTACATAAAAAGCATCACACTCTGGATGCATCAAGCAGCATGAAAGGGGAAGCCTCAGGGATGAATCCTTTGGTCTCTTGATTGTTCTGTTTTTAGCATCTTCTCAGCCACATGCAGCCTGCTTCCCATCCCACAAATGCCACTGATAGCTTCACATTAAAGCTTTCATTCTGTGCCAGGAATGCTTATAAGCCTGTATTTTTCTACACCCCCCCCAACATCACACTCAAACATATACAATCCCTTCCCCACATTATCTCTGCTCTTTTGAAAACAAGTAAGAACTCGAGGGAATTAAAATTCATGGGGATCATTAGGAACTGTGGGGTGGGGTTTTTTTTTTTGCCCTCTGGACTTCTGTTATTTAAGTAGCAAAGTGTACTTTGTGAAAATCAGAACGTTTTCAAATACGCCGGTATCTTTAAGTTATTATCATGGAATGTTGTGAGTGACTCTAAAAACTAGAGCAATCAAACAATATGGCATTCTAAAGTTGTCTGCTATCCAGCATCTTCTAGGCATGTAGGAAGGCAAGCCCCAATAGATGTACAGGGCATGGATGATGGGAGATGTAGTCTAAAAGATTTGTAAGGTGTTAGGTTGTGAAAGTATGACATCCTATAACATAGCTGTGGGAAGGGTCCTGGACTGTATGATGCAGCAAGGGAGATTTCTGCTCAGAAGTATCTGTGAGAGGCATGTAGGTAATGCTCATCCACCTGGCCTTGATGGATTATCTGAAACTTGCTGAACCAGCTGGAATTGCTGGATCGCTCGATGGCTTAGGTGTCTGCTTCAGAGCCAGGGGTTGGGACTTCAATTTCCCACTGAGACTCCTTGAGAGGGCTTGGACTCAATGATCTACACTGGGTCCCTTCCAGCTCTGCCGTTCAAATACTATTAATTTTATCATTGTTTTTATTTACTTTTAACAAAATGAAGCTGGTGAGCTTTGCAATCTCACCTCGGGTCCCTGGTTATTACCGAGTCAACCAGAGGTGCATCACAGTTTATAATTGTCTCAGTGTAGAGCCTCTTTGTGAGCTATGATCTCCTGCACTCATGAGGACAACCCAACTACTAGTGACACCACTGAAATGCATCAAAGCTCATTGCACATGGAGAGCAATTACCAATGAGATGTCACACGGAAGGGAAAAGTCCATGCCTGCAAGAGGTTTCAAGTGTATGCCCAAAGTATTGGTTCACCACAAAACCTATAGGGATATGTGACGCACATTCAGGGGCTTCCTTATTCAGTGTGGCCAGATGGCCAGATGTGTGGGCTATAAATCTTTATTATTATTATTATTATTATTATTATTATTATTATTATTATTATTATTATTATTATTATTATTATTATTTTTAAAAAAAAAGAAAAACAGAAGGGCTCACCATTATGGAAATGCCTATGCTCATGTGAGCCATCCTTCCATGGAAAGAGGTGGGGAGCTTTGGTAGGACTGTGTCCTGCCTAACCAGGAAAGGTTTGTTGGTTGGTTTATAGTAAATTTATAAATATTATTATTATTATTATTATACAGTATATGTAGCACATATTATTGCTACATGAGAATACAGTGATGTTCTTGTGCTGGCAGAGCAAATTTACATTCTACAAGGCATCTGTGGAGATTCTCAGTCATCCAGGTGAGTTTATCTGGAACCTGAGTCATGACAACTGTACTTTTTTCTTGCGAGATCAAAAGAAAAGAAATCTAGTTGCCATGACTCAACTTCTAGATTCTGCAAGGCAATTATGAAAAAAATTGGGCATCCTAAACAAAAAAAAACTGTAACTTTGATATTGGGCTTTGGACCAGCACCAAACATTCTCTCAGGGTTTCTAAGACCAAACAGTCTCTTCACAAAAGTTTTCAAAAGGGAAATAAGCTCCATGTTTGGAGCAATTTGAACTTTTGACCCTCTCCATCATTACACAATTAGCTGACTCTTAGGGAACCTTTTCACTCCTTCCTGGCCAAACAGGTTTATCAGAATAATGCTTCTAAGATGGTTCAGTGTCTGATGGTAAAAATGGAATACTGTATTGACATTCATTAAAATACAGATATCCTAAATATTATTAAAATATATTTCAAAAAGAAGTGAGAGTCAATATTCAGATGTTCACTCATTTAAAGTGTAAAATAACCATCCTTTGTTTTGTGGCTGGGGTGGTCTTACTCATTGCTAGCAGAGCTTTAGTGCTTATATCTTGTCAAAGTTGGCATTCTACCCATCTTGTCAATATGCAGGTGTTTGGCAATTAAGGGGAAAATACTCCACCACAGCTAATATGTGCCATCAAGTTCAACTCACTTTGGGTGTGTGGGGTGAGTTAATGACCTCCCAAAAGTCCTGCCATGAACAGTTCTGCTCAGGTCTTGCAAACTAGCAGTTGTGGATTTATATGTTGAATCAAAGCATCTTATTTTTAGGTCTTCTTTTCCTATTGCCCTGACTCGCACAACTTTCTCCAGGAATACTGTATTGTGTTTTTAAGTCAATTCTGTGTTCTCATTATAAGTACAAGGTAGGACAGCCTCATGTTTTCTTGACTTGATTGTTGTTGTTGTTCAGTCGTTCAGTCATGTCTGACTCTTCATGACCCCATGGACCAGAGCTTGCCAGGCCTTCCTATCTTCCACTGCCTCCTGGAGTTTTGTCAAATCCATATTGGTTGCATCAATGACACCGTCCAGCCATCTCATTCTCTGCCGTCCTCTTTTCCTTTTGCCTTCAATCTTTCCCAACATCAGGGACTTTTCCAAGGAGTCCTCTCTCCTCATGAGATAGCACCCATTTATTTGCCTTTCTGCAGGGCTGCTGTTTCTGTAAGGGTCACCTCCAACACCACACTTCAAATCCCACCCATCCTCATCTTTCTTCACTGTCCCTCTTTTACATAGTATGGATGATATTATGCTTCCGCATCCATGATTCAGAATGGCAGGAAATGGCCCAATATCGCTGCTCAATATCAAGCCAGCACTGCCAGTAGGGAAATGGATGCCAATCTTGACCTGGCAAAGGTCAATTAATTATGTTTGATTGGTTAGTTTTTATTTCAGTCTAGAAATTGTATATTGTCAATTTTATTATTCATTGTATTTGCCATGTCCTAACTTTTGTAAATCGCCCAGAGTGACTGCTGGCTAGATGATGCGGTATAAATAACAAAAAAACAAACAAACAAAGGGCAGCCTGAATGTTGGGAACAGCAGTGGCAGCAGTCAAGATGGTCCAGAGGATACCCTCTTGTGCTCACTGCCATTCACCAAGAGAGACCAAGCAAGGGGAAGTCCCAGGCGCTGACTCCTTTTTCTTCTCATCTGTTCACCGGTTCTTCTCCCTCCACTGCCCTGTCAAGTTAGCCACAACGTACATCTGGATCCTGTGCAACTCCATTGTTCCACCACCCCAGCGGAAGGAGGACATGCTGCTAATCACGTTGAGGAACCGTGGAAGGGAAGACATAAATAAACCACGGGCACAGACACACCGCTCATAATACATTTGTGATCACAAATGATCAGGGGAAACCAACAGCGTCCCTTCTCCTGGAGCAGGGAAAGAGGTCCCCTACCGCAGGGGACAGGAGGGCTTGGGAGGGCAGGCAGGAGGTCCAGCCACAAGAGAAGCAGAAATGAGTATGTGAGAGAAGATACAACCGGATGTGGAGCACCACCTTCATGGATTAGTAGTAGTTACTGAGTCCCTGGTAAAGACGATGCTGCTGTGGCAATCTTCTGGCTGCTTCCAGGAGCTGACGCTTCACAAGGTTATTGCCTTGCTTGAAAGGGTGCCAACCACCAAACAGAATGAAACGGAGCAAGGGCAACAGCCACCTGGGTGATGTCGGGAAATCCCACAAATGCATTACAGTATTGGGTATCTTTAGGGAGAGTTCCTGGGTTTCTAATTCTGAAGGTGTCATGCTAGCTTCCCTCATCAAGGAGAAAACCTGCAGAGATAATTTGGGTATGTTATATAGGTGATTTAGTTATGCTTATTATGTTGTGCTGCTTATTTATTGCATAGTGTTTATGTTTATGCTTTGTATTTTTGTAGTTGCTTAATTTCTGTAAACCGCCTTGTTGCTAGATAGCACAGTGTATAAATAAATAAATGATTATCTTTCTTTTAGAAAACCTTATTTAATTGGCTTTCATGCTTTTTAAAAGAACACCTTCTAAACATACTATGACACAATACAGAGTGAAAAGGCAAGTGAAAGAATTTCATTAGATTCAATGGTCTGAGGTCAAGCATTGCCTCTACCTGAGGAGTCCCTGTGCCTTATTCCCCAGAAGGCAGGACTCCTGCCTGATAGGGCCGGGGGGCCTGAAGGCAATGCAGTAGAGCTAGAAACCGGCTGCAGGAGAAGAGGCAGACCTCACCTGAGATGGCTTGACTCAGAATTAATAATAATAATAATAATAATAATAATAATAATAATAATAATAATAATAATAATAAACCGCCGCCTTGACTTGGCAAGACGTGGGCAGGGCTGTCCGTCAGTGCTAGGACCTTTGGAGGGTCTCTCCGTAAGGGCGGAGTGAACCCCCCCACCCCCAGGCACGAAACACCACCGAGGAGCGAGGAGGATTTGGTTGCGGCAGGTCTGTGAGAGAAGATGGATGCTGGGGGGCAACCAGAGGATCGCCTGCACCCTGTAAGGGTCCTGCTTCGGCCAGGAGAGTGGGGGTCCCTTCCCAAAGGCTAGCCGGGACTGAGGGGGCTCCTCTTTCCTCCTCCTCCTCTTCTTCTTGGGGGGGGGGAGAATGCCTGGAGTTATCTTGGCGGCTCTCCCCCCTCGCCATCCCCGCTCCTGCCTCGCTCCACACACACACACACACACACACACACACACACACACACACACACACACACACACACACACACACACACACACACACACACACACACACACACACACACACACACACACACACACACACAAAAGCCGGGCGGCTCCTCCCTTTCCCGCGGAACGCCGCCGCCGCACGTGGGGCTGGCCGAGCCCGGCGAGCGCAAGGTGTGCGCCTGCCTCCCTGCTCGCAGGCGGCTCCGCTCCAGCCGAGCCGGGAGGGAGGGAGGAGAAGGATGTGCCTTTAGGTCGGGCTCTGCCTTTGCCTCTGCCTCTGCCGCCGCCGAGGTCGCGCCGATGGCCGCTCCTCTGCCCGGGTTGCCGAGCCGCGCGGGGCGCGTGGCCGCCGAGCGCCGCCGGGGTCTCTCCCCGAGGAGCCCCGCGGGGGCAGCAGCAGCAGCAGCGCCGTGGTCGCCGGGGGAGAGCTCCCTTTGGGGCCCTGGGGGTCCCTGCCCGCTCCCCCCGGCCTGGCCCAGTTCCCGAGGGAGGACAGGTAAGTCCGGCCGGGTCGGGGCAGCGGGAAGAGGCGGCGGCGGGGTGGGGGTGGGGGTGGGGAGATGGCCGAGGAGTGGCTTTCTCCAAGTTGGCGATGGCACAAGAGCGGCTCCGGAGCTGCGGTGGCGGCCAAATCAAGCCTCCCTGCCCTGGGGCAGTCTACCTCCGAGGACGCTCTCGGGGAAGGGAGGGCTCTTTCTAAGCTTCCCCGAGGTAAATCTCTTCAGAGACAGAACAGTGCACCCCCCACCCCACCCCCGGAGGGGAAGCCTCGTCCATCAGAATGTGGCTTTGCCCCCCCTCCCCATTTTTTTGGGATCAGCTGGTAAAAACTTCATCCGTTCATTTCCTTAGATTCTGAATGGCTGGGCTCGCCTGGGGGCATGCCCTTGCAGCAACACTTGCGCACCTTGTTCTGATGTGTGATTTCTCTTTATTTTAATTTTTTTTTACCGACTCGTGGGAGACCTCAAGAATGGCTGTGCTTGTCCAGGAAGGGATTCATTTCCAGCCTCCCTCCTCCTCTGCCAAGGCTCCAGGGGGCAACGAAGCCCCGCTGGATGTTCTGCAGGGCAGGGATTCTTAACCTTGGGTCTTCAGATGTCTGTCTCGTTGGACTTCAGTTCCCAGAAGCCCCAGCCAGCATGGGCTGCCTGGGAGTTGTAGTCCAACAACCTCTGGACCTTCAAGCTTGAGAACTAGCACTGCACAGTTACCAAGAGAGGATTTCAGGGCTGCCTCAACGCAGCCCTTGTCTGAACTGAAGGGAGGAATTTACTTCAATGACACTGTTTTATCTGAAGGGCAGCTCCAGTGACTCTGTTTGGAAGCTTGTTGGGTCCTGATCCTGGCACTGGCAGGAGTTGGAAAGCCTCCTAGCACAGGCTGGGCAACGATGGAGGCCCAGGTCTAGCTTAAAATCGGTGCCAATGCACACTTTTAAAAACTGCACTTGTGTCCTGTGCTGCAACCAAAAGTCGCTGTGTATTCACTTCAGATCTCTCTGTATGCAGAGCTGCAACCCAGAATAAGTTGATACATTTGGACAATAGGGAGGTGAATTCTCAAAACAAAATTCTACTTAAGTTACCAGCAAAAAACAACAACAACAACAACAACAAAAACCCCAGTGTTGATCTGCCAAGGCATTTCAGCAGGCTGCTTTTAAAAGTTGTCTTTGACTTTGGAATTAATATTTGGTTGTTATAGAACAGGTAGTATGGGAGGAGCCATCAAACTGTCATTTTGTATTATTGCAAAACTTATTATTTCAGGTGTTCTTTTGTCTTAACAAGTACCACACAGTTTGGGAAGAATTATGGCCCTGTCTCAAAGACCATTAACTTTTGATGATTTGAGATCCCATTTACCATGATAAAGAACTTTCTGACAAGTAACAATAGACAGGAGTTGTAAATGATAATGATTATTCTTGAAGGAAGATGCACCATTGTTTTGTGTTCAGTTGTACCATGCTTAATGAGGTTGGTACCTGTGACTGATTTTATTCTGAGCATAGATATTGGACTGGATTCAGACTTAGTCATCCTTAGAGTAAAGCCTTTGTAATCAACGGAGCAAGTTAGTCATGGTCTGCTAATCCCCCCTTTAGTTTTAGTGCATCTAGTCTAAGTATATCTGAGTCTGGATGCAATCATTTTTTAAATAACTTGCTTCTCTCTCTCTCTCTCTCTCTCTCTCTCTCTCTCTCTCTCTCTCTCTCTCTCTCTCTCTCTCTCTCTCTCTCTGTTTATTTATTTATTTCTATACCACCCAATTGGCAACAGGGCCATTCTGGGTGGTTTACAGCCAAAAGCAATTAAAGACATAGACACACAATAAATTCAGATTAAACTAAATAAACACAACCGATGTTGCATAAACAATGAGATTATATAAAATAAAATACTTATTAAAAAGGAAATGGTGGGATTGATGGTTTTAGTTAGACGCATATTTAGATTAGATTATGCTGTTAGCAGCTCTGGGAGTACCTACCTCTGGAGCCAGGTTTTTCCAGACCGCTTCAAGACCTCTAGAAATGTGTACTGGGATATTTGTACCCTAGCAATCTTTTTTGTTTAAAAATGTATACATGCAAGTATTTTCAAAGCTGCACATTCTTGCTACAGATTGCTAATAGCCAAGGGCAGAAAGACAAAGTGCATCTGTCTACTAAAATTTAAGGATCTCCTTAAAATTGCATTAAGTTTGTCAAGAAATGGAAGCAAGTTTCTTTTGACATTCTGCTACTTTCTTTTAAACATTGTGGAGATAGTGACTAGCAATTAAAGGACAGTTGGTAAGTCAAATATTAACTATAAAGCAAAATTAAGTATTTATAGGGCTTATACCAGTGTTTAATCAGTGCAATGGTGTGTTGCAACCAGGATTTTTTTTTCACTCTAAAAGCTTTAATGCAAAAAGGCCCTTATTGTTTAATTAGTATCACGTGAGATTGTCCGCAATGTATGTTTTTCTTTTAATGGTGCAGTCAGGTTTCAATGATGTCAAAATGTAGAGCCCTTTAGGGGAGTCTCAAATTTTCCACCAGAGTTGGTGCTCTTATTCAAATATTATTCAAACACTAGACTTGGATTCATAGGAACAGAAGAATCTCCTTTATGGCTTGTAGCAGCTTTCTAGGATTTGAGCACAGCGTGGAAAAGTTTGGTGTTATGGAAGGTATTGACTTCCAGAATGCAGCCGACAACATGACTGTGCTGGCTGAGAGGTCCTGGGAGCTGTAGTCTAAGCAAGTAACTTTTCCAAAATATGGATTTCAGACAGAGCAAGCAATGGTCAGGGGTTGAACCTGGGCAAAGATATCCTCTTGTTGCAATTCTTTCAGCAAAGGATTTAGCTTGGGAATAAGTCGAGCTGAATTAAAGTGGGGTTTTATGCAGCTAAGTATGTAAGTAGCTGCCTGGATACCTCCGTGGTTTAGTTATCTGGATGCTGAGCTGGAGGCTGGGAGTTCAATTCTCCATTGTGTTCCTCCAAGTAGAGCCAGCCTGTGTAGCCTTGGGCAATCTGCAAGCAACCCCCCCCCCCCCCGAAGAAGACAAATGTAAACCACTTCTGAGTAGTGTCTACCTGGAAACCCTAAAAAGCATTGCCATATATCAGAATCGACTTGATAGCACATAATTATTATTAAATATGTAAAAGATTTCAGTTTAAACTCCTGCTTTATTTAAGAGTAAAACCTCAATGATTTTAAGGGGATTCACCGTGGAGGCAGTATTGCTGGCATCCCGGGAAGTTGTTTGTTTGCAAGGAAGGCTGATTCATTCCTGGAAGCCTTTCAACTCAGGAATTCCTTAAGGCCTAAGACTGACTTTGGGCGATGGAAATGAACCCCAGAAAAAAACCAGAGGATCTTGCTGGAAATAGATCCATGATGGTGCAGGTGTTCAGCGCTGGAGTTCATCACCCTTGGAACGGCACATTTTTGGCTGAGCTAGCTAATTTAGCGTAATTCACCCATAACTTCGTGATCATGTCCAAAGGCTGAACAACACATTTTGAATCGGAAATGAAAAATACAGTCTTTCTTTCAAAGAAGATTGTTGAACGCTGCATGTGAGCTGTTGGGTATCACGTTCTAGGAGGGTCCATGCAAGCTTTGAAAGAGCACAGAATAGAGTGGCTGCTGGTAGCTAGTCTTTTTGATCTCTATAATGGGATGGATGAGTCTGTCAACAGTGCAGTGTTCTTGCAGCTATGTTTTGTTTCTTGTATTTTTAAAACCCCAATCTAGATAATGATTTTTATATGCCCTGTATGTTGTTTTTCTTTGATGTAGGAGAAAAAAGACAGAGCCTGATGTACTAGAAATCCCATCCATCCCAAATCCTTTCCCTGAACTTTGCTGCTCTCAGTTTACTTCTGTCTTGTCAACCAACCTGTTGCCTAAGGCAAACCCCAGGATAAAACAGGTAAGCCTCTCCCAAACCTAACAGTTAATACTAGGGGGGGGGGAGATGGGTTTCACCCTCTCGTGGCCATCAGAAAAATATTCTAGTAGGTAAGTTGGAAACATAGAAGATCATGCATGATCCAACCTATTTGAAACACTGTGATGTCTGGTTATTTGTGGCAAGTGGGATGTTTAGGTTTCATAATAATGACTTAACCAATTGAGTGGAGATTTTGATTGTGCTTAGTTACAGATTTATTTAAATAGATCTCAGCCTCCTTTATTTCCTTTTTCCATGCAAGTTTTCAGTTATTCTAATCAAAGTGTTCTTTAGATCTTCAACAGTCTTCCCTGTTCTCTCTCCTGCCTTTTAAAGCTCTCTAGGCTAGTGGTCAACAATTCAACCTTGAGATAGCAGATTCTGCAAAGGAACTAGATTCTGATCCATCTCCCCCTTTCTCGTACTGTTTTCTATAAAATCCCGGTCACAGTTGCTTCAGCTAAAGCATCTTTGGAACCCTGCCTCCTTTTCTTTCCTGCAGACACATGTTTTCTACTGATTTTGGAAGCTGAGCAGGGTCGGCCCTGGTTAGTACTTGGATGGGAGACCACCAGGGAATACCAGGTGCTGTAGGCACCCTGGAGTAGGAACTGGCAAACCACTCCAGTATTCCTGCCAAGAAAATTCCATGGACATGGGGTCACAAAGAGTCGGTCACGACTGTAATGATGCAACACACACACACACACACACACACACACACCTAATAGCTGCTTGGGGAATTAGGTGGAGATCTTCTTTCCAGTTTGGGTCTCTTTTGGAATAGGAGTGAGAAAGAAACATTCCTATCACCTCCATCCATTGGTCATGATGGCTGCAGCTTGCAGAAATGATCTGTAACACCTGCTGGATACTAAATTGGGAGAGAACTATCTAGTCCCATCTTTCTGTACCACTAACCTTCCCGATGGTCTTGGGATTCTCAGGGGTTCCAGCAGTCATGGACAATATTTGGGTGTTCTGGTGTCATGGCCTGAAGCCTTTGCATATTTAAGTGAGTTAGGGAAATTAAAGGGGGTGGAGGGAAATTTAACCTAAAGAGAATATACTTTCAAAACTTGCATTTAAAAAAAAGTTTACACAAGTCATTGCAAAACAATTAGTTAGCTCCAGTAGAGTAAGGTCAATGAATTACAGTACAGTGGTACCTCAGTTTACGAATTTAATCTGTTCCGAGTGCATGTTCTTAAATCGAACTACTCTTAAGTCGGGGTACCTATCTAAAATATAGAAAAAATAAATTAAATTTTTTTAAAATGGAAAAAAAATGTAAGTCGAGCAGACCATATCTAAAATTTGTAAGGTGGCAGTTAAAACCCCAACAGTTTTCCACTCTTAAGTCGAATTCCTCTTAAGTCGGGGTGCCACTATATAAACAATCTTGGCAACTACATGAATGTTTTGGTTACGATTGGTAAACTTAGAGATGAAGTTATGGTAAATTACACATAAATTAATGGAAAAGTGATATTGTATAACCTTGTGTGTTGTGTCGTTACAATTGTGACCGACTCTTCGTGACTCCATGACCATGAAATTTTCTTGGCAGGAATACTGGAGTGGTTTGCCAGTTCCTACTCCAGGTGCCTACAGCACCTGGGATTCCCTGGTGGTCTCACAGGTCCATATTTTGTAATTCCATGAAATGTAGGTTTCATGGCTATCATGCTAGCGCTAGACTAGCAAGAACATTAGGTAGATGCTTCCTGGGGTTGCAAGAGGTGGTCAAAACAAAGGTGCTTGCCAAAATCTTTATTCCTAGCACAGGAATTAGAGCCTACGCAAACTCTATGAGATTTTTCTGCTATGAGAGCACATTCCAGTATGAGACATTATTGTAAAACCTGAGTAAGCAGAAAGAAATTGTTTTTGTTGGTCAAGGGTGGATAAAGGTATGCATGCAATTGAAAACAGATAGCCAGAAAAAGGAGCAAAAATGATGCTTGACAAGTGTCACTGAGGGAGAAATTTTATTGGAGAGGGTAAGATTTTAAATGGTGTGGTTCTACAATCTGCCTTATGCTGTAGACCAGTTATTCTCAACCTTTTTTTGGGGGGGGGGAGCAGTGGCCCTTTTAGGCGCGCTTCTTAGGAGCACTTCCCTGCCTGTCACATTTCTCTTCTGTGGCTCCGTTCAAGGGTGTCACCCCCCATTATGGCCCCTGTTGGGAACGGCTGAGTATTCAGTATTAGCACATTGTTTAAGGCATTTTATAGATGTATTTTTATAGAGCAGGGATGGCGAACCTTTTTGACACTGAGTACCCAAACTTGGTGATGGAGATGGGGGCGGTGCCGGGGGGGTTGGGATTGGCGGGGGCGGGGGGCAAAGGGTGAAGGCAGCAGGGCAACGGGAACGGCGGGCTCAGGGTCACTGGCAGCAGCGGCAGGGGGGCGAGGGCGGTGATGGGGACGGTGCGGCGGAGGTGGGTGGAGGCGGAGGCAGGGTCAGCAGGGGGCAGGGGCGAGGGCAGCAATGGGGATGGTGGCCGTAGGGTCGTCCTGGCAAGCGACAGGCTCCCTGCTCCACCTACTTCCCCCTCCGCAAATTCCTCATGACTGGTCCAGCAGAGGGGGAGGGGGGGCAGGGAGCCTGTCGTGTGCCAGGCGAAAGCTCTCCGCATGCCACCTTTGGCACACATGCCATAGGTTCGCCATCCCTGTTATAGAGAGTTTATAGCTGAGATATATTTCTAACTTAGCAAGCCCTATAATGTAGAGAGTACTGTACATTTTTATAAGACAAAGGTATCTAATATGTTGTAAATACAGTGGGTAGAAGTTTTGAAGTATCACATTCAGTTTAGCTACAACATTTTAAGTTTTATATTTATACTTAGATGTTCATGTATTCATTCAGCTTCAGGACAACTGGAGATCTAGCATAGAGATGGACGTGAACCTCTGTTTGTGGGTCCATGCTGGTTCGTCTGCGTGGAAACAGAGGTGCTGGTGCAGTCCCTTCTCCTGTCTTCTTAGCCAATGACGCACCCACCAGCTGGCGTGTGCTCGTCCCCTCCTCCTCTTTGGCTGTTCTACCAGTCCCCAGCAGGAACACAGGTTCTTCTTTGTCCCCTTGTCATAGTGGTTGATCAGCCAAGGAGACAGGGCAAGGAAGTCTGTACAGTAATACCTCAGATAATGAATGCCCCTGATAATGAATTTTTCGGATAATGAATAGCAATTTCCAGGTATAGAGTTGCCTTGGATAACAAATTTTCCCTATGGGCTGCCCCGGATAACGAATTGCAATTTCTAGGTATAGGTCTGCCTCAGATAACAAATTTTCCTATGGGCTGCCTCAAATAACGAATTTCCAGCATGCATAGTTAAAAAATAGTTATCCCGGGCTGCATTGCATCTGTACCTTTAAAGTGCACTTTATTAAGAGATTTGAGCAAAAAAAAAAAAAACCAGGTGTCTGTGTCATTTTCCTACCTCTGGAATGGATTAATTGGCTTTCCATTCATTCTTATGGGAAACCGTGTTTCGGATAACGATTTTTTTTGTAATAAATTGCCTCGGAGAATGAATTAAATTCATTCATCTGAGGTACCACTGTACTCCTGTTCGGGACTGGAGAAACAGCCTAAAAGGAGGAGGGGAGGAGTGCAATCTGAATGATGACTTGGGGATCCAACTTGGGAGGCAGGGGAAGAGAATGTGTGGTACCTGTGATGCCATATGTAATGAACCAGTATCAACCTCTGAATTAAGGTTTGTTCCCCCCAGGTCTAATCTCGAAACATTGATCTAGTCTGCCATCCTTTTTTCCTGTAGTGGCGGTTTAGGTGGCACCAGAAAGCCCACAAGCATAATTTGAAAGCTGTAGTCCTCACCTCCTATTCCTCTCCAGGATGTATCCTTTCTTGGCATTTTGCTTGCAAACACTGAGTTTCCGTGTAATGAATATGGCTATGGGGATTAAAGCTCTTTAGACTGGTGGGTCAGCATCAGAAAATTGAGGCAGCTGATTCCACAAATGGACTGTTGGTAATATGAAGGAGTACTTCCTAATGAAATCTATTTTAGGATTGATTCTAGGGACGACGGCATGAAGAAAAATTTTCAATAAAGAAATTTTTTCAATAACTCAATAAAATGGTGTTCATCTGTTCTGTTCTACCCTTGTGCTAAAACATCACCTAAGGTAGTAGTTCTGCATGTACTGCCAAGCAATTTCATTGGATGAACTCAAATGTTTGAATTGTAGGAGAGAAGGCAGACCTCAATTATGCTTCCCCTTTAATCGTTCTTTTTTTTAAATGTTGGTCTATCTTTTTTCTTATGGGCAGGATGCAATAACTACTGCCACTTTGCTTGCCCTGTTCTGTCTTCTTTCCATGCTATGGTATCCTGTCAGGGATGGGTGGAGGAGAACCATGCTTAGTATTCCAAATACGGCTTCGCCCTCAATTTGCGAATGGGGATCATGTTTCTGGCCGTTCTATATATGAACTCTTTGCTCACCCTCTCTAGCTTGGAATTTGCCTTCTTCACAGCTGCTCTGTATGGAGTTTACGGATGATCCTCAAGAGCCTTAAGGTTGTCCCTCTCTCCCCTCCAAATTAGCTGCCAAACCTTATCAGCAAAAGTCTGTAGAACTCCCCCCCCCAATTGTTTACCTCACTAGGCATCCCTGCACAGTTATGTTCATGGATGTTGGCAAGTCTTTGGGTCCAAGTCCAAGTCCAAAATCTTTGGTCCCAAGTCCCAAGTCCCAATTAAAAGCAAGTGTTGGGTGGGTGGAGTCTGTGTGGGATGTGCATGGGGGGTGTCTGAGGCTGGTGAACCAACCACTTTTGTTCCTCCCGAAAACGTTTAAAAAGTTTTAAATTTTTTTGGGGGAAAGCCCACCCTTTCTTCACTTATATTTGAAGGAATCCTTGGGGGAAGAATGCAGTCAAGGTGCCCTCTAAGGTGCATCTGTGCATCCCTACCTCCCCCACACCACTGGGGGGGGGGTTGGTCGCAATGGAAATCGTGCGGGGGGGAGCTGTTCACGCCTGTGCCTCGTGCATGTGCATGCATGGGACAGAGTTTCCCACGCAGCAGGGACAAAAATTAAAGGGCGCCTTGGATGCTGGCTTCTCTTTGTGTGTGTGTCTGACAGGGGTGCTCGTGCGGCAGGGCAGAAGCTGCTTCTCTGGAATAGTGTGAATGGAACTGCTGGTAAACTTTTGCCGCCTCTGCTAGTGTTTACATCATGTTGCAGAGAGAGAGAGAGCGTGAATGTGAGTGACTTCTTTGCTTCTCTTCCATAACACACACACACACACACTGTAAAATGATGAAAAGGTTTTGTAACATTTTGCAGAGAGAGAGAGAATCATTTGCAAGAGAGCAGTTCAAGAAGAAAATAAGTTGCATGGCGCTCAGTCTTTGCCTGCGGAGGCAGCTCAGACAGAAGTTTTGTGACAGCTCTGCCCACCTGGCCCTAGAGAAGGAGATTTAATCTCTCAGTCACACATACAGAGAGGAGCCTGGGCAATGGGGATGGGGAGTCCCAGAGGTTCTGCGGCACAGTTCTCCCCCTGCAGCCTCTGAAACAAGGGGATTGGAACTGGAGCGGCTTAAAAGATAAGCAATTTTAAAAAAACAACCCTAAAATAATAGATACTCAGAATGACTTGGGGGGGAGGCAAGGCTCCAAGTCATGGATCAAGTCCAAGTCATTAAAAAAAGTCATGTCCAAGTTGAGTCACTGCGGTGTGACTTAAGTGTCACATGATAGTGTGTAGTACAACCTAGGTCCCCATCACTGCTTATGCTGAACTTTGCTGTTTGTATGGTTACCCTTGCATTCATTTTGGAGAGGTATTCTCGTAGATCTCTTTGCAAACCTTTGTTTTCACCCCTCCATAATTTGAAGTTGCCGCCTTCAAACCTTAAATCTTAAGTCATGTATGGTAGGTTTTGGAGATACTCATTAACCGCCTTGGGTCCTTCTGGGGAGAAAGGCAGGATAGAAATATTTTAAGAACAAACAAACAAACAAACAAACAAAAACAAATCATCCCAGTTTATTTTCCTGGCAGCGGCTAGGAAACTCTAGTTGAATTTCTGTCACTTTAGTTCTTCTCTCTGTGTTTTGTTCCTCACAGAAAGATTTACATTTAATACCTTGTAGATATAATGCTAGTGTCTGGATAGCCCAGTGGTTTAGATATCTGGATGTAGAGCTAGAATTTGGGAGTTCGACTCCTTCCTGTATAGTACCTTCTAGAAAAAGAGCCAGTTTCTGAGTATTCTGTATCTAGAAAACTCAAAAAGGGTTACCGTAAGTCAGAGTTGACTTGACAGCATACTACTACTACTACTACTACTACTACTACTACTACTACTACTACTACTACTACTACTACTACTACTACTACTACTAAATATTGTACCAGGCACAGTCAATCAAAATTATAAAAACAGACTGGTATTATATAACAGAAACAAATTTTAACCTAAAAACTAAGTATCTTTAAGTATCGGTTCAGTACAGTGGAACCTTGTATAACAAACGGTTTGTATAACAAAAAATCTGTACAACATAAAAAAATCCAGAGATAGGGGAAATTTGCTTAACAGAATTGCCTATGGGGCAAATCCGTACAACATAAAATGGGATTACTCTGTTTTCAATGCATTCAATTTGCTTAACAATTTCATTTGGAACGAATTAATTCCTTTATACAAGGTACCACTGTATGTGTGTTGTTCCTAATATTGCTGGTTTTTGTACCTCTGGTGGTATTATTTCTGTGATCTGCAACTGCTTGTAGTACTATGTGAAGTTTCTTCACATTTCAAAGTCCCAGTGACTATGGTGACTACAGAAGTGTGTTTCATCTACAAGCAAGATGTTTTGGTCGCTAAGTTTCTGTATTTTGCTTGTTTGTTTTTTGAATTCTTTAACTTCAATGTTGACATCCCCTGGAATTAGTGATGATGATGATGATGATGATGATGATGATTACTACTACTAAATATAATGCTACAAATTGGAAAGGGTCAAGAAAGAGCAACAGCATGGAAATCAACATTTTATTTAATTTTTTAAAAAATTATTAACTAATATGGAATGGATCAGGCACTAAAAATGAACAAGGACCCAAATCCAAATTCCATATCAAGGTGATACCTTGATTAGGCCAACTTTAAAAAAACAACACACCTTACATTGTGTGAAAGCTCTTCCGCTCACTATCCTGTCGTCAAGGGTGATGTAAACATTAGGACTAGGACAGGAATGGGAAGGGGGATGTTCTCCTCTTACATGTAACTGGCTGCAGACTGAGAGCTTGGAACCACGTGGAGGTGTGGGCCAAGATGTGTTGTTTACATGATCTTGCATGTGTTTCAAGGGCGTGGGTTTTAACAGAACAGATGACTCCCTGCAAGAGGGGTGCCGAATACTCCTAGTATGAATGCGTGTTGCTTAGTTTTATGATCGAAGTGTAAACATGTGACAGCACAGTTACCTGTTGGTTGGGTGGAATAGTAGGAGTTTGAGGACTTAATGGGAAAAGCAGAATTATTTAAATGTTCCCATTTTCAATGAAGTTTTAATTTTTTGGGAGACAAAGTAAGCTAAAATAACTCAGGGGGATACAGTATACAGAAAGCAAGCAAACAGTAGAGTGGTGAATCTTGCTTTGGTCAAAGATAAGCTAGAAGTGATTTCCCCAAGAGAATAGTTCAAGGTAAATTAAGCCCCTGGCCTCCCTTGGAACATGATTGGGAGTGCTTAAGAAAAAAAAGCTCAAGGGTATTTAAAGTGCAGGAACATGTTATTCTTTTTGAAACATTCCTTTCCATGTGTTTATCTCGCTCTCGGGGTTGAATTTGCAGAGAACTTGATTACATTAGACTAAATTAACTCCTTTCTTTTGGAAAAACTGTTAGGAATCTCAACCCAGATTTTTACGGACAGAGAGCTAGGAATGCATCCCCACAACAGTAACTTTTATTGAGAGAATATATGACACAGGAGATGTTTAGAAGCAGCTGTTGCCCTTTTAAAAAACCCTATTTATTAAAATCCTTACCATGGGAAGTTTGGAGTTGCTGTTCAGTGTTCAACTTGTCATAGGAAGAATAGAACTGTCTAAAATAATCCTAGCTTTGAGACAGTTAACATAACCCATCTGGCATCCATTTACGCAGGTCACAAGAAGATTTTGGAGGGGGGAAAATTATAGACACTGTTAATGGCATCCCAAACCAGGTTCTTTTTCTCAGGGAAGCCCTGGTGGATTATTAGAACAAGTGGGACCTGGTCAGAGTCCAGAGTCCCTACAAGCCCATTACTTACATTTTTTTAAATAGAATATTTCATCCCATCACCATCACCATCTGGTCAGAGTTATTATTGCTGTATAGCCACCTGATCTGACCAGTTCTGGTTGGGGGATCATCTCACAAGCATACGGGGGAAGGTGTATCGCTGCAGATGATAGAGTTTCCTGCAAACCTCTAGAACAGGGGTCCTCAACCTAAGGCCCCGGGGCCGAATGCGGCCCCCGAAGGTCCTGAATCCGGCCCCCGGGACCAATTCCAACCCCCCCACCTACCCCCTGCTTTGCAAGCAAGCCACCCTCCGCACCTGCTTCTGTTGCTGAGGCAGTTCAAAGCAGTGGGCTATGTCACTTCTCCCACTCCCCCCATCTACCACCCAGATGATCAGCATACTGGCTAGTGGGGCATTCAAAGTGGGAGGCCTACGGCAGGGTCCCCCAGTCCCCCCACCCACTGCCCAGATGGTTGGGGCGCCGGGTGCAGCTGACCGGGGCAATTTAAAACAGGAGGGGTGTGGCAAGGTCTCCCACTCCCTCCATGGCCCTGAGGCCCCACCCATGCTCCTCCTCCCCCCTGCCCACCTGCCTTCCTTGTGTGGCTGCCGCCTGTGTTATTGTAGTGGTGAGGAATGAAGGGGGCAGGCAGAGGCAGCGCCAGCCAGCCTTCCGAGCCAGAGCAGCCATGGCAGTGGACCACTGGAGGGATGGACGGCAGGGGACCAAGGGGGAAACGGAGCTACTTCCTGCCCACCCAGCCCCCTCCGAGCTGCTGCCTTGCTCCATTGAGCGAGGGAGGGGAGGAGGGAGCCCAGCCATGGCCAGAGGCTGAAGCTTCCACCACCATCACCGGGTTAGAGACCAGCGAAGAGGAGGTGGTGGAGAAAGAAGAGAAGGGGGGAGAAGGCCAAACGGTGGCCCAGGCCTGGTTCCTGGGAGGCTGACGGGGCTGCATTTGTTCCCAGTTGGTGATGGGCAGGCTGGCGAGCCAAGAGAGCACCGCAGCCTGGCTGGACTTGGCCAGCGAGCGGGCTGCAGGTGGCTTTGGGCATGCCTTTCTGCCTCCCCTCCCTCCTTCCCAGCCCTTGCTCCCTCCCCTCCCTCCCTCACTTGTACCGCACCAAGTCGGGTCAGGCCAAGAGAGGAGGCAGATTTCCCTCCAGGGACAGTGAGGACGTGATGGCCAGGGGACACGGCTGGATCTGCCTGCAGTGGCATCAGCCTTGCTGCGGCTGCTGCTCCTCATCCTGAGTGGCTGCCCAGAAGGTGATGAAGGGCCTGAGTTTGCCTGGGTTGCCACCTCCTTCCCGATGCAATGAAGGAAGGAAGGAAGGAAGGAAGGAAGGAAGGAAGGAAGGAAGGAAGGAAGGAAGGAGAGCTGCTCCAGCCATTGCCACTGGAGGAGGAGGAGGAGGAGGCGCAGCAGAGGGATCCCAGCAGTGTCACCTCAGGGTGGTGATCTGGAGCAGGAGACATTGCTGGGGCCCTGGAGACACAATGATCATGGGCCAATCGTGGGGAGTTCCGCCCACTTGCCCCTCCCTCCCTTTTCCATGTCGGCCTTTTTGGGGGTTTTTTTTTGGACTGTGGTCTGGCCCCCAGTGGTGTCTGGGGTGTGGTGGACCGGCCCGCTGTTTGAAAACGTTGAGGACCCCTGCTCTAGAAGCATTTTGATCATGCATGGGTAGTTCTGTTTTGGGATGCCTGTTCATGTTTGCCTGGTCTTAGGGCTCTGGCTGGAGTCTCAGGGAATCACTGTGCTTCTCTGGATTTCTGAAACAAATCTGAGGGTGAGCAGCGCTGAAGGAGAAGACACATGGAAGTTGCCTGATCACCTTTGTTAACCGTCCCCTGTGTGGATTTTGGCTTTTGACCATATTAAAGATTCTCTATCTTAAAAAGCCAAGCAAAAACATCCCCGGGGGTGGGGGGTGGGGGGCTGTGGAATCACCACTTCAGCATGCAGTTGTTTGTATTCTGGTTGCAGTTGGTGGAGCGTTGCCATGCCAGTAATCCAGGAATGAGAAGAGTGGGAAGCGTATACTGTACAATGAAACCCAACACGCCTTTTAGAGTAAGACAGGGAGTAGGGTACCAGCACAGCAAGTCTTGAGGTCTCTAGCTGCCAAAGCCCTGGGAGCTGTGACAGAGGCTGGGGAGGAAACATCCCCCTGTAGGGTTGAGATGGACCTCCTGCAAGCTGGAACAGGGGTATTTAGAAATGGTGGCAACTTCTGCTGCTTCTGAGATTATTTACATATCTGTCCAATTCCACACACAACATACCCGTCCCCTGCCCTCTTTGTGTGTGTGTGTGTGTGTGTGTGTGTGTGTGTGTGTTTTGCAGCATTGCTTCATGAGCTCATTTTACTCAACTCCGAGGCCCATTTAACCTGGGTTTTGTTTTTGATTGTTTCAAAATTTAGCGGACCAAAAGCAATTGGATGTTTCTTTCCAACTTTTACCCACTATTTCTTTCCAACCCTTACCCACTCTTCTATTTTCATAGAATAGCGACGTTAGAAAGGGCCCACAAGGCCATCAAGTCTAACCCCCCTGCTCTCTGCAGGAATCTAAATCAAAATTTGCTGGGTGGTTGTCCAGATTTTTCTTGAAAGCCTCCAGTGCTGGAGCAGTCACCATCTCTTGAAGTAATTGGTTCCCTTGCTGTGCTTCTCTAAAATCTACTGATTTCATGACATCAATAGGGCCAATCGTGTGTTCGGACAAGCCCCTTCCCTCATCTCAAGTTCTGGCTCTGAATCTCAGGATGGGGTGCTGTAACTCTGTGTATAACAGGACATGCCTTTTCTGTCAGCATTTAGAATATTAAGGCTTTAACGTGAAGGCTGTTCCCAGAATGGAATGACTCATGTTATTCCTTACTACCTAGGCTAGAATTATTTAATGTCATGTTTATCATGTTGTTTGTTGGTGTTATGTTTGATACAATAATACTAAACAGCTGTAGCAAGGGAACACCTCCAAATTCTAAACAACATTAAATATTCCTCACAATATAACATAGTGAGCACAACTTTATTGTTCCATTTCTATTCAGAGCCGGGGAGAGTTACATTTTTACATGCCTATCCTAAGAATTCCCCAAGAAGCATGGCTACCAGCCATACTGATGGGGAGATTCTGAGATTTCGGGAAAAGTCATTTTTTCAAACTGCACACCAAGTATCTTCTCACGCTTTACTGCTCAATGTACTGAAACTGTAGAAACAGTCGAGGCTTTTTGGCGAAGGGCATGCAGCCAAATAGCTGTGGCGGCATCCACAGGTTGAGGTAAAATTTAAGATGGTAGTGGCCTGAATATGCTGTTGCTTTTGTCCTTTTTTGTGTGAGCTGCTCTGAACAATTATATATTTGGGAAAAGCGATACAGTATACAAATAAAGTGATGATTATTTTGTGGCATGGGGCCGCAGATTAATAGTCATGGTGGGTATGACATAAAGATGGGCCATCATTTCTGTTGGTAAAGAGACGTTCCCTATAAATTGTAATCATCTAGCAACATATTTCCACTCTTATTCAAGCAGTTACAGAACAGCTCCATTAAATTTCATGTTGACAGGGGAATCAATAGAGCTGTAAGGAATGGTGAATAACCAACAAATCTGTATCATCATGTGACTGAATTAGGTGCCTGGAGGCCCCTGTGAGGGTGAACACGAGTCTTCTGGCATTTTGACATAATTTTGAGATTACAATTTCAGCAAGTAGATATTAATATTTGTTTTCTCCCACTCCTAATTTAAAACAAAAACACCTCTCGTCAGGCTTACAGTTGTTTACAAAAAAAAGAGAGAGAAGAAAAAGGAGACAATATGTTGGATTTCATTCTTCTCGTTGAACATCTATTGAATTAGTTAATTCCAGTGATGACGGGAAGGCTGAAACTTCCACTGGATCCCCCATATATGAGTGGGAAAGATATTTCTACATAGAACACAACTGCTTTGGCTGCTTTTCTTATGCCATTCCCTCTTGTATTGGTGCCTGAAAAGGCAGCAGCTGTGCTGCTTGTTTCAAAAGTGGTGCATGAATATTTCCCCATTTTCATCAAACAGGAAGGGCTTTTCCTTAAGCTGAGCCTGATCGGGTTTTCCCCCCAAGGAAAATGAAAACAGAAAGTGTGGGTGAAGCTTACTACAATGTAAGCAGCCTTATCCTGACAGAAATGCAGTACATTTCCCCCTCAAACTGGTAGGCCAT
This sequence comes from Phrynocephalus forsythii, assembly GCA_029282475.1. Classification (NCBI taxonomy): domain Eukaryota; kingdom Metazoa; phylum Chordata; class Lepidosauria; order Squamata; family Agamidae; genus Phrynocephalus; species Phrynocephalus forsythii. Next base: position 46,214,449 of record JAPFRF010000001.1, read on the forward strand.
GCTCAGTGTCAGATAGTGAGGAACTGCTCCACCATTTGACAGAGTTGAAGTGTTTCCTCAGATAGTTGATCTTGGGTGTTAGGAAAGGACAGCGCTTTGTCAGTTATTATCAGTTATTACTGTTGGTCCAGTTGGCTGAGGTGGGAATTGGGGGTCAGGCTTTGGCCTGGCTTCGTTCCTTCCTTGGCGGCTGGACTCAGCGGGTTCAGCTGGGTGATAACTTGTCGGCTCCTTGGACCCTCCCGTGTGGGGTGCCCCAGGGGTCAGCAATCTCACCCATGCTGTTCAATGTTTACATGAGGCTGCTGGCGGAGGTCATCAGGAGATTTGGAGTTCGCTGTCATCAGTACGCTGATGACACGCAGCTCTATCTTTCCTTTTCGTCGTCTGCAGAGGAGGCAATTCACTCCCTCAGTCTGTGTCTGGAGGTGGTCTTGGAATGGACCAGAGATAACCGGCTCAAGCTGAATCTGGAGAAGACGGAGGTTCTGTTCTTTGGGGCGCTCTTGTCTGGGTACAATGGCCCCTTCCCTAAACTGGGGGGTGTTTCCCTCCAGCCTATGGCCAGGGCCAGGAATCTGGGCGTGGTCCTGGACTCAGCCCTCTTCCTGGAAGCCCAGGTGATGGCTGCTTCCAGGGCCGCTTTTATCCATCTCCGCAGGATCGCCTAGATCCGCCAGTACCTTGATGAGTCCTCCCTGAGGACAGTTGTGCAGGCCCTAGTGATCTCAAGGATTGACTATTGCAATGCCCTCTACATGAGGTTGCCTTTGACCCTGGTTCGGAGGCTACAGCGGGTGCAGAATGCGGTGGCCAGGCTGGTGGTGGGTGCTCGTAGATTCTAGCACATCACCCCAGTCCTGGCTCACTTGCACTGGTTACCCGTTGTCCTCCGGATCAGGTTCAAGGTCCTGGTTTTGATTTTCAAAGCCCTCCACGGCCTGGGACCAGAGTATCTGGTGGAGCGTATCTCCCAGAGACCAACTGGGGCCAGACCCACGAGACGGGCGTAGGCGCACTCACTGAGGGTGGCCACACCCAGAGAGGCGCGGAAATTGTGTACACGTGACCGCGCCTTCTCTGTGGTGGGCCCCATGCTCTGGAACCATCTCCCCAGTGAGCTGCGCCTAGCAGAGTCCCTGCCCGCCTTTAAAAAGGCCCTGAAGACCCACCTTTTCAGGGAGGCGTTTGGCGACCTTCCTAATTAGCCCCCCCCGCCCGTTGCCATCTCTGTTTGGATTTTGCCACCTTCGTTTTTTGGTATTTGTCTTGCTTTGTCCTACTGTTTTTACTGTTAGCCGCCCAGAGTTCCCTCCTGGGAAGATGGGCGGGATATAAGTCTAATAAATAAATAAATAAATAAATAAATAAATACTGCTTTTTTTTTAAACTACCAGGAACAGGAGAAGGGAGGGAACTTGTCTTGCTATGCTAGTCTTGGCAACTTGGCTTGAGCAGGGAAGGGTACACCATATGTACTTCTTCCTAAGGGCGCAAAATGTCTTGCTCTTTGGTAAGTTTGCCTCCTGGGTGTTTCAGGTTTCTGAATTTCATTTCTGTGTTTTAAATGTTTGGATTACTTTTGAATATATACTGCCTTATTTCTCTTTGCTGTGTTTAATCTGTACTAAGCCGGTTGTCCAAGAACAATTGGGTCTGGATCGATGGACGGACAGGTAGATGGAAAGAAATACAATTTATAAATTTTGGTCTACGTTCTTATTATCCTGGCCAGGCCAGTGGGAGTTGTAGTCCAGCAACTTTTTGAGGCCTGTACCTCACCCCTGGTCTACCTATTTCTTCCCACCTTCGCACCTATTGTAAAACAGATGGGTTGAAGGCCAGGAAGAGAAACAGAAACAAGGCCGAGGTAGAAAGAGGCACATGCTCTGTGGTAATGGGGAAATCTGGCTCTCTTACGTAGCTGTTTTGAATTTTGTCTCTTCTCATCCCTCACCATGATGAGAGCTGCAATCCATTCTTATGAATAGGTGCTTCTGCTCTATTTTGGTCAGTCACTTTCCTGTTTCCAGGCTGAGAAAGAAACAGATTTCTTTTGACTGGCAGTTTAGTGGACAAGGAAGTGTAATTTCCTCACCTGCCCAAGCCCATTCTTTCTCAAAGATCTCCAGTGAGAAACAGCTCCAGCCCTTGTCCCTACGCCTGGTAATTGGCTCCCTTGCTGAATCTCTTTTACAGTTGAGCAGTTTTTCCTAATGTTCAATGAAAATCTGCCATCTGTAACTTAAGCCTACAATGACAGCGCTCTCCTCTGGGAGAGCAGGAAACTTCTCTGTAACAGCCTTTTGGGTGTTTGGAGAACCTTGCTGTCAACATCTTCCTCTTTGGCCTCCTCCACCCCCCCCCCCCCAAAAAAAACCCACCACACATGCATGCATAAATGATTACACAGATATTAAGATTCTGATTTTTGCTGATTGCTCCTTCAAGAGGCCAGCCCAGAAGGCTTCAGTGTTTGCAGATCTTGTAGGATGAACAGAGGGCATGTTTTCGAGTTTAGGGTAGAAACTCAAAGGTATAGTTGGGGGTTCATATCATTGCCAAGGCCAGCATAGTCCTGGGTCTGTTACCAGTTCTGCATCACTGTTGAAAAACCTCCAAGCTGTGGTCAAGTTCTGGGTGTGCAGCTCAGACAAATTTTCTCACCATAGCTGTTCTGTGGATCTGTTATTGTGGTTAACTTTTCAAGACAGCCTTCTCTAGCCCTTTGTTAAGTGTATTTGCAGGAATGACAGTCGACAGAACCCAGATCATCCAGCTATCTGCCAGGAACTTTTAGTTTATTGCGCTTGCGGTGACTGATTTATGCAAAGTTAGGTGAGCTATAGTTAGGGACTTGCATTACTGGGAGAGGGCTGCATGTCTCTAAATATGGAAATACTGCTATCCATTTCTGACAGAACAATTTTTGGTAATTATATGGAACTGCTGTAACTTCACATACTTAAGGCTTCAGCATGTCTTACCCTGGCCCCAAGTGCTCATTGATTTTACACAGCTTGTATAGGCTGAGACGATGGCCTGGCTTCTCTCTGTGTTTGTTTGTAGTTATGAGGGAAAAGATAGTGGGTTGTGGGGGGCATGCCAGTTAGCCTTACCATCCATCTACTGGTAATAGTCTCTGAAGAGAGGATCCCAGTGTACACATCAGGGCTCCCTTCCTTATGAGTAAGATCCCTGTTTAGTCAGGAATATGAATTGCAGGGGAAACCTATTCACGTTGAACAGATTACTCACTTCAAATGACCCCTTCCCCTGGCCTATGTGGACCGCGGTAGGCAAGGATGATGGGGATGCAGGGGAGGAAGCTTGCAGGTGATGAAGAGTCCTGGGATTGAATTATTGGTACAGATCTGTAATCAGTATGCAAAAGGAAGATGAAGGTCTCAAGATGTATAGTGCACATTTGGGTTTAGTTTGAGATAATGCAGCCATATACATCCATTTCCTTGTTGCAGCCGCTTAGAGTTCGTTGAAGATAAGCGGGGTATAAATCCAAAAATAAATAAATAAAATAAAATAAAATAAAATCCTTCCTCTGCGTAGCAGATTTCCAATGCCTTGGATTAGTGTCCGTACTCCACAGGTAGTAGTTGCGTGGGTGTGTGATGGGACAGGTAGTGGGATGGTACCGGTACTACGTCATGGAAGGCTACCATAGTGTGGTTTTTTCTTTGATTGTGATAGTTTACTTTAGAAGTGTTCCCTATCCTTTAAATCTAATTCCCTCCTTAAAAAGAGCTGGCCTTGACAACAGACTGACTCTGTCTCCTCACAGATTTTAAAGTCAGTGGCAGATTCCAGACTGCATGGTCTTCGATGTTTCACAAATGTAAACAAGGCCATTTCTTTGCACGAGAGCATAAGGTTTCGCCAGCCCCACAGCGTGGCCTGATGCGTGGCGCAGAGGTCAGCACAACCCAGATACAAATACGCCACAAGAAGACGGGTATTCAAAAGTACATGGAACAGATGGCTCCAGAAGGCAAAAGCTCTGATGCAATCTGCAGGCACTTAAGTCAGATATGTATGATGCACATTATATTGAATTTTATTTTGGTTAGAAAACTTGGACTCTCCTTTAGAGCCAAAGAACCTGGGGCGGTAAACAGCTGTGTCTGTGAAGGGATTGTTAAGCAGAAATTACAGTCCACTATTGCAAGAGGAACAGAATCTGCAACGGGAAGGCTTCCGTATGCCACCAGCCAGCTGCTGCTGCTTCTCCATCCCTTAGAAGTAAAAAGCCACGTGCCAGAGTCCATGTGCAGAATGCCTTTCCCTTGCACTGTTGAATGAAACCCACAGATGTCTCCTGCACCTGCACTTCCGTAGCAGGCTGTCTCCAAGCAAATGAGGGGTGTGTGCACCCGCTTTTCTTTCTCATTAAACAAAACCCACTCCCAACCGGCTCATGTGAAGCCCAGTTGTGAGCGTGTGGTTTCTTTGTCTTGAAAAACAAACCAGCAGAAGGAAATAATTTTGTTTCCATTAAACAGCAGCAACACCCACCAGACCTTGGCCAGGATCCTCTTCCGTATTTATAAACGGAAGCTGCCACGGTGATCTGATGACAGGCTGGTCGTGAGTGAGGCGGCGGAAGGCTGGCATGTGGGCGGAGGGCTGCAGCCGCTTTACCGCTGGAGGTTCCTCTGTGTCAGTATTGAACAGAATACTGGCCCTTATCTTTGACTGACATAATTTACTACTACATGAGAGTAGGGGGAGAGAGGATAGAAACGAAGAAGCTCTTCATTCCATCTTCACTCTCTCGCTCTTCTATTTGAGACAATTAGTAAAACAGCAAAGAAACATGCGGCCAGAATTTGAATTTGAATTTTACTAGGATTCAAAGATCCTAGTAAAATTACAGGGTGAATTGTATCAGCAGGGGTCTTGGTATGAGAGCAGGTGGGCTTGCCTTTTATTCTTTTGCATTTGAGGGTTGTTTCCAGTTTGGTGGAGCTTATTTGGGGAAGGGGCATCAATGTTCCACACTATGGGTAAAGCCATCCCTGAGCAGTTTGGTCATGCCATGTGGGTCATCTCCCCACACTGCACCCCACGTGGCATCCCCATGCAGCCTTGTGACCAATTAAAACAGCAGGTCCCACTGAGTGCTCTGGAGCAGTCCTTACAGGTACTATAAGGAATTAAGGAGAAAAGGCTCTCTGGGGCTAGGTCAAACTTTAGTTGATGGTGCTGCCTGCAGTGTTTCCCTTATTAAACCAACAGCCCAGTACTGCCGTATTCTTCCGTCTGTAAGATGACCCACCATGTCTAAGACGACCCTCCATTTTCCAACACAAAATTACACTTATGCAATTGCACAGCTCTCTCCTCGGCTTAACCCCGTGTATAAGACGACCCTCAATTTTTAGTCTTAACAGTTTTAGACCAAAATAGAGTCTTATACATGGGGGAAGGACTGCATTTGGAGTTAGGTTTGTTTTTGCTTTTCGAGACTAGTGGCACTTACTTCTGAGTAAATGCATTTTAGCATTTGGCAGAAAAGTAGCCAAGACGATCAAATGCAGAAGGCACTGGCATATCTGCTGTAGGGGAAAGAAACTCCCATTCATTCCATCCCCAAGAGCTCCAGAAGAATAGAGCTTGCCCTGTGGAAATTTCCAAAACATGGTGGCTGAAGATTCTCCCAAGATAAGTAAAGATTATGAACCAAAAGAATATTTAGTCTAATGTAGAAATGATTATATTATTACTACAGCTTTGCTGCCGCCGCTTCTGCTTGAGGGTAGTAATATGAGCTAGCCAAGGTTATAGCTGAATAACACTTGATTTTGGCAAAAAAACCCAAGGATTGCTATGTTGTACCTGATTTTACCATTTTGTTTTGTCTGATTTTGAAGGTAAATATTTGACTCCAGGCTAGATAACTTTATGATTACCGTTGGACTTGCAATAATTTCCCCGTCTTTCATAATAATCTGAAACTGCAAGACAATGTTGTCTTTAGAAAATAATAATTCATTGTACTTCTGGTAGCCAGCCAGAGCTGCTGCCAACAAACTCTTTGCTCAGTAGAACAGATTTTATCATCTTTTGGTTACATGCCTATTACGTTTTGACGCTGCCTCCACACCACTGTTTTTGTGATGATCAAAAAGATGTAAACGCAGCATCAGACTGCAGCAGATATTATAGACTAGTGGGACAATTTTAGGGTTTTTGTTGTCTTTCCTCTAGGAATTAGAATAACCAGTCTTCAGGTAAATGCTGTGATCTCTGCATAGTCAATTGTGCAGTTTAAGTGATCAGAGCAGATAGAATTGTGGTCTCATTTTCCCAAACTAAGCCCTCCCTTGCCACAATCGTTGGCTGAACTCTGGTGAAGTCATGGAACGTGGGTGAACACGTTGGCTATTTAAGCAGTCCACATACAGAAAGAGCTGTGCTTGTAATGAGATACAGTGCAATAAAAATGGGATATGCTGACTTTGCACTGTTGGATCTGCTTCAGCAGGAGACATCTGTGCAACCTTCTGTTGACTGGCATTGTTTGGCACAACCTAGACAGAGTTTTGTTTCAGAGAGCATCTTGTATCTCTCTTTGTTACACAGGGGAAAACATGGAGATTTTAGATGATACTGTCATTTGATGACCAAGCAGGCACAGCGTGATTGCAACAGAGTACTGTAGTCCGGTCTCCTTGAAAACTGAAGGTCTTAAATTCATCACAGCAGATTTCTCTCTCTCTCACTCACACACATACACACACATGAGAGGGGGGGGAGGAGTGTGTGTACACGTTGCAACATTAGCAATATGTGTTAATACTCCTGTACTAAGAAGTATGTACTAAGATGTGAATTATTACGCTCATTGGACTATCTCCCCCTCCCCCCGCCCGCCCCTGGTAATTTATTAATTTAGCTAACTAATGTGACCTGGAGTCACTTTTTATACTTTGGTTCATGTTGTTGGCTGCATTCCAGTTGTTTCAAGAAAATAAATATAGGTTTTGGCATATCTTGCATGCGGAGGGAGTGATGAACTATTTAGGGAGATTTTATATGCATTTAAATATACGGTACATGAGTGAGTGAGTTAGGGAGAGAGAGAGAGAGAGAGAGAGAGAGAGAGAGAGAGAGAGAGAGAGATTTCTGGAATTGTGCAATCCTTGGTGATCCTTCTTTTAAAACTACAGTATGTCAATAGAAAAGTTGTGATCTAAGACAACTGCTTCAGTTAAAGAAAGGTCTGTTCTTTCACACATCAAGAAACTGTGCTGGGTTGATCCTAACTGAGGGAGGATGGCAGATCTCCGAGGTCACATCTTGTGACTTGGTCAGGAAAGAATCTGGCAGTTGATACGTAGGAAGATAACGAAGTTTACAAGAGCAATCGGAGATTCACCGAGACACGTCTACAAAATCTTTCTGCTTACGGTGTCCTGGATGGACCCTAAGAGAGGTTGAGGCTGTACTTTACAATCCTTTCTGTTTCTAAATACTGCATAGCTGCTTAAAAACGAGGTACCAATGAGTTCTGTTTCAAGCTAAAATATTTGCTCTCTCTTTCGTGGTGGGCCAGAGGTGGGGGGTGGGCAGGCAGGGGAAGAGGTTGGGTGCAATTCCCAGCATGATAGATGAAAGCATTGGTGGAGAGAGGCTTTGGGGTGATTTTAAGGCTTGTTTAAAGCTGCTTCTTTGAATATAATAAACAGAAGTAATCAGAATGTGTTTCCAAGGGCAGAGGCAGAGTCCTTCCCACACATTCCGGCTTGCCTGTCATTGGTGTGTGCTGCCTGGGAGTCATCCTTAATTGGTTTCCCGGAAGGAGGAGATTCGCAGAAAGCAGCATGTCTTTCACTTCTTTCCTACTCTTCTCCTTGCAGTGGCTCTCAGTAAGGTGTACGCTGGGGGAATAACTGATCCTCCTAAAACATTGTCTTGATTTTGCAAGAGCCTTGGACAAGAGCTTTTGAGCTAATAGTTTCTGCGAATCACAGACATGAGCTTGTCTGGAAGAAGGGTAACTCTGCCTGTGATAACTCCGATAGTACTACCGAAACGGGTAGGTGACCTCCGTTGTGTGTGTACGTGTGCTTTGGGGGAGGGAGTGAGGAGCAGAGAAATTGCAGTGAGAGTGAATGCAGGCAGTTACGCATGGGGAGACGAGAGGGCCAAATATGCAATATAAACACAGCACCATTGGCACCAAGCACACAGTGTGCCTATGTAGCTGGTGCCCCGTTTTAAAATATGTGAAATTGAAACCTGTCCTCCTTGAGAGTTTTCATGTATGGATTCTTTCAAGTTATAGTAAATAAACTTTAATGGGAACTGGCTGGATGTGCATAGTATAAATCCCTAAAATAAATACATGCCTGGGTGTATTTGTGCAAGAGACCAGCCACTGCGATTGTTTCAAATGTGTGTCTCTTTCATAAGATGGCTGTTGTCTATACAACACTTGATGAGGTCCAGTGGGGCATTCCAGGGTTTTGTGTAGAGAAAATGTGGCATGTCTACTTATGCTTGTCTGTGGTTACGTTTTAAGGCCTATTCAGCATGGTCAGATAAGTGTTCATAGGACTGAACCCAGATCATACTCTTGGCAATCCCTTGCTTGTGAAATACGCAGCTGATTTGGACAGCAAAATTAAAATGTTGCTTTATCTAAGAGTGTCAAATGAGGTCAGGCCTTGGATGAGCGTCTTGCATTGTTTATGCTGACGTATTGTCATTGGGCAGGATAACTACAGTGGACCCTTGTATAACAAACAGCTTGTATAACATAAAATTTGTACAACATAAAAAATTCTGGAGATAGGGAAAATTTGCTTCACATAATCACCTATGGGGAAAATCCGTACAACATAAAAATGGGATTACTCCATTTTCAATGCATTCCTATGGGAATTTGTATAAAGGAAAAATTTCTTAACATAATTTCATTTGGAACGAATTAATTCCTTTATACAAGGTACCACTGTATATGGCTTTATAATTTGTATTTTGATTCAGTTTACAAAAGCCAGATTTGATTATCTGCCTGTATATCTGGTGAGCTCTGCTCTTGTGCTGCAATAACATGAAGCCCTTCTGATGACTTGTGTTGTTGCAGTAATATTGTATTTTGTAATTATATTTATCTGTATGCATCTTATTGTTTCTAAGCTAAAATATTAAGTAGCATGGTGGTGTTTTCCTGGGATCATTTTGTGTACAAATCACCTCAGTTTTTCAGGTCCAATACTGATTTTTTTGTATATAAATTTAGCTGTGTATAAACATTCCTCTGCTTTTCAGGTTCAAAATTGAAAATGGATCAGTTCCACCCCCCTCTGTCCCACATCCTGCGACAGACTGATAAATTGAAGAAACGTGGCTTTTTTTCTGATATAACACATTGAATCCTGGGAATGCTATATCTGTTAAATTTAGGCCTATCAGAAACAGTTCAAGTTTCTGTCAAGTATTTTTTTAAAACAACAGCAGCTCATTCAAATAAACTGACTATAAATAAAATAATAGGTACAGCACATAGTGGCTGTAGTTAGATATTCTTCCCCAACAATGGTTACCCATTTGTATTGCTGGGAAGCTTACAGGTAGGATAGGACTGTACAACAACATCCTTCGGTCAGTGCTCCCTGTCAGCTTGAACCCCTAGCCACAACCACTGCTGATTCTGGACATAATCTATGGTGACCACGAGTAGTAGGTATATTGGTAGCTTTTTCCTGATCTTACTGAACTTATGTACATAAGCGAAAGCTTTAGTATAACAAAAGTATTATTGCCAGGGTTGCAATCAGCGTGCGCCAACAATGAGGTCTTTTGAATGAAATCATGTGAGATAAGTATTTTAATCAGGTGGATTACCCTTCCCCAAAGTGACTCAAGTTCTTGTAAACTGTTTCAAGGCCGTGTTCTAGTATTCTGTTTCCACTCTAAGGACCTCCAAAAACAGATTGTTTAGTATTTGGGGCTGATTTCTTCAGGAAGATGGGAAAAATTGGGGATTTGCCTGGGTCCCCAGACTGGCCGAAGACCTGGTGCTGTCACTTTTCCACTGCAGAAAATTTCAGACGATTTGATTCAGAATGAAAGGGCTGTTCAGTTTTTATCTTGTCTTCTATATGGTGTGTTTGTCTATGCATGTATGGGCATGCATGTGTCCGTACTTGCGGAATCAGTGAGGCTGTTATTCCCAAGAATCCCCCAAACCATGCAGCAGCCATTGATTCTTGAGATAGGATGGTACACAAATCAATGGTCTTGGTTTTTAAAAATGGTTTACAGCATTATTCACTCTGTTCTTTTCACTGCACTAGATATCTCTGTAAAAAGCCATCTGATACATATTTCTAATTTTGGCCAGGCCTTGACTAATCCTAAATCAGGTTTGGTGCATATACTGTCTGTATTTTCACCTGATACTTGGCATACTGTGTTCATTGATTTGTGGGTTTGCTTTCTCTACCGTGTCCCTCTGCTGAGGAAATTGTCATTTTATTCAAAGACACAAAACATGTTATTTTTATTTTTGCTGTCTATACCAGTGTTGGCGAACCTATGGCACGGGTGCCAAAGGCGGCACTCGAAGCCCTTTCTGTGGGACCCAACATTGCCCCTTCACAGCCACCTGTATTCAGGTTAAATTGCTGTATTGGCACTTTGAGAAATATTAGTGGGTTTTGAATAGCTGTTTGGGCACTCGGTCTCTAAAAGGTTCACCATCAGTGGTCTATACTCTCGAGGCCACACTTGAAGTGACCTTCACAGCACTTTATGAGGTGTTTATTCTGGGGGATCAGAACCAACTGCTCTCTAGTACAAGAAGGGGTTGGGTGGGAGTAGGAGTGCCTTTAGCGAAAAATATACATATGCCCTCAGACAGTGACATCCTAGCATCTGGCTACCAAGTATGCAATTCATAAGCCACATAGTTCACTCCTTTTTGAATAGTTCTTGACTACTTTCCCCCATCACTTTCCCCACTTTTGAAATACAGTGGTACCTTGTATAAAGGAATTAATTCGTTCCAAATGAAATTATGTTAAGCAAATTTTCCTTTATACAAATTCCCATAGGAATGCATTGAAAATGAAGTAATCCTATTTTTATGTTTTATGGATTTGGCCCATAGGCAATTCTGTTAAGCAAATTTCCCGTATCTCCAGAATATTTTATGTTGTACAGATTTTATGTTATACAAACTGTTTGTTATACAAGGGTCCACTGTAGTTTATTATGCCTCATATAGTAACCAAGGAAATTGGCAGGAGTTGCTGCTTCCAGGGCTCATAATACTCTTTTCTTGGCAGAACTCTCTGTGCTAGAACGGGGAGAAAGACCAGGTTTGTTGCTATTGAGAGAAGTGCCGGTCTGTTTCTTCATCCTGGTCTTCTTTCAAATAATGTAGGATTCCTGTAGGTCAGGATTTGACCTGTTCACTGCCATTTTGCCATGAAGCATGCTGAATGGCCCATTGAACAGTGATTTCTGCCAGCATTAAATTTGAGGGCCTACTGACAAGACCTCACATGAGAATGGTGCATGAGAATGTCTAGTATTTAGTAAAAGGGACACTTTTAAGAAGGCGGCACTAAACTTAAGTTTGATGAATGGCAAGTAAGTGTCAGTTCTGACTTTATCTGGGAAATGCTTTGCAGGGTGATAAGGAGACTCCTGTGAGCTGCAGTGCTTTTCCGTTTTCTTTGCCTTTCCACTTAAAAGGATGCTAGGCACCGGTCCCTTCAGACATAAAAAGATGTGCTGAAAGATCACTGTGTTCCTCCTTTGAAATGTTTTGCTAACATGCAGATGAAAGTATGAGTAGGACTTCTGGTCCCACGAGGGTTGAAACATGGATTGTGATAGTCGTAGTGTCACATAGCAGTGAGCCTAAGCAGAAGGGTAGAACAAGTTCTCTACCTCTTCTGGAACCCCTGTAGGTAGCCTGCAGACCCTCTTGTCTTCTCTTCTTCGACATACCAGGTGCTTTGCCAACATAAGAGCCACATTATCCGGCTCTCCTCAGAACATTTAATAGGGCTGCTGGTTGTGACCTGACCAGGTGCTATGTTCATGCGATCAGGGAGGCTAAAACATCTTTTTTCTCCCTGAGAATTGGTGAGGCCTCGAACCGGCAGGCAGAATTATTCCATGTGGTTCGCAGCCTCACCAATCCTGGTCAGGCTAGGCCTCCTCCTAGTGAGTTCACTAGTGAGACATTTGCAGTCTTTTTAAGATCCAAGATTGAGGCCATCCGTACCGGTCTGGACTCCGGTTGCTCTAGCTTCTCCTCGAGATCCCCTTGCGCTGCACCCCCTCGGTCTCCTCATTTGGTTGAGTTTGGGCCTGTTACTTCTATTGAGGCCTCCAGGGCCCTGGCTCATTGCAGGTCGGCGGCCTCCCCCTTTGATCCTTGCCCATCTTGGCTCATCAAATCTGCCAGAGGAAGCATCCAAAGTGGGCTTCCGTCATCTCCACTGCCTCCTTCAAAGTGGGCTTCCGTCATCTCCACTGCCTCCTTTTCTGAAGAAACCAAGCCTGGCATTGGACAAATTGGCAAACTACCATCCAATTGCCAATGTTCCCTTCTTGGGCAAGGTAATCGAGAGGGTGGCCGCCGTCTGGCTCCAGTCGTTCCTGGAGGAAGAACAAGTCCTGGATCCATTCCAGTCCGGGTTCAGGCCGTGTCGAGGGGACTGAGACAGTCTTGGTCGCACTGCATGATAACCTCCTCCGGGGGGCTGATGGGTTGCTCTACCCTGCTGGTCCTTCTAGATTTGTCAGTGGCCTTTGATACCATTGACCATGGTATCCTGCTGGATCGGCTCTCCGGGATAGGTATCAGGGGCACTGTGCTCAGTTGGTTCCGATCCTTCCTGGAGGACCGTCCCCAGTGTGTACAGCTTGGGGGGGGAGCTATCTGCCCCTTGGATGCTCCCTTGTGGGGTTCCACAGGGGCCGGCTCTTTCCCCCATGCTGTTTAACATCTATATGAGGCTGCTGGCAGAGGTCATAAGGAGATTTGGAGTCTGCTGCCATCAGCACGCTGATGACACACAGCTCTATCTCTCCTTTTCCACCTCTGCAGTTGAGGCTGTACAGACCCTTGACCTGTGCCTGGATGCGGTCATGGAATGGACCAGGACCAACAGACTCAAACTTAACCCGGAGAAGACCGAGGTGATGTTCTTCTGGGCTCTTTCTTCCAGATACGGAGGCCCTCTCCCTAGTTTGGAGGGTGTTTCCCTCCAGCTGGCGGATAGTGTCCGGAATCTTGGGCGTGGTCCTGGACTCGGCTCTCTCCATGGAGGCCCAGGTGGCTGCCGTGTCCAGGACCGCCTTCTTCCATCTTTGACAAATTGCCCAGATCCTTCCGTATCTAGACGAGGACTTCCTGAAAACGGTCATGCAAGCACTTGTGATCTGTAGACTATTGCAACACTCTCTAAGTGGGTTTGCCCTTGACTCTTATCCGGCGACTTCAGCGGGTACAAACTGTGGCGGCCAGACTGGTGGCGGGTATGCATCGATATGACCACATCACCCCAGTGCTGGCTTGCCTGCATTGGTTACCCGTTGCGTCCCGAAATAAGATTCAAGGTCCTGGTTTTAATTTATAAAACCCTCCATGGCTTGGGACCAGAATACCTGGCAGAGCGAATCTCACAAAGACTGACTGAGGCCCGACCTACCAGAATGTGGTGGATGTACTCACTTCGGGTGGCCATGCCCAGGGAGGCTCGGAAAACAGTGACCCACAACCGAGCCTTCTCTGTGGCTGGTCCTGTGCTGTGGAACCATCTTCCGAGTGAGTTATGCCTTTCACAGTCCCTGCCAGCCCTCAAAAAGGCCTTCAAAACCTGGCTTTTTTGTGAGGCATTTGGCAAATTCCCCCCCCTTTCCCTCCTTTTGCCCTGCCACTCTCCCATTGACTCTTTTTTTATTCTTATTGTGTTGATTTTATGATGTTGTATTTATTGTTTATTGATTGATTATTTTGTAACTGTTTTCATTTCTATTTTGTTGTAAACTGCCCAAAGTTCCTCTGGAAGACGGGCGGTATATAAGTACTAAAACAAACAAACAAACAAACAAACAAACAAACAAACAAACAAACTACAAGCATCTCCAGTTAAACTATGTGAACCTGCTGTCCACCAAGTCAAGCCCAGTGTTCTCTAACGTAGTATTAGGGTAGGCATGTCCAAATTTCCACAGTTGTTTGTCATTGGCAATCTAAGCTTAGAATTCTGGGAGTTGTGGTCCGAAACATCAGGTGGGCTGAAGTTTGGTCATGCCTGTATTAGGGGGAAAATTTATGCCAAGGGGTGTTGTGTGCAGCTGCTAGACGTTTTGTCCTTTTTAGGCCTAGCTCATGCCCCCCACCCCCCACCCCCACCCAGGTCTCATGTCCTTCCATCACACCGCACTTCAGAAACATTTGTTTCTCTCTCTCTCTCTCTCTCTCTCTCTCACAGACACAGAGAGAGAGAGAGAGAGAGAGAGAGAGAGAGAGAGAGGCCGCTATCTCACCTGGGGATAGATCCGGATATTGTGAAGATCCAGCTTTTCTTCTTTCTCGGTCACGTGACCGAATATTGTTTTTTTTTTTTAAAAAAAAGCACCGACCAACCCCAGGGCCAGCTGATCAGCTCTAGGAAAAAATAAAAAGCAGGAATCTAGATCATATGCGCTTTCCCATGACTTCTGGCTCCAAAAAAAAATGTGGATTTTTAATCGGAGCAAAAAATGTCCTACTTCTCAGGTAGATCTTGGAAAACTCGCTAAAGGTGGCATTAGTGTTTTTTTTTTTAAGCCTGATGGCCTTGGGGACAAGTTTTTTGGAAACAGTTTATCTGGAAATTTAATCAGGATTTTAAAGGATGTGTGATAGAGCCCAGAGAGAGAGAGAGAGAGAGAGAGAGAGAGAGAGAGAGAGAGAGAGACAGAGACAGAGACAGAGACAGAGACAGAGACAGAGACAGTGGTGGAAAATTGATGCTTGGATCTTAGAGCTTGATCACTCTGCATCCATTTCAATGGGGAACAGCTTTTCCAAGTTCCTGGAGATTTTTAAATGTTGTCCCAGGAATTTCTCCTCAGACCGCCTGCAAGCAAAGCAAGTTCCCTTCCACTGGACTGTACTTTCACCCTCCCACCTGTGGCCCCAACTGACATAAGTATTCCAGGCACATTATGCCATTGTTTTCTTGTATTCATGTCCCTGTTGGAATTATCCGCCTGCATCTCTTTCCAGAGGACTATTAAGTCTGAGGTAACTAGAGTGAAGTACACATGCAGAGCAACAATTATTGCTGATTTCAACCCCTGTCGATGCATGAGACAATTTTACCAGCTAAGGAAGTCATTATTTCTCCTTTTATACCAGGGATGAGGAAGGTGTAGCCTTCCCTTGTTCTTTGCTATCCTTGCTAGGGCTGGCTGGAATTGTAGCCGCAACATCTGGAAGACCACACATCCTCCAGTCCTGCTTAATATGAATGTTATTTATTTATACTGTATTCTCTAACTTACTTTTGCCTTTCTCCTCAGGTAATTAAAATATACAGTGAGGATGAGACAAGCAGAACTTTGGACGTACCGAGTGATATAACAGCCAGAGATTTATGCCAGTTGCTCATACTAAAGAACCATTATGTTGATGACCACAGCTGGACTCTGTTTGAGCATCTTACTTACTTAGGTTTAGGTAAGTATTGCCGGATTCCCAATGTGGTGACGTAGACAGAGTGATGGGTTTGGACGCTGGAGAAAAGAGTTTGAATCCCCACTTGGCCATGGAACCTCACTAAGAGAGTGGAACTAGTAAAGCTACTCTTTAAAAGAGTAACTTCCCTTGAGCCACCATTGGCCCACTTGTGATTACAGTATGTGACATGTTCCAGTGCTGATATTGCAAGACATTGCTCATTGATCAAGGCAGAATTGATCAGAAATGGTTGCTCATCTTGCAAATCACTCATAAATCAAGGCATTACTATATGTGCATCCCAGTTGGTATCGAGCATCATGGATTCCAGTTAGGTGTATTTCTGAGTAAACAACATGGGAAGAGGTGAAGGCAACAGGTGAAGAAAAGGACCCAATAAAAGATGGATTGATTCAATAAAGTAAGCCACAGCCCTGTGTTTGTGAAACCTGATCAGGATTGTGGCCAATAGGACTTTCTGAAGGTCAATTATAGGTTCACTGCAAGTCGGATGCAGCTTGACAGAACATAACAACTTGCTTCAGAATTTCAGGGTAAATGTTCAAAAATAATTTAGGGTGGGCTAAGCTCTAAGCTTATGATCTGTGGTGAATCATCTAATGTTTGGATAATAATGCCCAGCTTCTTCTGCATTAAGTCACCCTTGGGTTTAGAGAGGGATGTGCGGACTCCCTCTAGCTCATGCCAGATTCACTTAGAAATAAATTGAACTATATATCCCGAAAAAACAAAGCACTCTGCTTCCAAGCCAATCTGAATTTGGGACCAGACCAGCCCCCTTGATCCTCTAAACTCACTTCACTTTGAAGAACATCACACTCTCTTTGGCGTGATCAGAAGATAAGTATGGCTTCCCTCTGATAGTACTACCCCAGCCTCAGACAGTTACGTGTTGCTCCAAGAGAGAGATGAGAGAATTGGTTGAGACGAGGAGTGGGCAAATGGGGAATTTCTTTTCCAGTGCAGATTTTAATTGGAAGGAGCCACGATTCTCACCGTGGTCATTCCAGACTACAAAAGCCATACCTGAACCTGAGCTTGGTGAGTTTCACTGACATTTCAGACAGCCCAAGACGATCAGGGATACTGTAGTTCCTGCTTTTCCCTTATGTGGAGAACCTGTAAAATGAAGGTGGTAGCTCTGTTGGAAGGTCCAGTTTGATCTAGAAGAGACCGTTGCCCCGACTTGCCGTTGGCAGGTGGATCCAAGAGAGGTAAAGGAGAGCACTCCCTTCCTTGTGAATCTTGCTCAGGAAACAAAGTTTTTCTGAGTAAGCTCTAGTGCAAGGGTTGGGCAGGTGTGTAAAGAAGCTGAGAGTTCTCTCATAACGTCACATGTTTCAAGAAAAAAATCCATACATTCTCACCATTGACCATGATGGGCAACAGGACTATAACTAGAACCAAAGTCCAAAGTTGAATGTTGATGAATGATGTGTGTGTGTGTGTGTGGGCAGCGGTGGTGGTGGGGTTAGCTGCACTTCCTTGCTTGGTTCACGTTCTTATATTGGGCTTTACTTCTTTCATGGTAGTAGCTCACATTCAATGTCTCAGGCCAGATGGTGCTAACGTTTCTGGTTATGACTTATGCTGGGTAGAGCCAATGGGAATTATAGGCCGTAAAAGTACAAGGGTCATTACTCCCCACCTCTCTTCCTAATGCACTCTTCTATCTTCCATTGTCTTCAGTATTGGCCTATTGGCTTATCCTTTGGTTTTGGTTTACTTGCTGTTTCTGATATTTGCCTGGTTCCAAGACTCCTGATTGGCAACCTACATTTGAGGGCTGCCTATGCCCTCAGCCTTTGAAAAGGATTCCAGCCCAGGATTGACACGAGATATTGTACAAAGGACCCAGACTGTTCTTCATCGTGGTCTCTGTGAATCACACAAATAGATTTCACACATGTGCTGAGTGTTGTTCTGGAGCGTTCTGCAGCTAAGCAGAGAGAGACCCAGTGCTGATTATTGTCAAGACTGGCACTATGTCTCATGATGCTGCTGGCTCTCTCACTTCTTCACCCCACTTTTTGCCAGGGAGGGACATGGTTGCTGCAGAACTGAAGAGGCATGGCTGTAAATGTTCAGCCAGTTTATTTATATCAGAAGAAATAAATTCAGAGACCAGAAAGCCAACCATCATGGAAAGGCTATTTCACAACCACCTGCCTTGTCACCAGTACCACTAACACCTTGGCCAGCTCCATCTATTAATCAGGACCACATACTGTTACCATCAGTTCTCTTTGCAAACATGTTCCAACACCTGAATATGTTTGCCACTTGCAACAGTCACCTTCACTACATCAAATGTGCAAATTTTGTTGGTTCTACCACTGGTATTATCTATAGCACTTTCCCTGTCTTCTTCCTTGATTTTCAGTATCAGCACAACACCCCATTACTATTGCTATCAATGATATTATCTGCTGGACCCTTCCCCAGAATCGTCCATCATGTTGTGGTTTCATCCATGCCTTATTTTGTTCATGCCTCTTTTATTGCCAATATAGACACACAGCCTTATCACTCTTCAAATGTCATCATGCAAAGGGACCAGTGCAGTCTTGGTGCCATCCTGCAGTCTGAACCATGACCAGAATAATTCCAGACTATCGGTGTCCTCCAAGAATATCTTCAACTGATTAGCCACCACCCTCTCAATCATCTTGCCCAGGAATGGAGTATTGGTGACAGACCAAGAATATTTCAAATCATATGTCCATAAGTTGGATTTTTTTTTAAAAAGGGATGCATAATGGTCTCTCTTAAACAGGAATGCATATATCCTTTCTGTAGAGAGGTGTTGATAACCAGAGTAGTCCATTCTGTCTTTGGCAGGTTTTAGGAGCCACATCGGAAAAGAATCTAACAGGGAGGTGGTAACCTTAGAGCAGGCATGTCCAAACTTCGGCCCTCCTGATGTTTTGGACCACAACTCCCAGAATTCTAAGCTTAGATTGCCAATGAAAAAGGACTGTGGGAGTTGATGTCCAAAACATCTGGAGGGCTGAAGATTGGACATGCCTGCCTTAGAGTATGCAAGCCCCCTTGTTCACATCATCAGGCATCACAGGTAGATCCAACAAAGCAGGACAAGATGGCGCATTGGACTTCTTGGCATGATTCATTGGGCCATTAAAGGAGCCCAAGTCCTATTGGATGACTGCTGTCTTAGAATGAAAATAAGATCTGAATTGGTTATAAATGTTCCAATCTGATGGGAACACATTTGACTGTGCCTCGTTGGTGAGGCTGCAGGCTCCTCAACAGAACTCTGCTTATTGATTTGGCACCTGGTTTATGAGCTTAGCGTTATAGACCCTGTATGCAGTGTTGACTGCATTCCTGTATTTGCTGGACAGTTTCCTAACTGCAGCTAGACCACAGTCCAAGACAGCTTCCCTCCATTTGATCTTTAGCCTTCTCCTTTTTTGCTACATTGTTTGTATCTCATTCATAAACCAAGATGATGGCAGAGCACTGCACTGTATAGGGTGTTGCGAGTGATTGTGTCAACTGCCCCATTCACTGCCATGTACCCCTGGATGACCTGGGTTTTGACAGGAGTGCCAACCAGCTCAGTCCAAGCAGACGGGGTGGTGCTTTGGCCTGCCATATCCTTAATCTCTAAGATGCCCATCTTAAACCAGAAATTTGTTGCTAGCGTTCTTCCATTACCCTACTTTATCCTTAGAATATGTCCTATGTGCCTAGATGTCTGACTTGCCTTTTCTCTGTCAAGGACCACCTGTTTCAACTGATCAGACTGCTTCTTCCTTTCTAGAGAGGCTCTAGAGAAGGTACCTCATCATTTTCACCCTAACCCCAACCCTAACCCTTGGCCTAACAGCTAGCAGGCCTCCTAACACTTACACATTGGAAAGCACACTCTATGAGTGCCCTGGCTTCTTCTGCTGTGGTTCTGAAAAGGTTCCCCTCCAGGATGTCTGTTATCCTCTCCTTTCATTGGGGATTGCATGTGGATGTGATAGCCAGAGACAATACAAGGTTTGGAAGAATTGTTCTCTCATCAATTCTGCGGTGACATTCCCATCTCTGGGAAGTTAGCTTGCAGTCCGTCCATTAGTGTGATCCTCAGATGTCACAAAGAACAACAAAATGCCTACCTGTAACTGTTGTTCTTCAAGTAGTCATCTGCACATTCACACATGCCACCACCCCTCCCCTCAGTGTCTTGTATGCCATTGTCCTCTTTTGGCAGATGGAGCTGATGGTTCCAGACCAGGATGTCCTTTAGATGTATGAGGGAGCGTGTGGGTGAGGTTTACTATCCAAATGCTTAGCTGTAGAACTTTGTGGAACAACACTCTGAACATGGACAAATTCTCTGTGTGAATCGGCAGAGAACCAATCAAAGATGTGGATGTGTTAATGTTTCTTGAGCAGAACTGGAGACTACGGAACCAACATCTTCTACTCAGTATTTTTGGACCCTTCCCAACCTGCCATAACTAATGTATGCCAGAGGGATTTATTTAGTTCTCTCTCTTTCTCCCTCTCTTGCTTTATAGCTTCATTCATTTCTCTCCAAAACGTTGTGAGGTTAATGAATCTGTGTCTGTCTGTCTGTAAGTGTGTGAAAGAGAATGGGATCAGAATATACCGATAGTCAACACACTGAAAAGATCTACAATATTTTTTACAAGTTTACCTTCCAACTTTAGGATATACTCAATTATTTATTGGCCCTCTCTCTTGGCTTATAAATTCTGGTGTCTCTCCTTGGGGTCAGTTCATCTCTTGGGCTCCGGTTTGCTCCCCCCCTTTTCTTTTCTTTTAATAGGTCCTTAAAGCCATTGGATAAGAGTTACAGTACTATGTCTGAACTGTAAGCAGAATAAAGTTGAATGCACTTATTTGGTATCTCCGTAAATCTAGTTCCCTAGGTGTGGTGAATATCATGTATATCTTTATATCTGAGCACCTCCAGGAAATTTTCCAAAATAGAAACCAGACTTAGGAGGATTCGTTAGGACCTGTGATGAGTTTTGTGGCATTGGTGTTGAAGAGAAGAAGCTGTGCCGTGATGTGTTTGCATTGTGGCCCCTGACATTTGACATTTTCTCTGTATGTGTGTGTATGCTGATAGGAGCAAGATTATTCAATTACAGCTGATCTCGCACCTATAGTACACTTACACTTGGTGTTTCCGTTCTGCTGCTTTGTGCCTTAACCCCTACTCATAACCTAATTCATAAAATACCTTGTAAGTTACATTCTCATCTTGCCATAGCAGTGTACAGTCATGGTGTAACGGCCATTGCATGTTACCAATGTCCCCTCCAATTTTCAGCCTCGCTGTGTGAGTCCTTTCCCCTGCATTACATCACACACACACACACACACACACACACACACACACACACACACACACACACACACACACACACACACACACACACACACACACACACACACACACACACGGTTTCTGTTGTAGCTGAAACAAAAACAGTTGCTGCATGTGCACAGGGAGGAAAAGCCCTCTGCATGGCAGAGGGCAGAGTGTGCACATGCCTTAGAGGGAACCTTGCATGTGATCTTCTTTTTGAATTCCCAGTAGACCAAAGGATACATCTGAGCAATACATTCAGAATTTCTAGGGTTTTTTTTGCGGGGGGGGGGGAACCCATGTTTTTTACCAAGCACGTGTATTCAAAAAAGAAAGTGCCACTCTCTATTTATATATAGCTTTTCTTACCTTGACTCTCTTGGGTCAAGCCATAAACAGTCCAGATAGTGCCGCAGGGGCATTGTTGACTGTGCTACCTTTACAGGGGAGTAAATCCTGTGCTGCATATTTCCATGGAGATAGTAGATGTCTGTCCCCTAAATTATATTTTGTTCAACTGAAGTGGACTTGTCAGCATTCTTTTACAGGGTCGTAAATTATCCCAGTGCAATTTGATTTAAAAGCCCACTAAGGTGGCAGCGGAATTCAGTGCTGATTGCTGCTGATCTTCTAAAAGCCTAGATCAAGCTATGCTGTGTTGGTAGCATTTTAGCTGTAAAGTTCTGAAGCTGTGTTGAATTAAGAAATGAGCCTGAAAGCTGAGGAACAGTGAAAGTTTATGCTACATTAGTAATGCTTGTACAGGAGTAGGAAAGAGTCAGTATAATCATTTACAGTATAAGTGCAGTAATAAGTGCAGATTTCAGTGCGTGGTGAGTTTCAGATCTAATATTGGCTTTCAGTGCCAGGGGTTCCACATTTCTCCCTCCCAAAATACTCAGCACATTTCTCTGCCTGTTGGCTTTAAGCAGCCTGTTCTGAAAACCAAATCAAATTCATCCAAGAATTGACCCTCCGTTATTTTGGTTTGCTTCTGAGAACTCCATATGTTCTGAGGGCATATGTGGTGCCTATAATTGTTAAGGGAAGGATGGCATTCCTTGAGTACTACCGATAATCTTCATCCCATAACAGTTTGGACAGACACATCACTTGAGTGCAAAGTGGGCAAATGGGGAATGTTGCTTTCTTCAAGCAATTTGGTGCTTTATTTGGTGAAATCAAAAGTCGTCGTGAACAAACAAAAGGTGGGAAAATTCTGACAGCAAAGTAAGATCCTAAGATGTGTATTCTTTACCTAAAAATCCCTGGAAAGGCTCACCATGTCAGAGTTGACTTGACAGACAATTATAAATGTTTATATTATGGGACAGTGGTGGTGAACCTCCGGCACTTCAGATGTTTTGGACCACAACTCCCACAGTCCTTTGTCATTGGCAGTCCATGCTTGGAATTTTGGGAGTTGAGGTCAAAAACATCTTGAGTGTTAAAGGTTCGCCACCACTGTTATAGGAAAACATAATAATTTAGGATTTGGTATCAGGTGCATCAGCTTTCAAAACGGGTGGTGTAAACACTGGTGGGGGAGAATTTCTTTTGGTACATTTTATTACAATACAGGAGAAGTATAGCTCTTCCTATTCCAAAGCCTTGACATCATTCTTAAGTTGGCTGTTCCTATGCTAAGTGGTTGTCTTGATAGGGATTGTGGTATATTTGATACATACAAAGTTTTTTTTATTATCCTTGGCTGGGAAATTAATAATACAGAACTTACAGAGTCTGTGGTCCCTACCACACACCCTCCAGATTATACAGTATAAACATTTCCATGTGGAAACTCTCCCTACGATCAATATAGTGAGTGTTGCATTACAAAACGTGACACATGCATGTTGTTATTCTCTTTCCTATTGTCATTGTCGGGATCTAATTACATGAATGACCCTCCCCCGTCCCAGTAGGATATGGTGCAAATACCCACATTTTACTGGTTTATAGAAATAAATGATTCATCACAACACAGCAGTTGGTACTGACACCAAGCAGCTGTTCCAGTGGCTCCTGAATCAAGGTCTGAACCTGTGAATTATAGTAAATTGAATGTGGGGCTTTTATTTTCAACAAAAATCACATGTCAGCTTTCATAATGAATGTGTGTGTTAAGTGTTTACGCGTCATGTTAATTATTAGAACATTTCTCTCTTCTATGGGCCTGGGCTTTGCAGTGCGGTGCCAGCTGCTTTTAACACACCAGTTTGTGCAGCTGCAATGCGCCCAATGTCGGCCTTATGAAATGGTTCCACCTATCAGTTGGTTTTATTTGAAACACTTTTTTGGGCCCAAAATGAGAGTATCGGCTCCTTTTTTTACAGTGTAGTCCTCACCCTCTTGGCTGCTTTCAGGTGTTGGAGTTGTAAATAGTCAGTAGCCTCTAAGGCTTGGACGTTGCCAGGAGGTTGTGCAGGGAGGGACTGTTGGCTCAGCCCCTCTGCCTTTGACCTACATCAGGGCCATTCCCCCCCTCCTCCTTGAGGTTCTTCCCTTCTCCATCTGGGAGGTGAGATGTAAGGCCTTCCAGATGCTGTCAATCTGCACGTTGTTTTTATCCTTCCCCATTGGGTAATTAATTGGGTGAGGGCTGATGGGCAGTGTAGTCCGACAACATCAGGAAGGCCACATTCCCTTCCTGCAGCCTTCCTGTAGCCACCAGCGGGACTGGGTGTCATTGTTACGCTGGTCATACTAATTTCTATCTCTCTCTCTCACACACACACACCCCCGAAACATATGTGCAGAAGACTGTGAAGCTCAGTCCGTACAAGATGGAGGTGCTTTTGGAAAGTAGAGAGATGAAGCTGGGATTTGGACATAGCTGGAGGTGGATGGGTAGTAAGCACTGCCTCCGAAAGACCAGGTGTGTAGCTTGAGGGTGCAGTCAGATCCAGTGCTGCTTCGGGAAGGTCAGGGGGCAACAGTGGTAGGTCAGGGGGGCAGCAGGTAGTCCTGGCCTGGTTTAATTTGATGTGTCAGCTGCACGCTTTCCTGAGGAAGTCAGGTGCTGTTGAGCATTCATAGCAATGATTGAAAGAAGAATTCTCAGTGACTTGTGTGCCGGCTGAATCCGAAGCACATCGCTGCACTCGGGAGGGACAGGAACTCTTTGTACCTGCTTGCGACAAAGCTTTTGAAGAGGAAGAGCCCACAAGGAAGAAGGGTGGTGCCCACCCTCTCTAGTCAGCACCCCACGTGCATCCATGAATAATACACAGAGATTCCAGACCAGTTTATCAGCTCTGCTCTGAAGCCCCTCCTGCCTTAGATAGATGAATATGATTGCTCTGCTATCTTTGAAATCAGGTTTTAAAAACAAATAAATCTGAAGTTATTCCTATTGAAGTATTTCAAAAAAATTTTTTTAGGGAACTTCTTGTAATATAATGAATGGAGTGAGATCCACCCCCAAGAGTTTCAAAGAATCATAGAATAATGGAAGTTGGAAGGGGCTTATGAGGCCATCAAGGTCTCACCACCACCACCACCACCACCACTCAAGGGAGGTATCGAATCCAAAGGGTATCTCCCAGGTAGTTGTACAAATTTCTCTTCAGTGCCTCCAGGGTTGGAGCATTCACTGCCTCATGAGGCAATTGATTCCACTGCTGTATTGCTCTAACAACTGGGACACTCCTTCTGACATTTATGCCACCGCCCATTTTTGAAAGCTGATGTGCTTTATGCCAAGGCAGGCAGCGGCAGCAACTCCTGGGGAAACAGAGGATTCAGACTAGGTTTGGGTCCTCTCCCATTAGGTTACAGTTCAGTTTTCTCTTCATGTACTTCCCGCCGGAATAAGTTTTTTGCCATCATGATTGATGCACAAAGATATGAGTATGTCAGTTCAACTTTGAGTGAACTGCAGGTAGAAGGCATTTTAGGTATGATCATACCCTATCTTTTGGGCATAACTCATAGATAGAATTTATCTGTCTTACATGTTTTGTAGGGTCAAACTAATTTGTGGAAGGGGGAGGGAAGGATGAGATTCCCTATGCCTTATTTGTTGTTTATTTATTTATTTTATTTATTATTATATTTATATACCGCCCATCTTCTGAGACAGTTGTTGTTGTTGTTGTTGTTGTTGTTGTTGTTGTTGTTGTTGTTGTTCAGTCGTTCAGTTGTGTCTGACTCTTCGTGACCCCATGGACCAGAGCTCCCCAGGCCTTCCTGTCCTCCACTGCTTCCTGGAGTTTGATCAAATCCATATTGGTTGCATCGATGACATGTCCAACCATCTCATCCTCTGCCGTCCCCTTTTCCTTTTGCCTTCAATCTTTCCCAACATCAGGGACTTTTCCAAGGACTCCTCTCTCCTCATGAGGTGGCCAAAGTACTGGAGCTTCAGCTTTAAAATCTGTCCTTCCAGTGAACATTCAGGGCTGATTTCTTTCAGGATGGATAGGTTTGATCTCCTTGCAGTCCAGGGGACTCTCAAGAGTCTTATAGGCAGAGACAAAACCTCATGGATTAGAATTCTGTCCATTCTTGAAGAGTCCTTACAGTCTCTGTTTTATTTGGTGAGGCCTGCTAGCGATTCCAACCCCCCGTTTGTTTGTTTTTAATAGGTCATTGTGCTCAGGCAAAGGGGCTGTAGAATGATCCCTTGCGTGAGCGATGGCCAAGGAGGGGCCATGTGTGACACTGACTATTCTTGAAATCTGAACTAAGTAGGCAAGAACAGTATATAGAATGGGTAAAGGGGGCATTACAGACACTCTAAATCTGCAGGTTTTACATTTGCCCACAGAACAAAATGTTGGAAGTATTAAACATTCCACAAATGCTTTAGTAATGGCTTTTAAATTAAGGGATGCACATTCAGGCTTGCTTTGGCGCCAATGTGTAGGATCTTGGAATGTCCACTGGGTGTCACTGTTGTTTCTCACTTGTAAGTATAGTACTCCCCTTGAGCAGAAGACTCAAGTTCAGAATTTCAGTAAAGTTGTTAGTTTCCCCAATGCGCTGTCTATTGTCATTCATCTTCCTGATTTACAATCTAAAAGTCAAAGCAGGAAAATGTCAGCTTGACTGTGTGTGATGGAATAGTCCAGGTTATTGTTTCTTTTAACAGTGAGGGTCAAAGGGAGCCATTGGCCCATTCAGAGGAAACTCACAATTTGTACAAGCATACGTTTAAGATGAAATAAAGCGATTGACTTGAAGGACCGTTTTGCCACCCGTGCTCCAGCCCATCCAGGACTGAGCACACTTGGCGGCTATGGGATGCTAAGGTATCAGCTGGAAAAAGGGGAAAGGACAAAGTCAAGATTAGGTAGAGATAATATTTCTTGAATTCCCAGCAGTTTACAGTATCCTAGATGAAGTTTTCGCAAATATATTTTTGCCAAATGCAGCACGGCACCCCTTATTTTGTATAGCTCTCTCAATAGGTTGGGAGTGGGAAAGAGGCAAGTCTGACTCAGAGTTGGCATCATGAGTTCTTTTGCTGTTCTCTTGTTTCTCCTTGTCTGATAGGGTCAGGATCTAATGAGAAAATGATGCTGTTAAATGATGTCTTGGCATTCAGCACTGCAATCATTTAAAGAGTTAATCTAGTCTGTTGTGGACGGTCATGAAAGTTTATTTTAAACTCGACTTTCCCTTCTTTCCAATACTGCAAAAGGGTGGCATTTCCATAAATGTCACTGTGACATCCATGTAACCACACTGAAATGTCAGATCAGTTTGAAAGCTGTCTTTAAAGTTAGCAAAAGAAACGTGTGCCGAGGCATGGATGTTTTCAGTGGAGTTTTTCCATCTTGCCACTCAACGGTTACGAAAATTAGAGGAAGCTTTTGGAGCAAAGTGGTCTTTATGGGCCTTAATTCATCACCGAATTATCTGAATTTAGTTGAGCAAGGCTGTGAGTTTGTCTGCCTCTTAGGTTTTTTGAAGAGTGGCTCATCTTGTACCACAAAATACAGTGCATACCTTTTTCTAGACCTTACGGATTTCCTTGGCTTGCTTAGGGACAAAGGTCTCTGCAGTAGATTTGTAGTTTATTATGTTGGAGCATATTATCTATGGAAGATTATCCATCAAGTATCTAATGGCTTTCATTGAGTTGGAATTTTGACTTCAGCTGATGTTCCCGCAGAGGACATTTTTCTTGGCCAAGGTCTTTATTTTCCCTTTGAACGCCATATTTCTGTGTTAGCCTGTGTGTTCATATGCATTGTCCTTATTGGAAACAGTTGATAGGGGAATGCAGTAAGGGAAGGTGAATGTGTGGATGACCAGATGTTGTTGAACCGAAACACCTATCATCCCTCACCCTCCACCATGGACTGTGGTGGACGGATGGGAGTTGTTGATCAAAATCTTCTGGGGTGGGAATGTACCCTTCTAGTAAGGACAGAGCGTAAAGAGACACCCGGTTTAAAGAAATGATTTAAAATTGCATGAGCCCCCCTTGAAGGAGCCAGTCTACCCATTAATATCTGTGCATTTGCAATGTAGGTACCAAAGATGCATTCATGTAAGCCTGCAGCTAGAATTTACTTTGTTTTTAAATTACACAGAGAGAATTATAGAAGATCATGAAATGGTGATCGAGGTCCAGTCAAAGTGGGGAATTGAAGAAAGCAATAGATTTTATTTTAGAAAAAATTATGCAAAATATGAATTCTTCAAAAACCCTGAGGTACGTTCTTCATACATGTTGAAGTTGTATACTGAGTCAATTAAATTGTTAACCTGTCTCATCCTTTATGTTTGGAATGGATACAATGTGGTGATGATATACAGTTGAAATAAATGTTTGTTGATATCAAGGATCATTAAATACCCATCCTTTCCCCTCTCTAACATTAGATATATGTACGCATAATTTTAAGACTTAGTGTGGGTGTCAGGCATGCCAATGATGTGCTCTAGCTGTGGTTTATTGCATTTCATTTGAAATTAATCAGCTTCCAAACACTTTCTTCAAAGTCAACAAGTTCCCAAGTCTTCAACAGTGTTTTTAAAAAGTGTCATAAGCCTTTATTTTCAAGACTGGTGGTTGCTTCTGTGCCTCCTGCAATATTTATTTATTTATTTATTTATTTATTTATTTATTTATTTTATTTATTTATTTATGCACACCCATCTGGTTACAAGGCCACTCTTTACAGTAGTGTAGAGCTAGCCAGAGCTGCCTAGATGCCCTAAGCACATCCGATCTCGCCTGATTTCAGAAGCTAAGCAGGGTCGGCCCTGGCTAGTACTTGGATGGGCAACCACCCAGGGAATATAAGGTGCTGTAGGCACCTGGAGTAGGAACTGGCAAGCCACTCCAGTATTCCTTCCAAGAAAACTCCATGGATATGGAGTCACGAAGAGTCGGTCACGACTGTAACAACACAGCGCACACAGAGCTAGCCAGAAGTTACCAAGACATGCTCAAAAGGGGTCATATTGCCCCCTGGGAAAACTGTGGCCCATTTGAAAGGGTGCCACAGACTGGAAACAGTTCTTCACATGCCATCTTATAAGGTTCACTATGTAGCATATACAATCCTGATACGGCCTATATTTCTTGCATATTGTGTTGAATATTGCTTTGGCCCCAAAACGGTTGAGAATGGCTGGTTTAGATTACAGATCACAGCACCCCAGCCGGTCTACCCAGTGGACATGTTGGGTGCATGATCTTGGCAACTGTGTTCCATAAAATGAACTTTCAGTCTCTCTGAGATGGGGTGCCAGCTGAAATCAAAGCTAAATGATTTTAATTATGCTTACGATCCCTGTTGACCTAAAATGTGCAGAAATTCTGGCTGACCCTTCTCTTGATTTTTCATTGTTGAATAGAACTTTTTCCCAGAACATTTGGTATCCTTCTCAAATGAGATCAACGGGACACCGAGCCACACTCATATATTGCAGGTGAGAAGAAATGGATGTTTAAAATATGGCAGGCTGAACACTGCCAGCATCGTCTTTCGGAACAGAGTAATAAGATCAACATGGTCCAGCGATGGGGGTCGCAATGTGTGAAGAAACGCCATGCTCCTTTTCCTTATACCAAGGATTTTTAGAAAATAGGAGTTTGGGGGAAGTGGCAGCAAGCATTTCTTAACTTTTAGGTCCCAAATCAGCAAATGGCTTGCATATTCTTTGACCATGAGAATTTAGTTCAGCAAGACAACTGCTTATTTTCTGCTTGGCTTTTCCTTTTTAAAACACATAGCTGGAAGATAATATTGACGAGTATTGATAGAAGAGTATTGTAGGACGTTTATAGTAAAACGACATGAATGAATGAATTTCAAATTATGGTCCAGTATAACATTTATTCTCACATTTTTGCTCAGCATAATGTAGAAGTAGTTGTCTTTTTTTATAAAGTATTGTTAATACTTTTTTAAAAAAGTGCTAATGTAATGGCTGGGTTTAATTAAAAAGTATTAAAGTAATGGCTGGGTTCCTTTGAGACCTGGCACAGAAACTTGTATTAATGGTATCATCTTCTGAACAGATTCTATTGCAACCTGTGGGAAAATGTTGGGACTTCTAGAGGTGTTGGGCTTCAACAACCATCATCTCCTGCCAGCATGGTTGGTTCGCTGGGTTGATAGAAGCTTTGCAATGTCCACAACAACAGCCAGCCTATGTGGCCTTGGGTAGGCATCATCATCCCAGGAATGCCCCCTGAAGAAGGGAATAGGAAATCACTTCTGAGTACTTTCTGCCTGGAAAACCCTGAAAAGAATCATGATAAGTCAGAACTATTATTGGACTTATTTGAAGTAATTAAAAAAATCCACATCCTTGCAGTCTTGGGTCCTTCTGACTTTGCAGCATTGAGGACATGGTGGGGTGTGGGGTGAGGAAATACGCTCAGAAATATGGATGGGCATTTTGTTTTGGAACCAGTAGGTTACAAAATGAACCACGCAAGCCCAGGTGGTCCTCGGAAGTGGCTGATACACGCAGATTCAATTGCTTTACCTTTGTCTCCGCACAGGGTTAAAATCCAACAAGGAAGCATGCTGCGATGTCATTTGTGCTAGATCTGTGATGCTGGCCATTCAGGAGCTGTGCAGGGACAGGCATCATCCTGCCTCCCTCTCTGATTGGCCTGTGGCACGAAGCAGGAAAGATGACATCACAATGTGTTTCCTCATTGGATTTTAACCCTACATGAAACAGAGAAAAGTAAAGCAATTGGATCTGCATGTATCAGCCGGTTCCAAGGACCACCTGGGCTCGCGTGGTTCATTTTGTAAACTATTGGTTCAGAAATGAAATGTCCATCCCTACTCAGAAACTTGGTCTAATATCTAAGCTAAGGGGGGGGAGCCATGTTGTGATCGTAATGTAACCAAACGTTATGCACCAGCCATGTTTTTAATCTTCGAATGACAAAGAGTAATCGGACCTGTCTAGGAAATGTTTATATGGCAGAATCTCGGAAACTGTCCTGTGTTTCACTCAGATGAATACCTGAAGTGACACAAAAATTTCCAGAACTTGGAGAAGTTTCTTTTTGAAATAACTTCTTCTTCATCCAGGCCAGGGCAGCCATGAAGCATGGTTGCTGAAACTATGACTTAAAAAATAACGTTTTCAAGCTCACTCTTCAGGAATTCTGGCCTGTTAATTGAACCGAACACTCGGCCAGAATTCATCAATGGGTCAAAAGATCATAAAGTTGAAGAAACTCTTTTTTTTTTTGAACTGCAGCTCCCAGAATGCCCTTAGGCAACATGGCCACTGATCATGCCGGCTGGATGATTCTAAGAGTTGTTCAAAAGAAAAAGAAGCACCTCTTATGAGTTGTTCAATCCATTTTAATGGGATTCAGAAGAGTTGTTTTTTTTTACCCCCCCTCTCCCTTTCAGATGTTTTTAAGTTCCAGCACATGTCCTGAAATTCACAGTTATTTACATGCTAGAGAGCAAGGGAAAAAAACCTGGAAAAAGATGTACTTTTTCTTGCGAAGATCTGGTCTGTATTTTTCCACTAAAGGGACATCGAAGGTAAGATTGCCAAATATAGTGGAAACTATAGAAGTGAGTATAGGCTTTCAGTTTATCCTGCGGGAGGAATCGGCTTGTCACCAACGCACTTCAACCCCTTGGGTCTGCAGTGTCCCCCAATAGGAGCATTCCTTCCCTCAGTTTTTGTTCCTATCCTTCTGCAACACCTGGAAAGGAGACGGAGGGCTAAGCCAACCTTTCCAGTGGTGGTATGAGATGGGCTAGAATTCCTTTCCAGAACTAGGTTGAATGAAAGCCCTTCTTGAAACCTATAAAGCTGATTTCCAAATGGAATCCTTAGCACCGCCTTTTAGACAGAGAAGAGAGGTGGTTTGAGAGAGGGGTCAGGGAAGCCATTCATGGGAGGATTGGAAAACTCTCAGCAGATGGGGGGGCCTCAGGCACAGTCTATCTGCCACTTGTCAGGCTTTGATTTCAATAGTACCTAGACCTGGGGTCCTCAAACTATGGCCCGCCAGCCATTGCAGAACCCCCCAATTGCCTCGGCACTTGTGCCGAAAACTGGCCGTGCAGCAGCAGCTGTTGCTGCTCCCTCAGCCACCAATGCATCTTTCATTGCGTGCGGGAGGAAGGGAAGTACCATTTTGTAGCATCTTGACCAGGCATGTCCAAACTTCGGCCCTCCAGATGTTTTGGACTGCAACTCCCACTGTCCTTTGCCATTGGCAATCTAAGCTTAGAATTCTGAGAGTTGCGGTCCAAAACATCAGGAGGGCTGAAGTTTGGCCATTTGGCTGGTCTTGACCTTTGCTACACAACTTCCGTGGGCCTCTGTCCTTCTGCCCTGCTCATGTGCAGCACATATCCTTCCAGCACAATTACCCCACCCCGCCTCCCATCGCTGAGCTTGTGTAATGGCCACCAATAGTGAGTCATCCGATTAGAGACTGGCTTGGTAATCAGAGCGCGGCTCCCAGTGGCTGGGGCAGCCAGCAGGAAGGAGACCTAGGACACTCCGAGTGCCTAGTGGGATTGGGGAGCTGATGGGGCTCCTTGGTCGCCAGTTCCCCGGGAGGGGGGAAGGAAAGTGTGTGTGTGTGTGTGTGTGTGTGTGTGTGTGTGTGTGTGTGTGTGTGTGTGTGTGTGTGTGTGTGTGTGTGTGTGTGTGTGTGTGTGTGTGTGTGTCCACATTTCAATGGTTCTTTTTAGTTAGGGCAAAGCCTGCTATTGCTGGTAGTGTCTTGGGGGATGAGCAGGATGGGCCCTCCCCTAGCCCCTTTGGAGCTACAGGAGAAGCAGGTTTGTTGAGCGGGCCAGCAGGCGAGGATAGCAGCATTGGGCTGGGGGGGGGGTTGAAGCGGGTCGGGCCTTCCCTCCCCCCTCAGATCCACACCTTGGAGCTTCAGGACGCTGGCCACTTGAGCCGCCCTGTGGGCCCATTGGGACGGGCAGGCTGCACTAGGCATGGTGTGGAGGGTATCCAGTGGGCCCTCCCTTCCCCCCAACAGGCAGGCAGGGCTAGATAAAGGGAAGCCACAGGATGGGCACAGGCCACCAGATGAGTGGTGCAGTCGAGGCTGGGCCTCTGGCTAGGCCACACAGGCCTGGTTAGGCCCGCTAGGCCTTGGGGCCTAGTGTTTTGGGGAAGGAAACCTCCCCATGAGCGGGTGGCAGAGCGCTGCACAAGTGGTGTGATTGGGTGCCCCCTCTGCAAGCAATGACAACCCTACCCGACCTGGCACAGGTAGAAGGAATGTGAGGGGGCTGGGTGGGGGAATCCAGGCGACTTGCACTGGGAGGAGGGTTCAAAAAGTAGTAGCAGGCACCTCCTGGGATTTTTGGAATGGTCCGGCCCCCAACAGTGTCTGAGGGACAGTGAACTGGCCCCCTGTTTAAAAAATGTGAGGACCCCTGACCTAGACAAATAAAAAATACTTCACACCTCCACCACCAAGGCCATAGCTAATGACCCATACTTTATGGGTTTCGGCACCATGGCATAGGCCGTTTGTTGTTCACCTAAAGGCCTATTGAGGTTATTGTCTACCTAATGAGCCCATTCAGGCCATTGTTCATCTTATGAGTCTATTTCAGACCAGGGAGAGATGAGGTCAAAGTGTATAAAATGGAGGACTCACAACTAGCTTTCCTCAAACTGATGAAGCTGTTTGGATGAGCAGTGCAACGTTTCAATGTCTTCAAGAAAAGAAGTCCAGTTGCCATGACTCAACTTCCAGATAAACTCACCTGGATGACTGAGAATCTTTACAAACACCTTTTAAATGGATTCATGTTGTTCCTCCTTAAACCTGGAATCCTTCTGTTAAAACACACACACACACACACACACACACACACACACACACACACACACACACACACACACACACCCCCTGAAGCTCTGTGGCTTCTGGGATGATGCCTGGTCATATGATTTAGCAGATTTCCCTCTTTTTTGCTTATTGATTTATATCCCACCCTATTAATGCAATGCGGCACTGCCCTTCCACTGGACTTTCACCAGTAGAAGACATGTCAGGTGCCTTGGCATTGAGCTGTGGAAGCCCTCATAACCCTTGCTGGTCTGCTCTTGATTATTTCATTTTCATTTAAATAATGAAACAATTTGCTGTTGATCAGCAGCTATAATAGCAAAAAGGAGGCATTTTGGATGCATGTCATTGTCGTTTGACGGAGGCCCTGGCTGTGGTGGAGGTGACATTTATTTATTTATTTATATACAACTTATATGCCACCCACTACCCAAAGGTCTCCGGGCGGCTTACAACATGTACCCCCCCCCGAACAGTAAAGTGAGTTGGACCAATCCTCAACTTTTACTTTCCAGAGGTGCATTTATTATACAGAGGTTGTATCTCCCTGCCTCTTGCCTTTTCCTTTCCTTTCTTACTACTTTCCAGTTTTTGGTTTTGAATGGACATGCTCCATAGGTCTGCAGGAGAACACATTGTTTGTAAGCATCAGGCCTCAGGTTTGGTCCTTGGTG
Source organism: Phrynocephalus forsythii (assembly GCA_029282475.1). Classification (NCBI taxonomy): domain Eukaryota; kingdom Metazoa; phylum Chordata; class Lepidosauria; order Squamata; family Agamidae; genus Phrynocephalus; species Phrynocephalus forsythii. The sequence goes on from JAPFRF010000001.1 coordinate 46,248,498, forward strand.
TTCCAATTAAAGAGACTCTGGTAGTGAGACTGGAACTGGCTTCTAAAGGTGACCAGGGAGAGACACTGTAGGTTGGCATAGGAAGCACGAGCCAGGTGGATTAAATTGGGAGCCCACTGGGTGTTTGGTCCAGATACCAAAAGACTTTGGGTCATCAGTAGAGATGGGCATGAAACATACACAAACTGTGCTGGTTTGTGTTTGGTTTGGGGATCATTGAACTCCCCCCTTCGCCCCCCCCCCGGCACTTTGTTTTGCTTTGACTTAGCCCACTTTTTAAAAATGGTACCCAACAGCTTTCTGTTGCTCTTCCTTTTAGGAGCCAAGACATCTGCAGCTTTTCAGTGAATTCAACAGTAGTGACATATATATGTTTTTGGCAGGCAAAAAGTTATCTGGAGCTCCAGCTGGCTTTGGGTTCTGCTTTAAGGTGAGTATTTGGTCTTCTGATACAGGATAACCTAATTTTTGGCACAGGGAGAAGGGATCTATGCATTCTCCTGGGGTGGTGGCCCATGTATGGTTCATCCCCCCCCCCCGAGTACGAGTAAGAAGAGCAATAACACAAGATGTTGTCTAATGAACTGGGAGAATTAGCAGCCTTTATTTCAACAGGTATTGCCTCCAAGATATGAATTAATGCTAAACAATATGCTGTGGCCTTCTAGCCTCACAAAGCAGGAAGAGCCAGAGACCTGAAACAGCTTTACGCAGACAGCGAACCAAGTAGGACGTGTTGGGTGACAGCCATTCGCTTGCTTAAGGTAAGTGGCTTTTCTCTTGTCAACAACCTTCTCTTTGATGGTTATTTCTGTGGCTGAGATCCGCAGAGTGCTTCTTCAGTCCAATTGTTATCTCCTGTAGGGGTGGGGTGGGTGGGAGGCATCTCCAGCTTTCTGTGCTTTGATGGGAAATGTAACAAATGGCACCAAAGAAATGAACCACTGAAACCCTACGGAGAAGTAGCCATCCTTTCCCACAGATGTTGGAATGACATGGCCGCTGGAATGGAACCAGTGGGAGGAGATGCCAGCACATCCTCCTCCTTGTGTTCCATCAAGTCAATTGGGCTTCTTGACAACCCTTTCTACTTGCCTTGGATCCTTGTAGGTAGAAAGGTAGGGGTAAAAATATTTTGAATAAATACAATATCTTCCCGTGCATAAGACAATGTGTTTGCCTAATTTTTTTAGACTAAAATGGAGGGTTGTCTTATTCAAGGAGGTAAGCCTAGAAAACCACACAGTTTCAAAACTGTAATTTTGGGTTGGAAAAGTGGGGGTCGTGTTATAGACAAAAATACAGTAAATTCTTGGTTTTTATAGGTAGAGAATACCTGGAAGTGACTGGCCAATCATTCAATTTTCCAAGGACTGTCTGGGACTGTCCATCCATTTGCCACTTCTTACCAAAGCACAAAGCAATTGTCAGTGCTTTTCAACACTGAAAAGTACTAAGTAAAAGAGGGTATCCTGGAGACTATTTTGACCTCTGCCATTGGTGTTATCAATATTTAGGCTGCCCTTTGCTATGAAGCTTGGCATCATTTTTCCTGCTATCAATGCAGGCACAATATTGTGCAGCAATATCTGACAATTTTCACCTGTTTTGAATTTTGGTACAAAACACAGTATTACACTTTCTTAAACTTTGCTTTAGCCAAAGTAATTTAAGTTCTCAATGGGAGCTTTCTACGTTCCATAGCCACTGCAAAGCATTAGGGGATAATAGTCACTATATCCATTACACTAGGGATACAGGACAGGCATACTGTAAAACTGGAAGCTGATGTCTCCAGCTGGCACGGAGAGGGGCTGGCCAACAGAGATGTTTGACAGGCTGAGCCGGCAGGGAGAAGAGGCTGCGGGCCACTCGAAATTTGAAAACAGGCCAATTTGGCCCCCGGGCTGGACTTTGGACATGGCTGCATTATATAGTACATTTAAATATATTATGCATTATATATTTAAATCAATCTATCACTATTATACATACATACATTTAAATATATAGAGTAATACCTTGGTTTACAAGTGTCCTGGTCTACGAGCGTTTTGCAAGACGAGCAAAAAATAACAAGCTCGTCTTGCAAAATGAGTGCCAGAGCATTCTAGATGGGGAAATTCCTGTTGGATTTTGGTAGTTATAGTGTGTGTGTGGGGAACCCATCCCTAATAGAAAGCCCCTTTCTTCCTCTCTGCAACAAAATTTGGAATCTACATGAACAACTCTCTACTTCAGTAACTTAAATCTACCAAGACCTGCTTTCACCTCTTGACAAACGGAGTATTGGGGTGGGGGTGGGGCAGCAGAGCTTCGTGGTGACACCACAAGGAAATACTGTGGTCGTCAGCATTTTAAAACAACAACATCAATACTAGAATGTTTCTACTATTGATTCAAACACCAGCTGAAATGGCAAAAGTGCAACGAGCTCCTGCCTGTTATAAACAGGAACAAAGTGGCATTAGGTGGAAACGTTTCCTGGTCTCATCAAGAACCATACTGGAAAAGATCCATGGAAAGCTGTTGCCTCTGCAAGCTTTATTGCCAATTTAAAATGCTTCCAAGCTATCTTTGAAAACCATGGCTATAACACTGGCTCTAGACTTAGGTGCATAGACTTCACGCAAGGACAAAGTAAATATTACTCCTCCAATTGGAACAAAAGCTTCTTATTAGGTCTGGCTTACAGGGGCCTGTGTGCCTTCATGCCACTGCTATATGTATATACAGTATATGTATGTACATGTACAATTGCGCCTCTACTTACGAGTGACTCTATGTACAAACAATTCATCTTAAGAGCGGAAAACTGTTGGTGTTGTAACTGCTGCCTTACAAAACTTAGATTTGGTCTGCTCTACTAACAATTTTTTTATTTTTTATTTTTTTTTAAACTGAGGCATTCAAGAGAAATTTGGACAACCACCCGGCCAATATCCTTTGATTTGTATTCCTGCATGGTGCAGGGAGTTGGACTTGATGTCCTTAGAGGCCCCTTCCCACTTCACTATTCTATGATTCTTTCAAAAGGTCCATGTGCTATTATTTTGGATTTATGTTGATAGTGATAACGATTAATGAGTGACATTGCGTAGTTGTAGCTGGCGACTCTAGGCAGCCGTCTGCAACCTAATATCCTCCAGACTGGTTGCAGTCCAAAATCCCCTCAGCTACAGCTAGTGTAATTATTGACCGGTAGGGTGCCATGATGGAAAAGGCAGGACCAGACAGTCTTCGTCTTTCACAAGGATGCCTCTGCCTGCTCCTTGGTTTCTTGAATTAGAATGTGAGTGTGGGTAAGAGAGGGAAGATTCTGGCCACAATCAGTGTGTGATGGAAATGTCCCACTTTGTAAACCTAATGCTGGGCATTTTTATGTTATGGGTCTTACAAACATAACACTATAATAGTTGCTTGTTGCTTTGTTTGCAGTATGGAATGCAGCTCTACCAGAATTACATGCAGCCCTATCAAGGCAGAATTGTGTGTGGTTCTCTTAGCACACCTGTGGTAGGTAATATTCAAATGCCTTTAAAGAAATATTGGCAGTTACTTCCTGCCCATTTTGTCTCTGTTAGTGTTGCACTTGGAAATGGTACAAAGAAATGTTACTTCACGTCCGTCACACAACTACTGAAATTTGTCTCGACCACGCCCATGGAACGGGTGCTAAAGGTGACAATACTGTACCTGGCACTGGGGTAGGGTTTTCCCTTGTCGCTCTTTGTTCCCGCTTTCTGTTCCAAGACAAGACACCGTGTAGTAACGACTGTCATGCAACAAAACATTCATTTCTCTTAGAAAACTGTGTCTGGGGTTTTTTGACTTTTCAGAAGTGAAATATCGAAAAAGAATTTTAACCCCCCCCCCCAAAAAAAAAGAAAAGAAAAAGGAAGCTAGACAAATTCAGTGTTTGTCACGGTACAAGACCATGAGGTAACACTTGTCACAAGACAAGTTATCACGACCATGGGAACACTGAAACAGGCACGAAACCATGTGATCACAACCAACGCTGTCATGGTACAAAACTAGTTGTGGAACAAAGAAGGACGTGAAGTAACCACCATTGATGCACAAAATCTTGAATTTTGTGTTACTACATGGCTACCTCCGAAAGGTGATTTTCAATGCTACGAATAAATAGCACAGTGCTTCCAAACCTTGAGCCCTTAGATGTTCCTGGACTACAAGTTCCAGGAATCCAGGTCAGCACAGCTAGTGGTGAAGGCTTCTGGGAGTTTTTGTTCAAGGACATCTAGAGACCCAAGATTGGGAACCACTGGCACAGCAGGTTGTTGTTTGATTTATCTTTACTGTCTTTCACTTGCACAGAAAGGGAGGAGACACAATAGATTTCTGCCTTGGGTGCCACAGTAGTTTGGACATCTTTGGATACTGGGTGCCATGGCTTGAGAGGAAAGGATACTATTAGCTGCCTCTCTAGGGGGGAAAAAGCTTTGCTCCACTTTTTAAGAATATAAATATCAGTTTTATATACAGTACTTGATTCATCATTCACAGTTCTTCCTCTCTTCCTCCCTGCCTGGAAGACATGTGAAAAAAGTTAGTTTTTTTGACTGCATGCATTTTGATATCTGCCAATACTTTACTTCTACATGTAGCTGGAAAAGTCTCTCCTAAATGGTTTCTTTGTATAGGAGCCTGCATACTAAAGTTTTGTGATATAAACCATTTAAGACAGGCATTGGTCCTCCATATATTGGAGTGTGAGTCTCTCCTCCCTGATTAAAAAAAAAGTTTCTGATGAGAACAAGAAAAATTGTGACTTTGATCTGTTGAAACACAATTCCTGTCCTGTGATCCAACACTAAGGTATACCTTTTGGAATTTTTAAAAAAGGCAATAACTGCCAGAATTCGTCAATAATTTCCCAGCTAGAATCTGGACATTCCAGCTAACAGACACCTGGAAACACATTTTTTCTCACCTGGACCAGAGCCTCTGTCATGAGGCTGTCATGGGCCTCAATTCCTGTTGCAAATGTACAAAATAAGGAAGCTGATGCTTTGGTTCCCAGGAATAGCATTCACTGCTCTTTAGGCAGGATTGAGTGTTTCTCCTGGAGAACTATGACCTTTAGAAGCACTACAGCCACTTCCTAGCAGTAGCAGCTGGTTTTTTGAGAGGCCTCCTCTACAAGGTGGTAATGAACCAAGAGATTACCGTCCCTTAAGGCTTGGCAGTTGCCTAGCTGCTAGAGAGTTCTTTCCATGTCATTCTCCATGTTTTAATGGCTGCCACTGCAGAGAAAGCCTTGGCGAGGAACAGATGAGGATTCCTGAAACTATCTAAAACTGGGGAACCCATGCTTAATTCTGGTATTATTTTTTATTTATTTTATTTTATTTTAGAGTATTTTTACCCCGCCTTTCTCCTTGGAAAAGGACCCAAGGCGGCTTACAGTAATGAGAGTAATATACAGTCCAGTACAATTAAGACATGTTCAAGTATTTGAGAACAAGGAATTGAGGGACATCTTACAGCATTAACAGGCAACATTAAATAAAAGCTGCAAGGCTATAAGTAGTTATAAACACAAAGTCTTATGTGATCCTATAGATTCGTATAAAAGATACATAATGGGTAGACCATCATTCAGGGAAAGCTTGCCTGAAGATAAAGGTCTTTGCCTGTTTCCGGAAGGACAACAGAGATGAGGCAGTCCTGGCCTCTAGAGGGAGGATGTTCCAGAGTCTGGGCGCAGCTCTGGAAAAAAAAATTCAATAATGCCATGCCTATTGACTTTTGCTTCAATTTGAGAATCACTGTATTAGTGACATTATTTTGGTACTAAATTTAAACATGTGGGAAATGTACATTTACAACAAGAAGCAAAGTCCAAGATAGCAATGCTGCCTCAGAGATAAACTGGGTGAAGGTGGATTGGAGCCTTAAAATTTTCTTACTTTCTTTATTACTCTCATTTTGGAGACGGTTTTGTTTTTAAAGTCAAGTTTCCAAGTTCTAAGTGGGACTAGAAGCACTGAATTCCCCACACCTCCTTTTCTTTCTGCAGAGAAGTGTTTCAGAGAATTCTCTTGTGGCAATGGACTTCACAGGACATAAATCCAGAGTTATTGAAAATCCAACAGAAGCCTTGTCAGTCGCTGTTGAAGAAGGTTTAGCATGGCGGGTATGAACTCTTCATACAAAAGAATCATTTCTAGTTTCCTTTTCTTGGTCAGGATGCTTATAACTGTTTCTTTTTCTCTCTCCCCTTGTAGAAAAAGGGATGCTTACGGTTGGTACTCACAGTAGTCCTACCACATTGCAAAATGTCCCAACAAATATAGGTACATATCATTCTGTGAACTTTGCAGGTCATAATATTTTGACTTTATACTAAAAACAGACAATAAGACATTAGTGTTGTTTTGTCCTAAAATCAGGTTTGTCCTCTGTTGATTATATATTTTTAGCTATACACAGTTCTCAGCCATGGTTTCACCACAGGATTTCTAGAGATGAGGCTCACCAATTGATTTTGAGGCAAGGACTGGTAGATGGGTAAGATATATTTCCTTAATTTTTTTTTCTTACATGGAAGATTACCAACAATGATTGACCTGAAGAGCTGTGAGGGGAGGGTTAAACCCAATGCAAATGAAAGATGCAATAGTTGTGCTGTAGTTTTTAATCCTCCTGCATTAGGGACAAAAATGTACTATACGCTCACACTGTAAGTGCTGAACTTGTAGCACAGTTGACCTACAGGCCATGAAACACAACCCATTTTCAAAAGACAGCCAATAGGAGTGGGAGATATGATGTACCTGCTCATCTTAGCTAATGATCTACCCTTGCAGGCTTCACCCCACCCTTGCATTCTGGTTATCTTGTCACATGTAGAGTTCTTCCTTCAATTGCCTCACCTTCCCTGCCTTCAGGGAACGTTTTGCTGAGGCTTCATTCTTTGGCCATTGGAGGGTGTGGTAGAAAGCTGAGATCTTAAGAGAGAGCCTGGGAATGTATTAGGGTAGGATGAGCTTTTCAGATATGAAGGGGTCCCAGCCCCAGAATTTGCCTGGAATATCCCAGGCAGACTTCTGGAATTGAGAGAGGAGAAACTAGAGGAGTTCCACTCTGTGTCTAGGGTCTGGAGAGGGAAGATAATTCCCCCACAGGCAAACTGCTTGGGTAAGGAATCACCCCAGTGGTCTCTGGGTAGGATGGTTTTGCTATCTTTTAGGCTCTATGGGGGGGGGCTTCTTACCAAAATGCCATTGACATAGATTTCCAGTGAGTGGTATGACTGAGAGTGTGTGCCTTTCAGCTTCACAGCCAATACACCCAGAGAGAAGGACAAAATGGAGGTAGAAGGACATCTCTTTTCTGTCTGGTTTCTTCTCTCCTAGTCCCAGAATTCACCTGGGAGATTATAGGTGAATTCTGGGAGTCCTTGAAATCCAAAAATCTGTTTTTGAGACAAAAATGCTGTTTCAGGTAGAGATGATGCAGCCAATTCTTAAAATTAAAACAGAGCTTGAGAAAGCTACCTGGACTACAAATCCCAACATCACTCGGCTAGCAGAAGCCACTGAACAGTGGTGCTAACAGATTTTATCCTCCCCGTGGGAGTAAGAAATTTTACAAGGCAGTGCTTCTGCCAGAATCAAGCAGCAAAATTCAGACTCTTTTGCAAAACAAGCAACAAACTCAACTTTTGCTATCTGTCTCTCAATGCTCTGCAATGATCTAAATAATCCTTATGTCCTGAACCAGATTCTTTCATCTTTCTCTCATCTTTGCGTGGTGTTTGAAAAAAAAACCCACATTTCAGCCCTAGCTTTGTCATTCTTTGCACCTGGTTAGGTTCTACAGATAGTTTCAGGTTGCTCATAGAACAGCATTGCAGGGGACCTGCACACCTGGAACAGCTCTCTTCAAGACCGACCCCCCCCCGGGGCCCGGCTTTTGCAACCATTTTGGTACATGCTTATATTACCATGCTGAAAGAGAGCAGAGGTGGGACGGAGAAGGAAGAAGAAGGTGGAGGGGATCACAACACACACAAGCTAGAGAGAGGAGATGTGAGGGTGAATGAAGTGAGGAGAAAAAAGAAGTGAGGGAGGGCAGAGCAAGTAAGCAGGAATAAGGAAGTGTGAGGGAGAAATGGGTAGATAGCTGTGGTTTCATTGATCAGGTTCACTGTACATTGGATGTACAATGACAATAAAGGTTGTTGTTGTTGTTGTTGTTGTTGTTGTTGTTGTTGTTGTTGTTGTTGTTGTTGTTATTGTTATTATTATTATTATTATTATTATTATTATTATTATTATTATTATTATTATTATTATTATTATTATTATTATTATTAAACCAAACCTCATTTTAACATTGAGTCTAATGGGAAAATAAGGTTGACACAGCAGCTTGTTTTGCAACCACCATTAGCAAACTCATTAGCTGTTTATTTATATACCCCCTTTCTCCCTGTATGAGGGGCTCAAACCCAGAATTTGGGGGGTTTGCTGTATTATAGTGAGAATGATGAGATTTAATTAGCATATTGCTTGATAACTGTTTTTCCCCTTTTCCCCCATAGTGTTTTTTTGGTACGGGACAGCCAAAGTAACCCCAAAACATTTGTTTTGTCCCTGAGTCATGGATTAAAAATAAAGCATTTCCAAATTGTGCCGGTAAGTATATGTACTGAGTTTTCGGATTGGTAACACACTACTGCTGGGTTGATATGATACGCCCAACCCACGAAGCAAGTAATTCACTTGCTTGTAATTGTTAAAACCTATTGTTTCACAGCTTAATAAAAATTTAGTAATTTAATAATTCACTTTGTAATTGTTAAAATCTATTGTTTCACAGCTTAATAAAAAGGGACAATTTCTAGCACTAAAAGCCAGCTATCATATGAAAATGGGAGATACTAAAACCTCACGAGGATCTTGGAACCACATGCCAACTGCTCGTACTAGCTTTATTTTATTACTCGTGTGTTTTGCATACTAAAGGAGAGCATATATTTGGTAGGATGTATTTTGGGTTATTGAAACATGCAGGCACAAGCCCCCTTGTTGGGGGAATGCCTGTAGACCTAAAAACCCACAGAGTCATTATTTTTGCACCACTGAGTACTGCTCTGAGAGGGCTGAGGAAGGAGAGCTCCAGTGTGCCCGTGGCAGTTGGAGACCAGGGGCTGTTCTGCAGCTAGTCAGGCTAGACCCAATGTGTCATTAAAGCAATGTGCATTTGCATGCTTTGCCTGACTTCTCTCTCAAAAAATGAGATCGGAGGGAGCTGTTTGCATCACTGAGACCCATCCATGTGGAGATAAGAGTTCTGCCTACAGTATTGCTGAGTTTTATCAGGCCCGACCAAGATGCTTCCCAAAGCGTATGCTATACCAGTGGTAGCTTTTATAAAGGAATCAGTTTGTTCCAAATGAAATTATGTTAAGCAAATGTTCATTTCTACAAATTTCCCATAGGAATGCATTGAAAACAGAGAAATCCCTAACCGCTACCATTTTTATGTTGTACGGATTCACCCCATAGGCGATTCTGTTAAGCAAATTTCCCCTATCTCTGGAATTGTTTATGTTGTACAGATTTTATGTTATACAAAGCGTTTGTTATACGAGGGTCCACTGTACTTCTACGGCATGGTTGCCTTGGATATATTTTCCCACACCTTGTGCCTTCTGCTTGTTGTGCGCAAAGGCCACATGAGTTAGATATAAATGTTCTGTGTGTAAGTTGGGCGAGGGTCATTCTTTCCTTCCCGCTTCTGTCTAAAACTGGGTAACAGAAGCAATAAAATTAACCCGAAGAACAAGACAGAACAAAAGCCATCAGGCTACAAAAAAGACAAAGAAGTAAAAAAATCAATGCTGCCAATGAAGTGATGAGTAAATGCTTAAAAGCAATACGTTCCTCCTAATTCTATAGCAGTCCTCTTAGGGCTACAACTTTTAATCAATTAATCAGTTAGGATGCTCAGTTAATAAACTTTTTTTTAATCAAATAGAAGATGCTCCTAATTAATAGGGGAGGTGTTGTTCAATTGCCAGGCAGTGTACAGCCTTCAGGGAGAAGGCACATACCTGGGTTGCCAGGGCAAACTTTGGCCACCTTTATGAGGCTGCCACTTCCAAAGTACAGTGGTACCTTGTATAAAGGAATTAATTCATTCCAAATGAAATTATGCTAAGCAAATTTTCCTTTATACAAATTTCCCATAGGAATGCATTGAAAATGAAGTAATCCTATTTTTATGTTTTATGGATTTGGCCCATAGGCAATTCTTTTAAGCAAATTTCCCCTATCTCCAGAATATTTTATGTTGTACAAATTTTACGTTTTACAAACTGTTATACAAGGGTCCTACTAGCAAAGGGGGGCGGGTTTATGGCATTTGAATGGTGCTGTCTTTGCTCTTAGCTGTAGCTTTTTAGTGAAATGAATGCAAAACTGGGCCGAGGCCTGGTGTTCTTAGTGGCCCAGGGCAAGTTACTGCTGGCCTCTTTTATACTCAGGGGATAGTTGGGTAAAAAGTGGAAGAATTGCAAGTCACTGTGGAAATTATCGTTCATGTTTGTTCCTGTTTTGTTTTGTTTTGTTTTGTTTAAAATTATTCTGGCAGTTGGAAGAGGAAGGCAAACTTTTTTATACGCTGGATGATGGCCACACCAGATTTTCTGACCTTATTCAACTTGTGGAGTTCTACCAGCTCAACAAAGGCATCCTACCTTGCAAGTTAAAGCATTACTGTGCCCGAATTGCACTTTAACCACAGCACTAGTTGGTCACCCAGGCTTTGTAGAAAATAAAGGGAGAATGTTTCTTTTTTTATGCTGCTGCTTCTGAAATGGAGTTTTTTAAAAAAGCAAGTCAGTGAATGTAAGTTTCAGCTTGCCAAGGAAAGCTTGTAGTTGCCGTAAAAAATAATAATTACAAAATCCAGTATTTTTTGTGTCAGGGTTGTTTAATCGACTGTTGATCTTCCAAAAAATGAATTTCAAGCTGAAATTGTGTGAACTGTGCAATGCTGCAATCCTAGGGCGTATTTTTTTCCAAATGCCAATAAATGTCTTTTTTGCTAATTTCCTTTATATCTTGCGAGATCCTTCCTCATTTTCCTTTTCTCTCAATTGTGTAGAGCAGGAAGAAATCAACCATAAACACAGGGGTTAAACTGCAGTCCTGCAGTGCAGACTCTGCTCACAGTTGGTGTTCTCTGTCCTTCCAAGGGAGGCAAATTGAATACCCAGCTCATGGAGGAAGGCATTGTATAGCTTGCATAATAAATCTGTAAACCACTCGGAGAGAGCTTGAAGTAGTAGTGGGTGATAATAAACGGTACACTTTGCTTTATTTAAACCTAAATTATATTCTGCACTGACTTTTTGAGTGCCATTTTAAAGTTTGCTAGTTAACTGTTCAACTGGTTTTGGATATGATAAATGAGGTTTGCCCAAAGCCCAGTGTTTTCTTGCCGTTCTATAGCTCCACCATACACACGCCTATTTACTTCAGCTAAGTAAGGTACACATCTAGTGCACAGAATCTGCATCTACCTGTGTTGAGTTCTGTGTCCCAGTCTTGATGTAATATGAGTGAGATCTATAAGCTGAATATAAACACTGGGAGTACACATGAGCTTCTTCACCAAATAAGACAGCTGTGTTCCCAGCTGTCCTAACTGAAGGGGAGCCATTGAAATGCAGTACTGTCTATTTCTGTTGAGCCTTACGGAGTTCAGTAGGTATTCCCAGTGGGTATGTATAGGATTTCAGCCTTGTAATGCGGAGACGGGCACTTGCGTAGGTTCTTAGACTCGACTGTAGATGTTCTCTGTCTAGGCATAGTGCTATAATACACCAGCTCTCCAAAGGCATGAACTAGTTTTCATCCTCAGCTGAGTGCTCGTGGTAGATAATGTTCATAGTCATTTTTATTTATTTATTCGTTGTTTTTCCCTGCATAAATTGCCTAAACTGGCTCACAACACATCACATGGAAACAAAATCACCACCATGGCACCAATATGCTGAAATGCAACAAACACCAAGAACTGACGTGAAAACCAATGACGACTGTACTGTAACTAATTAATATTAAAACAGCCTGGAAATGCCAACCTTCAAAGAACTCTGAAAAGAACTCATTGCTGATGAACTGGCTGAGAATAGCTTTCTAAGAGTTTAGGCGTTAGCCTGGCCAAGGAAAGGCTGAATTAGTTTCAGGAGGGACAAGATTCCAGGAGGGAAATTGATGGGGGTGGGTGGGTGGGGAGCTGTGTCCCAGTAGAAAGCAAGGGCAAAACCAACAGTGACTGGGGCTAGAGCAACTTGGGGTCCATCCCGTTCTTTTTAACGTCTTTTTTGTTTCTGCTGATGTCTCCTCTCTTCACAGTGGTTGCTGCTGGGGGGAAAAAGATTGATATTGCTAGACATCTGGGTTAACTGCTAGGTAGCGATGGGCTGTTGAAATTAGGCCAAAGGCAATGTGGTGCCTCCCCTTGTTTCAGGGGAAACCTGCCCATCTTTTTGTACCAGTTTTCCTTGGTTCACAAGCAATGGACGATGTGATTGTTGTTGGTCAGCATTGCAGAGTTTTGAATTTCTGTCAAAATTCCTTTTTTTTTTACACAGTAGATCCATAGAGAAGAATAGCTTCAAGTTCCCCAGAGTCCACCCCTTTCTCATTAACTGACACTTAAAGGGTCAGTAACTGACTTCACACAATAGAACAGCTAACAACACCCATCAACTACAGAGACATATCAACACTCCCTTATTACAGTGAAACTTCTTAATTCCTCCACATAACAATAGTACAATGAATAGCACCTATTGTCCTGAATAGGACAAGTTTTCCCTTTCCCACAACTTTAAAAACCCACAATCTCACTCATCGTATACCCAAAGCACAGAACTGCTAGCTCTCCTGAGTTCCTTTCCTTCTGAAAATGCTGACCACAGAGACTGACAAAATGTCAGGAAGAAAAACTTCCAGAACGTGTCCAAAGAGCCCGAAAAACCACAACAGCCATCATTCTGAGACGTTTGCAAGAGAAAGAATAAATATGTTTCTTTGTGGACAGTTGCTTAAAATTACAGACCTGTACATGCTGCTGTTTTAAGTATTCACATATTTAGCTACCAACTGAACTGATCAGCAGCAAACAAACAGTTGCTGCCATCACACTAAAGAGATAGAAAGAGCACTCTGCAGAGAGGGGGAGCTCTCCGTATTCAAAGGCTGGAAGGAACTATTGGTTAATGCTGGATAAATAATCACCTTGGCCCAAAAAAAGTTCCTCCCAGTTACAGAAATTACAGACAGCATGCAAGGTTGCAAATCAAACCCCAACAGTTAGATGTTTCCTTCACTTCACAGAGGCAGAGTCACAGTTGGCAATACTGGGGCAACACTGTGGGGGCATGAATGACCTGTGGCCAGTCTGCAGCATTACATGGATCAGAGCAAATGAAAGGAAACTTCAGGTCACTCAGATTTTGAAAGGCATGGTGGTTAGCTTCTTATAAAACCTATTATATTTTGAGTGCTCAGGACATTCAAAACTAGAAGTAGCATGAAAGGGGCATTGTGGTTCTAATGACTGTAGTTGTAAATTATATTTGAAGTCTTAAAAGTTTATTCTAGAACATTCCATGAGGCTATGCTGTATTTGTTGCAATCAAGTGCCTTGCGGTGTAGGAGAATTTCTCCCTTGTTAAGCCTAGGTGGGCAGAAGACAAATCAGGGCCTGGTGGCAGATCACATGGTGATCTGTAGTAGCTTGGCAGAGGTTCCTGAGTCCCAGCTGTGGTTAACAAAAAGCAAGAACTGGCAGCTGCCCAGCCGCTTAAGCTCCCAGAAAACCAGGAGTGGATTTCATTATGAATGAGGCTCATGAGATACACTCTGGTATAGATTATGCCACACATAATCTATTATCATTTTTAATTGTTTCAAGAAATTGTTTTAGCATGGACAGGGTAAATGGCTCAAGTAACAATTGACATTTTTGTAGTAATTTATTACATTTCAAGGGGAAGTTTCACAGGCTTTGCAAAAAAAAAGGAAAGCAGTGTATCACTAGCACATTACTTATGAGCAGTGTAACCATTTAATTTTATAATAGTTGCTGATACACATTAACATTAAAAATACCATTTCCCCATCTCTAAGACCCTCCCATATGTTAGAACCCCCCATTTAAGACTTTAGATTAATAAAATTAATAAATCTTCCTAGAGGTCTCCTCCACCCCACCCTCAACTGTTTCCTTTCCTTTCTGCATTCTGAAGACTCCGTCTGCTTTGCTTTTGCGAAAGGAGGGCAATCAAGCTCGAAAGAAAAGAAAACAGCAGGGGCTTGTCGGGGGGAAAGAACCCAAACTGAGTTTCACTTTCTTTCTGGCAGCATTTGCTTTGTTTTTCAGCGGGAAAAGGCACTTCTTAAACCTCCAAGCCTTTCCCCGCTGAAATATCCTGCCAATTCTGGAAAAAACAAAGCGCAGAGAGTAAACAAAGGCTGCCAAAAGGAAGGGAAACAACAAGGTCACATGGGGTTTGCTTCCACCCCACCTCCACCCCTCAGGGAAAGGCTTGCATCCGTGCATTCAACCCTCCCCTCATTTTTGGTGTTATGATTTTAGAAAAAAAAATAGCGCCATATACACAGAAAAATATGGTAAATTTAGGAATGAACAACTGGCAAGGGCCAGCAGGTCAGCCAGGCCTATTTAGACATTGTGTAGAAGGCAAACCTCAGCCTATGAACAGCGGGAGCAGGTCCACAAGCGTTCTGCTTTAAGAGCTACCTTCGAAGAGGAGAGTGGCCTGTATCCGTCAGTGGTTTCTACCTGATCCAAAAGTTTTAAAATTGGTTCCCAGTCGCACAGGCCACTCCATGCATTCCGGTGGCTCTTCTCTCCAGATCTTGCTTTCCACATACAAGAGCGATGAGAGAAGGAGGCAGGAATAGCCTGCTCTCTTTGTTCATGGGTTAACTTGAGACTTTGTATAACGTGTGCAGTGGAGCCTAATACGTACAGTACCTGTGCTGGTATACACCTGCCTGCCTAAGCTGTTAGTCAGCGCCAGGCTCCAGGGGAATTCCTCCAATGGGATGGGAGTGGTATATAAAAACGTAAACAGTAAGATAGTCCCCTGGGTTCTAGTGCAAAGCAAAACTGATTCCACAGACCTGGCATTGGCTCTCATTCATGATGCAAAGCCCACTCCTGGCCTCACTTCCCAAGATAAAGCAGCACCTGGCATACTTATATAATAAATACATTATAATACAAGGTATTGCAGCCATTGTTCTTCCTAGTGGTACTCCCCATACACTACATCTGAAGGATGTACCACTGTTGTCTAGTGCAGTGTTTTTCAACCTTTTTTGGGCAAAGGCACACTTGTTTCATGAAAAAAATCACGAGGCACACCACCATTAGAAAATGTTAAAAAAATTAACTCTGTGCCTATATTGACTATATATAAAGTAATTTTTCAATTTTTCCCACGGCACACCAGGCAACATCTTGCGGCACACTAGTGTGCCGCGGAACAGTGGTTGAAAAACACTGGTCTAGTGGATCCCAGTTGGGATACAATGCCTATAAACCAGAATGATTTCCTAAACAATTTAAAGATGTTGCCATCTTCGTTGGCCAGGGTGACCTTTCAGTGAAATGCTCAACTGCTGAGATGGGTTGCATTTACTCTGACATGATGGAAGAGATGGGCTTCCGATGGGGCTGTGCAACTTGTGGCCCTTGCAGTGTTGCTGAACCCCCAACTTTCATCCCTGTCGGCTAGGCTGCCAAGGCTTGGACTTGGGTGGTGGTGGTGTAGCAACATCTGTAGGCCCAGATGTTGAACTTCCCTGTCTGGAAATGTTGAAAGGATACTCTCCTCTCACACGAGTAGAACCTTCTATCTATTCTGTGTTCTGAAGTGCTTTTAGCGTGTACAAATGAAAAGGTCTTTTTGTGGTGGTGCCCCAAGTTCTGGAATGTTCTTCTAAGATAGATACTTAACACTAAGACTTTATTCCTGTTGGTATCAGCTTAAAACCTTACTTGCTAAGGCATTTAAAGCAGCTTATTTTGCTAGTTGAGTAGTTTTAGTTCTCTGGTGTGTCGTATTGTTCTTTCATATTCGACATTTTGGCATTGTATTGCTATATTTTTCAGTAGCAATAACAACATCTTCCAAAAGCCCACTTTTTGGATAGTGTGATTTAAAAATGGCTAAACTAAATAGAGTAGGGCTGCTGTATTTATCCGCAGAATCAATACCCACAGTTTTGCTGATCAACAGATTGATGAAAATATTTTTCTGAAATCCTCTTTGATATGTTACCAGAACTGGCCACTAGAGGGAAGCATGCTAGGTATGCAGACCACATGGTTCATGTTTTAAATTCTTTGCAAAGATGCACAGAACAACTATGGTGTATTCAACAAAATAAAATGACAGAATGCACTTATTTGTGTACCGCGTTATGAAGAAAGGTTGAAAACAAATAGTCAAACAGTTACTTATATAACTCGCCCCATATAAAATTAAAAGCCAGCAATGTTTTTTGTGAACAAATGAACAAGATTATTTCCCATATAAATTTTTATTAAATTTTTATTTTAAATTTCCCACAGCTGTTTAGTAAATTATTACTGATCCCAAATTCTGGGTCAGTTTGCCCGATGTCATCTAGGACACTTCCAAACTTGGTGCACTCCAGATGTTTTGGATGCTAGTTCATATTGTGCTGGGATGGATCCCATTGAATTAGATTTATGGATGTTGTTATCCAAACACCTAGAGAGGATCAGATTGGAGCAGGTTGTAATCCACCTATGGAGAATGCTTCTAGTTGCTTTTTAAGCTTTGCCCTTGTAAATGGGGCTTTACAATGTTTTGAAGAGGTAGGTTGGTTTCAAAAAATGGCTTATTTTCATTGTAATTGCTCACCATTTCCTATAATTCTAAGTAAGTCTTATTATGAAAGTGACACCATTGATTTACTGGAGTTCTTTTGTTACATTCGGAACATTGATCTGAAAAGATCGGGAATGTTTTATCCACAGTGTGATCTAGTCAACAGAGAGGGGCTGAAGACTTTTTAAGCTCACTAAGAAAGCACATGCTGCCTAGATGCCCTAAGCACATCCGATCTCGCCTGATTTCGGAAGCTAAGCAGGGTCGGCCCTGGTTGGGAGACCACCAGGTGTTGTAGGCGCCTGGAGTAGGAACTGGCAAACCACTCCAGTATTCCTGCCAAGAAAACTCCATGGACATGGGGTCACGAAGAATCGGTCCCGACTGTAATGACACAACGCACAAGAAAGATCACGTATGGCCTGAGCATATTTGGTTGTTTTCTGTATACAAAGTGATCCATGTTCATTTGTGGTGGTTTGTTTTACCACCATTTGTTGTGGTTTGTTTTACACCAATGGATTCATGTATATTGAAAGCGGCCACTAGGTTGTTTGTGTTTAATTTTTGCTGCTACACACTTGGTTACAGGAGTTTAGATATTTTGTATTTCTACACTTTTTGACTGCCAAATATTTCACCTGGTCCTATATTTCTTTGCTGCTGACCTGTTAGGTGAGAAATCTCCTCTTTTTCAATTAAATTTCTTTCATCATGGGTTTTGTGGTGTGATTTAAAAAAGCACATGTTTATTGTCCTTCAAAAATCGGAGCACTAAACGCAGCTGGAAAATCGCTAGAAATGAAGAGCCGTACATTTTTTGCTCCTCTCTGTTTAAGCCACATCAAATGCTTCAGTGTTGTATATTTTTAGAACGCTTAAGGAACACACACATATATATTCCAAAGATGCTGTGAGAATTACATTTGTTTCTTCAATGTCTGGAGAAGCTATCTCCCCCCTTCAGTCCTGCCATTTTCTGCCCTCCCCCCCATCTCCCGCACTCTAATTCAGCTCCATGTTGCTGGAGATTGCTCTGAAGCCACCACGACAGGACATAACAGATATATTTAAATACGCATGCAAGCTTTCAGAGGTTAAACACTTGATGGTCTATGCATAATCAATGTGTACGGTAGACCAATTATGATAGCTTTAATGAAATGCATGAATATTTAAAACTTAATGGATCTGACTTTGTAGTCGGCCTCACAGCCCTCTTTTAAGACACGGGTGCCAATGGTAAATCTTGGCCTCTGGAGGGCAGCAGTGCGCTGTGGAATTTTGAGGTAGCGCCATTGTTTTCCTGTTAGCTCCCAGAAACAGCTGGGTCTTCCTGGTCTCTGCACACCTTCCGAAAACCCAGTGCTTTTTATTCTTATAAATTATTCACTTGTTCTGTACCAATTAGTTCTACCAGTTGCAAGGTTTGTTATCAAGTTAAGCTTCAAGACAGAACCTGAATTCAATGAATGATTAAATATTTATTAACACAGATGATTAAATATGCAGATACTCTGTGAAGCTTGTTCTTGGAACCATTATATTACCTTTTTAATACTAATGATTTGTATAATTAATTTTTTAGAAAAAGCCTGAAAGACTTTATAAAAGCAGATGGGGAGCGGGGTGGGGTGGGGGTAGGGAGACAGGACATTGAAATGGAGAGAATGGATTGTGGCAGGAATAGGAATCCTAAATGTCATGACAGCTCCTTCGTCTTCCGCGCCCCCAAAGTTTGCTAATAACTTAGGGGTTTTGTTTTGTTGTGTGCCTTCATTGTGTTGTTGAATCGTCCAGCTTTGGGAAAAGTTAAATCTTTCCTTATAATCCATACAAATTGTTCCACTATCTTGAACCATTTTGGAGATGGTTGAGTTCATTACATAAAAACACATGTTTCATAGAGAGAAAAAGAGACAACAACTCCAATGGGAATAGTAACATAACATCGCATGAAGTGAATGTTCTGGTGTTAGCGTGTTCACTTTGACAAAACGATGAATACAGACAATAGTCTTAGAGGTTCATGGCACAATAAAAATATTTTAGGATGTTAAAGATGCCTGTTAACAGTCCTTTTACTGTAGGAAAAAATGCCTTATCTGTCATAGGTATAACAATTGCTACCCTGTTGCCCTCTTGGTAGCTATAGCTTATATCTTCAGAATGAGTTAGAACCTACCTTAAAATCCATTTAGGAGGAAATACAATATTTCCATTAGCTCTTCTTGGCGAGGAAGCCACTTGGTATGCTCAAAACGGTGCCTGTGCTAAAACGTCATAGCTTTTATCTTGTCACTCATCTGTTTCTGAAAGTCTTCTTCTTTTCAGCTGTCCTTCCTTTAACAAAAAAGGAGGGAAAGAACATCTCTACCTTTGGAGAAAAGGCAAGACGGGAAGAGGAATGGCCTCCCTCATGCACTTAAAATGTCTGTGCTGCATTTCAAAGTTTGGCTCACATCACCGTCAACTTTTCAAGAGGACTGCATCACAAAGAGCTGCTACCGGGCTGTGTCACTCGAGTGTTTTGATTGATTCGTTTGTAGTCTAGCTGCTGCTGCTGGTGGTGGTGGTGGTTGAGGAGGTCGAGAGAGGACAGGTCACAATCCCTGGCAACAGAATGGGACTGCTCTCAACAACTTCCAAACCCAGAACCAAAAAAGAGAGAAAGAGCAGCTCTAATGTTGCAGTGGTCCTTTTCCTCATGTTCCTTGTATTCTGCAACTTGTCTGTGAAGATTCTCAGTCATCCAGGTGAGTTTATCTGGAAGCTGAGTCATGGCTACTGGACTTCTTTTTTTTTTTTAGAGAGAAACGTTTCACTGTTCATCCAAACAGCTTCATCGGTCTATGAAGCTGTTTGGATGAACAGTGAAACGTTTCTATCTCTCAAAAAAGAAGTCCAGTAGCCATGACTCAACTTCCAGATATTCTGCAACTTGTACCTTCAAAATGCCCATTATCCCTGTGGTTGATAGCCTAATCGTTATTTTCTGTTATGTCATGTTGAAACTGACTCACACCGAGCCTTCTCATAGGGCTTTCAAGGTGAGATATTTAAGGGATGGTTTTACCAGTTCCACTTCTCTCCCCTGGTGAGCTTCCATGACTCAGTGGGATTTAAACCCAAGTTTTCAGAGTTCCAATCCAATCCTCTGTCCTCGACACCATTGGCTCCCAACCTTGGGTCACCAGGTGTTCTTGGACTAAAACTCCCACAAGCCTTCACCACTAGCTGTGCTGGCTGTGATTTCTGGGAGCTGTTGTCCAAGAACATCTGGCGATCCAAGGTTGGGAACCACTGTTCTACGCCACAGTGGAGATCGGCATGGAAAACATGTAACATTAGGATCATGCTGAGCCCTCAGCTGGGCTTGGAGGTCTTTTAACATAGGACCTTCTTTTGTGCCATTAGCAAAACAGTCTAGATGGTTGCCAGGAGGAAAATGAATGGTTCCATGCTGGAGATAATTTGAAGGCTCTGAGGCCAAGGATGAGATGCCTGAGTCTGAAAGCTGCTACCCTCTGGGCTGCAGAACAGAGTGGTTGTGAAGCTTGCAGGCTCATCCGAAGAACCCAGAGCCTCTATGCTTTCTTACAGAATCAACCAAGTGAGAAGCCATAAGACAAGTCATTGTGCTTTTGAAGGAGCCATGTTCCTTAGGAAGGATGGTGAGGTGTAAGAATAACAATTTTATCAGAGGCATTGGTCATATTCGTTCCTTGGTGAAGGCAGACCAGTTGCTGACTTGGAGCTCTCTGAAGTGCAGATACTCCAGCTGTGTTGCTTTAGTGGGTTCCTGCTGAGAAGGACATCCCCTTTTCATTTTTGGTTGGGAGAACATTTTGATTTCCTGCAAGAGAGAATTTCTGGAAGGCCACTCTGTGGCCTTTGCAACATCAGCTTATAAAGGCATATCCCATAATGGAACTGGAATGCATACTGATATGTATAATGCTTGAAACAGCTACAGGTCATGGGGTTGTGTGGACTCCAGCTCCCAAGCAGGAATCTTGTGATGTACTATGAAATGAAACTTGGTGATCATTGTCCATTTCAGTGGTCAAGTAAACCTAAGCACATCTGTTGTCGCCTAATTTTGGAAGCTAAGCAGGGCTGGCCCTGGTTAGTACTTGGATGGGAGACCACCAAGGAATACCAGGTGCTGTAGGCGCCTGGAGTAGGAACTGGCAAGCCACTTGAGTAATTCCTGCCAAGAAAACTCCATGGATGTGGGGGTCACGAAGAGTCAGTCACGACTGTAATGATGCAACACACACACACACAAAATGACAGGATATCAGTAATCCTGTTACAAAAATAACAGCTTTAATGTGGTCTTTATCTTTGGCTGGAACTGAGACAAGATCCTTCTCTTATTTCAGTATGGTAATGAGAGTAAACAAAGCCTGTGCATTTGGGTGTAGAGAAGGACTTTCTTTGCCATTTTATTCTCGCCTGTTCTGAGCGCTTTGCTTTGTTTTTCTTTTCTCTTCATGGTTCACGGGCAGGGTGATGTTATCTCCTGATCCTAAGGGTGGCCGTGCATGCAATTCGCCTGCCCTGTTAGGACAGTGGTGGCATAAACAATGCCACTGAGGCTATTAGGGCAGGTGCCTTTCTGTTTCCTGAAGGTTGGTAGGCACCTACACTAACAGCATCAATGGCATACTTACTACTCCGGTGTAATAGAATCCCAGTGGTTTGTTTTAAGTTTCGATCCATTTGCATGGGTAGTTTCAATTATGTTCCTTGCAGTACACTGACATTTTCCCCCACGAAGTCCATTGCTGGGCACAGAGGAAGGTGTGTCCCCCCCGCGCGGGGGGTGGGGGGTGGAATCCAGAAAGAAAAGGCCTCAGATTAAAAGAAAACAGTAGGCAAAGTAGCTGCACATTAAGTGCAACATCATATGCCTGGATACAAGCATAGGATTATATCAGAATTTATTCACATTTTCATCCTGCTCAACTAGCGGCTAGGCTACAACTCTGGGCAGCCAAAAAAAGGACACATAGTCCTAAACAATAATGATAATGATAAAAGTAAACACAACTGGGAGAATTAATGGCAGGTTGGCTGCAGAAGGATACATAAGATTACTTTTTATACTTATTCTACATTGCTGTCGCAAAGTCTTGCACAATAATGCTCTATTCTGTTACGCCGTATGGCATTAAAAAGAGATTGTGAGATTATTTAAAGGCAAAGTGCTGAAAGCCTTGGGAAAACAAGCAAGTCTTAAGTTGCTTCCTGAAACCCAGGAGAAGTGGGGCCGATCTGGTGGCAAGGAATTCCAAATTTGACTCCTTCCATGAATGTGAGTACTAATTAGACCCCCCGCTCCAATGCTCCATTGTGGCCCCGCTTGTTGCTGTAGTTTTTCCTGGTTCCCATGCAGCTGTGTGCTAGGTTGGCCGAGGATCGATGAAGAAATCCAAGACCGGAATTTTGAGATGAATTATGAGGAGCATAGGAGAATGACTGCAATATCCTACTGACTGATCTCATTACTTGTGGCACCTTGACACAGCCAACGCTGGTGCATAAACTCAGGATTAAGTTTTAAGACAACTACTGCTTTGGCAATTTCATTGAAAAATATATCATTTATAAAGCAAAAGTGCTCCACTTTGAAAAAAAAACCCATCTCACTTACACTGAGAGAGAAATGATTTGGGATGTCAAGTCTCCAGGAAAATGATAGACGTCTACGGTAAAACTGACAAGAGTTGTTTTAATTCAGTCGCTACCGAGCGGAGACACTTGGTGAGACTCAGTGAGACTTATACATGCACCTCACTGAAATGGGTGAATGCTCACATAAACATACACAGGATGTTATGGATGTCTAGTATATGCAGAAGGCCAGAGGTCAGCAAAGGGCCTTTTGGGAGAGGGCCTCTCACTGTCCCCCAGCCATCATGCGAGGAGCTGTGCTTGAGGAGTGACTGTGGGAAATGTAGTCCAGAGAAGTAACTTTTTCAAGCTCTTGGCAGATATTGTTATGCTCATTTGCCCTGCTTCCCAAGAAGGAAAAATAAATCAAACCACTGGGGCAGCTGTGGTTGGGGTAGTCGGTACAATACACACGGTTTTGAGACTGACTCCTGACCCCACGTGTATTTCCACTTTTCTTGACATCTTAAATTGGCCGTTTCCTCTTCACAGAAGCTTCTTAGAAGAAAGTGATCATTGTGTCAAAGCCTCAAAGGCTTCCAGCAGACACTCACTTCCTTTTGTAATGTATTTTGAATGTGGTTTGCCAAGAGTGGGCAGGGAAAGCAGAATATATTCTGTTTCTAACTCCAGTACATTAGCTGCCATTAGTTATGCTGTTGTCCTAAGGCGTTTCAATTTTCTCATGCATTAAATTATGATCCTAGGTTCTAAAATATATATTTCAACCTGCACAGTTCTGTCTACAATGAGAAACCCGTGATGAAGGAGTGGGGGGAGGCATCAGAAGAAGCAGACGTAGTCCTCATGGCCATATGATGTGCTGGTTTGGCTATGGCCTAGGAATGGTGGTGGTGGGCATATAGGAATGCAAATGGGACTTTGGGGTGTTGCCTGGCTGCAGTCTTGGAATGGACCAGGTCCAAGAGGCTCAGGCTGAACCCTGAGAAGACCAAGCTTCTGTTCTTTAGGGTAGGCATGTCCAAACCTTGGCCCTCCAGATGTTTTGGATCACAACTCCCACAGTCCTTTGTCATTGGCAATCTAAGCTTAGAATTCTGGGAGTTGTGGCCCAAAACATCAGAAGAGCTGACGTTTGGATATGCCTGCTTTAGGGGTCCTCCAATGGATTCAGTGGCCCTCTCCCCAGTCTGGGAGGGTCTTCCCTCCAGCTGGCTGAGAGTGCGAGAAGTCTGGGCAATGGTACTGGATCCGGTCCTCTCCCTGGAGTTCCAGGTGGCGACTGTTTCTAAGTCGGCCTTTTTCCAGCTTCAGCTGATTGCCCAGTTTCAGCCGTTTCTTGACTAGGACTCCTGAAGGGCAGTTGTGCATGCATTAGTGATCTCCAGGTTGACTACTCCAACATTCTCTATGTGGGGCTTACCTTGGGCCAGGTTTAGAGACTGCAGTGGGTGCAGAGTGTGGCAGCCAGATCGGTGGTTAGTGCTGGCAGATTGACACACATCACCCCTATTCTGGCCCATTTGCATTGGCTCCCCATTGCCACCCAAGTAAAGTTCAGGGTAATGGTTTTGGTTTACAAAACCCTCCATGGCTTGGGTCTGCAGCTCTGGAATTCCATCCCCAGTGAGGTTCGCCTGGTGCAATCCCTGCCTGCCTTTAGGAGAGCTTTGAAGACCTGGCTCTTCAAGGAGGCCTTTGGGGTGATTAGTGCTGTTTTGTCTTTGCATTGATTTGCCAGACGCCTCTATCTTTAATTGTTTTTATTGTTTATTGGTTATATAATTTGTTCTTTGTTGTTTCTATGTTTTTTATTATATCTTGTGTTCACCACCTTGAGTTGCCTTGTGTAAGCTGGTGTTACAGACAGACAGACAGACAGACAGACAGACAGACAGACAGATATAGATATAGATATAGATATAGATATAGATATACATACAATGGAACCTTGTATAAAGGAATTAATTTGTTTCAAATGAAATTATGTTAAGCACATTTTCCTTTATACAAATTTCCCAGAGGAATGCATTGAAAAGAGAGTAATCCCTAATTGTGACCATTTTTATGTTGCATGGATACACCCCATAGGCGAGTCTGTTAAGCAAATTTCCCCTATCTCCGGAATAGGTAGAAATTACTCAGAAGTGGTTGACCATTTCCTTCTTCTGGGGGTTGCCCTAGGCCTCTTTGCCCAAGGCCACATAGACTAGCTCTACTCATAGGAGTCCCAGTGGACAGTCAACCCCCCCCCCACTTCTGGCTCCATAGCCAGATATCTACTATAAACCACTGAACTATCCAGCCAGATACAGGAAATCAACCGGCTTTCAAAAACTAAAATGATCTCACAATACAGGGGGAAGCAGATCAAGTCTCATCTAGAGCCAGGAGTAATATCTGGAAACAAAGACCTAGATTTAAAATATGTTGGTTTTGCATTGGCTGTTTCTGAAAGGCCAGTCCACATTGTTCCAGTTACGTCCCAGGGAAATCCGTGTCCTTGTCCTGGCTACCTCATGCCTTTCTCCTGTCTGTGTTCCACCATTTTACCTTCATCCTTTTCAATGAAGCCAGAATTATTTGCCCCTCTTATAGTTCTGTGTGCAATCCTGCTCCTAAAAGCTCTCTGCTGGCAGTTTCTGTTGTTCCCAGATCCCTCACAACCATCTTATTCTTGCCTCAAGGACACCCCACGTCCTTTGCGCTCTGTACATCTCTACATACATGCTTTCCTCTGCTGGATCTGTGTGCTGAGCTCCCCTTCTTTCAGCCATCAAGAAGGCTCCTGCTGCACCGCAAGATGCTTCCATCCACTCTCCCTGGTTCCTCTCAGCACCTAGAAGGGCATCCCCAAAAGCTATACAGCCATGTTCCTCATTTGGTTTAAGTCCATCCAGAAACCTTCTCACCTTTCCTGGGAAACCTCTCAGTAATTTGCTTCCTATACTTTATTTTAGGGACAGGCCACTTTGGTGGACCTGGGTGGGGACTTTATCTTCTCCCAGCACCCAGGAGGCAACTGCACCAGGCCCAGAAATATCCATAAATAAATAATTGACAAACAAAACCAATTGTGACTGATGTACGCTTCTAGCTTGTTGTTGTTTGATTGTTGTTGTTTTTGTTGATAGTTGTTTTAATATAAAAATTGCTAAGGTAATCAGGAGCTTATGCCTGCCAATTCTACAAAGTTTGCTGTTTGTATATTTTTGTAAGTACAGATAAGTTTGGTGAAGGGAATCACCACTGCATCTGTGTTTTGATTTTAAGTAGAGATGGGCACGAAATGACCATTTTTTGTTACTGTTCTCTGTTATTCATTCCATTGCGTAACGGTACGAATAACAACTGTTGCAATGGGGCAGGCTCGAACCGAACAAAACCAAGAAAAGTTTCTTCGGTTCTGTTCTTTTCCGTTACTGGCGTCGCACCGCTCGCATGATGAAAAATGGAGCAGCAGAGGGCGGCGAGAGGGGCCTGGGCCTGGTGGAGCCTCTTTCCCCCTCCCCGCCGGAGCCAACGCGAGACTTTGCCAGTCTCGCGAGAAGAGGCAGGATCTGAGCCCTTATGGGCTGGCCTCCAGGATCTCGGCCACATGGCAAAGCGGTGATGGTGCAGCCGGCTCAGAAGCCGGAGCATAGGGTATCGTTGGAGCATGGGGGAAGTGCACCGGGTCTAGGCTGGGGGGGTGCGGGGTGGCAGTCTGCAGGGGCGGTGGCTCCTGGGGTGGAGTGGTTCCTGGGGAGAAGGGCCCCAGTTAGGGTGGCGCTGCGTGGAGCTCTGGGGGTAGCGACCCGACGGGGTGGCGGACGGCGCAATGGATTGGTCCTTGGGGAGGGGGCCCAAGGGAGGGCGGTGCTCAGCGGTGCTCCGGGGGTAGTGGCCTGTTGGGGGTGGTGATCGGAGCAGCACCCGGCTCTGGGAGGACTCCCTGTGGCCACGGGATCACTCTCCCAGCAGGCTTGCCACCGGCCCCAGTGGCGCCCATCCCCGGGAGGGATCCCTGTGGCTGTGAGACGGCTCTCCCAGGAGGCTTGTCCCAGCCCCGGGAGGGCTCCCCGCGACCACGGGAACGCTCTCCCGGCCTGCATGCCGCCAGCTCCAGTGGTGCCCGGCCGTGGGAGGACTCCGTGCGGCCGCAGCTTGCCGCACCTGAAAAACGAAGAAACGGAAATGAAGCGGCCCCCAGGGTCCCAAAAAATGGAAATGGAACGAAGCGGACCCCAGGGCCTGAATAACGACCACAAAACGCCATTTTGGCATTTCATGCCCATCTCTAATTTTAAGCAGTGCTATCTGGCTCTTCTGTAGCCCACACCAACTGCAATTCTGCTGGCCATTACAAAGCTCTGTTGGGTTATAACTCATTTTTGGTTATAAACCTTGACAAAATAATTAAAAAAGTTGCTGAGCTTTCAAGGGCAACTTTTGAGAGAAGAAGAGTATTCATATGTTTCATGGGGTCTGATGGACAATATCATGAGAAGATGGCTTATGCTTTCCATTGAATGTAAAGAGAACCCGCTGATATAGTTTGGGGAGTTAGTTTTCAGATGACTGAATGCCACGACATGCTAAATGCTCCCATAACTGAATCAGTGGTAGGACGATGCTCTACAGAACAAATCCCAGGGCTTAGAATGGCTGGATGCCATCTCTTGCAGGATCAGGATGATGGAGGTCTTGTCAAGGCTGCAACCATGAGTTCAGCTCAGCTCTGCAGTAGAAAGCAGGATGGCCTGATTTCAGAAAAGGGGACAAAGCTTGAAGTCTGAAGCTGAAACAAAGAAATGCAAACATTAAGTATGGCAAAATAAGTAGGAACACCTATTTGCTAGAAGGGAGGGAGTGACCTTCTAAATGTTTGGAGTACATGCCTTCAGGATTCTTACCATTGACAATGCTTTGTGGGGCTGATGGAAATTGTAGGTGGAAACCTATGGATGGCTAAAGGTTCCTGGCCCCCCTACTGGAAATGACTCAAGTACCTCTGTATGGTATCTGCTTTTACCAAAAGAAGCACAGTCCCTGGCTTGGATTGAATGTTTAGCTCTGTCTTCATTATCCTCTTTCAAGCAATCATTTCTTTCTTTTGTATTGGGGCTGTTTGATTTCTTTTTCTCTACTACCTACACAGAAAGCACCTGGGAGCAAAGCAAAATTGGCTTCTTGGTTTGATTCCATACAAATGGAAACATTTAATCTCATTCCACATCTAGAGTGCTGAGACTGGAACCCCATTTCCAGGATGGAGACTTGAGCTGAGGAACTCGCTGTCAAATTGGACTCAGGTTGCATCAGCGAGTTGACTCAGGCTGAACTCAGGGTTTGCTATTTTCAGTGACTCAGACTTGATTCACAACTTGGAACCTACATGCTCCTTTTTTTCTGGGGAAAAGAGTTTGTTTTTAATAGGGACTTCAACTTAAGTCTTGGGACTTGGGACTCAGGACTTGATACCAAAAACTTGGACATGGGACTTGGTGCCAAAGAGTCGGACCTGGGACTTGCGACCCAAAGGCTTGCCAACATCCCTGCCCATTTCAGTTTTATTCTGTGACTTAACCTGGATACTTCATAAATATAACAGAGTTTTAAAAGCCAACAAACTTCCTCCTAAAGTCTCCGAACTGCCACCTTGAATGAAGAACACAAATATCACCCCACTTCCCTCTGCCAGATCCATCTCAGATTGGATTCTGATGGATGGCATTACTTTGTCACTTTGCAACACTTTATAAATAACAAAACATGGTGATGTACTTTGCATTGACAATTGCCGATTTAGCGGCTCTCGTAACAGCTAGAAAAGAACACTGCCTATAATCAAGCTCATTTGCTGTCACTACCGGCTGCATTTTCTGCAAATTCCTATTCCATGTTGTTTGAATCTGCTGTGTGTGAGTGCATGTGAGCATGTGTGCAGACACGTTTATACATCTGTATGCCAAAGTATGCATCTAATCTAATTTTATGACATATACTGTACCAAATACAGGGCATCTAAGATAAGTTTTCATTTTAAACCCTCTCAGGTTGATGAGAAAAGAAAAAGTAAGAGTAGCATAAATGTTGGGTGTGGAAAAGAGGTTTATAAAATAAATATTGGGTAGCAGAAGACAATATTAATATTTTCAGTCCCTCATGGTTCCTTTTTTGGGTGGGGTGTACAGCTGATATGTAGTAATAAAGGATATTCATAATTTCTCTATGCTGGGAAATGAGAAGGAGATGTAACTGGGCATTCAGACAATTTAGACCAGGGGTCCTCAACCTAAGGCCCCAGGGCCGGATGCGGCCCCCAAGATAGCCCCTGGGACCAATCAACCCCCCACTGACCCCCAGTTTTGTGAGCAAGCCAACCTCCGCAGCTGCTTTTGGACTGTGATCATCTGGGTGGTGGTGGACAAAACTTTGAGGACCCCTGATTTAGACAAAGATATATCATGTGTGACTTTTGAACATCCAAAACAACATCCAACACCACCAAAGAATCAGCATTAATGCTGAATTGGTGAGATGTGCCTCCTTCACATTGTATCAAGGTGACACTGTAGTCACTGGGAAATGAAGCTATAGTACTCCCTCGTTTATTGCAGGAGTTAGGTGTCTGACCCACCCGCGATAAAGGAAAATCAGCAAAATGCAGATGCCCCAGCAAACTGACCTTGGGCTGCTCCTGCGCCAGAAGGAGCAGCCCAAGGTCAGTTTGCTGAGGTGTCAGGAGAGGGTAAAAAATCCATTCTTTGGAAGTGCATGCAGCCCAAGGTCTGTTTGCTGAGGCATCAGGAGAGGGTTAAAAAAGCCATTCTTTGGAAGCATGCTTCTCTCAAGAAAAATTCCATGATATACTGAGATCGTAATATATGAACCATGTTGTGGTGGGGGACTAATGTATCTGTTTGGGATTTTGTGGGTTTATAGATAGTGATTTGTGATGCTCCAATATCTAGCTGCCATAGAGAAATCTCTCCCCAGTTCCTGGGATCTGCAGAAACTGATCTCATACAGATGGCATGGTTCACACTAATGCATGATACAAATGTGGTCCAGGGATAATAAAATGCAACACTCTACCCAGTGGTTCTCATCCTATGGGTCTCCAGATGTTCCTGGACTGCAACTCCCAGATGTCTTCATCACTAGCTGAGCTGGCCAGGACTTCTGGGAGTTGCAGTCCAGGCACATCTGGGGAGAACCCCTGCTCTAGCCTGACAACTTCCACTCATGATCATTCCACATTGAGAGTGAAGATCTCCATTGGAACTGTAACCACATTTGTTTGAATGCCATGATAGAATTCTGCACAATCAGGAACCTAGATAAGTTACCAATTGAGAATGCCTCAGCTGTGTTGATACCACCACCACTGCCGCTGCCGCCCTAAACATGGTGTTGTTCATTTTATGAGCAGGCGGGCAACTGGCATGGATGGAAGCCATCAGTGGCAGTTGGATTCTTGTTCATTGGAGTGAAGGGTCAACCCCTGTCCCTTATGCATCATGATCACATTTAAAACAATGTACATGTCATTAAAGGCAGACAGAAAGTCACTGGTTTTGCTGTCCTGTGTTCAATGAATCATGTGAACAATTCCACAGATCCTGTCTGTGCTTCTCCCCTCCAGCTAATTCAGCACCTATCATCTCAAGCCCTTATTTTTCTTCAGATCTTCTACACAGCAGACTGGCACAGTGGGCTGAGGGAACTGGTTACCATTAATGAAGTTGATGAACTCTGGATGCCAGTACCACGCAACAGACTCACACACAAATACACCTCAGAATAGCTGTGGAGAGGGCTACAGTGAAGGTGTTTTGTTTTTTATTTTTGCCTTAAGGGTTGTTGCATCAATACATTTTGTTTTACAAACCTCAAAAAACGAAGGAAAAAAGATTAAAACTTCTTTTTTTTTTTTTTTTTTTACATAAAAGAATCCTTTCTATAGGGGCAGGTTCATGCTGAAGAAAGTGGCTCTTTAAATGTGACTGCCACATGAGCTGCTAGGGGAAAAAATACAACAGCATGCCCCTTTATGGCTGCAACAATGGGCTACCCTTTGGAAGCTTGCTCTGCCTAGAAAGCCAGTTGGAATGATGTTTTTATGTGTTGACTTCCCCAGCATGTCTGCTCCTCCACATTGAATTCCCTTGAACAAAGCAGACCGATGAATGCTTCGCTATGCCATAAAGCCGAAGAAGTTGGCAGGGCTATCCCTACCATTAGGCAGAGTGGGGTGACTGTGGGCCCCTCACGGAATGGGAGAAAACAGGCATTTTTACAGTTTTATTGCAAGGTAGGGGAAGAGGCACTTGGGAAATTTCCCTGGCTTGGGTGCCCAAATAATTTGACATTCCTAGGATGCTTATGCAGATTGAGCGAGCCATGCTATTCTGGCTCTACAAGCAAAACATTTTGGCCCTGATCTGGATGCACCTCTCCCTATCGGACTATCTGCAGCAATTGCAACTCCACATGCAGAACCTATGTGGGGGTGCCTATGTGTGGGCTTCTGAATAACACACCCATATGTCATCTGCAGCAGAGAGCATGGCTACACCATCAAATACCTCAGAATTTGCTCCGCTTATTCAACGGGTGAATTCAAAGTATTTATTTATTTTGCTGCCTGCACGAACCAAATGCTGATTTGAATTCATCTATGCTCTTTGCTTGGAAAACTGAATCCAAACCCACCCACCCCCGGGGGCTTCTACTTTTTTATTGTTGGAAGGATTCAAAGGGGCTTTTCTCTGTGCAGACGTGTGTAAATGTGAGGGGTATGTCTGTAGAGGAAGAGAAGGGGGAAGAGTGGAAGGAGGAATGCCCACTGCTAGAAAAGAGCATAAGAGGGGGCAATGAAAGTGAGCAGGGAGTGTGAAGTATATATTTGTTTGAGGGGAGTGAGAGGGCAAAAAGGTGGAGGAGAGAGAAAACCCCCCCACCATAATGCCTAATGCCTTTGCTGCCTTTATCATGAGGGGAGGGTCAGCAGGAAGGCACCTGGCTGACCTCTTACTTCCCTGAACTCACATCTGTGTGGATAGTGTGGGTGGGTGAATTTCTTCTGAGGGAGCATGTGTTAAAGGGTGTGGAGTGGGGTTCATTCAGCACAGGAGTGGATTGGTGAGAGAAAGAGGAGCATGAAAAGAAAGGACTTTGGCTCTCAGAGGATTATACCTTAAAAACTCAAGGATCTTGGGTTCTCCTATTCCTGTAAGACCTTCCATCTGAACTGTGACCATGATGCAATCTATTCACTCTCAGAGGGTTAGATTAGGAGATTATATTTCGTCAGTCCTGACTCTTAACATGGGTATTCCATAGGGTAGTGTGCTGAATCCACTATTGTTTACTAGTTACATCTGTGATTGCACCCATACACACCCTAATAATAGAATCATCAAACTTGCTGATGATACAACAGTAGTGGGGCTCATCTCTGGAGGGGATGAGCCCGCCTAGAGGGATGAGATCATAGAATCATAGAGTTGGAAGAGAACTCAAAGGCCATCCAGTCCAACCCCTGCCATGCAGGAACCCCCATCACAGTGCTCCCGACAGACGGCCCTCCAGCCCCTGCTTAAAAACCTCCAAAGAAGGAGACCTCACCATCCTCTGTGGCAGCATTTCCACTGCCGAACAGCTCTAACTGTCAGGAAGTTCTTCCTAATGTTTAAATTGAATTTCTTTTTCCTGTAGGTGCAACGGTTGTTACAGTGGTGTAGAAATAACAACTTGATTATCAACATCATTAAGACCAAGGAGTTTATAGTGGACTATCGGAAAAGGAAATCAGATATTCAGCCCTTGATTGTTGATGGAGACTGTGTAGAGCAGGTGACAGACTATAGGTTTTTGGGGGTTATATTGAAGGAGGATCTCACCTGGAGCACAAATAGCATTGGTTAATAAGGCCAAGCAGAGAATACAGTATATTTCTTGAGACTTCTGAGGAGGCAACAACTGACTGAGAAAATGTTGGTGACCTTCTACCATGGCTGCATAGAAAGTGTTTGGTTTGTCAGGTGCACAGTGGCAGACAGAATGGTGCTCCAGAGGGTAATAAATACTGCCCAGAGGAGAATTGGTTGTCCTATATTCCCTCTTTGGAAAAACTGTATAACTCCAGATGTTCAAGGAAGACCTTTAGAATTTTCAGGGATCCATCACATCCTGGATATCATTTTTTTTAATCATTGCCATCTGGCAGGAGATACAGGACTATTAGGGCAAAAACAAATATATTAAAGAACAGTTTTTACCCTAGAGCAGTATCTGGGTTAAATGCTGCGGTTTAGTGTCTATTTTAAGCAGATTTTTAGCATTTTAAGTTTTAAGCAGAATGGTGTTTAACTGTTTATGTGTTTGTTTGTTTGTTTGTTTTTGGTTTGTGTAGTGCTGGAACAGCACTTAATTTCGTTGTACATATTGTGTGTATGTACAATGACAATACATTTCTACTCTATTCTATTCTAATAAAATAATAACAACAACAAATAAATATAAAAGAATCATAGGATGATCACCAAGAGAATGTGTGAGTGTTTTGTCCCTGGATCACCTCTGCATATATTTGTTTAAAAAGGGAAGCAAGATGAAATGAAAGACGACACCATGGAATGTGTGTTTTTGAAATCCAAGCTGCTTTACAACAAAATCACAAAAAGGAAAGCCAGAGGTGGGACTAGAGGAAGGAAGGGGGAAATGGAGGTTGTGAGGTGGAATGCCAATCACAATGCATCCACTGACAATACTGAAGCCCTGGAACGTTCTCTACTCCTTGCGAGAGGACTGATTGTGATTTTAAACACAATGCAGGCTTCGAAGCAAACAGAAACAAAGCCAAGTCCTTCCGCATATCAGTGTAGTCAACACGCAGAGAGGCAGAGAAATGACCTACCAGTTTGTATGCGAGAACTCTAGGAAGATTATACTGGTCAATGTAATGCCTATTTTCCTTTGTCCCTCAATTGAAAGTTCACTGAGGCATTCATTAATGAACTCTCAGTTTAGCAGGAGGTCTTGGTAAATGTCCTTTCATACAATGGATGGACCAGGCATTCCCTTAGAAAGGCTAAAGGCAACACAAGCAATGCCTCCCACTTAACAAAACTGGGGTGAGGGCAGGGATACAGGCATCCAAGCCAGTCCGATAGATAGGAACGTGGAAGGACGTATGTTTCAATGGCCCTTTGTTTCAAAAAGATCAAGGCATCCTGCCATGTAACTATCTCACTGTGTTGAACTTGGCATTCAGAAACTACAGACATGCTTGATTCTAGTCCCCCTTGGAAAGTGAGCTGTGGTTGTGAGAGTGAATTTCTGGGCTGTTGGATTAGGCCCCATAAGATTGCTGGTTTGTTGTTTTTTACACCCCCACCCCCACACATTCCTTTCTTTTCATGAACAACTGGGAAGGAAAACTTCAATGAACTTTGCTGTAGGTACAGAACTAATTGCTGCTGCTTTAACTTCCAGGCGAGGTTTTGACTTTCTTCTTTTACAAATGAAGCTCTTTAAATCAGTCTCCCTTTTTGTGTGGGGGTGGGAGGAGGAGGGGAGGGGTGGAGAGAGGAGGGGGTGGGGAGGGTTGCTGCTCACCCCCTTAATGAATTCCCTCAACTAGCCATTGGATTCCATTACCAGCATCTGCCCTTCTATTATACGATATTCCAAAGTATCTGTTGCTTTAGAAAAATTGTATGAAGGATAATCATATTTAACATTTGTTTTTTTAAAATTATACCTATATGGCAAAAATCTGTTCTTGAACTCTTTTTTTTAAATCATTTTTTCCCACAGCTGTCAAAATTATTGGTTTCAAATGGCTTCTATTTAAATGTATGCTTATTCAATGAAAAAATGGAAATCAACATTGGGGCTGATCCTGTGAATATTTGCAAGAGAAGAAATTCCAATGCACAGAGGGAACTTTCTTCTAACAAAACATGTATAAGATGTTACATTTATATGCCAATAATTGCAGCTGATGGAAAACCCTCCTGGCATTTTCAAAAGATATAAAGCCATTTCACTTGAAACAAGTAGTTAAAATGGTCAACTAATTCAACACAATCACCTATACGGCACCATTTTATCATTTCAGTTTAGCTCTAAATTTGCCCCTAGGTTTGTTATTCGTTTTGTTATGTAATGAAATGAATAACGAATATTGAAACAAAAAATCATTTCTATATCTCTACTTGTCTTGCAAAACTCTTTTAAACCAAATTACTTTAAAATATAACTGAACTAGAATGAAGAGACATTTTAGGAGAGCCCAGCTTCTAATTATGCACTAATTAAATATTTCATTTGACTGTAAGAAACATGCATATAGAATAAATAAAATACACTGATCTTCATAGTCAAATATATCCATAAAAATATTCTGCTTCAAAAAGATTTTGATTCATTCCAGAATGCATGATGTATACACAAAATGCCAAAACTCACAAAAGAGGTTGGCTAGAAGTCCATGTCCACACCATGGTTTAGGTACCTGACTCCCACCCATTGAATGAAACTGTTCTGTCTTGGGAGCTAAGGATTTGTATTTTAAAACAAACAAACAAAAATATTCAGAATGTTAATATTCAGAATGCTAACCTGCACTCTCCTTTGAAAACATTCACTTCTGCTTTGGTGCAAATGGTGACAGTCAGCATTCCTGTCTCATCCCTGGGATCCTTTGGAGGCTGTGTGAAGATGGAACTTTCATCCAGCAGACAAACACCTGCATTCCAGAATCCTGGATGGGAGGGAGAACTCACCACTGGCTCACTTGTGATCATGTGACCTTTGTTCCAGTGCTTGTATTCTGATAAATATTTATTTATTTATTTATTTATTTATTTATTTATTTATTTATTGCAAAATTTAGAGATGGGGTCTAAGAAGCCTCAAATGAGAAAATGGCATTTTGTTTCATTAAGGAGTTTGGGATGATGAAATCCTTGTTTCATTTTTGTGCAGAAGGATTTGGGCCATTATAGGCATTTGATTTTTTAGCACATTTATGCAAAAATTTGTTTTGTTTTTTATTCAAAGTTAATTCATTATTCATTTTATCACTTTTCCCCCAGTGCCCACTGCAGGGAGAAACAACTGCACACTGAGGAACTGGGTGCTGACTAGAGATGCAGCCTCCTTATCTCCTTATCTCCCAAATGATTACTGCCAGCCATTCTGAATTACTCCGCCAGAGGGAGGTGCAAGAACAATTTTGGTCTGATTTGTTTAAGCCGTGCTGCTTGCCAAGTGGCCACCTAAAAGTTAGCCTCCTTATCTTTTATTTGGGGGTTTTCCGCCCCCTCTCCTTGGCTATTGCCCTCCTGACCAGGCTGGGAGGGCGCATCCATTTGCCATGCAGGGGGGGATCCACAGGAGGGAGGAAACACAAAATTAGGGCTCTTGTCCGCCTGCAAAAAAAAAGAGTCTCCGTTGATTTTATTTTATTTTATTTTATTTTATTTTTTTATCTCCTCCTGATCAGCTCCGCGATTTTGGAATTCCACCAATCGGATGGCCAGGTTTTGCTGACTGTACCAGGCTGGGAGGGCGCATCCATTTGCCATGCAGTGGGGCGCAATATTTTTTTTTTTTTGAAATCGTTGCCCAAAACCCCCACCAAAGCACCACACTGCTCTGGTTTTAAATGCTTGAATTTTTACAGTAGCAGCAGTGGGTTTTTCTTGCAAAAAAAGAGTCTCCGCGATTTTATTATTTTATTTTATTTTATTTTATTTTATTTTTTACTGGGGCTGGGCTGAGGCTCACCAGCCCACCACATCCACTCAATGGCACCGAGAGACTTCTGGGATGCGTGCCCACTTCTGTGCAGCTCCGAACCCTAAGCCTAAGCCTAAATACGGACCTCCAGACCAGCACCAGGTAGGAGATCTCACCCCCCTCACCCGTAATTAAAATGAACCTAACCAAACCAATTTTTCTTGCACTACATTCATTCATTTCGCGGGTGCAAAGAGTCTGCCAGTCCATCATTTGGCTCTGGGTTCGCTATTCGGGAGCCCGTTATGTAATGAAATGAATAACGAATAATGAAACAAAAAATCATTTCATGCCCATCTCTACTTGTCTTGCAAAACGCTTTTAAACCAAATTACTCTTAAACCAATGTATTAATGTACTAGAATGAAGAGACATTTTAGGAGAGCCCAGCTTCTAATGATGCATTAATTAAACTATTTCATTTGACCGTAAGAATACTTAACTGCGATATAGAATTGCAGAATAAAATATGGTGATCTTCAAGAGTCCAACTATGCCAGAGGGCAAGATTCTGCTTCAAAAAGAGTTTTGAGTCATTCCAGGCTGGTTAAGTTTTAGAAATCCAGAATGCAATCCAGTGTATGGCTACTCAGAAGAAAGCCCCAATGATTACCTGCAGATTACTTCTAGGTCGATGTGAGTAGGATTGCAACTTAAAGTTTACTATTATACCAATAACATTCCATGCATCAGGCATCAAATACCTTGAGCTGAACCCACCCATTGTTCATCACTGAAACTGGTGGAATTCCTAGTCCATTTTGGGAGCTTCAGGAATGTTCTTGCTAAAAAAAAGAAGAAGAGATCCATAATCTGGTGAAACGTGGGTGTCTGTTAGTCCCCATTAATATTCAGAATGTTAATATTCAGAATGCTAATACTTGCTCGACGCTCAGCTGTCTTCTACTTGTGCTTTGGGGAACACCCACTTCTGTTTGTGGTCTGCAAATGGTGTACAGTCAGTAATAGACCCACAGGAATGTGGGAATATCCCGAATGGGATCAAGTGGGCATAACATAGACTGTATAAGATGGATGATAGTCATCATCCAGCAATGGGGATACTTAGTTTAAATGAATTTAATGTCTCCTGCCCCGGTTTTGGTTCTGAAGCTCCCCCAGGCCCTGGGAAAGCCTTAAGGCGCCTTGGGGGTAGGACACCTTAATTGCCAAAGTTTGTTGCCAGATGGTTGCCAGCCGTTCTGATCCTGGGGGCAGTATTTATTTATTTATTTATTTATTGCAATTAAAGGCTTCCACAGGGCAAAATAGAGGTCTAAGAAGCCTCAGAACCTGAAAGGTATGTGAGGTGGCTGGCTGGCTTTCAATTTATTTAAATTAATTCTCCTAGAGGCAGGATGATGAAATCCTACTTCTTCAGTGTTGAGTTGTGCAGAAGTATTTGGGCCATTATAGGCATTTGAACCTCTATTATAGCACATATTATGTGCACCTAACATTTGTAATCTGTTATTTGTATTCAAAGTTCTTCCAAATTGTGTACCTTCAGAGCTTATTCCCATAAATCGACCTCTGTCTCTGTATAGAACAGGGAGAAACAAGTGCACACTGAGGAACTGGGTGCTGACTGTAAATAAATATTATTTAGAAAATTGGAGATACTAGGAAGGTGTTCAAAGCTATGGTTTTTCCAGTAGTGATGTATGGAAGTGAGAGCTGGACTATAAAGAAGGCTGATCGCCGCAGAATCGATGCGTTTGAGTTGTGGTGCTGGAGGAAAGTCTTGAGAGTCCCCTGGACTGCAAGGAGATCAAACCTATCCATACTGAAAGAAATCAACCCGAAATGTTCATTGGAAGGACAGATTTTGAAGCTGAGGATGCAGTACTTTGGCCACCTCATGAGGAGAGAGGAGTCCTTGGAAAAGTCCCTGATGTTGGGAAAGATTGAAGGCAAAAGGAAAAGAGGACGGCAGAGAATGAGATGGTTGGACAGTGTCATTGATGCAACCAATATGGATTTGATCAAACTCTGGGAGGCAGTGGAAGATAGGAAGGCCTGGCGTGCTCTGGTCCATGGGGTCATGAAGAGTCGGACTCGACTGAACGACTGAACAACAACAAAAGGAAGGTGTTACTGCTCAAAATCATTTGCCTGTAGATTAAAAAATAGCTCTACATTAAGCCTGTGATTTAAAATACAGAGCACTTGTGTTTTCTTCCATGGGAATTAGTGGAGAGCACAGAATAGAAAAGAAGATCATAACATACAGCAAAACATAGAGGTCGATTATCAGAAATTAGTCTGAAGCCAACCACTACAACCTAACCAACACATACTTCATCCACAATGTAAACAGATAGTTCATTTTCTGATGGCAGGGGTTGGCTGTCAGATGCAGGGGAGTACCCTCCCATGTATACAAAGTATAGGAGTGACTCTCTCATTTGCTTGTGTTCCTGTTTCAGAAAGAAAATGTATTATACTTTTTGTCTATGTACTTGGCTCATGTACTGAGCAGAGATTATGGTTGGAAGAAACAGAGTGGCACTCTTTCATTTATTAATCAGTTAATCAATTATTTTTATTTGGCTAGGGTTTCCTCCCTAAAATATTGAGGAACACATTTAAATTTAATTATTTTGATATGACTCCTTGAGGAAACAGCTGTAAATTCAGTCCTTGTGGCAAAAATTAACCTGTTTCACTGAATGAAACCACACTGCCCCCCCTGTAGTTTCTTCCGCTTGCCCTTATTTTCTTCCCTATTTTTCCCTTGACAAATCAGATGGAAGTAAGGCTCTTATGGATGTTCCCTTATGGTATTTGCATAGATCTATAGTGTTTGCTGATATGTTTTTTTGAAGGATGGAAAATGACTGCCCTGATACAATGAGAATATCATCAGAAACCTTTACATGTTTCCAAATGTCCTTATTAATTATATCAATAATATACATGGGAAAAGGTTTGCCCTGCTCCCCATTCATCTCCAAAACAGCTTTGCAAGGGGAGATTGGCTGTGTGGTAGTGATAGATCGATGGTCACCAGGTATGCTTTGTGAAAGATCTGGAATTTAATTGTGTGATATTGACCCTCTTAGATCTGTGTTTACTACACACATGGTGTTTAATCATAATGTGTGTGTGGGGAAACAATGTAACCGTTAATGTGTGCCATTTTCACAGTACATAACATTTGGATAATGTATTTAAAGAGCTTTATATGTAAAATAGCATCAATTCAGGCCACCTAGATTTCATGCCCCCTGTGTTTCCACAAAACAGTACCTCTAGCTTCAGGGGGAGACAAGAGTCCCTGACATTTTGGGGGGGCGTACGTCTAGGAACTAGAATTCTTCCATCAGCAGACAATAGATCCAGGATCCAAAATATATGGCTGAAATCTGCTATATATATATATATATAATTCTTCTCTCAAAAGTTTTGAGGATCCTATGGACCCCCCACTTTCAGGTGAAGGAAAGCTGTTGGGTACTGTGGGACCAAGTGGAAGCCTTGAATTGCTAAAAAGTGCTGGTAAAGATGATTTTTGGAAATGACTGACTCCCCTGCCTCGCCTGTCTCCAATAGCTTTCCCATCATGGAACAAATTCACTGTTACTGAACATAATGCCAGATATTGTTGACAAAAAAAATAGAATACATTCTCTTGTATATATATACGGCAGACAGACTGCTCTGGGCCCAGAAATGAAAAAAAGTGAAATACCAACTAAGGTTGAACTGCTGAAAAAATTACTGGACATTGCAGAACTAGATATGCTCTCAGAGGCATTGCGAGACCATCCAAGACACTTCATAAATGAGAGTTGGAAGATGCTATATAACTGGGCTCAGAAGCAGACAAATGAATAAGGGGTGAAATAGATATAAAGATGTTTATACAGTGCCCCCAGAACCTGTGAAAGACTTGCAAATGGCCGGTCAATTGTGGAATCTTTAACTCTTTTGTATTAGTAATAGATAAGTGGACAGGTAGTGTCGACCACAGATTGTGTTTGTGCTAATATTGTAAATTGGTTTCCCCCTCCCTCTTTATGGAATAACTGCTGTTTGATTTGTTTATATTGCACAAAAATAAACTTTTTAGGAAAAAAAATGGAACAAATTCCACAGGAACCATGGAAGCGTTGGGGCAGGGAGACTGGAATATTTTGGTTCTCACAAAAATCACTGCATTGGATGACATCATCAGTCTTAGGTGGTGCAGCGGTGCGAACAGGATCTCAGCCAATAAATGCAACACAGTGGTTGGTGCAGTGAGAGAAAAGCATAGTCGCTTGCACCAAAACAACCTTAATAAAACAAAAATTCTGAAGGTGTGGAGTGTTGCAATCTTACCACTACACCACAAAGCTAGAAGCTATTCCCAGATCCATCTCCTGTATGAGAAAAAGTGAAGGAATGAACTAATGTAAGCCTCTGTTTAACAGGCAAAGGCTTTCTCATTCAAACTCTGGGACAAGGTCAACAGCAGCACAGAGAGAACCCCTAGTTCCCTGAGCTCCTTGTCCTGTGAAGATGCTGGCCTCAGAGTCTGGTGGAACGTCAGGAAGAAAATCTTCCAGAATACAGCCAAACAGACCAAAAAAAAACCCACAGCAGCTATCAACAGCAGCTGTTGCTTGCTTTTTGGTGACAATGTGTATGTGTGTAGAATGGGGTTAGTTGTTATTCCACTTTGATTTCTTTCTTTCTCTCTCTCTCTCTTTCTCCCCTAATGGGATGGTAGAAAGGTTTGTTTAAAGCCTTATAAAGTTAGCATTCAAATTATCACACATGTTGATTTTTTTAGTAGGGGTATTCCTGTTCCATTTCTACACAGGGCCAATGGCAATGGGAAGGATATGTGAGCTAACAACTCTCCAGCTGGGATGAAAAGCCCCATGAGGTATTGGTGAAGGAAGAGATTGCCATGGGCTTGTTAACGCAACCACCTTTGATTGACTGTAGTAATTCTGGGTGGCAGATCATATTCCTATGCATCAGCTTATGACACCCATGGAGGAGATTATCCACATATACACAAACTGTTCACTGTGAACATATTTCATTTTCAGGATCCAAGTTATTAATCCATTTATTCTATTTTAAATCAGTCTTTTGTTGATCAATTTATTCTTTTGTTTTTAGCTGTTAAACTGTCATATTCAAACAGTTAGTGGCAGAATCATTTTTGGTGGCAGTTATCTTTGTGTGGAATCCCTTCGAAACATCACACACGCAAGGCCTTCTTCTTCTTCTTCTTCTTCTTCTTCTTCTTCTTCTTCTTCTTCTTCTTCTTCTTCTTCTTCTTCTTCTTCTTCTTCTTCTTCTGTACAAATATTTAAAAATTGCCTCAAACACCCTTTTCATTTTTATCTCATTTTTGGTGCAGCTGCTGGTGTTTAAAGCCCTTGAAACATCTGCTGTTTTTATTTATTTGGGGGCCCTGCTGTATCTGAATAGCTACACTAGGCTATAAATTCCTGGGAAATTGCTGTTTTGACTTTTGCAATTAATTATAACTGAATGGGTTTTGTAGTACTTTTTTGCATGGACTGTCTCTGTGAATGTTCAGGGAAAGGCTTTTCCCTTGGAAAAGTGGCTTAGAAACAGTTGGAATAAATGAAAATACTTCGGCAGCCTGAATCAAAAAGTTGTTTTCGCTGTTTGAAAATACACAGCATCTTCCACACAAGTTTGACATTTACCTTCTACATCTGAATTTATATGTAGCCCCCCTCTCTTTCACACACACTGTGTGTGTGTGTGTGTGTGTGTGTGTGTGTGTGTGTGTGTGTGTGTGTGTGTGTGTGTGTGTGTGTGTTTTAAGCTGCACAGGATTGTTTCTTTCTTGGAGCCAATGTTGCACAGCTAATGCAGTTACCTTTTCTCGTCTTGGCACCGTTGCCGTAGGGGAAGGCGGATGCTTCCTTATGCATTATGTATCGAGGCATACTCTGTTAAGGATCTGGGAATTCCCTCTATGGCATATTTAGAAAGTATTATTGGCATTCCGTCCTATGGTGTTACCAGTGAATGACATGTCAGTGCCTTGATGCCTGATGTTAATTATTCACAATCTGCCATTTCCATTGTACAGAGATGGCTTCTATCCGTGCTGACACAAAAAGATTCAGGAAATAACATTACCTGACTCTGGAGAGGAAAGGGAGATGAGAGCGAGACCCAACTTTCGCTCAAGTTGAAGAGGAGCTGGGAATGTGGCGAGCTGCTGGTGAGAGAAAGTTGTTCTCCATCACAGTGCGGCTAAGCCCCCTTTTAAGTCCACCAAGAAACACCACAGCCCAATTACGACAGTTGGTTTTTTTGACAGGCTGCCATTTGATAACAGATGTTGTGCATGCTGTCATTAATTAAATCAGTAAATGATGGCACTTGAGGGGAGGTGAAGGCTGCTCACCCGATTCTGAGCATAACAGGGGTAATGTTTTAAATGCAGTCTCCCCGTGAAATGAAATAAACCCAGGGCCATAGGCAAGAACGAAGCAAAGCCTGGGAAGTTGCTTTTTAAAACCAAATCTTTATTCAGTAACAATTTGCGAAATTCTCTCAAAAGAAATGCTACAGTTTTTTTTTTTAAAAATAGCTTTTTGCTTCTAATACCTTTGTTACATTTCGTAGGGTATGGATTTGGCTAAAAAGGTAAGAATTTGAAATCACCTCAGTGCGACTCAAATAGCATTGTTAGGTTCCCAAAATAAGGGTCACCATAAGTCAGAATTGACTTGACAGCACATGATGATTAATATTGAACTAACAAGGAACAGCCATGAACAAATGTGGCCCATTGT
Organism: Phrynocephalus forsythii; assembly: GCA_029282475.1. Taxonomy (NCBI): domain Eukaryota; kingdom Metazoa; phylum Chordata; class Lepidosauria; order Squamata; family Agamidae; genus Phrynocephalus; species Phrynocephalus forsythii. The sequence goes on from JAPFRF010000001.1 coordinate 46,291,662, forward strand.
GGGGAGTTACCAGGGTAAAATAAGAGAAAAACATAGTAGCCTAATAAAAATATTTCCAGTTCTTGTGGCATATTCAAAAGAACCATTATTAATTTATTATATTATGCATTGATGTTGTATATTTGAATAGTATATTAATGTTCTATTTATATTTCATATTTTATTTGCATATTGGATGACTTTGACCACTGGAATGCGCTCTGGTGTACAGTGCAATGTTAATAAATAAATAAATAAATAAATAAATAAATAAATAAATAAATAACGTTGTTATTCCAAATAATAATGTTGGAGGTGACGCCTGTACCAGTTGTGTGCTAAGCGGAGTAACAGTAGGAATCAGTGGTGATGCTTGATACACTGTAAAGGGGCTATTGCTAAACCTGCCAGGATTTGGAGAAAAAGCTGATTGATTAGGCAAGCCATTGCTCTTCTGATTTTAAATTCTTAGAAATGGCACCCCCCCCATCTAAAGACAGGGTACCATAAATGCCACCTTTGCTAGCTAAGTAGGGGTGGAGAGGCCTTCACCCATGTCCTGTGGTTCAGATAAGCTTGGATCATATCCCAAGAATTTAATTTTTTTTCATATTGAAGCAAGTCGTACCGATCCCCTTTTGCAAATGAACAGGGTTCATTTTCTTGGAGATATTTCTGCCGAGAATGTAAGCACACTGAGTTGTGCTTCATATGCTCACTTGCTTCTTGGTTACCAAGTCACCCATAATTTCCTTCCCTCCTTTGGCCTCGGTCTCCTCTCTCTGTCCATGACTGGAGGAACACTAAAGCTCAGATCAGTGTTTCTTCACACTGTTATAGTGAAGTAACAAAATTCACCCAAAAGCCAATAAAAATATATATGAACATCAAAAATAGAAAAAAATGCAAAGACAACAATACCACACACTTTATTTTTACATAGAGACAAAAAAGCATATAAAAGCATAAAAAGCAAGCCATATTCTTATATCTGAAACCCTTATTCTTGACAACCAACTTGTTGCCTAGCTCACCCTAGGTTACAGAGCAGTGTTGTACCTGATTGACAGCAGCTAGGTTTGCTGTAGATGTGCATCTTAAACTGTTAACTCTGACAACTGGCTTCTTCCAGAATGCATCTTACGTGGCAGGGTGAAATTAGATGCACCTATTAAAAATTAGCCCAACAAAATTTCAGTTACAAGATTTCTAGGTTCATGTATTTCAGGGCAACCAATACTTTCATGTCTATTACCTCATTCCCTTTGTTTTATGCTCCAAAAACCACGTGCCTCCATTCTTTTTCCCTGGTGCAACCTCTATCTGGCCACCTTACTTTGTTCATGTAGCTCTTCACTGGATTTACCCCTCTCTATAACGACTATGAAATCACATTTTCTGACATAGCTCCATTTTCCTCTTCTATCCAAGAAGGAGAAAAGGGAGAGAAACAGGTGGGGCATGGGAGCAGGGAGTCCTAACGACAAGTGGACACAGCTCATGACACTGTGCCAGGAGCTTCCGGGACATCAAAATTAAGGCAGGTGCCCTGAACACGCAATTTGCATGCTTGTTGGTACATAAAAGAAAGTGTTAGTCCCTTAACTCTTCTCCCAAATGGAGTTTTCTTGAAAAAGATATATTGGATAAATAGAAGACAATCTTACTGCTGAAATGCAGCATTTGTTTCAGTTAATATACATAATTAAAATAAACTTCCAACTGTAAAATGATACTTTTTAAAAACTGTATCGTATTCAGTCAGCAGAAATGTCCTGCTTTAGATATCAAGCTTCAAGGAAACTTTCCATTTAAGAGAAGAGTTAAAAGACTGATTATACTGTATATATCTAACCTGTGGCATCCTTTATTAAGTCACTCCATCCCATGAATTGGGAGAGAATCTATTTTACTTTTTCGAGCACTATTGTTTTTTGTTTTGTTTCCTTTTTACAAGGAGTCGTGTCTTGTGGCAGGTGTAAAAACTCAATGCTTTCTGCTTAGCCAGTTTAGCTTCTATAGATTGTGGAGACATGATTTATTACAGAACCCACTTACTTGTATTTCTGGCAGTCCACCGTATCTAAAAAGGTCTCCTCCAGCACCATATTTTGAAACCGTTGATCTCTCTCCCTCTCCCAGCAATTTTATGCATTTATTTACAGAGAGCTACATTAGATGTGCAGATACATATTAAAATGTATCCTTTTAATACCCCCCCCCGAATTCAGTCAGTATTGTTAACTCCTATTGATTTGGAACCAATATGTATGTATGCAAGCCAACATATATGTCCCTCCCAGCATCTCAATAATAGCAACAATAATTGTGTACTGTCAAGTTGATTCTGACTTTTAGTTTCCTTCTCTTGGGTTTTCCATGTGCACAGTATTCAGAGGTGGTTTACCAGTCTTTTTTGCTCGGGGGATGCTTTGGGTTGTGTAGCTTGCCCAAGGCTAGATAGGTTGGCTCTTTAGTCTGGAAAAAAGGTGCCGGGGGGGGATATGATTGAGATATACAAAATTATGCAGGGCATGAGTAAAGTGGATAGAGGGACACTCTCCTACCTCTCACAAAATACCAGAACTAGGGGACATACACTCAAATTGAGGGCTGGGAGAATAAGAACAGACAAAAGAAAATATTTTTTCACCCCGCGTGTTGTTAGTCTGTGGAACTCCCTGCCACAGGATGTGGTGATGGCATCTGGCCTGGATGCCTTCAAAAGGGGGTTGGACAGATTCCTGGAGGAAAAGACTATCAAAGGGAGATGTATCATCTCCAAGGTTAAAACCGGGGTACCTCAAGGACCAGATGCAGGGGAGTGATACCAGGAGACAGATATCTAGTTTCATCCGCTCCCAGACGCATCTGGCAGGGCCACTGTGAGATACAGGAAGCTGGACTAGATGGGCCTTTGGCCTGATCCAGCATGACTCTTCTTATGTTCTTATGTAGCTGGTTTTCCCTTTCTTTTCCTTTTGCTCCCCCAAATCCACACTGCAGGTGTAAAGAGACCTTCTGGGACAGATTTTGGGGGTGGCTGGATGAGTGGGCTGTGGGTTGAGGCCAGAGGTGGGAAGAATGGCAAGAGTCCATTGTGTGGCTGGGGATAGGCTTGACAAGGCAGGTGTGGAAGGTTAGATTCTATAAAGCTGTCTTCTACCACTGGCCCATGTGATTCAAAGTTCTCCCTGCTGGCTGGCAGAAGCTGTCCAAGATTGGCCAGCATCTCTAGGGAAGGCCTCCGTGGAGATGCTGGCAAGTGAATGTATGGTTTTCTGAAGGCCCTGCACAGTGTTCAAGCAGTCCTTTTTAAGCTGAAAGGGAGCCCCGTGGCATAGTGAGAGCCACGTGGCACAGTGGTTAAATACCTGTACTGCAGGTAAAACTGTGCTCATGACCTGGGGTTCAATCCCAGGCAGCAGGCTCATGGTTGACTCAGCCTTCCATCCTTCCGAGGTCAGTAAAATGAGTACCCTGCTTGCGGGGTGGGGTTGGGGGTGAAATGTGTAGCCTGCATACTGTATTGAAACTGTAAACCACCCAGAGACTACTTGAAGTGGTATGGGTAGTATATAAGCAGAACAGTTTTGAAAGTTCCTGATGTAATCCAAAGTACATTTTACAACAGGAAGGAAGTTATGTGCACCCTAATCGTGTAAATGAGTACAGGCGATATTTGGGCCTGAAGACTTTAATTAGCTTCTGAAGCTTTGTTATTTCTCTTATTATTTTATCTTTGTTCCTTATTCTCTACGGAGTCTCTGTGGATGTTCTGCATTTTTATCATAAAATAATGTGCTGGTTATTTTTGTCAAACAAAAAAAGCCAGCTTGCAACCCTCACACTAGAGTGCTGAGCCTGTCTGCTCAGACTGTCAACAGGATGAAAGCAAATCTCAAGCATTTTTTTTAATTACAAGGATAACATGTTCACTTGTCTAATAATGAAGATGGTTAGAAATTTTAAATTTTAATAATCAATTACGGAAAGTAATTCACCATTAAACCACAAGAGAGCCATTAAATCTCAAAAGATGGAACATGCTGTATGTAGCAGTAGCAAAATTTTCTATTTTAAAATATCATTAGGGAATTTCGGATTGTTTCATTTCTCTGCATTTCTCTTACTTCTTTCCTCATTTTAATAGGAAGGAGTCACGTGATATTATAAATAATAAAAGAAACTCCTTGCCAGACTTGATCCAGTGTGTGAAATATGTGCTAAGAATATGATTTATTTCAGTCTAGCATATTTTGAATGAATATAATCAGCCCATTGAATAATTAGTATTAAAATAGGATTGATGCTATAGTGCTGGGGTAGGGGGACTTCTCAGTATCCTTTGCACCTTGGAAGATCTGGATTCAAATTCTGTTGATGTTATATTTGTGAGCTAAATTTTGCCATCTCAGTGCTTTTTCTCATGATACTGCTAACACACACATTCTCTCTGTCTGTGCATGTGTGTGTGTGTGTGTGTGTGTGTGTGTGTGTGTGTGTGTGTGTGTGTGAGAGAGAGAGAGAGAGAGAGAGAGAGAGAGAGAGAGAGAGAGAGAGAGAGAGAGAGAGAGAGAGAGAGAGAGAGAGAGAGATTCAGAGATGGGGAATGTCAGTCTATCTGTAGAATAGTAAATTGGAATATTAAAGATGGTGAATGCCCACAAAAAGGTGTGTGTGTTATGTGTGTGTATCTGTGCACACACATGTGCAGACACACACAGCAAAACCAAAATAGATGTCTATCTATGTATGTTTCTGTGAAGATGTTTCTGCCAAGAAAGCCAATGCGATTGTTGGTTGCATCTGTCTAAATCAAGGGAAGTGGTACTGGGTCCAGTTCTGCGCACCTCAATTTCAGAAGGATGTTGACAACCTTGAACAGGTCCAGAGGAGGGTGACTAGGATGGTTAAAGTTCTGGAAGAAATATCTTACGAGGAGCGGCTTAGGGAGCTGGGAATGTTTAGCCTTACAAAAAGAAGGCTGAGAGGGGATATGATAGCTGTTTAATATTTGAAAGGATGTCATATTGAAGAGGGGACAGGTTTGTTTTCCATGGCTTCAGAAACTAGGACTGGTGGCAATTGTTTCAAACTATAGGAAAAGAGATTCAATTTAAACATTAGGAAGAAGTTCATGACAGAGCTGTTCGGCAGTGGAATATGCTGCCATGGAGGGTGGTAGAGTTTCCTTCTTTGGAGGTTTTTAAGGAAAGGCTGGATGACCATATGTCAGGAGTACTGTGATGGGGGTTCCTGCATGGCAGGGGGTTGGACTAGATGGCCCTTGAGGTCTCTTCCAACTCTCTGATTCTATGAATATTGAATGATGTGATAACAGCTAATAGAGATGGGCACGAAACAGAAAAATGGTGTTTTGGTTTTTCGTTTGTCATTGAGAGGTCTGTTGCAGTTCGTTTCCATTTGTTGGGAATTTTTTGAAAAATGTTGTTACCATTTTTCATTTTTTTGTTTGTCGTTTCTACCCGCTTTTTGTGCAATTTTTAAAGCATTTCCATGCGCAGGCATCCCCCAACGCCCCAGACCAGAGGGAAAACACTAAAAAAATGGATGCTGGCAGAGACACAGTATAGACTAGGTATGCAGGGAGGCTGCAAAGGCAGCGGCGGGCGTTGCCCAGGGTGCAAGGCAGCCGCAGAGTGACTGCACTGCGGGGCAAGGGAGGGTACTCACCAAGAGGTACGCAGCACGCATGCACACAGGGAGGCTGCAGGACTGAAGCTAGAGTCGCAGAGACAGCAATCCCACCCTAAATCCCACCAGAGACTGCAAGGAGGACGGAGGCTGCCAGAGCTTTTTATGCCCTCTGTGGCTGCCAGATCTGCCCGCCCAGTCTGCAACCTGGGCATGCTATTGGTTGAACACGATCCCACATCACATGGCTTGCCTCCATTTTTTGTCTGGTGGCGACATCCATTTTAAAGGGAAAGGAAAAATACATCACGATGGGAGAAGACAAAAACAAACGTTTTAAGGACCCCAACCCCCCTGGTAGGTATTATCAGACAATATAAATAATTATCGCTGCGTTTTTACGGATGTCCAGGGCGTTTTTTAACATTTAAAACAGCTCATTTCATTGCACGTCCCCAGTAACGGAAACGAAACGCAACGACCACAATTTTCATGGTTCTGTTCATTTCGTTTCATTTTCATCACAATTTTCGTTTGTCGTTTCGTTACGTAACGGAAACGACAAACGGTAACGGAAACGAAAAATGTTCATTCCGTGCCCATCTCTAACAGCTAATGTTGCTGTTATTGTCATCTTCTGCATGCAACGTTTTGTAGGTTTTAGGTGAAGCAAAATATGTGCATTTCTATGACATTGTTGTTCGGATTGTATGCCTGGAGAAGGTGAAGCAAATGAGAAATTCATGATACAGAGATCTTAGGAAACTGAAGAAAAATAAGATGTTTGTGGGAATGCCTGTTTACTTCTCATTCATTGAAAAGTACCCTATTTTGACTTCAGTGCAATGGGGAAATTGGTAATACTAATCCCATTAAAATAAGTAAAATTAATAATGCCTCTGTGTATATCAAGTTTAAAACAAACAGCACCTAATATTGTCTTTGAACATACAGTACAAAGAAGACTGTCAGTGACAAACAAAGCAAAGCCCCCCAGTGCTACTAGGGGAGCAACACCCAACAGCAAATTCCGAATGTGTAGACAAACAGGCGTTGGACAAACTATGTAAATTCTGAACTTTAGCTATGTTCATATACCCAGTACAACATTCCTTGTAAGACTGGCTAAGATTTGCAACCCAACGTGTTTGATTGTAAATCTTGTGTGTGTGCATGCAAGAGGGTGAGTGTGCTATTCCAGAACCCTTTCTGTCTTTGTCTATTGAGAGACAAAATATAGATTAGACAAAGCAAATCAGGTTGCTGGTGAGAAAACTTTGCAAACACAGGAAAAGCACATTTCTCTAACCAGGTGGCTTGGCCCGGGAAAAGAGGTCAATGGGTCAATATTGCAAAATTGGACCACTGAGCTAACAGAGAAAACTTACAAACAAGACACTCCATTGCTTGCCTGTCATGGATGGCTGTCACAGTGTTAATTCTGTATTGAAAATATCAAGTGATTAAAGAGGCAAGAATTGTAACCCTGCAAAAGTGGAATGTGTTTATAAAGCTTGAACAGTAGTGCACTACTTGATAAGATGCTACTTCAGGACAGACAAGTGTAATCTTGAATATAAAGAGAGGAAAATAACAGTACAGTGGTACCTTGTATGAAGGAATTGATTCGTTCCAAATGAATTCCTGTTAAGAAAATTCTCCTTTGGACAGATTTCCCATCAGAATGCATTGAAAACAGATTACGCCCTAATCCCGACCATTTTTCTGTTGTACTGATTCGTCCCATGGACAATTCTGTTAAGCAATTTCCCCCTATCTCCGGAAATTTTTTTCCTTTAAGCGGATTTTCTGTTAAACAAACCACTTGTTCTATGAGGGTCCACTGTATAAGGAGCAACATATTAAATGGTCTTTAGAGCCAATTGCACAGTAGTTAGAAACCTCCTATTAATGACCATGTAAATCTGTAGGACTAGCAGAGCCGATGGACAAATCCATGTGGTCCACATCTCTAGCAACTCCCATAGAGAATACATGGTGCTTGCTACTGAAGCAGAATCAATGGGATTTTGCATTGATAAACCGTATCTATAGTTTGTCCTATGCAATATCTCATTCATTCTATTTTTGCTTCCCTAAGTAGAAAGCTGCCTTCTTGGGTAGCAGAGTCTATGTCATTTTGCATTAGTCTCTCACCAGTGGAATCTTCAAACTTGGCAAGAAGCTACAAAAGGGCTGGTATAAAGTAAAATCAGTTGGGTCACAGTGAAGCCATGCCAAGCTGAGACAAGGAAGAAAAAAGTATACAGTTACTATGGAGACACACATAGATTTCAACTGGTAGATCTCTAGGTCACCATGTAGAAAATATATTTTACTGTTGAAATATGCTAAAAGTTTAAGAAATGTATTTCTCCTGTAGGAACCTCCTATCAACAAAATCAGTATCCACCAATTTATTTATCCACTAACTCAAAATAGAATATTTAAAACTGTTTATAAATACATCTTTTTCTGGGTGAACTTAGCAGAACTGACTGGTAGAGGGATCCAGAGACTGTGCAATATAATTTTTAAAACACTTTCACCTTTTCAGTGTCTGTGGTGGAAGTGGCTTGGAACTGATCCCTCACAAATACTGCTGTCCTACTATACTATTATAGATTTTCACTGTTTAATAAGATGCACCTTTTAATATTATAAGATCTTATACTTTTGAACTGAACCCAGATTTAAGCTCTTGTGTGTAACTTTTTAGCTAAAAGTTTATAACTCAAATATATTTGTCTGACAAGTATTTGCCTACACTTATGTCCAGTCTTTGCATATCTTGAAGCACATGTACCTACAGCTGTACTCAATGTTTTTTTTAGTAACACACCTGTTACATGTTTTCATCAGTTTTGAAGTATCTTTATGCTTCTATGCATAGAAGAAATGTGGATAGACAAGCTAATGTTTCCTGGACTCTGCTTAGTTAACCATGAGTGAGGAGTGAGCATCTCCTCCTCTGAAGAGAGATAAAACAAGATTGAAAGCTACATTTATGAAACGCCAGCCAGGATACCAGATTAATTTATGATTGGACCTTGGTGTTTTCAGAGAACCAGACAGGACAAAGTAAACGAGATATACTTTGATACCAAATGGATGTTGATATGATTGCTATGGTTATTTCATTCACACGGTTATTTAACCATTTCAGAGATAAACATTAGCTATGACAAACCCCCACAGATTAAAATCACCAAAGGGTATTATCAAGTTCTATTGAGCTCAGAGGGTATTGCTCAAGTGTCCTACTTTTGACCTGGAAAGAGGCCCTCCACCGCCGCCATCTTACCCTCCGTTGGTCCTGTTCGGAGGCTTTTTTTTTCTCTCTCTTTCTTTCCCCCTCTTATTTTATGTGCTTTTAAACATTGTTAGCCACCCAGAGTTCCCGCTGGGAAGATGGGCGGGATATAAGTTGATAAATAAATAAATATAAATAAATAAATTCTGGTTGTGGGATTGTTGGGCTCTGATTTGTTCTTAGTTTATTTCACAGGCTGCTCCTGCTAAACTTAGTGCTGGCAGAAAAAACATGACAGAAACAGACCACAGCGCTCTTGCTCAGTGCCAGAGAGAAAAAAGGACAAGTACCTGACATATAGTGGGACCTCTTAAAATGAATTTAATTTGTTCTATGATTCAATTTGTTTTAAGAATTTTTTTTCTTACGAAATGCAGTTTCCCTTAGGAATGCATTGAAAATGGATTAATCTGTTCCAGAGGGTATGGGTTGCTGCGTTTTATGAAAATTTTGTCTTGTGAAATGTGGTTTCCCATAGGAATGAATTGCGAATGGATTAATCTGTTCCAGAGTCTAGAATAAAGACAAAAAAATGGGTTTTTCCCCTTGGGTACATGTGGAACTTTTTTTGTCTTGCAAATAATCACATAGAGATTTTTTGGTCATGCAAAGCCTGCCTATTCTGAGATTTTTTTTCTGCCTACAAGTTTTTTTGTCATATGAGGCATTCGTCTTAAGAGATACCACTGTACAGTAAGACCACCGTATTCGCGGGGGCTTGGTTCCAGGACCTCCCGTGAATAGTGAAATCCATTGATAAGTAAAAACACTGTTATTCAAGGATAGTGGTGACAGAAGGGGTGGTGGGGTACCGGGGTAAAAGCTTTTGCCTCCAACACCCTTCCAAATAGCAATGAGGGAAGAAAGTATTTTTTTAACCTTTCTCCTTGCCGCAGATGAGCGGCCAAGAGACCGGGGGGGGGGAGTTTCTTCCCTTCTTGCTGCCGCCACCACCATACACCCAAACACCCACTGGATGGGTGGCCGGCTGTCCCGCTGCCTAGCAGCGGCGGCGACAACGAAAGGAGAAAATAAAAAATAAAACTTACTGCCCTGCTGCCTGCTACCCTCCTCCTCACTGCTGCCACCACCTCTGTGGCACCCACGGGCCAGTCAGCCACCCAGCCTTTGAACTTCCAGGTTGGGTCCCAGGCAACCAATTGGAAGTTTTGAATTTCCCGCTCAAACTTCTCATCTGCTGCCAGCGACCTGAGCGGGAAATTGAAGTCCCCACCTCACCCCTTGGGAGGAAGCCTTGCTGGCCTGCATTGGCGGCGGCGAGGAGGAGGAGGGTGGCAGGCATCGGCAGCAGTAAGTTTTATTTTTATTTTTTCTCCATCCTTGCCCCCCCCCCCCCGATCACCAACTGCCGATAACTGAAACCATGGTTAGTGAATCAGCAGATAAGGGGGTTGTACTGTACTTGAAAAACCCTGCTAGGGCCAACACAAATCAGAAGTGACTTACTGGCATGTAAGAACAGCACAGGTAGTAGGATTCTCGCCATTGTTTTTTCCTCCAGCACAAGCTTCTCTGACAGGGGTTTCCTCAATGATTTGTAAGAAAAATGTAGTTGTGGCTTTGGAAATATTCTGGCATCAATACTTTAGCAACTTGTTAATTTACAGTGACATCAGTGTACACAACACTTTACAAAAGGTAGGTCTTTGCCCTATGGGATTTATAAGATAATATTTGCAGGGAGCTTAGAGATGCCTATCTGGTATTCATCCTTTCCTGCTGGTGGTATGCTGATCCTGCCCTAGCATGCCTGACTGCCACGTCAAAGTGGTGGTGGTAGGGAGATGCCATCAACATTCTCATGGAGCAGCGAGAGCCATAGACGGAGCTGTGAGGTTTTTGTGCTGCTTCCACTGACTGATGCTATGAAAATTAGTTGATGTGATTTTTACCTCAAGAGGGAGCAAGAAATAATAAAATTAAACTTTTGTGGAAAGTCTCTGTGAAAATGTAGACATGGCTGCCATTTATATCCTTTAAAGTGTTTTCTATATTAATTGCAATGGAAATGAATATTCATAGCAAGTGTTCATTTTGATTGATTTCACATCTGTGTGGTTTTTATAAAAAAAGTTTCTACAAATGTTTGAAAAGAAATGGCTGTGTCAATTGGAGAATTCGGAATCTATCCGTAGTACCACTGACAGATGCGAAGTGCCTGCAAAGGGCTCAGGCCATCTCTGCTGGTTATTTAATCCCCATCATTTTGGCTTCCCTTTTGGATCTATGAAGTGGGATGAACATATAGCTCTGCCTCGTAGGTCTGAGGTCAGAGTAAACCCTGTAAAGATCATCAAGCATTTTCAGAATGGTTCGTGCAATCTAATGATGCAAGAGATTAGGGGGTACAGAAATAAAGAATGGAGGAATCTCTTTAGGATAAAGGCATTCTAGAAATTTTTACTATGGTAAGCAAGCCTTGTTCCCTGAAACTGATACACCATAACCAGGGCACTGGACTATCAGCTGCAAGAGGTCATTATTTAATTCTTGTATGGAACACAAACGGCAGTGGCACCTTCATAATGGAGTACAGTAATACCTCATAAGACGAATGCCCCTCATGACGAAAAAACCGTAGGATGAATGTAATTTCCTTCCCATGACATTCGTCTTAACAAGGTACTACCATCCTCGCCCAGCCCATGTGGCTTGGAAGACAAGAAGAGGTGCCTTGTAAAACTTTTTTCGTAAGACGAATGGACTCTTAGAACAAATTAAAAACATCTTAAGAGGTGTTGCTGTATATTAATAATTTTGGCACCCATGCAGCCCAGCAAAACTGCTGTGTTGCAGCCATGCCGTCTTCTCCCTCTATGGTGCACACCGCTGTTTCAAGTCCTACGTCGACCTTTGCTAGCCAGACACATCATTTTCTTGCCTGTAGGCTGACTAGTCATGGGACAATGAGTCATGCTCAGTTAAACATCCTTGTGGCGGTTGCAGAGGGAAGCAAGTGGCAGCCCTGTCTTTCCCTTCACTCTCCTGCTGTGAGCAGATCTGAGTAGAGAAATAAATTATCAGGAGCACAAAAATCATCTGTCTTCCCCATTCTTCTCTCATCAGCGTATGCACCGCTGACATCTTTTTGGCACGTTCTCTCATGCCGTGCGCTTGCCCTCCAAAGCTGGGAATGAAAAATAGTTGAGGTTCCTGGAACTGGTGTCTCTTAATTTCGGAGAAAGAAGTGATCTTGGGTGAATGGCATTGGAGGCGATTGTCTGCAAGTTTATTCTAATTAGGTTTTAACTTAACTAATTTCTCTGAGCCACTCTGGAAGTAGAATGCCCTGTGCTAGAGGCACCTGACCTCACTCGGAGGGTATTCTTAGGGCTTTGCTGACTGGCTCGTAGATCATTCTCTGTTGGCTCTTAAGTCTTTCTTGACCTTAAGTTTAACTAGAAGAATTGCCCCATTAGCTTGATTGCGTCTTTCTCTCTCTCTCTCTCTCTCTCTGTGTGTGTGTGTACATGCAACAGTGTGGTGCACTTAAGGTCTTTCAGATGAAATGCAAATCAAGGCCTTGGCCGCTTGTGGTCATTAATGTCCTAATGGCACTTTTTGCTGAAGTGAGGATGTTAACATGAGTGACCTGGACAAATTCCAAGCTTTAGTCATTATATTTTGCCTACCTAAAATTCTACTAGCGTTTCATCTGTGGATACCCTTTGGTTCCCATACTAAAAAAATGTGTGCTAGCTACAATGCCATTCGGTTTTGTAGACCTCAAAAATACCCATTGAAATCAATAAACTTGAAAATGCATCAATACCTTATGGTATTTCCAGAGTATTGTTTATTATTGCTATACCTGCAGGATAATTATCTTTAAAAATAAATTGTGATGATGTCCAAACAGTGGTCATTGTTCACCATCCAGTTTTGTTCACTTGCTATTATCTGTCCCTTTCAGAACAAAAGACTGCAGATTTATATAAGGACAATGACTGTAATTTTTCCACATCATGTTTCTCTGAGACAAATTAACTCACTAGCTAGAAATGGTTGGCAGTTTAAGGAATAAACAATGTCACCACTAAAAATAGTTATCAAAATCAGAATCCTTGGTGTGGAGACTTCTGTTATAAATAACTTTTTACTGAGAACCAAAATTATTTAGAACTGACATTTTGTTGACAGAAATTTCAAACATTTTATATGGCTGGTATATTGATTTGAAAAGTCCAATGGGTGGGTGGGGAATACATGATGACTCCCTGCCAACTGTGGATAACCAATCAAAATCCAGCCTTGGCTGTGCATTTCTTCCTCTATCCCCCCCCTCCCCAAAATAGCTAAGATGTTTGTTGGCAAATTATGGCAGGCCCTTGGATACAGGACATCCCAGCCAGCATTCAAACATGGAAGTAATCCACACATGCTGATTGGATTATTAAATCAAATGGGATTGGGGATGAGGTTCAGAGTTAGGCAACATTACTTTTACAGCACTGCAACTCAATTCAGGTAAATCGCAGCCAACAGGGGCATTAATTCTTCCATGTTCGGCAGACCACTTGCTTGGGGGAATGTGCTGTAGGGAGACAACATGGGTGTGTGATTGTTCAGTTGTGGTTTCCAGGGAATCAGTCAGTATTAGGTGGTCAGCCAAGGCAACATACATTTTGTTGACATTTCCTTATCTATGCAGTTTAACTTCTAAGCATCTGGGAATAAGGCCATCCTCACTGGGAGTAATGCTCAAGACCTGCAGTGTGAGTCCAGAGTCCTTCCCACCTTTGTGCTTGAGGTCTGAATCCTACAACTGCCTGATGACTGCTCGTAGGACTTTATGCTCAATGCTTGCTCGAAGGACTGAGGATAGACTGCTACGTGGCTCCAAAATGCAGAATGTGTTGGCCTTCTTGTTTATTCATTATGACTCTTCTTCCATCTAAAACAGAATCCATGTTCCCAAGCTCAGGGTCAGAACACACATTAAGGCAAAGGCTGATCTCTTCTTATGATCTTCATATTTCTCAGGTTTGATAGTAGACATGGACATACAGCACGCTATCTCCCAACTGGCCAGGTATAACAACAACAACAACAACAACAGCAAGAGCAACAACAGCAAGAGCAACAACAAAAACAACAAAATTTTAAAAAAAGAGAAATGTGAACCTACTGTCCTACTGTCTTTTTCATTTTAGGGCGTGCGTTTCTAGGGGCTGAATCAATGTCTCATTTCTCCTCTTGTCTGCATTGTCTTTGTAGTCTCATCTGGCCACTTAAAGCCACTGCTTCCAACTTTCCCCTGTTCCTTAAAATGATAGGGTCCAGGAAGTGCTTTGCTTTTCGGTTGTATATGTGGGGCAGTGTATGAAAAATATCCCTCTGTTTAAAAACAACAATGAAAACCAAGATTGAATCACCTGATCCGAACCATTCAGATGGGACACAGAAAGTATTGTTCAGAACAACCCCTCCCCCCAGCTACAGGCCCATATTTGGAAAAAAAATGCAACACTACACCCCACTCACAAAGTTTCCAAATTCTGCTTCACTCTATAATTGTGTGTCACATCTGCAATGGTGTGTATGTGTGCATGTGTGTGCATGAAAAAATAATAGCCCAGGCATGTAATCTTTGCCTTGTCCTTTGAAATCTGAAGTCTCCCTCTGCTAGTAGGAAGAATTTACTTCTTCTGTCTAGCAATTTCTTTCTGATGTCGGCTGGTGTCCATTTGCTTTTTTTTCTAGGCCAGCCGGCTTCACTTTCTTTTTCACATCCTTCACGTTCTTTTTCTTTAGTTTGACCTTAGACGAGGGGGAAAGTGAGAGAAAGAATTAGCCAAAAATAGACTTTAAAGAGAGAGATGGGTTAACCCTGCTAGATTTTTTTATTTGGAACTTTTTTTAACCTTTCAAAGGGAAGAGAGGTTTCAGAACTCTCCCTGGTATATCTTGAAGTATAATATCCTGGCCGATAAATGAGTGCAATTAGTACACACATGAAAGGGTAGTCCTTTCAGCTCCATAACTGTGCACCCCAAAGCACCCCATCTTTGCAAATTTAAAGAGCACAGTATAATTGATCGTGACAGCCCTACCTATGCCTCTAACAATTAAGGCTGTGGAAATATTGAATGAATCCCCTAACTCAGTACATCTGTCACTTCAGCTCAAAAACAACGGCAGGTGTATATTTGCTGCATATGAGATCATTTTAACCTTTTTAAAAAGCAGTTTTTTTTAAAAGAGGAATTTCTAGAGAATTTCAAACATACATGTACACAAATCCTGTGAAAATACATTTTAGTAAATCCTGAAATACTTTAGCACTGAATTGGTGCCCATTTTGACAGTACAATTCTATTGACCAACAAGCTAATCTACAGTGAGTTTGTGTACCTGGATGTATAGATAATTTCCTGTTAAGTTACTATGTTGGCTTGTTTAACAAATTTATATTTTTGTCTTCAAATGGTTCTCATCTGGATAAAATAAGAACAGAGAATAAATAACAGTGAAGTAACAACATGGGGCTTCCACAAAGAGTTATCCAGTACTGCTCGGATGCCAACTGTCAGGTCCAAAGTAGTCAGCTCAGCCAGCCCACCACTTTATCCTTGATGCTACTTAATGCCAGATCCTCACTGAATAAAGGGCAACTCATTCAGGACTTGATCCTGGATGACAATACGGATGTGGCTTGCATTACTGAAACCTGGGTAAGCTTGTAGGGCTTAGCTCTTCCTATGCCTTTCCTGGCAGGATATTTGGTTTCACATCAGGGTAGACTGGTGGGTCGGAGGGGGAGGGGCGGTGTGGCCATCATGTATAGAAACACCTTCGAGTGGATGTTAAAATCCTCTCAAAGGCAATCTTCCTTGGTGATTCCTGGTCTGGAGGAACCTGGTCTGGGGTACAGGGATGGAAAAGGGATTCTGCTAGTTCACCATGCTCCACGCAATCCAGTGTGTTCCTTTCTGGAGCTGGTGGCCTTCATCTCAGTGGTGCTGTTGGGAACCCCCAGGCTTCTGGTACTGGGTCCACCCCGAGTTGGAGGCTTCAAGTCCAGTTCTAGAGTTCTTGGAGACCATGACCTCCTTGGACCTCTCCCAACATGTCATTGGAACCACACACATGGTTGGCCACATGGTTGAAAGACAATGGTCCGAGGGTGACTGATGTAGTAACTCTCACCTGGCTCTGAAGGCCCGCCCCCAGAGAGTTCAGCTTGGTGAGATGGTATCCATCCCCTGGACACTCAATTATGGAGTGCCTCAGGGATCAATCATCTCCTCAATGCTATATGAGTCCACTGGGACAAGTCATCTGGGGATGACTAATGGAGGTGAGACATAATGGTCATATCTCCCCCACTCTGGCTGGGCTGCGTTGCCTGCCTGTACATTGCCGCATCAGGTTCAAGGTGATGACTCTCACCTATAAAACCCTTAACGGTTTGGGGCCTTGTTACCTGTCAGAACGCCTTTGTCCACCAAGTTCTGCCCGTGATACACATTCCTCTCAGACTGGGTGATTAAGATCTGCGACCCCGAGAGAGAAAGAGAAAACAAGAGCTCGTGCCTTCTCGGTGGTAGCCCTCACATTGTGAAATGAGCTCCTGCCCAAGATCTGACTAACTCCTTGCCAGGTCTCATTTAAAAGAGCCTTAAAAACCTGGCTCTTCCTGACCTAGTTATACCATCCTAGTCATGGCTCTGCCTTTAAATCCCTATTTTGTACTTTCTAGATTTTAATTTTATTTAGTTTGCCTGTAATGTTAACTTTATGTAAGTTCAACTGAAGTATTGAATGATTTTATAATGCACTTTATGACTGATGTTGTGTTGTAATAGTTTATTATATTATAGGTTTGCTCTGTTTGATATGTGTTTTGGTTAGTTCTGTTGTAAGCCACCCAGAGAGGCCAGATGGGCAGGGTATAAATTAAATATAAATAAATAAATAAATAAATAAATAAATAAATATTGCCTTGTGTGTGTGAAAGCCCAATTAGTATCTGTGGGTGACCTCTGTTATCCCCACCTACGCAATGGAGATAGGTTAACTAGCAGCAGGAGGAGACTATTACATTTTGCAGATACTGTAGTTGACTGGATTCTGCATTTTCCAAATCACATGGAAGCTCTCCCGTAGACATGATGTTCTTAGTTGGACAGAAGGCATAGAAGAAACTGTGCAATGCAGGAAGTCTTTCTTTGTGTGACTTAGCCCACCAGGGAGAGGAATGCAAGGAAACCGTGATCTACATTTACCATTCTATGCACACTTTTTCCTGTGGCGAAGATGGGTGCATTTATGCAGGAATTCTGAGCTCTATGTTTAATCTGAAAATAGACACCATAGCTCGTAAGACTAGGCATGACTGGACAAAGCAATTTCCTTCTGCATTAATCTTAAACACTAAGAGATAACAGTTATCAAGAGTTTTACTTAGGTGGGTACAGTTTGAATGGCTGGTTTTTAAAAGGAATTCTGTCACAGGTCTTCACATGTTCTCGGACTGGAGGCCGTGGCAGCTTAGCATAGGTCTCCTGGAAGAACTCTTTAGAAACAAGTCTTCTGGAAAACCCAGTCCTTAATTAGTAGGAGTTACTTACACCTTCCTTGGTGGAGCTAGACTCTTACCTCTTGCTCGTATTCTCTTGCATCACTGTATCTGGAAGTTGAGTCCTGGCAACTTTTACACACCTTTGTCTACCTAATGAACCTATTGTTCACCCAACGAGCCTATTCAGGCCATTGTTCATCTTATGAATCTATCTCAGACCAGCATGACATGAGGTAAAAGTGAATTATAAAATGGAGGACTTTCCTCAGACTGACAAAGCTGTTTGGATGAGCAGTGAAACGTTTCAGTCTCTCAAGACAAGAAGTTCAGTGACCATGACTCAACTTCCAGATAAACTCAGCTGGATGACTGAGAATCTTCACAGACATATTGCATCACTGTAGTAACAAGCATAGTTCCAAAGTCAATTTCTTGGAAATATGTTACAATGAAGACATTCCTCATCTAATTCTGTGCCTTAATCAAGAAAATCGTGAAGAAAACACAATAATGAAAAATATGAGGAAAACAGGGGACTGTTTTGGGACCTGGGACCAAATCACGCTGGAAAACACCACCCAGACTTCTGTGAGAGGGAGGGAAAAGATAGAAAAGGGTTCTGTGAGTCTCAGTTCACCACCTTCCTTTAGCATCTTCTCCCACACACAAACAAAAACCCTAAACTATTTCTTTTCGTTTTGGGGGGGGGGGAACTTGCAGGTTTACCATAGGTGGCATTTCTTTCAACAGTGACGTCATATACAATTGTGTACTCCCAGCCCAGCCTACTTGACAAGCCTTTGGGGCAGTTATCCTGATTGATTTACTGCATAGGAAATTCCAATCACACAGGTCCCCTTCTCTGTTTTTGCTGTGCCCCCATCATGCACTGGTTGTGCAAACAATTGCACATCAAACAACCCAGAGAACAGAACTTTGCAGGCACAGTTGCCCTTTTGTATGAAAATAAATCAAACTGGATCCTCTCCTTGGTTTCATACAGATGGTAAATATAAGAATAATTACACCCCCATAAGATTCAACACATATTTGGAAGTAGGATCTATTTCGGATTAAACATGCCATACTGCAAATATTGTAAGTTCCATTACAAATAAGTTAATATAAATAGTACGGTAGCATCAGAAAACCTATCTCAATCAAAAAGATCATCAAAGTGTTTTCCCCTGCTTTTGTAAGATGGTTCAAGTGATTGAGCAAAAATGGTGGTGAAGAAATCAAATCAAATGAACCTCAGTATGTATGTATGTATGTATGTATGTATGTATGTATGTATGTATGTATGTATGTATGTATGTATGTATGTATGTATGTATGTATGTATGTATGTATCCTGCCCCAATGGTCACAAGGCCAGCCTAGGAGTTTAACAAAATATCAATGTCATAAATTAAAATTAAAGACAGCATATAGACAATATAAAATCAAAATCAAACAGTTATAATTAAAAGGATATAAAAGAAATCACATTAATGTGTCACATCCTGAAGCACTGTATTAATCTGGATTTACAATGGGGCTTGGCTATAACTGTGGGCACAATTCTTTTCAAAAATTTGAGTGCTTCATTAAAAGACAATGGGCAGTAAACTTTTTCAAAAAATGGGCATCCCCCTTGTGTCTATAAATTTAAATTGTTCAGTCAAGGCTGTACATAATAAGTACATAATTATGACCCATCAGGTCAATTCAACATACTTAAAAAGTACTCAGAAGTAGTACATTGCCCATCCTTCCTTCTGGTGGTACAGTGGGACTGTGTAGCTTGCCCAAGGTGACACAGGCTGGCTCTTCTCTTGTTGATTTTTTTAAAAAAATATCCAATAATTAAATTTTTGCTGAGGTTAGCATATAATCCAGCTATCCGTATGCAACTCCCAATCGATGCTATTTCCCGTGGAATCTGAAGAACAGTGTGTTTAAAGCTGATACAATATTAAATTGAGCAATGGGAATGCATGAGATGAACACTCTAGTCCAGTGATGGCGAACCATTTAGAGACTGAGTGCCCAAACTGTGATTCCAAACCCACTATTTTTTTTGCAAAGTGCTAATATAGCAATTTAATCTGAATACAGGTGGCGATGTCAGGTGCCCATAGAAAGGGCTCTGAGTGTCACCTTTGACATCTATGCCACAGGTTCACCAACACTGCCCTAGTCAGTGGTTCTCCAGATGATGCCATATTTGGAATGTATGTAGTAGATGAATGGTTGTTACCTTCTTGGGTCTGCAGAACATCCCTACCAAGACTTGTATGTAGCATGTTGGTCAAACATGGGGTCTGTCTAGCATAGCAGGTGTGATGGAGAGAGCTGTCACCTTCATTGACAGTAAGGAAGGTGATCAGCTCAGAAAAAGCTGCTCCAGTCCAAATAGATTAGCAAAGCACATGTTGGAGGAATACAGAAACAGTCAACCATTCATGTTGGTAGGACTCCTTGCAAAGATATCAGGATGTTAATTAAATCATTGGGTATGATTAGCTACTGCTGGGGAAAATGTCCCCAAGGATTTTCCTGTGAAGGAAATACCTGTGTATATATCACATATTTTCATTTAGAGAAAAGGTACCTGCATGGAGCCTCTCCCATTCCCTGATGCAGCTGGGATTCAGCAGTTCCAATCACCTTGTTTGCAAAGAGGCTTCCTCCAGGGATCCTCCCCCACTCCTCCCCTTCTGCAGCCAGGATTCCCCAGTCAAAAATCACCAGGTTTGCAAAGAGGTCTCCTCCATGGAGCCTCTGCCTCCCCTTCTGAAACCTGGATTCCCCTATTTCAATCACCTTTTTGCAAGCTTCCCCTTTTGCAGCTTGGATTGCCCAGTCCCAATCACTTCGTTTGCAAGCTTCCCCCTTTGCAACCTGGATTGCCCAGTCCCAATCACCTCATTTGCAAGCCTCCGCTTTTGCAGCATGGACTCTCCAATCCCAATAATCTCATTTGCAACCCTCCCCTTTTGCAGCCAGGGTTCCCCAGTCCCAATCACCTCCTTTGCAAAGAGACTTCCTCAAGGGAGCCTCTCCCCTTCTGCAGCCAAGATTCTGCAGTGTTAATGAAAGATACTAGAGATGGGCACGGAACGAACAAGTTTTCGTTTTCATTTTTTGGATTTTGTTTCATTACGCAACGAAACGACAAATGAAATTTGTCTCTAAAATGAAACGAAACGAACAGAAATGCGGGAATTTTTGTCGTGCGTTTCGTTTCCGTTACAGCAATGAAGTGAGTGGCTTTAAATGCTAAAAAAACATGGAAAATTGGAATAAATGGTAACAAAACGGTAACGAACCGGTAACGAAACGAAAATGAATTTTTTGCAAAAAATTTGCGAGCAACGGGAATGAACCGAAACGGACCTCTAAACGACAAATGACAAACGAAACTCCATTTTTTTCTATTTGTGCCCATCTCTAAAAGATACCATGCTCAAAATGCAGACTCAGAATAGGCGATCAAGATGGGACTGTCTCACACAAGAGACCATGAGAGCACCAATTTGAATTAAAAGAAAGATATTTTGCCAGTGTGAACACAGCCAGTGTCTTTCTGCTCGCATCGCTTCCCCTAGCACTGTGAGGTTTAATCTAGTGTCAGAAAAACTACTGCGGCAGTGTGTGTGTGTGTGTGTGTGTGTGTGTGTGTGTGTGTGTGTGTGTGTGTGTGTGTGTGTGTGTGTGTGTGTGTGTGTGTGTGTGTGTGTGTGTGTGGGAAACTAACCAAAATGACCCCCCCAAGAGGTGCTACTTTTCATTGTAAATGAAAGGAGTACTGCCTCCCTCAAAATAAAAGAGGCATCCCCCCCCCAAAGTTGCTCCAGTCAAATAGATGAGCAAAGCACATGTTGGAGGAATACAGCTTTCAGTCAATCATTTGTGTTCGTAGGACTCCTTGCAAAGATATCAGGATGCAAACAGAAGCAAAACTTTCTCCTCTATTGGACAGTGTCTCCTGCAATCTCTCTTCATTAGCCAGGCCTACTGGGAGTTGTACGTGGATGCCACCGACGCTGGCTCCTGTTTTAGTCAGCAGCATAATAACCCTAAACTTCTGTGCCCAGAGTTCTTTCCTCTGTTCTTATCTTGTGAAGTGGTTCTTTTTGCTGCTTCCTCCAAGAGTCTCTGCTTTCTGCCTCTCACCCTGGGACGTTGTGTGCTTTTTGAATGCTTCTTGCACCTGCTGAGGTAAGCTTTGGATCCTTACTTTAGTGTTTGAAATTATTCTCTTCAGTTTCAGAACCGGATATTTTTTTTAAAGTCAGTGAATCCTCACCAGGATGTTCTCTTTCATTAAGTCCCCGGTTTGGTTCTCATGATCTTTTCCAAGCTCAGACATGGAATTTTTGCTACACCCCCCGCCCAGTTCCTGGAACAGTAGTCCACCACATTAGGTCATGCAGAAAGCAGCATTTGCAACACTAACTGTTATTTGGGAAATATTGCTTCTTATTCACCATCTGCTTCCCAATCATTTTTATTTTCTCTTTCATGTTTTAAGTATAAGTAGTTGGGGAAGGGAGGGGGAGGCAGGCTCCCCCCCCACGTGGTGCTCCCCCCACACTGCTGAAATTTGGCAGTAATAAGGGGGCAGAAAATCAAATTTTACACAAGCATTTTGCTTTTTGCTGGTTATGGCGGCATCTTTGTACTTTAAAATGGGGTTTTCTGTTTGCTATCAAATTTCAGTGACATGGGCTGTCTTTAAAAAAATAAAACACAACAACAACCCCAGACCCTGAGGAACTGACAAACAGATTTGTGGTTTGTTGGTTGCCAGGGCCAAAATTCATGTTTCGTCACCTTTGAAGAAGCAAAAAATGGGACAAAGCGCAATTTTAACCATTCGTCCCCATCTCTAGGCCCTATGGATTGTTGAGTCCAGACCCTTTCAAAGTGTCCCAGTGGGGAACTGAACTCCTAACTCCTGGCTCCAGAGGCAGAGACCGAAACCACTGGGATCTCCAGCATTTATGTAACTGTGACCCTTGGGGTAGGTGGGTGGGCTAAACCTCCTCAAACCCCTCGGGTCTTTATGCTCTTACTGATCTTGGAACAGGGATACCTACCTACACTGACAGGAACTTCAGGGGTTGGGAGGTAACAGGAGTACAGAGGAAACAATTAGAAGTCAGGAGAGAAGGTGGACGAGGACCAAAGCTGGGCAGTAGCTTTAAACAGGGCAACCCAAGGAGGGGAACAAAAGAAGAAGGTGTTTCGTTTAGAGCGGCAACAGGTGGAGGTCTTATTCTTGCCATGTACAAGAAAGCCCTTCACAATTGGTGTGACTTGCTTAACCTCCTTTGTGTGGTGAAAGAGTTCTCCACAGAAGGGCTCCCCACTGTCAGTGCGGCCTTTCAGGAGCATCCGACATGCAGGTAGCTCCAGTTTATTCCCTTTGACTTGTGGACAAGGGCCGTATTTCTCCCTCCTCCTCCTCGCTCCTTACCCGAGGAGGTGATAAATAGTTCTCTCTGAAGGCAGCGATCAGGTGGCCTTTCTGACTTCATTTCTCTCCCCCCCCCAAACTGGCTGCAGGCATGGCAGGTGTGCAGGGAACACAGCAGGGGTGTTGACTGCTGTGGCTGAAAATCTTGCTGGGGGCAGGGAAGGGGGGGAGGAACATGTGCCATCAGGGTAGCTGGCTTCCCTGGCTTCCCCATAATTAATAGGAGGTGAGCAGCAGCAGAGTGTACAAGGGAAAACCTCATTTATCTCCCCCAACCCTCTTTAGTTTTTTTTTTTTTTTAAACACAAGACCAAAAAAGTTTGGCAGTGTTTCCTAATTACCATTTCTGTGCTGTTCTTACCATTTCTGTGCTGTTCCATAGTTGGTGCTTGAGTTTCTGACTGCATTCCGCCCCCCCCCGCTTTCCTTCAGATCCACTCTTTACATGCAGAGAATGCTAGTGATTTCTGTTCTTCATAATATGCATTTGTGTTTGGTTTAGATGAAGCACCCATCTTGTGCTTTAATAAGTTTGAAACCCTCTTTAATGGGCACTCTCCCTTTCTTTTTGCTGTTTACTGTTAGTCTTATTTCCCCACTCGACTGAAGTGCCTGTGGATTGCACCAGGTATAGAGAGATTTGTGAATTGTTTCTAAAGGCTGCATTATTTACTCAGCAAAGCCAAACAAGTTCCTTTCTGGAAGCCTGCCAGACTGCTGAGAAAAAAAATATATTTGTTCCTGCAAGTGTCCTAAAGTGCATATGATTTCTTCTTGAAAAGGGCTCCCTTTATCACAGTGTAGATTCCAGAGGCTTAAACATCCCTCTTGAAAAACAAAACCAACTGAATGGCACCCACGTCTCCATCTAGGGGGAGGGCTCTGGGGTGCTAGGGGGCTCATGGCAACATTTCAGATTCTTTGCTTTCCTTTCCGTAGTATGCAGAGGTCGTTCAAAGTGTTTTTATATCTGCCCTAGGCCAGTGGTGGCCAAACTTCAGCACTCCAGATGTTTTGGACCACAACTCCCAGAATCCCAGGCTTGTATTGCCAATGACAAAGGACTGTGGGAGTTGTGGTTCAAAACATCTGGAGGGCCAAAGTTTGGCCACCACTGCCCTAGGCAAAAGAGTAAACTGACATTCCCAAATGTTCAGTCATACAGGGCAGTGGCACTCTTAAGCCATGTGGCCCTTCCACACATGTAAGCATCCTTTTCTGTAAGTCAGGTCCATCCCCTGAGCCTCATACCTCCAGACCTACATAAAAGACCTACATTTATTTACATGACATTATTTACATTGCCCGCCCCCCCGGCTACACATTGCCCCTACCCCATGAGCTGTGCACTCACTTACCAAACTTGGAAGGATGGAACGATGATTGAATCTTGAGCCTGCTACCTGGGATTGAACCCCAGGCTGTAAGCACAGTTACAGCTGCACTACAGCAGTGTAACAACGGCACCACAAGGCTCTTTATATCTACCAGCCACTTCCAAGGTGGTTCCATGGTGTACCTCCAGAACATCAGCACCAGGCTTCCATTTGCTTCAAAATGTTCCTTAAATTACAACCAGTACAGGAAAGGACTTGAAGAAAGCATTGCATAAATTGGCCATACATTACTAATCTGGGGACAATGAGACCACATATTTATTTATTCATTTTGTAAGAAAACAAAATAAAATCTCTGTCTCTCCCACCTTTGTTTCAATATTTTTTTTGTTTGCTTATTTGTTCATTTATATACAGTACTGCCTTTCTTTTTAAGGATCCAAGGATGACTTACAATATTAAAAAAACACCAAAGTTAGAATCTAAAACAAAAACATCTTATGCAATTAAAAAAGAATTAGACAAATACCATATTAAAACCTATAAATTTGAGCAATACTAAAAACACAAAGAAAGCAACATAATGCTACACACCCTTTAGAAAATGCCCATGTGAAGTTGGTCAGGTTGACAACAGAACTTGGAAAGTAGTTTACAAGAATAATGAATACAAGGACATGCTGAAGCAGTGGCAGGATGATGAACCGGGTCCCAGAGTATTACCTTACCATTTTCCCACATATGGGTGATTTCAGCATCTCATTCCCCTCTGAGTTCTGTCTTCAAGCTGTATGTGGACCACTAACAGATGAATCTGTCATGTCATTTAATTCACAGAAGGCAACCCTATTGAAGCCATATTCTGGCATATGGTTTCAAAAGCAAGTCAAGGCACCTGACAAGTTATGCTTCAGAGTCTAGTCACATCTTCCATGTCACAAACGCTAAGCCACCTTGGGTGGGGGAGCTACTCTCTGAGATGATGGATGCTCAAGCTCTGCGAGAGTTCCTGGAACAGCTTCCTGTGTCTTCAGACCTCATGTGGCGTACTCCAGAAGGAGTGCTCTCTCCAGACCAACAGAGAAGACCGCCCCTCTCAGGATATAGAGCAGTGCTTCCCAGCCTCAAGGTAATAGCCCCCAAGGGGGTTCACAAATGGTTCTCTAGTGGTGGTCATGGGTCACTTTAGATGTGTGGTTTCCCTCGCTAAGTCATTTCTTCCACAACCTTTTGGAGGCAGATCTTAAAGTCAGTGTGTGCTAACTTTAGTATGCCCTATGTGAGAAACAGGCTCTTTGGGGGAGTAAGAAGCCTCTGGTTTTTGAGAAGTGATGACTTTACTCCCTTTAAAATGCCTCTTTTTTTTTTGCAAACATGCAGGCTCAAGGTTCAATCATCCTTCCATCCTTCCAAGTTTGGTAAGTGAGTGCACAGCTCATGGAGTGGCGGCAATGTGCAGCCGGGGGCGGATGTAAATAATAGTGGGAATAACCACTGAAGTCACCAGTCTCACATTCGTGGGGAAAGTCTGCCAAGAAGCATGATCAAATCAACATGGTTGTGAAGTTCTGTGTGGTTCGGAAGCTTGCTTAGGGTTTTCTGTCTGACACTGAAGTTTCTCTCTCTCTCTCTCTCTCACTCACTCTCCTAGTTTTCTTATTGCTAAGACATTTGTGGAAGAGGGCTTAGTTGCATACTTTATTTTAAATCTGGCCATGCCATTCAAAGAAAGGAAAAATCAACAGCACTGGGCAACACAAGGCAGAACTGTTGGGAAGGGCTGAGGCATCTCTCATGAATAGGTTTCTCACAATGTAATGCTTGAGAGCGCAAGGGAATAGTTTGGGCATGTTTTTCTGCACACTTAGACATCACAGAGATATTTTAGTGTCTAGAACCTGTAAAATGAGGCACTGTTTTTGTGCCCATTAGAAATACTCGAAGGCTGCTATTTAACAAGGATTGTAGAAACTGTAATTGATTTAGATAAATATGTGATCATGAAGATGTCTAAGTGTTGTGTTCCTATGTAATGGTTTTCATGATGGCTTCATTTATTTTTCCTCAAATAAAGAATTCATCTCTTGTGAACAGAAGAGGAGAGAAAAACCCTTTATGTAGAAAACGATGCAGGAAAGCAGAAGAGGTATAAAAATATCATCTCACAGGCCCCTATACTCATCTCTCTCGCAAGGAATTCTGCTGATTTTTTAAAAAGAATTTCATTTTATGTGTCTGTCTACTGAATTCACTTTCCATTTACTCCCAAAGAATACACTTAAACACTCAATCAATGAATAACCTACAGCAGTTTGTTGTAGATTCAATAACGGGGAACGGTGCATTGTACCAGGATAGTCAGATATACCCACAGGGAGTGTCAGTGGTCAGAATGCTTCCATTGCTGGAAGGTAGTCTGAAAACGGTCCAGAAATTCAATACAGCATTGACCCTGTGTTGTACACATGATGCACAGTCAGTTTCTTGGGCTTACTTGAAGTTTTAGAAACAGGCATCTTGGTCCCAGGCACGGAGGTGGCTGTTCAGGTCAGGGGAGGGTGGGCAGAATAAGAAATCACTCTAAAATTACCTCTCTTGGTGGAGGTTTTCCCATTCTTTTTCTCTCCCACTCCCTCTTGGAAGAGCACAGTGCAATTGCTGCCTTCCATGGCAATAACTGTTGCTTTTTGCGGAAGCGTTGGTTGTTTAAAATGAGATGTCTGTATTCTGTCTGGAGGTAAATTCGGGAAGTTTTGTATGTCTGCTGGATCCTGATCTGGCTTGCCGGAGTTTGATTGTGTAGCTTGGCTGTTGATGTGCTATGCATATTGATATTTTTTATTTGCTATTTTCTATGTTATTATCACAACCATTATGCTTTTATTATTGTATTTGATCTGCTATGTATGGTGTTTGTACGTTTGAGCAAGTTGTCTTTGCAACATGGTATACATCACCCAGAGTTCCTTTGGGAAAATTGGGTGGCTAACAAACAAACAAACAAACAAACAAACAAACAAACAAACAAACAAACAAACTGTAGACCAGAAGCAGAAATCTGCTCAGCTCTGTTTAGAATCATTGTTTTCCCCCCTCCCCCCCACTCATCATACTGGACAAGGCAGGTATTCCACAGCCTTCCTGGGATTCAGCTCAGACAGGTAGATTCCCCATCCACTTTAAATGACACCATGCTTTTTGGTTCCCTTTCCCATTTAAAAGCAGTCTGGAGATTGTTACCATGATTCTCTTTATCCATGCAACACCCAAAACGAGGTGGCAGCTTAAAGATGAACATATGTCTGAAGAAGTGGATGGATTGATGAAAGCTCACATTAGTCCAAATCCTGGTGTGCAATAACAGGTGTGCTCCTTTGAGGCTGCACCTGCAGTAGTTGCACTATCACCAAGATGGACATGAGATTCCCTGAACCACTTCTGTGCCGTTAATGGTGTTGGAGGCAAGGGATCCATTGTATAATCACACAGCATGATTCTAGCATAATGCCTATCTGTATTAAAATATATGTAAGTAAAGATAGATAGAAGAGGGATGAGATAGTAAGGAAACTAAGTATGAAAGTATGCTCATTTAAGCTGGGAATGGAGATATGAATTATATTGGCTCAAATGCTGGGGAAAACTGTGATTGAAGTGGTAACATGAAGGAAGACAAGCAATATATTTGTTTTATATAACTTTGTGTAGAAAATAAATAAAAAATGTTAAAAAACAAATTAAGAGAAATTAAAGGTCTGAGTGGGTGGTGGGTGGGAGATCTTTGTAAAAACTTGCAACACAATTATTTATTGCTCTAATAAATATTATCTCATTTGAATGTCCATAAGCTGTAAGTAAAAACCAAAAAGAACCATACTAAAAATCACAGGAAAACCAAATTAACTTTAAAACTAGAGTAGGAAACAAGTAGAGTAGAAAGGAAGCTGCACTATTACAAAGTTACTTTGAAATTGTTCCTACTTGGGGAACTATTCTATTTAATGCACACCACAGTGTTGCCTGATTCTTTTTTGAAAAAAAAATGTATATGTCAAAGAAAATGAAACATAAACATATACATTTGATATTCCATTTGAGATACAATTGATATTTCATTAATTAACAGCACCAACAGTACGGACTACAGTTTAATTGTGTAAGAACATATAATCCATAATATTAATGGAATCTCAAATGTACAGCATTTTTCCATGTATAAGACTATATTTTCCTTTAAAATTGCTAGACTAAAAACTAAGGGTTGTCTTATACACAGAAGTAAGACAAGGAGAGAACCATGTGGTTGTGAAGCTGTAATTTTAGTTTGGAAAAGTGGGGGGTCCTCTTATACATAGGGGTGTCTTATAGATTGAAAAATACAGGTATATGTTGCTAAAGCTTGCTAAGCAAAGCCTTAAAATGATTATTAAAATGATATGTATCACTTCATGTTTCAGGGCTTATGGAGACTGGAAACTCTCTGAATATTCAGGAAAAGGGAGTGTAGCTTGTAGACGGAGCCATTTTATGATGTGATTGATCCAACTGTTTTGTTTTTGTTTTGTTTTTTAGATCAAAGAAGAGAGTATGGATTCGATGCAAACATCGGCTAAAAGGGAGAAAAGTAAATTAAACAAAAACTTTATCCCTCCTCCCACTCCCCCAACCCTCGACACCCAAGAAGGTTCTGCTTTGCCACTTGTTTAGAAAAGTTCTCTGGATAAAAGGTTAACCACCTGACTCTTAGTTATTTTCTTGTCTTGGATATCTTTGAAAAATTGCTTTATAAGGAGTAATACATCATGTACCCAAGACATATGGGAATAGTTAAAGATTAAGGTAAACAGACAAATTGAGCTGTTTTAAATCATTTTTCCTCTTTCTGTTTTATGAAAGAGTTTATGGACAAAAGCTGACGTTTGGCCATGGCAGCAGGTTGTTCTGCGTATATTTAAGTAGAAGTAAAGGCTTGACTGTCAGAAAGGGTTGCGTCACCAATGCTTTTATCAATTTGATTGGTGTCCACATTTTTAAAAATGCCATTTTGTCAAGCCATAACCTTTGCTGGGTCTTTCATTTGTCATTGTTTTACTGATGATATAAATATAATATTTAACATCATTTGTGTCAATAAACATGTATCATCATTCCTTTTGCTTTCATTTTGTCAGTTGTCTTTATAAATTGAGTTACAACTTTCCCTTTCAATACATGTGGACTTGTCAGAGGCTTCAGCAATAAAAGTTCGATGCCAAGAAATCCAAACTTTTTCCTGAACTGATGGATTTATAAGGAAGCATTAAGAGCTGCTGAACCAGCGAGGCTGTCTTAATACTAAGGCATCCTCCACCCATGATCACTTGGTACTGTTGTTATAGATTATATTTCTCTTTTGACATTGTGGGCGTTTATACACAACCCCTAAGCTCCGCCGCAAATGGCTGCAAGCTCCGGACTTTAAAAATGTTTACCCACCAGCTCCGGAGTTTGCAGACAATTAAGTGCGACCCCGCCCACTTTAGCGTGACCCAGAGCAGTTTTCTTGTACCTGCTTTTGGGATGTGACAAATATTTGATCCGGTGTAAGGATAGTGAGTGCGGGGCTCTCCTGGCTTCTGTTTGTTCTTTTTTTGCACCCCACCCTTTAAGAGATCTGAATGCTGCCGGGAACAAAATGGAGGTAAACCGGCATTCTTTTCTTTCTTTTTTCTCCCTCCCTCAGGCAGCCAGCAACCAGGAAGTGCGGAGGGGGGTGGGGACAGAGGAAGAGCGAGGAATCCCTAAGATCTCTGGTCCGAATTTAAGTGGCCAGCGGATCTTAGGGGTCGTGTAAAAAGGCCCTGTGTTACACTCATGGATCCATGGTTCTCAGTGCCTGGTCTACCAGATGTTTTAGACTCCAGTAAAGCTATCATCAGCTTAACCCACACAGGTATTTTTAAAGTTCCTTTGGAGACAAGCACAAGCACAACGATGCTGGCCCAATCTATCTTATCTAGTGACACTGATTTTGCACCAGGGATGTACGTTTTGGAGGCAAATCACCACAGGGTAAGAGAGCACTGTAGTAGACATGATGTTGCACACTGAATTGTGCGATTCTGCCTGTAAATGAGAATATCTGTGAGGCCTCCAAATGTTATGCCATTTATGTAGCTACACAAGAGGATCTTGTCCATCGTTTCTCCTCCTACAGGTTGTTGGAAAGGAAGACTTAGCCCAAAAAGGTAAATTATGGTTTCACAGAGCGCTTGGACCCAAAGCCAAAACCAAGGCATAGGGTTACAGCAACAAGCCACATTTTGTGCAAACCATAGTATTGTGCCTGCATCAACTGTAGGCTGGCGGGAGAGGTGGAAATGTAGCTTTGCTCACTTTAAATGCAAGTGGCTAAGCATTTGCCACTTACGATCTAGGGTTCTGGGTGAGAATCTCAAAAGGCTGAATAGTCACTCAATTTTTTTCTTATTCCAATTGCAATATTTGTGGGGAAGAAAACCATTGCCACAGGATTTAACCTTTGTATCTACTTCTATTGCAAAATGTTCATACATGCTGTTACACAGATTTACAGCAGGATCAGACTAGTTCATTTTCTCTGCTGTGTTAATACATGCATTTTGATGCATTCTGTTTTCATTTGCAATTTTTCTAAGATACACTTTTCTTTCTGCAAATAATGGATGCAAAATGGATTTTAAGTGCCCTGTGCGATAAGAGCAAGGACCCCAAATCATCTCTTTCATTGGTCAAAATCCAGTTGCTTAGCGTAGCAAATGGCATTAACATATGCCCATTTGAATCAAGTTGATTTCTTTGTAATTTCCATTGATTCAAATGGTTATGATTAGAGATGGGCATGACTTAGCAGTATTCCTGTTTCCGTTACTCGTATCCGTTACTCTACGGAAACGGTAACGGGAATTATTCCGCCAGACTTCGAGCTCGAACCGACGAACGAACAATTTTGGTCTGATTTGTCGTTCTTGTTACTTGCATCGCGGCGATCGCGCAATGCCAAGCGGCACAGAAAAAAAGTTTTTAAAAGTAAAAAAAAACCCGATTCCCAGCCCTAAAAGTAGGCGAAAACTGTCTGAGGGCACCTACCAGGCCAGAAGGGTGTTTTATTTGGGGGGGGTTCCCCGCCCCCCTCTCCTTGGCTATTGCTACTGCTGCGCTGCTGGTACCAGGCTGGGAGGGCGCATCCATTTGCCATGCAGTGCGGGGGATCCAAAATGGTGACCGCAATATTTTTTTTTGAAATCGTTGCCCAAAACCCCACCAAAGCACCACAGAAACATGCGAAAATTAGCTATTTTAAATGCTTGAATTTTTACAGTAGCAGCAGTGGGTTTTTCTTGCAAAAAAAAGTCTCCGTTGATTTTATTTTATTTTATTTTATTTTATTTTTTTACACCTGCGCATTCGCAATGATGGGCTCGCCCATGGGAGTGGACCATGCAAAGTTTTGGAGCCATTCCACCAATCGCATGGCCAGGTTTTGCTGACTGTACCAGGCTGGGAGGGCGCATCCATTTGCCATGCAGTGCTGGGGATCCAAAATGGCGACCGCAATTTTTTTTTTTAAATCGTTGCCCAAAACCCCACCAAAGCACCACAGAAACATGCAAAAATTAGCTATTTTAAATGCTTGAATTTTTACAGTAGCAGCAGTGGGTTTTTCTTGCAAAAAAAAAGTCTCCGTTGATTTTATTTTATTTTATTTTATTTTATTTTATTTTATTTTTTTACACCTGAACATTTGCAATGATGGGCTCGCCCATGGGAGTGGACCATGCAAATTTTCCACCAATCGCATGGCCACTTGGCCAGGTTGACCACAGAGACTTCTGGGATGTGCCAATCGGGCATAAACAGCCCACTAATCGTAGCCCAAACCCGAACCCTAAGCCTAAGCCTAACCCATACGCCAGTACACTGTCCTTCTAAGTGGGTCAGAGAGGCACCCAGAGGTGCACCCCATACTCA
The DNA here is from genome assembly GCA_029282475.1 of Phrynocephalus forsythii. Taxonomy (NCBI): domain Eukaryota; kingdom Metazoa; phylum Chordata; class Lepidosauria; order Squamata; family Agamidae; genus Phrynocephalus; species Phrynocephalus forsythii. The sequence continues at coordinate 46,323,950 of JAPFRF010000001.1, forward strand.
CCCTAACCTCACCCGTAACTAGCCTAACCCTAGCCCTTGAGCTAACCCGTCTTAACCCTAAGCCAGATCTACTTGCATTGTACTACATGCAAGTACGTGAGACACAGCGGGTGCAAAGAGTCTGCCAGTCCATCACTTGTGGCTCTGGCTGACTCCTGCAGCTCCCCCCAGGAGCCCGCTACCCCCCCAAACCAGTACTAACGACAACAAAAAAACGAAAAAAAAACCGACTAATTTTTTCAAAATTTCGCGAAAAACGGAAACGAGCCGAAACGGACTGCCTCCGACACACGACAACTCGAAAATGTCATTTTCCCTAGTCGTGCCCATCTCTAGTTATGATAAAGCAATTAGTGTAGGCCTATTTGAATTAACTTATCATATGGAAAATATGATGTAGCAAATTCCCTGTGATTCAGTGGACCTATTCTAGTGCAATTTGCACCCCTAAGCAACAGAATTTTGGAGAGTGTGTCACTGAAAGCTATCAGAAATAACTTTCAGAGATCATCCTCTAAGGCCATATATAAGGACTTACATGGTAGATTTCATTGCTCCAAAAAACATCAGCTATTTCTGACAGAACAAAGCCTTGTACAGCTGATTAATCAAAAAATCGGGACTTAGTACCCCCAGACCTATCAGATGAAATAAGTAACACACATTCACATTTTTGGTGACCCTCTTATATATGTGTGCATCTTATTCTAGCTAATCACCCTGGTTGCTGCATTTTAATGAGGAATGGACAAATAAATTTATGTCTGTCCTATGTTACCTCTGGATTTCTCCTGACATAAATCCACTCTGCATTCATTTGTAAAAACTGCTCAATAAGTTGGAGAAAGGTTTGCCTTTAAACATTTATTGAAATATTGTTTTTAGCATTTCAAATTGTGTTGCTTTAAATAAGGCGGGCATCTCAGAATACAATCCTGTGCCTTTCTTGGGCCACAGGCAGTCTGAATATTTGGGACATTTGAAAACTAACGGACAACCAAGTTCCGATCTCTATATTAATCCAAAGCGGGCTGCTTGAGTTGGTTACTGCCCCAGCTGAGAAATACTGAATTCTGGAAAATATGCCTCACCTTAGCTGCAGAGTCCACATCATTGACATTGTTTTAATGAATGTTATTCTTACACACTCTTTTAAAAACGGCTTGTACATTGTGCCCAGCCATTCTTGTGCAGTCGCTAGTCGGCTTCTCCTGCCTGGAGTGGTGCATAACAAAGGCTACGGAACTGAGCACTGCAGCAATCACAGTGGCCAGTTTGAAGTTCGGTGTACACCTCTGCTGTGCAATTTGTGCTACGCTCGTAATTTTGCCAGAAGCTGACTTTACCCTCTCTGCTCAGCCAAAATGTGGCTACATATTTGTCACATGCTTTGTGTGTTCTATATTTGAATTTTACAGAAACAGCCTTTGGTTTCTGTGGTGTCTGTGTATCTCTGAATTCCTTTCTCTCTCTCTCTCTCTGCCTCTCTCTTCTAGTCACAAAATAATGTTTCTTGACAAAAGACTAATTTCTGCATCTGAAATAAAATGGGAAGGGCCAAAGAATCTTGGAAATCAATGGGCTTCAGTTGATCACAAATTATTAGCTGTTTTGTTTATTTTTTAAACATGAAAAACAACACATTTCAATTTTATTTTGAATCGAAAGGGATCACAAAATAACATGAGTTAAGATAGATTCATTTCAGCATCAGCTTTGTAACTATCTGCCTTGTACTCTCTGATTTTTTTCGGAGGGGGGGGTTTAAAAGAGAAAATAAATCTTTCTTGATTAGTTCCAGCTCCCTTCTCTGTATATCTGCTGTAGCTGGATCCAACTGAAATATATAGAATGAAATGGCCTTTCTCTTCTAAAATAAATCAATATATTGTGCAAATCAGTTGAAAACTTTGGGAAGTCAGAAGCCATTTCTTATTAAACTGCTTATTAAACTATTATTGATTTTTTTTAAAAAAACTTTCCCCTTGACTAAACATGTACATCCTTGCAAGAAGAATGCCGACAACCAACCTGGTCCAGTGGTCTGGCAGGTATCTGGCATCCCTTTCTTCCCTGCCTTAGGAACCCAAGAAAAATGCAGAACTAAGAATTCATTTCTTTCTTATTTTTGAAATTGTGCCTCCTGACGAGCTATCATATTGATGTTATTTATAACAATTATATCCTATCTTTCCTCCAAGGAGGTGTATTTCCGTTGACAGTGGAAATGAAGATGTCTAGTGCAGGGAGAAGGCCCTCCAAGGTCATAGAGGGATTAGATGACAGTGAGGCAGGAAAGAGAATTCTCAGGGCAAAGCCAGGTTTCTTCAGTGAAACTGAGCGCTATGCTGGTGGTAGCATTGATACCAGAAGGGTCTCCCAAGCCAGACAGGTTGCAGTGGAGAAACCAGACTAACACTGTCCACCCCCGAAGTGTTTGATCCAGAGTGGGCAGCTTCAAATAGCGTCTGATCCATAATTGGCAACTGATATAATGGCCAGTAATGGCAATGAAGTAGGCATATTTAACTCAGTGAAATATGATAAACTTATTAATATCTTAAAGAACTGGGCTTGGACAGTTGTGATATCAGATTGATTGGGAATTTGTATTGGAATCAGTGTGCTGGTTGCCCGATAGATGGTCAGATATCAGAAGAGGTGTTAATTACAAAAGAGGTTTGTCAAGGTTGTAGTCTCTCACCTCTACTTTTTAATATCTATTTAGAAATACTTTTCTGGGATGCTTTTGAAGGAAAAAGAACCAAGGCGTGATGACACTGTACTGCTTGCAACAAGTCTGGCAGATTTGCAAGGATTATTGGATTCTATTGCTGCTGAAAGAAGTGCCATGGGATTGTGACTTAACATGAAGAAGACAAAATGGATGGTTATCAGCAAAAAACAAAATGGTTCACAGAACCTTCTCAAGATCAGCAGTGATGTAATTGAGAGAGTATAATCTCATAAATACTTGGGATGCTTTGTCAAAAATAACTGGGATCATTCATGTGAAATTCATTGCAGAACTGAACAAGCTAGAAATTCCTTCCAGAAAATGAGGAAAGTCCTCACAAACCAGGACGTATCTATCAGACTTTGCTCGAATACTTTGATCCTATGCATTCAGCATACTTCTCTATGGTGTTGAAACTTGGACCTTTAGAGACACATTATGTAGGTAGCAGGAAGCATTCGAAATGTGGGCATACAGATGAATTCTGAAGACACCTTGGACAGCCAGAGTCTGTATCGCAGCGCATGAATAACAAGTTAGAAATCCTCAATATTGTAAAGAGAAGAAAATTGCAGTATTTTGGATACACAATGCGCAATAAGAAATACCATCTGCTGCAAGTTATCTTTCAATGAAAAATAGATGGGAAACATGGCCCGGGGCATAGAAGAACATTCTTGCTTAAGAACTTAAGCCATTGGTCAGCAGTGAGCACAGTTCCTCTGTTTAGAATAGCTTGAGATAGAAACCAGTTCAGGCTACTGATCGCCAATGTTCTATGAGGACATGGCACTGGAAGAAGAAGAAAGTGAGATTTAAACAAAGCGGCCTTCCTTTGTTGTGTCTAGTTTGGGGTGGTCCCAAGCTGGATGATTAGCAATCATTTTTAAAAGTTTCATGGTAAAGGGAACTTGAATGTTGCACTCCAGCCACAAGGCTAGTTTCTGCAGTGAGGGAAAAAAAAGATCTCTATAGTGTTTCAGTCACAAGAGGGTGCTGTTGGAATTAAAACTCATAGGTGACACAATTTTTTTATATATATAAAAAGACAGGACACTTCCTTTTCATCAATACTGTTGAGCTGTAAATATTTAATGAAAGACATTAATGATTATTAGTCCCCATCATCACACCCGGTGACAATCAGTGGTGCCGATTTGGAAAGGAAATGATAAAAACAACAATTAATGCAAATAATTGTATTCATTGGTTATGGCAACCATGGGGTTTAAGGCAGCCCAGCCGAGATTGCCTTGCTTGGCCTGATATCAGTAATGACATGCTTATGGCTCCTTTAAAAATTAGAGAGAGAGAAAAGTAAAACAAAAAACCAAAAAACAGACATGTTGAACCCAGAAACAATATTCAACTGCATGGATCTGTGGGCTATAGAACCCGTTTTTCCATGTGTGTTTTTTCCTATTTCACTTTTTAGTTGAAAAAGACTTGTGCCAGAGGACTTGTCAGATAAGAAGAGAATCTCATGCCATTTCAGTGAGAAAAACAGGAGAATTATCTGTTTCCTGCCTTTGGCTTATAGAGAAAGACCCTGTTGTCATTCTCTTCCCTGCAGGCATGATCAAGCTCAAGAAGACTGATGTTTCCTTTTAATTTTCTGCCACAAGCTAGTACTGCAATGCTTATGATGATCGGGAATCAGGAAAAGTTTTGTTTCCTCATCAAGATACAATTAGCTTAAGAGCTGATATCATATATTGTTCCCCTTCTGGCTGCCACTCTGGCTTACACGTTGACTCTCCGTAGCTGTTTGTTAAAATCAGCGTAATCTTTCCTTTCTGTATTAAATAGAAGGGCAGCACACCCATCTACAGCACACGCTCCAAACTCCTTACAGAAAGCACTGCTGACAGCTCTCAACATGAACTGAGTGATCACTCCCAATTGTAATCGATTCTGTAAGTACTGAGCACAAACCCCTAGGCAATTGAAGAAAATAGGATGATGAAGGACTGCAAACTAATATGTTACACATCTTCATTGATTAACCATTGATTAACCATTATTTTCCTGAATGACAAATAGCCAGTGGTAAAGTAAGTGAAGCTGAAGATTTATTTACATGTTAGGTGGAAGATGACTTCTTTATTCAGCTGATTGTGAGCTAACGCTGCTAAGGCAAGAGAGAGACGTCAGCAACAGTTTGGGAGGAAAGGAGCTGGTTTGTAATCTTTGCTGGCATCGAGCCTGGATTTTTCCAGCAATTTATTATTATTATTATTAGAAAGGAATTTAGTTTGCCTGGAAAACCACCCGCTACATTCACACAGAGACGATACAGCACCACACCTGCATGTATAACTACATTTAAGGAGGTGATCATTTTATAGATTCAGTATTTACAAGAATATTGATCTGTGTTTACTGAACTTTTAATTTAATTCTCTGTTTTGCTCTGTGACTTATTGGCAATTAAGCACAATGGCACAAACGGCTGAGTAGGGGTTTTAAATATGCTTTGCATATATATTATTTGGCATTACTGAGGAAGTAAATCATTGTTTGGAAGTGTCTGTGTACTTATGTGCACACACACACACACACACACACACACACACACACACACACACACACACACACACACACACACACACACACACACACACCACAAACACATACACAAACTGTCTCTCTGTTTCTCTGTCTCTCTTTCTGTCTCTGTCTCTCTGTCTCTCTCTCTCGCACACACACACACACACACACACACACACACACACACACACACACACACACACAGAGAGAGAGAGAGAGAGAGAGAGAGAGAGAGAGAGAGAGAGATCTTTTGCAAGATTTTAGTACTAGAGATGGGCACAAAATGATTTTTATTTTGTTTTTGTTTTTTGTTTCATTCCCTAATGGAATGAAAAACAAAATGACCCATCAAAGAAAAATGAAATGGAAATTTTCATTTTGTTTTGTTTCATTTTTCATTTCCCCATAGGAATGCATTGAAGCAGTGGGTTGAAGCAATGCATTCCTATGGGAAAAAACCCCACAGGTCCCCCTTAAAGCACCCAGTTGGGTAGGGGAAAGCACAGGATTTTAAAACTTTTTTGCCACCCCAAGCTCTGTGTGCCCGCTGATTGGTGCTTGGGGTGGCAAAAACAAACAAACAAACAAACAAAAACAACAACACACCAACCAGTAAGGCCCCACGAGCCAGCTGGTCGATGCTAGTTTCTTTTTTAAAAAATGCTGTCTGGCCTCCCTGCGCGCTAGCTGGTCGGCAGGAGGAGAGAAAAAACAATCACTGCTGACTGGCCTCCCCAGGGCCTCCCACATGCCAGCTGGTCAGCGGGAGGACAAAACAAACCCACCAACCGGCATCCCTGGGGCTTCCTGCGTGCCAGCTGGTAGGCAGGAGAAAAAATTTAAAAAATGCAAAACGGAACAAAATGAAATACAAAATGAATTTTGTTAAAAAAATCATTTCATAATAAATGAAATGAAACAGGGAGAAGAAATGAAAAACAAAATAAAACACCGTTTTGTTGTTTCGTGCCCATCTCTATTTAGTAAATATCAAACATGTAATTATAATCAGTCTCCTATTAATCCATTAAGAAATAAAACTGATTGCAATAAGAAGACATTTCTACTAGTTTTATCAACATATGTGAATGTATGACTCCTTCCTATTTGGACCTTGAACTGTTGAATCCAACAATTTTTTTTTCCAGAAACATCACTGATTCCCATGCTTGGAACCCATATGTCTGTTGTTTTTCCTTGGCAGAGCCATCATTTTAAGGCCATTTCATCAGTTTAAAGAACTGTAGACAACACTTGTCACTAATTGGTAATAAATCATTACAATTCTTCACTTTTCTTTGTCATAACATTAATCACAGGGAGGTCTTGGGTGAGCTCTTTGGGTTTTAATGTCTATATAATATGTACTACTTCCTAGAAATTCCATTGTAAAGTAGTGTTAATTAATATCCACTTAATAGAGTGAGCTGAGATACATCATGGTTAACAGAATGGATTCTAGTGGAAAATGTACATGCTTTCAACGTAGGTAGACTAAGACAAGCTCTGTGGGCCCAAGACTTTGTTTTTCTTGATGCAGTTAATTGCAGTTTCCCTTGAATTAGGAATAATATGTACATGTGTACACGTACAGTATATTTTATGGTAGCAATTAAGATCCAATGCCATACTGCGTAATTAGTCAACCAACAGGAGTGCAATTATACATAGTGTAGAGCACCCCCAAACAGATTTCTGATTTCAAAGGTTAATAATGGGGTACTTTCCCAGTTTCCTTTACAGTCCCTTCAAGATCAAAATTATTTTTCTTAGGTGTTGTGTAGGAAGAAAAAATTCTTCCCAATTTTGTTTCTCCCTCCCCAAGCCCCAATCCAACCAATTTTTTTAACAGACAGGCTAAACTGTCATTGCTGCCTGCGCTGCTATTTTCAGTATTTGCAAATAATAAAATAAAATAAAATAAAATGCAATTCCATTCACAAATTCACATTTGATCCTCTGCCACAGTGTACTTGGAATGATCCCTGGACTGCCAGGATAAGTGCAAGTCATCAACCTCTTTGAGCAAGAGTTCAAGACTAAGACTAATCTCGGGGTTTGAGTAAGATGGGGACCAACCCCAAACTATTCATATATCAATGCTTTGGTCCTAATGACATCTGCTTGCAAGGTGCACTGAATTCATTAAGACATAATTCAAAGAAAGCAGGGAGAGGGTCAGTTTTAAAACATATAGTTTCATGAAATTTGTTGATTTAGTTTTGTTTTTGTGTAGTGTGCATTTTTTTAAAAAAAAGACTTTCCCCCCAAAACATACCAAATACTAAATAGTAGCTAAATTAATAATAAGAAGAAGCAAGTATGTTGTGGAAACCCTGCCACCTGTGAGGGCTCCCCGTGGGAGGAGACCTGTGGAAAACCATGGTTCTGAATCATGTGGAAAGTCCCCACAGGCTTGGTGGTGATGAATTTAAGGTTCACTGATTTAAATGACGAACATTACACAGGATTAAATTGGAATCCAGGAGCCAGTCTGTTTCTATTAATCTCCACAAAGCAGTATATGGTCCACGGGTAATTACTGCATGGAAGTGCTAATACTTTATAAATAAATAAGATGAGATTAATATCCTACTGGAGAAGTAAATTAAAATCAGATGGACTTTAGTGTGGAAAACTAATGCACCAGGTAAAAACATTGCTTCCTTGGGTCTTCTTCTGGAAAAAGTTGGGTATAAATAATAAATTTAAGGGAAATGTAGGAAACTGATTGAATCTGGGTGAGGATAGACTTTGAGCACAATTTGATCTGAGCCCTATTGAGGGTCCTATGCTAAACTTAAAAATGCACCAAAATAGCAAGTACCGGTTGCTTGACTAGCTGTTCCATGACTTTAAATGGTTTAAAAATAAGAAAGGATGTTGAAAACAAATTAAATACAAATAATAATAGAAGCAAAAATAAAACCTTAACTGTACTTTCCTTTGAATACCTTGGTGGCTGGTGAAAGAGAGACCCCCCTTTCTCTTTCCCCCTCTGCTTTTGAGGCTGGCCTGAGACTGAATGTTCCAGATAATCACCCACAATCCAACAAGGGGGGGGGGAGGAAAGAGAGAACCACCATGGGCTCACTTGTGATTACGCAACCTGCTCCAGCGCTGGTGTTGAAAGGCATTGCTCATTGATCAAAAAAAAATAATAATCATAAGAAATGTCTGCTCATCTTGCAAAATGCTCCTAAACCAAGGTACTTATAAACCAAGTTATTACTGTATACATAAATGTGAAAACTACAGTCCCACATTTGAAGGCCAAGGCAGAGAAAAACTACAGGAGCACCACATAAGAAAGGAGCAGCCTGCTGGTCTGTCCTTCTCTTGGCGTGTAAGCAAAAATGGGGATGGGTTCCTGTACCTTTAATCCTTATGGAGAAGGAGACATTTTGGAAGAAGTTGGTTAACCCTGCAAGCAAAGCCTGTCATAATCCCTCTCATCTGGTAGCCTAATTGTCACCATGAACTCAGCCCTCTTCAGGCACTGCGTTTTCTGCCATTTTGAACACGATTGTAGGGGAGGTCTTCACTCTGCTGCCTCCATTGCTACTTTGCTTCCTGTTTCGGCACTGTCTCTGAAGATAGGGAAGAGGTGTTGCCTAAGTGTTGATTCTTTGTGTGAACAACAACTGTGGAAAACCTGGTCTTTTTCTCACATGTAAGGAACAGACCATGGGAATCTTGGATCTCTGATGATAATTCGTACAATACCTGACTTAACCACACTAGCTAGGGTTCATAACCCAATGTATTTTATATCTAATCCCCAGGCCATTAGAGAACCACCGTGGGAGATGAAGACCAAATGATGGGTGAAGCACCGAAGTCCTGGAATATAGCTTCCTTAAACAAAATGCAAAACAGAGAACTTCCAACTTCCATAAACTTACATTCATGAGGAGCAAACATTTTGTGCCATGAATAGAATTTTAATAGTAATATATTTGAATAAGATAGAAAAGTCATAGACATTATTTTTATGTGTGTTTTGTAATACTAAGTGGCATTTTAGACGTCACTTCTTGCATCTCCAATGTCAGAGACGTAGCTCAAATCAGCACATGAAGAATTTTTATTCCATTCTCTGCAGGTATATTTAATGTTCTTCTTTTTTTTTTTTACATTTTTAATGAAAATGTAGCTGTCAATTTAAAACTAATTTGGATGGACAGCAATAAAAGGCAAGCCTCACTTCAAATTAGAATTTTCAGTGCGGATTTCCAATAGAAAGTAATTGCTGACAATAGGAAATGACAAATTACTAATTACTTAGTTCAATTAGACTTTTGTGCCTTTGGTCTTAAGTGGCAAGAATACCGCAAATCTTGCACTTTTATAACAATTAATGACACTAAAACTATTCTAACTGCCAACAGATGTGAGTAAGATGACATGAATGGAAACTTATTTAATTTACATACTATCCTGATTTTCTATTGAGTAATGGGTGTTTAATTTTTATGTTACAATTAAATATCACTGGCACAGTGTAGTTTCTGCAGAACTTTTCAGGGCTGTGCACACTAGTACAGTACTTGTGTTTTTTCTTTCTTTTTCTTTATCACAGCAGTATGTAAACTATGTATTGTACAGCAAACACATAATTTTACATTTATTTATTTATTTATTTATTTATTTATTTATTTAGAATATTTTTGCCCCACCTTTCTCCTTGGAAAAGGACCCAAGGCGGCTTACAGTAGTGAGGGACAATATACAGTCCAGTACAATTAAGACATGTTCAACTATTAAGAAAAGGGAATTGAGGAACATCTTACAGCATTAAAAGACAACATTGCATTAAAGCTACAAGAGAATGCGAGCAGTTAAAAAGAGTAGTAAATTTCCATGTAAAAGTGACAGAAACTAACATTGAAAACATAAATAAAATAAATAATAATAGTGTCAATGTAATCACACAAGGTTATAAGTGGTTATAAACACAAAGTCTATGTGATCATGTATGGTAGGTTCATATAAAAGACACATAACAGGTAGTCCATCATTCAGGGAAAGCTTGCCTGAAGATAAAGGTCTTTGCCTGTTTCCAGAAAGACAACAGAGATGGGGCAGTCCTGGGCTCCAATGGGAGGGAGTGCCAGAGTTTGGGCACCACATTACATTTACAGAGAGAATATATATCTTAATCAAGGTCTATAACTTGTAAGGACCCCCCCATATATCTTTGTTACAGTAATAGAAACAGAAGGCTTTTAGAACTTCAATTCATGCAGTTGAACAAGATTTGGTCCCATTTCTGCGACCAGAACTTTATTTCTGTCATCCCCACTGGAAAAAAATTGCCCTGCTTCATTCCCCTTCTTCCCAAAACACTTGCTTCCAAATGGGGAACATACAAGGGCATTTTCTTTTGTAGGTTTACATAGAAATATAAAAGACATTCATTTAAACTGAGAACAATTGCAAAGAGGGCTTTCCCCCACTCTCTCTAATACTAAATCTGTGTGATAGGCAGGACATTTAGCAGCTATTCCCAGCTCCGGGAGCACTGTAGCACCTGCAACTTTTCTGCCAAACATGCAGATTTAAAGGTACAGGAGTCCTGTTGCTGGGAAGGATTAAAATGCACACGCTGAGCCTAATAGTGGCTCTAGTTAATGCAAAGCAGGAAGCAGAAATCCAGGGGTGCCTCAGGGACACGTTTCTTTTGCTAATGAACTTACATGGAAAATGGATAATATTATTATTTTCATACCCCTCCCCGGATGGCGAGGAAACAAATCTAATCAATGTGCAGGTAAAATAATAAAATGATATTTTTTTTTAAAAAAAACCATTTCATCCCAGTTTAAAACTATTATAAATGGTGGTGTTATTTTAATTTGCAGCTATTCAAAAACCTTTTTTTGTGATTTTAGAAAACTCTTTTTTGTGGCTTGATGCTCACAAGGTTGCAACCCAAGTACCCTCTCTTATTTGCTGCCGAACGACATGAGACGAGTAGCGCCCGTGACAAGGGGCTGATCGTCCCCTTCCCTGGCTGGATCATGGTGGTCTCTGCTTCAGGGAAAGAAAGAACTGGGAGAAGGCCGCACAACAGGAAAAGGTTAAGGCAGATCGATGAAAGAAAAGAGAGGTGTTGGTCTGATATGGGTTGGGGTTATTAAAAGAAGAATCCAATACACTGAAATGTGTATGGAAGCCAACAGGCAGCCAACCATGTTGGTTGAAATTTAACCGTCCTAAATTGTCTGGCTGCCAAATCTGTTGGATGGCACATTCTAACAGAATAGTCTTGCTTGCCCTTTGCAAAACAGCCAGAAAGGCTAGTTCTCTGGATGGAAAAAAATCAATCTATCAATCTATCAACCAATCAACCAACCAACCAACCAACCAGCCAACCAATCAAACAAAGAACCATTTGCCTGCTATCTCTGTATTGTGAAGTCTTTTGTTTCCGTTTATCAGCATTTTGCCTTTTGTTGTATGAACTCTGCTCACCACCCCATCTTTCTTTGAGATACGACCCGTCTTACATTGAATTAGGATCTGACACTAGCTACAGGGCTTTTCCTTATGGCTTTATATATACAGTAGTACCCCGACTTAAGAACAATTCGACTTAGGAGCGGAAAACTATTGGCGTTTTAACTGCCGCCTTACAAATTTTAGATATGGTCTGCTCGACTTACAAATGGTTTTTTCATTTTTTCATTTTTAACTTATTTTTTTTCAATTTTTTAGATAGGTACCCCGACTTAAGAGTAGTTTGACTTAAGAGCATGCATGCAGAATGGATTAAATTCCTAAGTTGAGGTACCACTGTGTGTGTGTGTGTGTGTGTGTGTGTGTGTGTGTGTGTGTGTGTGTGTGTGTGTGTGTGTGTGTGTGTGTGTGTGTGTGTGTTTTATAACAACACAAAAATATACAACATACAAAAAATTTGGGGGAGGGGGGAACAGAGAAAAACATAACAAAACAAATTGGAGATACTGAATAACAAAGACAATGGCATCCACTGAATTTACAGATATAGGTCATACCAAGATACCTCAGTAAAATCTATGTTTAGTCTAACCTAGTATGTCCTTCCCTAAAGGAAGCCACAGGCTCAATTTTGCAGGAGCTGAGCAGAGAGCTTTTGAGGACAGGACATTTTGGAGGTCACAAGGCCATGATAAGAGTGTAGAGAAGGCAGACAGTCTTTATTCTGATTTGCACATATAGGTTTTTATATTTATATGAATATTATGGCCATGGTTGACATATCCTCCATTCCAGCACTTGTCCAGGCTTCCAGCATTCTCCAGAGACAGACTGCAGGGGAGAGCTGGTTTCTGAGAGGTATGCTGAGGAATATCATTTATGTTTCCTCAGAGGTCTGCTTCAGGAATGTAACTCTCAATCCATGTATAAATAGGAGAGCAGCCATAGATAAGGTTATAGTAAATTGATTTTAATTTTTTTATGAGAGATTTTGAGGAGGAGGTTAGTTTCCATGCTAGCTTTTAGAAATAACATATTATCTTAAAAACCTTTTGCTGTAACACACACCATGTACAGCTGATCATGTCAAAGATAATTTCTGCTGGAAATGACTTGACAGAGAGCAGCGTTTTTTGATAGTTAAAATCTTCCCCTCCCATCCTGTGGTGTCCACTGGCTTTCCAAGTGTGATTTTAGGGACATCTCAGGCATTTCATGGGAACAATCAGAAATGTTTTCTTTCTGAAAAACTGTGGTAGCAAACAATGACGTCAGTCTTACACCCTGTACCTTATGCAATGGAATTTTAGCCATTAGAACTTACTGTACACAAACATGTATGAAACATAAATAGCTTGGCTGACTAGCTTGACTGGTGAATAATTATTTTGCCTTCTGAGACCTGTGACTATTAATCCCTGCCTTGTTGCTGCTGTTACTAGTACCTCTCATCTACTCTTCCCTCTCCTTTTCTCTCCTGAGTTGGCTGGGGATGTTGATAATCAAACCCCTCCCCCAAGTGCCATGCAATTGCATTATTCAATCCAGCATCTTTGTTTCTATCAGGTCCTTTCATTGACTGTGGTCTATTTAACTGGGGTTTTAGGCTGTTCTTATTTATTTTGTTACTTGTAGGATAGTTGTACAGGTTTTTAATTAACTTCACTATGTTTTAAAACTCATGTCAGATGTAGTAGGCAAGTGGTGAAGACAGTCCCAACATGTGGAGTAATTATACAAGCAAAGCTCATCTGGCATCTATGATGATATTGTTTAGGTGGCAGGTGAAACTGTTGCCCAGGTGTTTTAGTGTTTTATCATTTGTGCCTCTTAATAATCATTAAACGGTACATCTAGAATTTTGAGAGACCCTTCGCATCCTGGCCACCAATTTTTTGAACTGTTGCCGTCTGACAGGAGATACAGGACTCTTAGGTCAAGGACAAATAGACTAAAGAACAATTTTTATCACAGAGCAGTATCCAAGTTAAATGCGACAGTTTTAGCACCATCTTAATCAGTTTTTAACTAGTGTAAGCAATTTTAAGTTTTTAATATTTTGTATGGTGTTTTATGTGTTTTATGTGTTTTGTATGTTTAGAGTGTGTAGTGGAACAGCACTCTAATTTCATTGTGCATATCTTGTGTATGCATAATGACAATAAAACTCTATTCTATTCTATTTTATTCTATTTTATGTATAGCTACTGTTCTTTGCTCAGGCTCTTAGTATGCAGATTTTTTAATTACAATGTGTTTACATCATCTCTGTCTGTCTGTCTGTCTGTCTGTCTGTCTGTCTTTCTGAAGGTTCCCACCTTGGATATCATACTAGCTGAAAGTGCAGAATAAAAACATGTAAAATAAGATAACTGCACTTTGAACTGTATCATAGGTTTGTTATAAACCTATACAATAATCAAATGCATAAAATATGATAATAATAATAATAATAATCTTATTTATATTCAGTTGGGATAACTGCCCTTTTGTCAGCACAGGGAACTAAATGGGACCAGAATATACAGAATTAGCTGTGGAGAAATCTCTCCCGTTTTACTGCAACAATTTACGGTCTACATTGTGCTCTTCATCTTCCATGTCTTCTCTTTCCCTCTCCCACCCCACCCCCTCCAATGACCCAGAGCCATTTGAACTTTAAGGGCTCAAAATATAACAGAGACCAAGCCTTGTAATAGAGGAGAAAAGGAAAGCTTAGGTAGGGGGTAAGAAGTATGGGTAGGGATAAAGGAAATACTTTCACAATTCAGAAGGGGTGTGTGAGTGTGTGTGTGTGTGTGGGGGGAAACGGCAATGGCATTGTGCTCAGAAAGGGATAATGTGGAAAGGAGGTGAGAGCTGGACAGGTGTAGTGAGTGCACCTGGAACAAGAAGGAAAAGGTGGGCAGTAGTGAGGGGGCAGTAAAAATGGCCTAATTAGAAGAAGAAGAAGAAGAAGAAGAAGAAGAAGAAGAAGAAGAAGAAGAAGAAGAAGAAGAAGAGGGAAGTGTGTGTGTGTGTGTGTGTGTGTGTGTGTGTGTGTGTGTGTGTGTGTGTGTGTGTGTGTGTGTGTGTGTGTGTGTGTAAAATGAACTGAGTGGAAATTAGCAAGGTAATTATGAGGCTAAGGAAATAGTCTGTCATGCATGCCAGTCTGAATCACACAGTAAGTGTTTGGGATGACAAAGCCTAGTACATTCCTATATACTCTTGCCTTGGAGTAAGTGCTGTTAAAGTCAGTGGGATTAACAGCTGAGTAGATGTGTGCCGGATTAGACTAGTGATCCTGCAATAAGTGCATCATATTTCAGCTGCCCTGGAATCACTACCAGCAGAAAGGAATAGATAACTTTCTGGGTGCAACAGCTATGCCCAGAGGAGAGGAAAGCCTTCAGTTTAAGGCAGAATGTAATGGGTTGAAGCTATAGTAGCAAAAGGAGGTGGGGTGGGGCTAGGGTAGATTCTGACCACACATCAGTCCCTTCTCATTCAGAACTTTGGGGCATTGATGGAGACGTTTCATACATTCATGCCTTTCTATTTATCTCAAGTAAACACTGTTGCTTAATCTCACCAACCACTTGTGCCTATTATAGCTGTTCTCCATTATTCTTTCAGAATTTGCCACCCGGTTTTTAATGCAGAGAATGTGCGGGAACCATTTCACTGATTTTCTTCCCTAAGGACAAGTTTCTCAGAGGTGGGGCTCATCCCTAGCTGTGGTACTGGCTACAGTATAATCCACCTCATTTTCCTGGAAGGAGTTTTGTATTTCCCCCTCATATTACATGTTGCAAGAAGAGAAACTATGTTGGCAGCCTGGTTACTTTTCTAGTTCCTCCACAATTCCCTCTACCTCAGGCAATTCTACATTGGTGACTCCTAAACTTGGGTCCCCCAAATGTTCTTCATGATAACTCCCAGGAATCCTAACCAGCAGACCTAGTGGCAAAGGCTTCTGGGAGTTTTAGTTCAAAAGATCTGGGAACAACTGTTCTTTTGAAGGTAGAAAAAAACTTCTAAAACAATTGTGAAGAATTTTAGAAGCAATTGTGCAGAGTGATCTCCTGTTTCTTGAGGAGTAATACCCCCCCAAAAAAGAAGAATCTCAGAATCTTGATGATGATGATGTTGATGATTGAAAATGTTTAGCTTACCACATGTTGTCATTCTTCAGGATGCAGCACCTCTCCTAGACTTTCCAAATGTTACATGCTTATAATTAGAGGCAGGCACGAAACAGAAAACCAATTCTTCAGGTTCTTGTGTTTCGGGCCCACCCTTGGTTCAGTTTGGTTTGAGTTCATATGAATTTTTTTAAAAATGTATGAACCTGAACTGAGCCAAACTGGTTCGAGTTGGACGACTTACCTTACTGGGTGGTGGTGGCGGCAGCTGCAGTGATCCTGGTGGTGGCAGGGCCGTTTTGAGGTGATAGCATCCTGTGCCTCCATTTTATTTTTTCTTATTTTTTATTTATTTTTCCAGCACTGACCACACGGCCCTGGGGCCAGGTCAGCGCTGGGTTTATTTTTTATTTTTATTTTATTTTAAAGCGCTGACTGTGCAGCCCCTGGGGCCGGGACTCGGCACTTTTTAAAAAAATATATTTTATTTTATTTTTTAAAATAAAAAGCCCCCAGTCAGGGGCTTTTTGAGGCACTGGCTTGGGGCCAGCACCTCTCAGCTGGCTTGGGGTCAGATCCCCATGCCTCATTTTTTCCTTTATTGTTTTTTTCAGTGCCGATCGCGCGTCCCCTGGGGCCAGGTTGTTGCTGGGTTTTTATTATTATTTTTATTTTAATGCACCCACTGCGTGGTCCCTGGGGCCAGGTCAGCCCTGGGTTTATTTTTTTGTATTTGTTTTTAATTTTAAAGCGCCATTCGCGCAGCCCCTGGGACTGGGTTGGCACTTGTTTTTTTAAAAAATTCTTTTATTTTAAAAAAACCCCACCTGGGTTTTTTTGAGCTGCTGGCTTGGGGCCAGTGCCTCTACAGGGCTAGCTTCCCACCAGTTCCAGGACCAGGAGGACTGCCAGCGAGGACAAGGTAGGAGGGGGTAACGAAAAAGAAATGGAACAAAATGGAAAATTTTCTTTCATTTCGTTTTTCTTTGATGGGTTGGTTCATTATTCATTTTGTTAGATAACGAAATGAATAACAAATAAATGGAATGGATTAAAAGTTCATTTCATGCCCATCTCTACTTATAATATAGCTTCTTCTTTAAGCAACCAGTAGTAGATATAAAGGAGGACACTAACTAGGGTCATAAATGGCTTTCCACTGTTTCAGAAGTGCTGTTGCCCACCAAAAGAGTCTTCCAATATTCATCCTTTCAGGCCTTAAGATTTTTTTCTGGTTATGCAATATTTCCAGGGTTTTTGTTGTTTTACAAATATTAATGTAGCTGAGGGTATAGTTCCCACCACCACCACCACCTGTACTGTGCAGACCAGAGGAGCTGCCATCTACTGGATAGGAACATGATCTTTGAGGTGTGGTCATAATCAGGGACTCACTAGGGGGCATTTGTAAGGCACGGTTTCTAAGGACAACAATATTTGTAATATTTGTAATTTGGTTTGTAATATGGAGATTCTTATTGACAGGCCCAGCAAAATGTAACTTGCCTTCATAACCAAAACCAAATTACAGTAGTGACTCATAAAATGAATTTAATCTGCAGCTGGAGTGCTCATGGCAGGACATTTTAAAATGAATTTTCTCCCAGCCTGGGAGCTTGCAAGGCAAGCGGCATTGGTGATGTGCCACCATCACTTGGCTTGCAACCCTCTTGGGCTGGGAGAGGATCCATGGGTTTCCTTGCAAACAGCCTAGGCTGGGCGAGGATCAATGGTACTTCGTAAAATGAATGTAAACAGGAAGGAAAAATTTGTCTTACAAGTTTTTCCTATCCCCGGAAATTACATTCATCTTATGAGTTTTTGGTCTTAGGGGCATTCATCTTACAAGGTATTACTGTAGAAGGCTTTCAAAATCATTCCTAACCTTTTCTCAGGGAAATTGCTGAAGAAATAAAGAAAAACTTTTCTTTTTAAAGATTGTGAATCAATTCCAGGACTATCCAATGGCCAAAATTGTTATCTACTGTAGTAAATCATAGTAGAGTAGATCCATTGAATCAGTGGAGATTTGGTGAGTTAAATCCTCCAATGGTTCAATTGAATCAAATAGGTCAACTAGAGATGGGGATGAATTTTCAAAAATGGTGATTCATCAGAGCTGACAAATAGACTAACCAATGAATTGATTTAAAATGTTATTAACCCCCCTTAGTGTCAAGAGCCCCCTCAGTAAAGTTCTCCCCAGGCACTCAGAGACTCCAAATTTCTAGAGAAGCTTCCCCTATTTCACCTCTACAATCCCTGCAAGTTTGGTAAAAATTGGGATTCCCCAACCCAGTTTCTAAAGAACACTTTCCTAGGGCCCCCCACTTTTTGGGTGTACATGTAACTCAGGTGTCTGAAACCCAATCTTCACCAAATGTAGAGAGATTGTAGAGGAGAGGAGAAGAGAGAGAGGAGAGAGAGAGGGATTGTAGAGGAGAGTTGGGAGAAGCCTCCGTGCATGTTTGGTGTCTCTGGGTACTTGTGCGGGGCTCCATTCCCCTGGGGAAGATACTAAGCATCCATCCAAATCTGGGGCCTACACTTGAATCAAAAACTGACCTTGTTCATTTGAATTTATATAAAAATGAATCAAGTTTGGTTCAGAATTTTATTTGTTTCTCAATTCCTCCCCATCTCAAAAGGGGATTCTTAATGGCAACTTACTATGGCCGCTACCGCAGTTCAAACAGCAATCACTTTTTGTTTTGAATTGCCTTTTGCCCTCCCCCAGTCACGTGGCCACTGAAGCGATTCAGCATTCCGCCCTTGGGCATTTTCTCAAGAACCAGTTTCCCCGTCCGCACTTTGCTAAACCACTTTTTGTTCCAATTTAGTCCAACATTTTCCCATTATCTGGTTCAATTTCAGAAATTATTTTTTAGGATAACGTCATTCTTCCATTCAAAGTAATGTAGCTAATTTTCCGGTTCTCCCTTTAGATTACTTAAAATGTGGTGCATTGATTTTGATAGCCTACTTCTGTGACTGGAAAAAGCAAAATTGTACCCAAAAGAGGAAGTAGAAGGACCAGATAAGTCAGTGGAAATGATTACACTTCAGGAGGATTTCTTTTTTGTAGATTATTTAAAAAGAAAAGGTGTGAAACACAGACTTACTAATCCTGCTGCTTCTGCCGAACATGGTCTGGCTGAGAGAAAAAATGGAATTCTCCAGAGGCTGATGAATGCAATGTTAGTTGATGCAAAGCTTCCCAGAGGATATTGGGCTGAGGCAATGAAATGTGCCAATTATGTCTCAAACAAAGTATGGAGTTCTGCAATAAATGAAGTTCCTTATACTTTGTTGCATGGCAAGAAACCTACGCTAAAATGTATACGAACATTTGGTTCTGAGGCCTGGGTTCAAATCTCGAAGAAATACAGGCAGAAAAATAGCCCAAAGTCAAGGAAACTAATATTTATTGGTTTTCAACCTGCTGCCAAGTCCTGGAGGTTTTGTGATAACCATGGGAAAGTTTGTATTAGCAGGTCTGCAACGTTTTGTGAGCAGAGAAACTGGGAAGATATCCATGCCAACAATGAGGCATTTATGCCAAGCATGTCCCACCACACTGAGCCTGAAGAAGATGCCAGTGTGGGAGGGGAGTCTACACAATTGCAAGATGAGAAGGTGGAAGAAGAGCCAGTGATGCTCAGATGGTCTACCAGGTCCAATTTTGGAGTGCCACCGGAAAGGTTTGCTATAATTTTTGTATCCCATGAACCACAATGATGATGATGTATTACAGATGCCAGAAGATGAAAAGAAGCAGTGGATGATGGCCATAGAAAAGGAATATGAATCTTTGAAAAAACATCAAGTATTCACACCAGTGATGTTACCAGAAGGTCAAAAGGCAGTGGGATGCAGGTGGATATACAAAGTTAAAAAATCAAGTGACAATAATGTAACCTGTAAGGCCAGGCTTGTGGCACAAGGTTTTTCCACAAGAAAAATATGTGGATTTCAGGCCTGATATTTCAGCTACAATCAACATTTTGAGACAACATGCTGCTAAAAATCATTGAACAAACACTGGAAAGGTATAAAACATGTTTTAAAATACCTTAAGGGAACAATGCAAGAAAAGTTGAAGATATCCAAGTGTGATAACCTTGATCTAATTAGTTATGCAGATGCTTACTGGGGATCATGTCCTGAAAGGAGGTCAATGTCTGGATATGCCATTTTCCTAGGTAACTCATTAGTTGTATGGAAGGCCCGAAGACAGAGGTACATTTCATGTTCTACTGTGGAATCAGAGTATGGGGCGGTTGGTGACTTGTGTTGTGGGTAGAGATGGGCATGACCAGGAGAAATGACGTTTCGAGTTGTCATTTGTCGGGACGGGTCCGTTTCGGTCGTTTCTGTTTGTCGCGGAAATTTTCAAAAATTTGTCGTTTTCGTTTGTGATTTGTGGTTTGTGGTTTGTGTTGGGGTTTGTGTTGGGGTTGGGGTAAGTGGGCTCTGGGAGGCACCTCTCTGGGTGCCTCTGATGTCTGACCCACTAAGAAGGGAAGGGAAGGGAAGCGTTTCGCGTAGCCGCCACGTACCATACATTATGTTAGGGTTGGGGGGTAAGTGGCAGAGGCAGCTCTCTGGGTGCCTCTGACTCACTAAGAAGGAAAGCATACTGGTGTACTGGTGTACAGGTTAGGGGTAGGGGTAGTGGGCTGTGGCTGGGAGGCACCTCTCTGGGTGCCGGTGACCCACTAAGAAGGGAAACGTACTTGCGTACGGATCTGGGTTAGGGTTGGGGTTAGGGTAAGGGCTAGACTTAGGGTTACGGTTAAGGTTAGGGTGGGTTAGTGGGCTGCACCTCTGGGTGCCTCTGACCCACTAAGAAGGACAGTGTACTGGCATATGGGTTAGGGTTAGGGTTAGGGTTAGTGGGCTTTTTATGCCCTCTGGCACATCCAGAAGTCTCAGTCAAAACCTGGCCATGCGATTGGTGGAATGGGTCCAAAAATTTGCATGGTCCCATCCCATGGCCAGCCCATCATTGCGCAGTTGTAAAAAAATAAAAATAAAATAAAATAAAATAAAATCAATGGAGACGTTTTATTGCAAGAAAAACCCACTGCTGCTACTATAAAAAATCAGGCATTTAAAATACCTAATTTTCAAATGTTTCTGTGGTGCTTTGGTGGGTTTTTGGACCACGATTTAAAAATAAATATTGTGGTCGCCATTTTGGATCCCCTCCCACCACATGGCAAATGGAGACAATGAGGATGCCCCCCCCCAGCCTGGTACCAGCAGCCCAGGACAGGAGAGGGGGGAAGGCCGGGGACCCCCCCCCAGAAACCACCCCTCTCTGGTAGGTGCCCTCACTGAGGCAGGCATATTTCCCCCTGCTTTTTTGGCCGGGAATCGGGTTTTTTTTTAATTTTAAAAAGTTTTTTTCTGTGCTGCTTGGCATCGCGTGATCGCCGCGATGCCATGAATGACAACGAAAAATCAGACCCAATTTTTCTTTTTCAGTTCGGGTTCGAGCTGGAGCGGAGTAATTCTCGTTACCGTTACCCATTACGTAACGATAACGAGAACCGAAAACGGAAACGAGAATTTCGCCGCTCCGTGCCCATGTCTAGTTGTGGGTTAACCTGGGTGGTGCAGTTATTAAAAGATGTTGATGTAAATATCAATTTACCAGTCAAAGTGTATAATGATTCTTTCTCGTGTATCCAATTCACACAGAATCAGAAGGTCGGATCCAGAAGCAAGCATATTGGGATCCGTTACCAGAACGTCAAAGCCTGCATAGATCAACAGTTGATTAGCCTTTATCTAAGGAAAAGCATGTATATTTTAAGAAGAGGCTTGGTGTTATAATCTTTTAAATATAGGAGTGTCATAATATGTAGAATTGACAAAATATATGTAATGTAACAGAGTGAAAAGAGAATTTATAAAATGGAGTCAGTCAAAAATGCAGTGTCATGATGTTAGCCACAAGTGCAAGGAATTAGAAATCACTAGTAGGTTAAGTGATTTAGCACAGGTGGAATAATTAATGACATCATGGTGTGTCAGAATGTGATTGGTTAAAACCATGTCTGATGAGGTCTAAATGTGTATATAAGAACTGGCTGTAATAATGTTAAATTGGGACTGTTTATGGTGAGAAAGAGTACCCCACACTCTGTTGATTTGTATATATGTTATTTGCTTGGTGTTATGCTGTTGTTATTTGCTGTATATATGCTGTATATATTAAATATAAGAGTTTTATTCTAAGTCATGTTTCTTTGTCTCTCCGTTTCTAAGTTCTGACAATACTTATAACAATTATCTACACTTTATTTACATGCTGATGCTGCTAAGCTCATATTTTTTCTCTGCTATACACATATGTGTATTTCTTTTTTAATACCTTAATTTTTGTTTGATAGTAACCCCTGCCCTTTTGCAGTTCATATACTGCGGTCCCGCTATATTGCGGGACCACAGTATATGAAAAAAGGCCCCCTGGGGTAAGGGGAAAAGGCCTGTTTCAGGCCTCCTGTATTTACCACAGGACTGGTGCTGCCCCGAACAGGCCTGTGAGGACCTTCTCATGCCTGTCAGAGGCTCCAAAAGGGCTTCTGTGAGAACTGGCTTCCGGTAAACTGGAAGTGACCTCCGGATTGCTGAAAAGCATTTCTGAAGCCTCCGAGGGCCTTTCTTGACAGTGAGGAAGGTGAAAAAACAGAGCAAAACTAATGACAATTGCATCAGGGAAGGGGCATATCAAATGCAGGTACAAACACCCTGCTCAAATCTTGCCCTATTTATTGAGAACTGAGACTTGAGTAACAGTAGCTGGCTTCAGGTATGATGACAAACCTGCCTCCCATGATACCCTTCTTTTATCAGGCAACTTCCCTCCATTTTGTGTAATTAAGATGGTGGACCATGCTAACTGTTTGGTATATCAACTTTGGGGGACCACAGTGGACCCCAAGGTTACCTGAACATAATGGGTTGGTTGGTTGGAGGTTGAGGCCAAACCAACCCATTATGTTCAGGGAGTCTTTCTCCCTGGCATATATGATTGCACCCTTAAGTTTCTTTTTGTTTAGAATTAGGAATGCCAGATACAGTACTGTCATCATATGAGCTCTGCCACTGAGACAATGCATACAGACAGTAAGCCAGACCAGCCTCCTGTCCCTAAAGATCCTTTGCTTTTCACTGGTAGTACTGATCTCTAAAACTGCCTAGATGCCCTAAGCACATCCGATCTCGCCTGATTTCGGAAGGTAAGCAGGGTCAGGCTGGCTAGTACTTGGATGGGAGACCACCAGGGAATACCAGGTGCTATAGGCGCCTAGAGTAGGAACTGGCAAACCACTCTAGTATTCCTTCCAAAAAAACTCCATGGACATAGGGTCACGAAGAGTTGGTCATGACTGTAACGACGCAACATGCATGCACACACACACACACACACACACACACACACACACACACACACACACACACACACACACACACACACAGAGAGAGAGAGAGAGAGAGAGAGAGAGAGAGAGATCTCTAAACAATAGCCAAAGTAGAACCTTTGACAGATCACTCCTGGAAATGTTCATAAATGCTCTGTATTCTGTTTCTGTCCGGCAGCTCTACCTTTCTTCTCAGATTCCGCCCTGCTAACCCTTCTCCCACCTTGTGTGAGTGCTGCTGCTGTTGCTGCTGTCACATCTTTTGTTGCTTTCCTCAGTGGTGTGCCACTGCCATTTTGCCCTCTCTCTTTCTTCGGTCCCCAGCTGGGAAAAGATGGTACCCAAATCTCATCACTGGAGGACAGCTTTTGAATGTGAAGTAAGGCTGGCACAGCTGAGGTAATTGCACTTGAAATGTGGATGGGTTCAAACCCTACACAGGCTAATGTCCTGTCTTGCGTATAACCCTCTTCTTTTCATGAGGCTACTCCGTACTATCATCACCTGAAATTCTGCACAGAGTCTCATCCCCCTCCCTTTCTGGTGGTCTGGTTTCATTTCATGACTTGTCATCTCTCTCGATGTTACTAAAAAAGGCTTTCAGTTGGCCTACTGAAAAAAAGGCTGTTTGCTGAATATATAAGGGCCGAACCAGGGCTCAGTATAGGGATCTGAGAAGGATTACTAAGGATTCCGGGGCATTTTGATTCTGTCCAAAATTACTTTCAGCCATACGTATCAGATGGCTTGGCTATGTCTGACGGATCAAGGGGGACAGTGTGAAAGAAGGAAAGAGAACGTGAAAAGGATAAAGGGAGGATTGAGGACAAAAGGAAGATCATAAAGCACTAGTGCTGGAAGAGAAGAACAATGTCTTGCTTTGTGAACTTTCACTTTGGCAGTTTAGATGCTAAGAATAATTGAGCATACTGATTGTGGCATAGCACAGAGGCAGTAGCTAAAACCATTCTGCCTAAGATGAAGATGAAATGTTGTGATGTTAGAATTGAGGCATTGGGTAGCTTCTGGCAAATTGGGCAACAAGGAATGTAAGAAACTGAAACTCAATTCAGACTAGATGGAAGTGCTGTTAGTGGGTGCTCTACCAGACAGCCTAGAGGGCCATCTCCCTGTCCTAGATGGGGTCGCACTCCCCCTAAAGGACAGGGTCTGCAGCTTTGGGGTGCTCCTAGACCCCGGTCTAACTCTGGAGTCCCAGGTGGACTCGGTGGCCAGGGGTGCTTTTCTTCAGCTGTGGAAAATATACCAGAGGAGGCCCTATCTGGATGAATGGAGCCTCATGGCAGTTATGCATGCACTGGTAACATCCTGTATTGATTACTGCAAAGCGCTTTGCTTGGGACAGCCTTTGAAGACGGTCTGGCGATTGCAATTGGTTCAGAATTGTGCAGCTCGGCTGGTTCTGTATAACCTACATCGGTTACCAGTTGTTGCCTGAGTCCAATTTAAAGTGCCTGTTTTGACGTTGCTGTTGTATTGTTGCAGTCATGACTGACTCTTCAAGACCACATGTCCTTAGAGTTTTCTTGGCTGGAATACTAGAGTGGTTTGCAGTTCCTACTCCAGGCACCTACAGCACCTGGTATTCCCTGGTGGTCACCCATCCAAGTACTAGCCAGGCATGACCCTGCTTAGCTCCCGAAATTAGGTGAGATCAGATGTGTTCAGGGCAAATCCCCAAATGGCTTAGGACCTAGATAGATGAAGGACCATATCCTTCCTCCTACTTGGCAATTAAGATCTAGCCAGGGAGTCCTCCTGATAGAACCATCCCTCAAGGAGGTCAAAGGGATGGCTTGTAGACATTGGGCCTTCTCGGCAGGTGCCCCCAGGCAATGGTATGCCCTCCCGAGTGAGACCTGCCTGGTACTGACATTGATGACATTTTGGCACCAGGCAAAAACCCTCCTGTTCCAGAAGTTTTTTAATTGATATAACATAGATTGTGAGTCCTGATGGCAATTTTAGTGTGCTGTATCTGTATTTAATTGTTTTTATTGCTTTCAATTGTTTCTTGTACGTATGTATGTATGTATGTATGTATGTATGTATGTATGTATGTATGTATGTATGTATGTATGTATGTATAAACAAATAGATAGATAGATAGATAAATAAATAAATAAATAAAAACATTTGAAAACCACAATGAAATGTAGGTAGAATGTGCTAGGGGTGTGTGTTGACTCCCTGGCCTGCTCTGTGCTGTAATAGGATGCACTGATAGTCAGCCAATGCATATGGTGCCCTTTTAGTGACACTTTGAAGTGATCCTAGTTCAAGTCAGTGATGGCGTTTGTGCATTTTCAGATCTCTGTAAAAATACTCCTTCGTATGAGTAGAGAAATGCCAACAGGTATAATTGGAGGCTGTATGGGATCTACCCAATGCCATCCATTTTGGGCTGTGCCAGAAAGAGAGGTGCAAGAGTTTACGTCTGGCCACAGGTAGCTTTTTGCACAAAGTCCAGCAGGCCGCGACATTTGAACCATCAGAGAAATAAGTAAAAAAAGGAGGAGACAGAGGAGGAAAAGAAAGAGAGAAACTAATGCTCAAATTTTGACCTAGCCATTCAAGGTGCCTACAAGAAGAATGCAGGCATTTATCCATCCATACACACAAACACACACATGTTCAAGTCTAATTGTAGACAGTTTAGTAAACTAAGCTGGAAAAATTTTAGGACACAAATCCCAACTGGTAATGATGATGCAAGTATTTCCCTTCATCCTGAAGCTGTGAAAATGGTTGGCTGTCAGCTACAAGTGGATATATAGCATATGGTAACCTCAGTCTGAGCCCTCCCTAGTGTCTCAGTGATTGCGGTGTGCAGGATGGGTCTCCGGATTTATTAGGAATGTGTGTGTCAGCCTTCATTCTTCTTCTACACCTTTAGTGCCAACTATGTATTCACTCTGATTAAGCACAAATACGCCATGGGTGCCTGCTTTTCCTTGTGAGTGACCAGAAGCTACTTCCTCCAGACACCCTGGTTTGGTCTGCTTTCACACATTAGTTTGAAGACAACGTACATCCCTAGGATGTGGCATTGTTGTTATTAGGCACACACACACAAAAACCCCCAGAACTGAAATATTATTACTATTGTAGGCACATTTGTTGATCTTACATATGACAGAGAAATGATTTGTGTTTACACGCATGCTGGGAAGCTGTCTCTGGCTATGGATCCTCAACATATATATGCAGGAATGATATCCTCTCTCTCTCTCTATGTGATTACCTTGTTTTTCCGTTAGTATGAAATGAGACCAAATTAGATTGGCCATTTTTGCAGTGTTCCTAAGAATGAGAATGAGAATCCCAAGAATAAGAGAAGACCAGCACTGAGGATGTGTTTATATTCTCTATGATAAACGTGTGGCAGAGTTTTAATCCCTTTAGAGATGTTACTTCAAGGATTGCCCCTCATGTTTTTCTCTTTTCCTCGCTTTCTTTTTGCTGAAGTTTGCATTTTAGAAATACATATGAATGCTGCTGAGGCAATGGCTGTAACCTCTCTGGGATGTGGGACTTGGCTAGCTGTCTTTTTCGGTTATTTGTTAGTGCCGGCCGCTAGACAATTGAGCCCTGACCCTTGATTGGGAACACTGTGCCCACAGTACAAATAATAAATAGCAATAACAGTGACTAAATGTGTAAAGGACAGTTAAATGCTCCATTCCACAAGCACTTAACAGCCATTTAAAAACCATGGTGCAAGGTGCAAGGAGTGTACAAGTATATTCTTGAGGAAAGATGGCTTTCTGATAGATAAAGAAATAAGATAAAATAATAAAAGTGTATGTGTAGAGTCACCCTTGTAAACACCATACAAGCTTGAAGACTGAGAATATGCAATGAGATAAATCTTTAATCAGCAGTATGTAGTAGTGTCTAGTGGTAGTCATCCTGATCCCGTGCACTTTTAATTGGGTAAATAAATCCTCAGTCTTCACTTGAATTTACTGCTAGTTACCTATGATTCCAGTCTCATCTGATGCTTATGAAACTATGATCCCACCAGCCTATGGTAAAGAGCTGGTGGGATCATAAGCCTGAAAAAGTGATTGAAAATGAACATGCAAAATTACGTTGGGACTTCCGAATACAGACAGAGAGGGTTTTGGAGCATAATACCCTGGATATTGTGATTGTGGAGAAGAAAAAAGTGTGGATCATTGATGTCGCTATACCAGGTAATAGTAGAGTCACCGAGAAACAACTTGAAATTTTTTTTACCTGATATCAGTATCTGAAAATTGAACTTCAGAGACTCTGGTATAAACCGCTACAGGTGGTCCCAGTGGTAATCGGCACGCTGGGTGCGGTGCCTAAAGAGGTAAGCAAGTATTTAGAAGAAATTGGAGTTGACACCATCAGTCAGTTGCAGAAAGCCACCTTACTGGGATCTGCTCGCATAATTCGCTGATACATAAAGTCCTAAATGCTTGGGAAGCATTCGACTAGTGATTTGTAATACAAAATCCAGCGTAGTTATCTTGTCTGCTGTGTGATGATGATGATGATGATGACGACAACGATGACGATGACGACAATGACGATGACTACGACAACAACAACAACAACAACAACAACAACAACAACAACAACAACAACAACAACTCAATTTTGTCCACCCCATCTTTGCTGATACATTGCTTCTTTGGCTGCCAGACTTCTCATTGTAAAAATAGGTGCCTTCAAATATGTGTTCACTAGATTGCATCTTAACTTCATTTCAATGAAGTTTCAATTAAATGTAATTATTACATGTTAATTGAATCATCCACAAGATTCCCCCTCCCTCTCTATCTCTTTCCCATTCTTTCCCTCCTTCATTCTCCTTCCCATATACTCTACACATGAGGAAATAGGTTTTTTTTAATGTGGTCTTATTCACTAGGACTTCTACAGGAATACTATAGTCATGTAGTTGGCTCTTCTCAATGAGGTGTCAATCAGATATGACTTGTAAGACTTGGCTTCATCCATGCCATTGCTCCATTCCTTCACTCTAGCAACCATAAAGATCAGAGCTGGACCTTTTTGTGTGTGCAGCTTAGGCATCAGACAAAATGGTACCTTCACAATCCTTGAATGCTGGCTGCCACTGATTTGAAGCCTATTGTGCTTCTCCTTGCCACCATTCCCAACAAAGTATCTACCACCAGATGTGATTCCTGTGGTTAATGCAAGGGGTGGTGGTGGAATGAATACTGCCATTTCCCTTCTTCCTCTCCTTCACATGCAACTGTTTGTCCAGATTCATTCCTCTTTTGGGCTCACAAAAAATAAATAAGATTGTTTTGAAATAATCTTATTTAAGAATGTCCCAGTGTGTGAACTGTGACTCCAATCCGGCTATCAAGGTTCAATTCCTGACTATTGGGCCATAGGAATACAAGACCGTAGAACTTGATTGATATAATAATCAATAGTAGTCTAAGAACATGGGACAACGTATAGCCTCTCATCTACAAAACATGATTGTCTGAATTAATTATGTGCTTCAGATTTGGACGTTCTGAAACATACTGTAGGTGTTTATTGCTTTCAGAACATATCCAGATATTGAAGTGGGGGAGCCTGAAGTGGCAGTCAGATTGAACCAATGTTCTGTGAAGTGCTGGAAATTGCTTTCACTATTTTGGGGCAGCAAACAAACAAACAAACAAACAAACAAACAAAAAGCTGTAAAATGAAAATAAATATTTCAAGATATGTCCAAAACAGAAGGAGATTGACAGCTCAAATGAAAAGCTCAGGTTCTCCTGGAAGACCCACTTGAGGAGCCCCGCAAATAACGTCCCTGTTGTCAAGAGGCCATTCTGTGAGAGAACCATTTTAGAATGAATGGAGGAACCTTGCTTTTCAGTTCATGTGAATTTTCAGAACATAGGGTGAGTGTGCACTGAAGCGTCTTTCAGGCTTTCCTTAAGGCAGCTGCAGATATTAATCCAATTGAACCTTTCTCTCTGTTTGTATGTGAAATTTGTGCTATCATATGGGATTAGAGCGTGTCTGGGGGCGAAGGTCATAGTGCTAAGAACAGGCCCAAAAGCTGTCTACAATGCACTCAGCTCCCTGCAAGGTGATGTGGAGGAAGGAAAGAAGGAAAGCACTGGAAGCTTTGCTTGCTCACCAGGATTCAAGCAATGACTGGATGGCACTTTCAGTTTCTCCCCCGCCCCTCACAAGCTCATTATCATTGATCCTGTTTTCATGCTTTCCCACTATTCAGATTCAATTCAAATACATACAGATACTTCAAAATATCCAGAAGTGAGTTGTTTGTTATCTTTAATACAAATAATTCAGAGTGAATTGAAGTGGACGATACGTACATGCCCTAGTCTGAAGTATAGGATATTTTGCTCTAGTGAGGGTTACAAAGCACAGTGCAGAGAGTCAGCATTTTCTTTCTATTCCATTGTGCCAGGAAGTAACTACTGGACTATTCTTTTGTGCATGGCTGTGACATAGGTATAATTCAATGTCACTGTGCTTTGCTCTTAGTTAAAGAGGAAATGTGTGTTTTGCAAGTAACTGAAGTAAGAGGAAGGATTTTATGGGGAAAAATGAGCAAAGAGGCCCAGAAGAACCAGTTTTCCCTGTTTCCCTTTTTAAAAGTATATTTGAAATTACTATAGAGCAGGAATCAAATCTTAGGATAGACATTTAGAAGAGTTGTTTGCTAGATTTTATGCTTATATTTTTAAACGTATTGAATTCAGAGGTATGATTGTGAAGATAATGCACTTAGACCTTTTTATGCTTAATACAGTTTCCCCCCCTTTTTTGTCAGTTTTCTACCATAGGATGCTCTGCTTTTCAGACATTTTCAGTCAAAAATGGACAAAAAGATAAGTATCAGGTACTGCTTCATAATATTAGGAAGCATTTTGCAGCAAGAAAAACAAAAAACCAACAAAACACGATGCTTATTTTTGTAATTATCATATAAAACAGGGCTGTCCAACTTTGAACAGACCGAGGTCTACTTTTTCCAGATGAAAGTGCCTGAGGGCTACTACACTAAAACCTCTACTTATGAATTTTATCTGTTCTGAGCATATGCTCATGAGTAAAAAAAAAAATGTAAGTAGAGCAATGGTTTCCCATAGGAACACATTGAAAATCAATTAATTCTTTCTGCAGGGAACAAATTTCAATGCATTCCTATGGTAAGGCTGACCATGCACGCAAAGGAGGTGGGCACATGCATGACCCCACCCCTCACTGTCCCCTCCCCTCCCCTTCCCCCACTCTGCACCAACAACTCAAGTGGTCACGTGGCACGCCAATAATCTGGCCGGTAGGGAGAGCAGGGGACTGTGTCATGGCCCTTGAACTGCCTGACTCAGCTGAGACAGTGGGCTGGCAGACCCAGAGCTTTGCTGGGACAATGGTGGTCCTTGGGGTGGGGGAGGTAGAGGTGGAGACCTCACATTTTTATTGATGGTTGGCAGGCTACTTTTGAACCCTTCAGAGGCTAATGGTAGCCCCTGGTCTACCTGTTGGGCAGGCCTGATATAAAACAACAACAGTAATGGTCTGCAGAGCATTATGGAGGCCCCAGATTTTAAAAACAACAACAGGAAGAACAAACAGATGTTTGAGAAAATAATAATGTTTGGATGATACATCAAGAGGCTTGCTCAGGTAAATTTCTCTTTTTGCTTTTATGAGTCACTGGGTAGGGTTGCTATGTCAGTTACTTCCCAACTGCATCCTGATAACTGCTATAGTGTGAATAGAGATGGGCACGAAACGAAGAAATTACCGTTACCATTAGTCGTTAGTCGTTCCATTACGGAACGGAACGAAGAACGAAAATTTTGACTGGTCAGGCTCGAACCGAACAGAACCAAGAAAATTTTCTTCGTTCTGTTCGTTTTGGTTAATGGCTGCGCGATGACTTCCCTGGTGCTGGCCCGGCCCCGGAAGTCCTTCAGGGATGGCGGGATGGTGGCAAAACAGTGACCAGCTTGCTAATTGTGAAAGTTTGGAAAAAGCACAGGTCCCAGTTGGCTACCACTATGGCTCAGTAGTATTCATGGAAACTGCTGTGTAAGGCAATCTAATTGTAAATGCAGGACCTATGTGATGCATCTGTTTTGCTGTTAGGTATTAAACTCTGGGCATAATGATCTTTCATGATTTGACTTATTATTAAATGGAAGATTCCATTGCAGAAAATCATACCTTAACAGACAAGGTCTTATTGGAATCTTTTGTTACTGTGTCACAGTTCCAGAACCTTTTACAATCTCTCAGTTTCCAGGTCCATGTTGATAGTTGCCATATAACAGGAAAGTGCTGCAGGCAGTAGGTAGGCCAAG
Source organism: Phrynocephalus forsythii (assembly GCA_029282475.1). Taxonomy (NCBI): domain Eukaryota; kingdom Metazoa; phylum Chordata; class Lepidosauria; order Squamata; family Agamidae; genus Phrynocephalus; species Phrynocephalus forsythii. The sequence goes on from JAPFRF010000001.1 coordinate 46,355,625, forward strand.
ATTCCAAACAGATTCTGAGGGTGTGGTTCTATGCAGGAAAAATGAGAATGGAACCACTGTGATGTTGCATCCCGATGTTAATTCACTTCAGCTCACAAAAAAAGGAGGGGAGGAAATAAGTAATCAGAAGCTTTTTTTCCCACCTTGTTAAAGTGACTCTGTTTTTTGACCATCCCAGGTTGCAGGAGGCAGTGTGCAAGCAAAGCTACCTTAAAAAGCTGGAAACAAGAAAGGCTGATAATTTCCTCCTCCTCTCTCTTGGCCAATGCCTGGCTCTTTCTTTTTCCCTTTGGTTGTCTAGCAGTACGAAAGCTAGATTAGCAAGCCTTGAAAAGGAAAGGAAAGGAAGGTGACAACAACCCAGGCACCAGGTATAGAGAGTGGAGGATTCAAACATTGGCCCATTCCCCAGCTGCTCTGCCTCTCTTATTGCTGCCATAGATGGGTGGAATGGCTTTAAACACAACAGCTGCAAACCTTTCCATATTGGTTAGTGAGACCAGACTGCCTGAACTTATGCAAATGCATTTGATTCCAAAAAAGAGAAGCCCCAGTGCTGGAGGTAAAAAAATTCAGATTGGGGAGAAAAACTCTTGGCTGATTCTCATGAATTAGTACATTGTATTATCTATTGAAAATAATGCAAATCAGGCTGTCCCAGCCCCAGGCCATTCCCCACATTATTTATTTATTTATTTATTTATTTATTTATTTATTTATTTATTTATTTATCTCATATACCACTCTGGGCAGTTTACAGAAGCCGCTCTGTGTGGTTTACAGAATTTTGTCAACATAGGCAGAGGTTGGGAGTAAATTTGGTACATCTGGGTAAAAAAAAATCTTGATCTGTTTTGTGGCCAAGAACCAAATTGATCTGTCAACAAAAATACTAGGAAATAACAGCAACATTTTGACCTTCACTTTATTTTATTGACAAGACTGTGTAGAGCTTATTAGAATCCAGCCCACATAAAAAAACTCAAATGGTTTTGACACCACCCATTTCCTTATTACTGCTACTCATTCACAAGTGTGTGTGTGTGTGTGTGTCTCTCTCTCTGTGTGTAAACCTAAAGGAAATAATTACAACAAATTATCTTTCTTTTTTAATTTTTAAAAACCATGGGCTTAATTTTAGAATCAATGTGATATATGTTTTGGCTTAATATACCTCATTCATTCAACAGGCCTACTTCAGTTGGAAGTGGCAACTGGCCATATTTTCTGTCTGTTCAATAATACATAAATGCAATACATAAATCTGCATGGAAAGATATGACAGCATTTAGCCATATTTTCCTGCCTTAGACATAGTAAGCAACAATAAAAATGTAGTAGGGAATGGCTCTGGTGTGTGTTTACCTCTTTAAAAATTCATCTTCTGCTACTCTACCAACACTGGCTGAATTGTAGTTACTGTATATAGCTGGATAATGTGGTGAAAAGATTCATTGTAAAGGATACCTAACAACACTGGTGGTGTTGATGAATAGTTGCAATTAATACATTCCCTTAATTAGCCTGATACCCAGAAGATGCACCTGGCAGGTCATTTAAATACTGCGGTTGATTTATAGCTGCTAGAAATGATTTCACCAGCTATCTTCAGAGAGTGCAATTAGAGAGGATTTTAAATTTTTATGTATTTTTGTGAGGAATACACGTAAAAGGGCTATGTGTAATTCAGAACAAAGCAGCCACAACAGTACTAATGGTTTATGGGTTTTTATCAATACCCCTCTATCATTAGAAATGATTTTAAGATGGTATGTATTGTTTCGTATTTGAAGGGTTTGTATTATTTCCCAACATGAATGTTTGTTTTCGACAGATAGGTAGCACACTCCACAATGCTTTAAGTGCTTTGCTGTTGTTTCTCAATTTCAATGCTGAAACATTTTAAGCTTTTGAAGGATAGGAACCACGGACGCCATATATGCAGTGCGTTTGAGTATTCTAAAGTCCGAGCGCATAATATACACATGGGTTGTATTACAAACTGACACCAGGCTGCAGTCTCTTTGACTTCTGTGGGATTCATGCTACAAATTGCAACCAAAGTGGTCATTTATTCCCTGTTCTATATTTATAAGGATAACTTTGACACTCACAATGACGATACAATGCACATGAGTGGGAGTTAAGCAGGCTCTTTACCAAGTGGTATTTCTCCTTGTGGAGCTGTAGCAAACAGTCGGGTGGCTCTCTCTATTTTCTTTATTTTCAAGATTTACATTGGCATAGACTCTTTTACACTCAGTTTTTTTCTCAGCTGGAAACACTGCACCCTCTTGCACTGTGGCCTATTTCTATTGAAGGAGCATGGCTGCTTTTTGTCAACGCTACCCCGAGGAAAGCGCTGAGCGATAGAAGGAGGATCTTTGGACAGGAGTTCTTTCTTAGCTCATGGCCACGGTTTGTTTCACTTCGTTGTAGCAGAGGCGGAAGCCAACGTTGTCTTCTCCCCCTTTCCCTTCACCCCTCCCACTCCAAATACTGTACCAGTGTTACATGTTAAGTCATGTCACTCATTCTCATAGGGACATATTGGGGAATCAATCGGTGCAGATTAGCGATTTATTTGGGCCAGATAAATATGTGATTCCTAGGTGCAAAGGGGGGGGCAGTCAGGTGGAGAGCACCAAGAAAGGGTTTTATGGAACATGCCCAGCCACTGTTTTCTCCCATGATACAGTAGCCGACACCTTCCAGAATTATTATTTGCATGCCCTGAAATGCACCTCCCTTGGACCGTAAGATGGCAATTGAAATGGCAGTGGCCCAAGCATCAGTGGCTAGGGATCATAGCATGAGGAAGGTGCATGTGTGAGGTGTACCCCCTTCCTGGACCCATGGCCAATAAGTAATTACTGGCAAATCCATCTCCAGACACCTTCAGAAGTCTGAGAGGACACAGTGATTTGTTTGGATTCACCTCTATAACTAGCTACCCACCGGACACTAGCTACCCAATGGACACATGTGAGGTGACTGTGCAAATGGTCAGAAATTCTCTCATCATGGGCAGATAAAGGTATCAAAGTGTAATAAAATTATTATATCTTTGCGTAGCTGAGATTCTTTTCAATAAAGCTTCTGGAGGGATCCTGGTGCATGCGGCAAATGAGTTCATTATGGTAAATCTAGCATTAAGGGTCCTTGCATTTTGTTCAGAAATCTAAATAAGCCCAGTTGGTCTCACAGAATCCTGCTGTATTTAGACCAGTAACTGGTGGAGAACTATATCCATCCCCCCTTTTTTGGTAATCAATGCTTCGCTAGTGCAGTGAAATATAGTTTCCATCAACTGGCTTTGCACCAATGTCGACTGTTCCCTCTCCACTTTTCTTAATGCTCAGTGGTGAAACTTGCAGCCTCTGCGACCTGGCCTTAATACAGAGGTGTTGCTTGTAGGGTATAGAGATTCCCCACAAACTTGATTGCCTTGATGTGCTTGACCAGGCATTGGAAGCCCAAGCCGGTTTTTAAAATAAGTATGCTAGCAAAATGCCTGTTAACCTTGCAGTATAAATGGGCATGGAGAATAACCCTATGTTCCTTATTTATGAGGAAGGACTGCATGTCACCTCCTTCTCCTTAGTTATTATTTTTATTGTTCGGTGAGTATGCTGGACATCTCAGAGTAGGAATGGGGAAGCACAGCCTCTGGCCTTGAAGTGTCTGCAATTTAATTTTGTACCTGTCAGAAAGAAAGGCTAGAGGAAGGAAGGAATAGAGAGGGAATATTGGGGAGTGTCTGCATCATGAAATTCTGTTTCATGTGTTGCCCACACAGGGATATGTGGGGGTCCTTATGGACCTGGCAGAACAGGAATCACTCTCTCTGGATGCAGCAATAGTTTTCAAAGAGCTCATTTATTTCAAGGTACAAATGAATTCATTTGGGTGCCTTCAAGAGAGGGACAAATTCCCTGTGTCATGGGCTTGGTATTTATTTATTTTTTAGCCACAAAGAAGCATTCAGCAGAAAAAGCTATGATTGGCTAAACTATTTGCATGATTACATATGATTGGCTAGAGTGTTTGCATGATTACATATAATTGGTTAGAGCGTTTGCATGTCTACATATGATTGGTTAAGATACTGGGGGTTCCCCCATCCTTGGGTTTCTCTACAAGTTTAAAAAGGAGTACAGTGGTACCTCAACTTACAAATTTAATCTGTTCTGAATGCATGCTCTTAAGTCAAACTACTCTTAAGTCAGGGTACCTATCTAAAAATAAGTTAAAAATCAAAAAAGGGAAAAAAAGAAAAAAAGAAAAAAAAAAGAAAAAATATTTGTAAGTCGAACAGACCATATCTAAAATTTGTAAGGTGGCAGTTAAAACGCTCTTAAGTTGAATTGCTCTTAAGTTGAGCTGCTCTTAAGTTGGGGTACCACTGTATTTCTCGGACACCTGTGTTGTAGCTGAATACCAAAAATATGACTGAGTGGATAGTAAACAGGAAAACCGTTCCTCTCTGAAATTAGCTATGGTTTGCTACCTGACAGATGAAAATGTCAGGGGGCCCATAATATTTAGACTTATAGATATCAATAGATTTTGGAATCTATGCTCACACATGGATGTGAGATATTTGATGGCAAGGGAGGGGGTGGGGATTTCTGTGAAAACCTGTGTGGGGATCAGGTCAGACAGCAAGGCCCTGCCTGTCCGCTCATTTGGGACCATCTGCTCGTGATGTAACATCATTATGAGGTAATATGGAACAGCACCAACATTCATTTATTCATCTATGTCTTCCCTATCCCATTTTCTTTAACATCATGTCTCATTAGTGTGTGATCTATTATTCTAATGATGTGCCATCTTGAACGTTTTAACAGAAAGGCAGTAGATAAATATAGGAAATCAATAATCACCACAGGACGTTAGGAGGTCCTCAGAAGTGGTTGCTATATGGTATCAAGGTGCTTCCAACTTATGAATGAGCGACCTCCAAAATGTCCCATCCTCAGTAACTCTGCTCTTATGGACTCCAAGCTGTAACTTCCTTTATGGAGTCAATTCATCTCAAAATATACTTGGTGTTATTTTAACGTGATTGTTCTGTACTGTACTATACTTTCTACCCACTGACAGGACCCTGCTTAGATTCAGTGCCATCTGAGTTTTTCCTTTATTGTGTTTTTCTATGTTTCTAGCCTATCTTCATTGGCAAAATGCCAATGCTGATAATACTGATGGCAATGTTACAAAGCCCTGTGTTAAAAGCTTCCAAGGAGTATATTTTGGATTTGTTTGCAACCTTATATGCTGCCTAAGAGGGCATGGTGGCTCAGTGGACTAAGGCCTCCAAAAACTGTCAGCTGCAAAGTCAGCAGCTCAGCTGTTCAAATCCCGGGTGCCATGCAGCGGAGCGAGCTCCTGCTGATAACCCCAGCTCCTGCCAACCTAGCAGTTCGAAAGCATGTAAATGCAAGTAGATAAACAGATACTGCCGTAAAAAGCGGGAAAATAAAACAGTGTTTCCTTGCAGCCATGCCGGCCTTGTGGCCATAGACTTGCACAACACTGGCTCTTCGGCTTGAATATGGAGATGAGCACCGTCCCTAGAGTCGGACACAACTAGCACGCATGTGCAGGGGGAACCTTTACCTTTATGTTGCCTTTAATAGGTTTGGCTGGGAGAGAACTCACTGAGCTAGGGTGACTGTAAATCTGTCTGGCACTGGCCAATCTTTCCTTCCTGATTTAAAGAGAGTCCTGTCTCTCTGTTCTGGTTTTTATCCTCTCAAGAATCTTTTGAAGTCAGTGAGTAAATTGAGATCCGTTGCCATGTTTATTCAGTTTGCTATTTATCTCTTCATTGTCAGTAAAAGAAATTTTTTATTATTTCTTCCACAAATGTCCCAGGGTGAGTTTTTGAGACTGTTAGTGCCAGTTGATGAGAAAAAGGGGTGGACTAATCTGTAGTACCTGAAGGTAATTCTGCTCTATAAATTCTGGTCTGTCTACTGAGCAGTAAAATTCAAAACTCAGCAGCAATACCAACCTGAGAACGTGTTCTTCTCAGCCCCCTTCTGCCCCCATAATTTAGTTTCATTAATGCTTAGAGAAAACATAGTTTTGTAGATGAGGATCTCATAGTTACCTTCTGAGTGAAAATCAAGATTCCAGAGAATTTCACATTTTCTTGCAATGGGGATTTGGTTGTTCTCCAGTTCTATCCTGGGGGCAGTACAATATCTCAGTGTCTCAACAACAGTGCTGTTCCCTTCTCTCCATTCAATAGTAGGGAGAACATTTATGCTTTACAGTGAACATTTTGTTCCATTAGAAAAGTTAGGGTGCAGTAAGAGAAGAAAAGAATATGTCTGATCACTAGGAAAACGGTTGCTTTGCTTGGAGCAATCTTCTTTTAAAAGATCCTTTCATCTGTGGAGGAATTATACCAGCTGACCCCCAAAACCCAAGCCCTGCTGGACCAAAAAATTCCAGCTTGGTCCTGGTTCAGGGCTGGCCTGGTTCATGATCCCAAGTATGTTGTGTGACAGCTCAAACTGGACCATGTCACAAGTGGTCCAAATTGTGAGTTGTTTCCATGCTTGGTAGCACCTTTGTCTACCAGTACTAAAGCCGCTGGGTGGGGGATGCTAGTCATCATGGGCGGTGGTTGTGCTAAGTAAAAAATTCTGGGGATTGTGATCAAAAGATTGTAAACAACCTTTTGTATCACTGTGCTTATGTTGAAAATGCACAACCTGACCTTCTTCTGCTGTAGGTTCTCACTTATAAGATACAGGGTTCTTGATGGAATGATAAGCACTCTGGGGCTCATCCTCCTCATATCTGTTATGCACACATCTTGAGTGTGTTTCTTATTGCCCCCTCTGCCTGTTATTAAACAGTTCTATATTTATAAGTTGTGAGGTGCAACTTGGAGATTCATCTGGGGGATGCCGAAAGGCTCTCCAATAGCACACCTGGAATACATAACATCAGAACGTGCGCCAGAAAAGTGAGAATGGCAGAGGCTACCTGACAACAGTTGTTTTCCTCTTATTTTTCTGAACTCAAAAGGAGGCCAAGGAAGCAAACAAAAATAAACATAAACAAACCCAAAAACTTAGCAGACACCCACCCTTTCCTTCAATTTAGGACTCCTGGAGTCTGTGGGTTTTGCCACTATCAGATGCACACCACGGTGTGAAGCAAATCGCTCTATGTTAGTTCCCCCCACCCCTACCCCAAGAATAAATCTTTTTTATGGAGTGTCTTTTCAAATGTCATGGTTGATTTTAGAGTGGGATTTGAATGCAAGGAAAGCTTGACAGTCTAGCCCAGCAGGGAGTGTCTTATGCAGAGTCAGTTGAGTGGAATAGGAGAGATCGATGCATGAATACAGGTTGAAAAGGCCATTAAAACTGGTATTATTTATTGAACAGGATATGGAGAAGGGAATGGCATAAGAAAATAGGCCAGAAGTTGTAGCAAGAGATTGGCCTGCTCTTGCAACTTGGCTACAGGTTTCCAGCTGTGCCTAAGGGCACAGAGTGAACAAGTTGGTTAAGTGTTGCTGTTTCTTTCATGGACTTTGACATCACTATTTATAAACTCCCTGTTGAATGCTGGAAAAGTGGAATAATAATATTTTTTAAAAAGGGTGTTTAGAGTTTGAAACAGAAACATCAAATAGAATTGGGTGCAATTTCAAAAAGTTTCCATGTTAAAATTTTTATTGGTGGTTTCTCTGGCAGCTCAAAACAATTCGTTCTTATTTGCACATTGTTACCTTTCATTGGAGAGATGGAATGACTTAGAATTGCCGCATAGTAATCTGATACTTGGGCCTTGGAGTGGCCTGACATAGCGAGATATGAAACAGTGACCATAGGCGGTTACTTCATGTCCTTCCTTGTTCTGCAACTAGTTTTGTACCTTGACATCATTGGTCGTGATCATGTGATTTTGTCCCTGTTTAGTCCCTGTTTCCGTGTCCCCACGGTCATGATAACGTGTCTTTTGACAAGTGTTACTTCACGTGGTCTTGTTCCGTGACAAATTCTGGTTAGTTTGATGTTGTTCAGCAAAAAAGAGGATGTAACCCAGTCCCTGAGCATCGGCTAATCGATATGTCGATCAGAAACAGTTAAAACATCAAAAGAAAAAAAAAGCCACATGTTCGTGAGGGGAACAAAATGGTTGTTGAGTGACAGTTGTTACCACACGGTCCCTTGTCTCGGAACAGAAACCGGGAACAAACCATGACAAGGGAAGACCCTGCCCAGCATAAGGTACATAACTGTCATGCTCTGATCCTTCTTCGGGGGCATGGTTGAGACAAAATTCAGCTGTTGCACGATGGCCTTGAAGTAAGATTTTTTTGTACCATTCTGAAGTGCAACACTTAGAGGGACAAAAAGGACGTGAAGTTACCGCCATAGAGTTTTAAGAGGAAACAGCATAATGTATCACCATGGGCCATGTATTGTCAGGCCTAAGAACCTTTGGCAAGGAAGAACACCTAGATGCATAACATTAGTCTTAATGAATAACAAGCAATGCAAATTTCTAGATTAACCAGGACTCAGTGGAAGCTTGTGATTCTAATTTCAGAGTCATGGTGTATCCACTTTAGGAGTTACTTTATGCTTTACAGAAGGTATCCAGGATTCTGAATTTTGTTGCCCAAACCACTGTAATCATGTCCTTTGTTAAACCAACCACTGTAAAGGGAAGATTAAAACCTGGAGTGGATTTGCAGCACCCCTGAAGCTGGAGTCACCAACTGTCACTATTAGGACTGGAATCTGAGCTTCATCTCTTCCCAGTCAACAAGGAGGCATCTTCTTCCTCTTGTACTTGCAGTTCTTAATGCCATGATCTCCATCTTCTGTCAATGACTTCTGAAGGTTGATCTGGAGAACAGAATTCCCAGATCTAGATTTAGTGAATCTTGGTTGCCCATTGGGCTGTGGAGCCAGAGGTGCTTTGATTCCTCAATCTTGGACATATGGTCTTGATGATTCCAGCTCTGCAGTTCTAAGACCATGATTATGAGATGTATTCCTTGCATTTTGCCTTATGCTGTAGCCCTGTGCTTTGATGTGGATGCACAGGCACCAATGAGGTGGGTGAGTGGAGAGAGTCTTTTGTACCAGACACCAATGGCTTGCTGTATTCAGATTTCTCAAATATATATAAAATATTATTTGTTATATTTTTTATATTTTTCCATGTATAAGACTATGTTTTTTTTCTAAAACCGTTAGACTAAAAATTGAGAATCATCTTATATACCAAAGTAACCCAAGGAGAGAACTGTGCAGTTGCAAAAGTGCCCATACCTTGTCTCTGCAAACAGTCGTCTTATACATGGGGGTGTCTTATAGATGGAAAAATGCGGCATATAAAACTCTAAAATTACTTGTAGTTACTTTTGAGAAATTGGAAAGAAAGGAAATGTTTTTTTAAATTGTAACTACAATAACTACATTTTGGAGCCTATAGTGAAGTACTTTAAAAAGCTAACTTTTCTGACTTTGAACAGGCTTTCCTAAGGATGCAACCTAACAATTAGGCTGTTGCTGCCAGCCTTTCCTATTATATGCTGTTTGTTTGTTATGGAGAGAAATCTTAAGTTCAAATAACCCAGGTTCAAGGTTTACTGTCAACATTTCCAGTCCCTTTATTTTACTGCCAGCTTCTTTTGTAGCTTTCTCAGTAATATATATAATGGTAGGAATATGACTCATCTGTGACTGTTTCATAGAAACCTATTAAATTGTGGGGGAGGAGAATGGAGGAAGACAACTAGTACTACTATATCCAGCCAAATGAAATGCCTTTAAAAATATCATTGGCTTTGGAAGGAGGATTTGGGCTTAAATCTCTCCCTTTGAATTATGTGATCATTACACTGGTTTCCTTTGATTGAAACATAGTTATTTATTTATTTCCTTGGCACCATGGCTTTCCTTTCATGTACTGGTTCCCAGCCTTGGGTTAACCCAGGTGTTTTTGGACTGCATTTTCCCAGAAGCCTTCACCAAAAGTGGTGCTGGTTGATGTTTTCTGGGAGTTGCACTCCAACAACACCAAGGTCACCTAAGGTTGGGAATCACTGCAGCAATGGACTTGATACTGCATACATGCTTGTCCGCATCGTCAGTGTCCACACAACAACCCTATGAGATAAATCAGGCTACATGTGTGTGACTGTAGCCTGCTGAGATTCATGGCCAAGTGGAAATTTGAACCTAGGTCTCCTGAATATTAGTCACATGATGGCATACCAATCCCTGTATTTTGTGTTTAATACATTTCAATAAGAGGGACTTTGGTTAAATATCAATTACTTATAGTAGCCAATAGAGATGGGCACGAAATGAACTTTTGGTTCATTTCGTTATTCATTATTCATTTTGTTATGTGACGAAATGAATAACGAACTGCCCCCTCTAAGAGAAACAAAACAAAACAGAAATTTCCTTTTCATTTTGGTTCATTTCGTTCGCCGGTGGCTCTTACCTGGGTCCTGGAGTGGTCCTTCTGGTCTTGTCCTCCTGGCTGCAGGGAGGGGGCATCCAGAAAAAAAAGCCGACCGGCCGTGCTACAGCTGGTAGGTGGTCACGTGGTCGGCAGTAAAAAAATATAATATAATATAATATAATATAATATAAATTTTAAAAGGGAGCACTCTAAAATGAAAATAAATAAATAAATAATACATAAATAAATAAAACAAGTCCCAGGGGCTGTGCGGTCGGTGCTTGAAAAAACAATAAAATTAAATTTAGAAAGAAAAGAAAAAAGGAGTGCTGACATGGCCCCAGGGGTAGTTGGATCGGTGCTCTAAAATAAAGGAAAAAATAAAACAAATAAAAGGAGCGCGAACCCGGCCCCAGGGGCTGCACGGACGGCACTTGAAAAAATAAAATTAAAAAAAGGAGCACTGACCCAGCCCCAAGGTAGCAGGGTTGGTGCTCTAAACTAAAAAAATAATAATAAAAAAGAAAGGCCAACACAGCCCGAGCGGTCATCGCTTGGGGGGGGGAGATGCGCTGCCCCCAGCCAGCACCTCAAAAGCCCCTGCCGCAGCCTGGTAAGAACCCAAACCAGTTCAGATCAGTTTAGGTTCATATGATTTTTTTAAAATTCGTATGAACCCGAACCCAAACCGAACCAAGGATGGGCCCAAAACAGATGAACCCAAACCATGGGTTTTCTCTTTTGTGCCCACCTTTAGTAGCCAATTGTTTCCATTTTCACCTCAGATTCAATTTCATGCCAATTTTACCTCAGTCAGAGTTTGTTGTCAGTATATCAATGTCTGTTTAGAATCTCTTAGTGTTTAGCAATGTCTGCTCTGAAGACAGTATTTCTGTGTTCTGAATGTTTATGTAACCAGCCAGTTAATGAAGGAACTAATTTATTTTATTTATTTTTACAACTGATATGCCTCCCACTACCCAAAGGTCTCAGGGCAGCTTACAATCAAAAGAATTAAAACACTTAAAACATTAAAATATCAATAAATAATTAATAATAAAAACCTTACACTAAAATCATTACACTAATATTGTCATCAGAGGACCCACAATCTATACTGTATCAATTAAAAACAGGAAGGTTTTTACCTGACACCGAAATATCATCAATGTTGGTGCCAGGCGGATCTCAATCGGGAGGGCATTCCATAGCTTGGGGGCAGCTGCCGAGAAGGCCCAATGTCTACAAGCCATCCCTCTCACTTCCTTGAGGGATGGCTCTTTCAAGAGGGTGCCCTGGCTTGATCTTAATTGCCAGGTAGGTTAGTATGGAAGGAGGCAGTCCAATGAAGCTAGCCAGTTAAGATACCATACTATGTAACCAGTGAACATATTTTGGTTTGTCTTCTGGCATGAAGACTTTGTAAGTCTTTCTAATACACTAGAGACTGTTTATATTGAGACGGCATGCCAGTTGAAGGAAAGTGAAGTAAATCTGACTTTAAAATATCTATATCATAAAGGGTGGTGTATTTGAGGGAGACATGTAAATTCATATGCTAATCTACTCTGTTGTTCCATGTCTGGTCTTCTTTCCATTGCGTAGCTGGGAGTTTTTAAGCCATCCATTTATATCACGTACTCAATCCTATAGTAATCACAGGTGGGAATCTCAAAGTTTCCTGAAAATTCCAACTGCCCACAGTACAAAGCTGCTTGAATGTCTGAACAGTTCAGTTTTGGGAGAAAAGTCAAGCTATCACTTTGGGGACAGCAGTGGCCTTGAAGAGTAGGTTCATCCCTGGAAACCAATCCCAGAAGCAAAGAAGCCCAAAGCCTGTATATGTCAGTTTGTAAAGTCACCAATGAGCTGAGCACCAGCTTGGAAACCTAGCTGGAGGCAAGAGTCCAAACAGTTTTTATGTTGTGGGCAGAGATACAGGCTAAATTTTCAGGCATTGTTTCAAATATCTGCCAGTTCTTTGGAAGGAAGGATCTCATTTTTATGGCACTATCTCACCTGGGGAAAGATCTGGATATTGTGAAAGTACGCTTTTCTTCTTTCTTGGTCATGTGAGGGAAGATGTGGGATCTCCTTTCCCACGTACAAGGATTTTTTTAAAGTACAGACCAGCCCCAGGGCCAGCAGGTGGGCTAGAAAAATAAAATAAAAAAACAGCACTGACAGCCCGAAGGCCAGTTGATCAGAGCTGGGGGAGGGGAAATTTAAAAAACTTAAATAAAGCACCGACGATCCCCAGGATGAGCTGGTTGGCACTAGAAAAAAATAAAAATAAAATAAGCTGACAGCTCAAAGGCCAGCTGATCAGTGCTGGGGGAGGAAAAATAAAACAAACTTAAATAAATCACCAACGAACCCCAGGATAAGCTAGTTGGGGCTAGGAAGAAAAAGCAGAAAATTGGATCATATGCGAGCTCCCACGGACTTCTGGCTCATATTTTTTACCAGAGCAAAAAATTCCCAACTTCTCCTGTAGTTCTTGGAAAACCCGCTAAAGGGGGCATAACCATTTTTTTAAAAGCCCGGTGGCCATGGGGACAAGATTTTTGGGAATGCTTTATCTTGAAATTTAATCAGCATTTTAAAGGACATGTGATAGAGCCCATTTGTTGCGTTTAGCTACCTTTATACATGATCACATTTATAACTATTACCCAGGCTGGTAGAAAGTCATAAATGTGTGATATCACATATATTTTAAAGTTGGCTACAAAAAGTTAGTTTTGCCTTCCATCTATTCATCTTTTATATTCAACCCGGTAATTTCAGATTTATTTTTGTTACACGTGCCACCAGACACTCACTGTATTGGCCTATTAACCTCACTATCTCTCTCAGACATGTCAGTAGCTTCCAAAAATAGCATCTTCTTGATGAGTGCAGGTGGCATTATTAATAGATTACTCAGTCCTTTTGGCCTTTTTAACTGACCCATGTTTGTGTAATTAGTAATTCTGCTTGATTGGGAGAAAAAGCTATATAGAATGTATTCTCCCCCTGAAATTGTGGCACATACGCATATACAGTAAATCCAGCAAGCCTACGGTCAGATCTGAAGATAGGTCATAAGGAAAGAGAGCACAATCTGTTTCCGATCTGAATTCTATGTATTGGTGGTGACATTCTAGGCTCTAAATGGATTGGGAACTCAATACTTGGAGGAATACCACCTTCTGCATATGCCTGTCTGAGGAATAAGATAATATGCCAAGGGAATGTCATGGTGCAGTGGTTAAATGCCTGTACTGCAGGTAAAACTGTGCTCACAACCTGGGGCTCAATCCCAAGTAGAAGGCTCAAGATTGACTCAGTCTTCCATCCTTCTGAGGTCGATAAAATGGGTACCCAGCTTGCTGGGGGCGGGCAATGTGTAGCCTGCATACTATAATTAAAACTGTAAACTGTATGGGGCAGTATATAAGCAGAACACTTTTGCTTTTTGTTTCCCTCCACTGAGAACATTAAACAATGTGGAGCTGTGGAATGAAGACCTTATTGGTCTGGGCATCTGGCTGTGAAACAACCTCCTCCTTTTGGAGGGCAACGTTGCCTTTATTTTTAGGTACCAACTTAGATTGTGTTATTGTTCGCCCAAGTTCTGTAGGGGCTCACTGATCATGGCTTTGTCTGTTGGATTGTGATGTGATGTGATGTGATGTGATGTGATGTGATGTGTGTGTGTGTGTGTGTGTGTGTGTGTGTGTGTGTGTGTGTGTGTGTGTGTGTGTGTGTGTGTGTGTGTGTGTGTGTGTGTGTGTGTGTGTGTGTAACTGGTTTGGTAGTTGACAACTGCTTTGCAAACATATGAGCTTTCATGTTCTCCAGAATTCTTCCTCCATTACGGTTGCCTGGTCTCAGGGTGCTGCCTGGCATCAGGGAATGGCTAGGTCTCTTTGAGATTCTCCAGGTAGAACGATTAGTTTTTCCAGGGCATGAAGTGCCTTGAAAGCCTGATTTGCTCTGCAGAGGTCATGCTGACACAACAAGGTCCTCCCCTGTGACATATCAAGGACTTCCCCCTCCATCTCATGGAGGGAATTGCATGCTGTTGACCCACCAACCCTATCCATTGGGAAGAAAAGATATGAAATGTGATGCTGGGGCAGAGGTTCTTGGCATTTGGCCTTTCAGAGTTTTTTTCCTTCCAACTCCCAGAATTCCCAGCTGCAAGGGCTTGTGGGAACTGTAGCCCAAATGGGTGAAGGACCAAATGGTAAGAACCACTGGGGTTCTTGAATATAGATGGAGTTTGCAGACAAAGATGTCAAGATGTCAGCCCATGGCCCCTCCTTTATCTGTATACAGAGGGGGGGATCTCTGTTGCTTATATTGGCACAGGCAAATGATTACAGGTTAACCCAACAATATGGAGGCAAATTGGGCTCTTGAGCTGGCACAGAGCAGAACAGAACTCAAGATAAAGGGAGCAACAGAACTAATTTTATAACACGAAATGAAACTGAATGAAATAGATGATTCTTCTAGTAATAACCCGTTTCCGTTTCTGATGCTTATGCAACGGAAACGAGGAACTTGAACTTTGGGTCTGATTTGTCGTTGTCGTTCCTGGCATCGCAGCGATCACGCGATGCCAAGCGGCACAGAAAAAAAGTTTTAGAAATAAAAAAACCCCGATTCCCGGCCAAAAAAGCAGGCGAAAATATGCCTGCCTGAGGGCACCTACCAGAGGGGTGGTTTCTGGGGGGGGGTCCCCACTCCAGCCTTCACCCCCTCCTGTCCTGGGCTGCTGGTACCGGGCTGGGAGGGGGCATCCTCGGCGTCTCCATTTGCCATGCGGTGCAGGGGGATCCAAAATGGCAACCGCAATATTTTTTTTGAAATCATGGTCCAAAAACCCACCAAAGCACCACAGAAACATGCGAAAATTAGCTATTTTAAATGCTTGAATTTTTACAGTAGCAGCAGTGGGTTTTTCTTGCAACAAAACGTCTCCATTGATTTTATTTTATTTTATTTTATTTTATTTTTTTACACCTGCGCACGTGCAATGATGGGCTGGCCATGGGATGGGACCATGCAAATTTTTGGAGCCATTCCACCAATCGCATGGCCAGGTTTTGCTGAGACTTGCTGGTACCAGGCTGGGAGGGGGCATCCTTGGCGTCTCCATTTGCCATGCGGTGCGGGGGGATCCAAAATGGCGACCGCAATATTTTTTTTGAAATCGTGGTCCAAAAACCCACCAAAGCACCACAGAAACATGCGAAAATTAACTATTTTAAATGCTTGAATTTTTACAGTAGCAGCAGTGGGTTTTTCTTGCAATAAAACGTCTCCATTGATTTTATTTTATTTTATTTTATTTTTATTTTTTTACACCTGCGCACGCGCAATGATGCGCTGGCCATGGGATGGGACCATGCAAATTTTTGGAGCCATTCCACCAATCGCATGGCCAGGTTTTGCTGAAACTTCTGGATGTGCCAGAGAGGGCATAAAAAGCCCACCAACCCTAACCCTAACCCATACGCCAGTACACTGTGTTCTTAGTGGGCCAGAGGCACCCAGAGGTACAGCCCACCAACCCACCCTAACCTTAACCGTTACCCTAAGCCTAGCCCTTACCCCCTAACCCCATGCTCTGGGAAGTCAAGTCGCGCTAAATCGCGGTGGTAACGACAAACAACTAACGACACGACGAAACGAATTTTTTTTGAAAAATTTCGTGAAAAACGGAAACGACCCGAAACGGACCCGTCCTGAAAAACGACAATTCGGAAAAAAAATTCTGGTCGTGCCCATCTCTAGTGATAGGATTAGTAGTGTCTGTACTCTCTGTTTCTCCAAGGCTGCCAAAAGGCAGCGCAAACATTTGGCTGTAGGGACTGCAGGATCTGTAGAGCCAGTGAGCCTAATGTGCTATCATAGCATTCAATGGCTAGTTGGCATTCAGAAAAGAATGTATAAAAATAATACATTAAGCTTAGGGTGTGCCATGCCAGTGGCTACAATCCAAGCGCAAACGAAACAGTTTGCTTTTTTAAGCATAAGAGGATGATGCTTTCTCACCACTTGCGCACCTCAGCCAGAGGTTTTTCTTTCTCAGAGATTTCCACGTAGATTTGCAGTTATCATAAGACCGAGTGTAGTTTGTTTGCTCCCCACAAAAGCAAGGATGATTTTTATTGACCAATCTTTGATCCGAGAGATTAAAGAAAGTACTGCATGAGCAGTGGAAAGGATAACACGGAGGGGGTCAATAAGCTTGCTGCAACTTGGAAATGAAAGTGAATTATTCCATGGGGGGAAAGGGGTGATTTAGCATTCTTACTGGAAACTCAGGAGGTTCCCCCTTTATTCCCCTTCTTTTTTTTTTAAAGAAAAAAATATACATCTTACTTACAGGTTTCTCTGTGACTTAATACCACAGCTATAATATGAGGTCATTCAGAGGGCAGTAAATTCACCAACATAATTCTGCACAGTGCTTTTTAGCCCAAATGGCATGGCTGTCTCACACTCGTACTCTTGATTGAAATGTTTCTGGTAGACTTTTGGAATGCAGTCTGAAGGCTTAGTGACTCATTTTTTCCCCAACATGAATACGTTTCCAGTCTTATAGAAAGTTTCCGTGAATTGCAGCAAAAGTTTATGGGCTTTCGTGTCTCTTCCCTGAGAAACTTTCTCAACTTTGCCCCAGTCTTGGTAAGGTGGTTGTGTATATCTGGGAGAGTGCTGGGCCCACCTGTCAGGCTGATATAGGTTCACATAAATATTATCAGATACCTGCACCTTTTAAAAACACACACAATAATTAGAAAGGGAAAGAGACAGGACAACTGAAAAACAATGGTCTTTGGATACAAAATCCCTCTTGCTAGCTTGAAGCAGAGGCAGGGGGGCATATGGTCCTGTGAGGCATATTGTTGGGTTAACCTGTAATCCATCAGAGGGGAATTTGTAGCCTTCCGTTTGTTACTAAACTACAACCTCCATCATCCCTCACCAGTGAGGCTGACTGAAGCTGGTAAGAATGCCCAGAGGAGCACAGGTTCTCCATCTGTGCTCCAAGATTTGGTATAACATGGTATAATTGGAGGCAACAACTATGGTAAATTAATGAATCAGTTTAAGTAATGGCAAAAGCAGCAGCAGGTTTGGATGTTGGACAGCTCTTTGGATAGCAGTGTGGAGTTTTGGGTGTCAGGTAGGAGAGATGGGGTTGGTTTACTCAACCCCATTATGTTCAAAGATCTGTAGGGCATCACTCAAGACTTAGAGGAGTGGTTTCCAGTTTTTGATATTCTCAATGTTCTGGACTCCAGTTCCCAGATTCCCCAGCCAGCACTGCTAGTCATTTAGGAATCTTGGTGCTGAAGTCCAAATATAGTGGTATCTCTATTTACGAGCAATTTGTCTTAAGAGTGGAAAACCGATGGTATTTTAAATGCTGCCTTACAAATTTCAGATGTGGTCTTTTCTACTTACAAACCCCCCATTATTTATTTAATTTTTGATTTTTTAGATACGGCTGCTCTACTTATGAGTTGTTTGACTTATGAGCATGCATTTGGAATGGATTAAACTTGTAAGCAGAGGTACCACTGTATATGTCATGGTGGACGTAACAGTGAGGAAACTGGAAAACAACGTCTATTGTCTTCCTCTAACAAGACTACAAAAAAGTCCTAGTTTTACTCATATGCAACTGCTAAGTCCAGTGCCACCTAAGACACTAAATGTTTCCCGAGAGGGAGAAACAACAACCACAGAGCCCTGTTGGATTTTACAAGACAAATGAATTTCATTTGGCATATGCTTTTACAGAATGAAGTAGAGCCGCAGATCCCAGAAACACAGGCCTTTGAAGTATAGTGGCACAGTTCAAATAGTGTATGAGGAATAATTTTAGACTCACATTAGAGAACTGATTCTGGATTTTTGGAAGGAGTCCTTCCTTCCTGTATGCTTGCTGGAAAAAACCACCCAACTCCAAATAAACTCACCATTGCAAATGTTCCATCCCTCAGGTGCTCCTTTTTTTCTAGAGAAGATTAGTGGTGCCTGGAACTCAGTGTCACTGTCATTAAGAAGTAGATTGCAGGAGCTGTGTCACTTTTTTGTTGATTTGGTATATCAACAAAAGAAGCGGGGAGAGGAGGGTTCAAGGAGGTCTTTGTTATTATTTTTATATCATATTGTTTTATTTTGTTAAATGAGATGAATGCCAATGTTAATGCAAAAGAAAAAATCAACCTGCCTGTTGTAGTAGCCATTTAATATACCCACCCCATCATGTATTTTTATACCCTAGACATAGAGGAAAAAATGGTCCCCTCCCCAAGTTTTTTTCAGGCTCTAAGACCAGGAAAAGCTGGCATGCCAGCCAGAAAAAAATCCCTAAGGATCTCAGACCCATTGAAGCCCGCAGGCCTCTGAGGGTAGATCCTCCTTGTGCTTGTCCAGCAAGGTGTGTGTTCCTCTGAATGAAACTGTTTTGTTGCTCGTGGTTTTCTGCAGGGATGTTGACAAGTCTTCAGGTCTGGGTCCCAAGGCTGAGTCTTTGGTACCAAGTCCTGAGATGCAAGCCCTAGTCTGAGTCCCAGCTTTTTCCCCAAGGGAAAGGATGGGAGGATGGCAGGGTTTTGAGTTATGAGTTGAGTCTGAATCATTGGGGGGGGGACCCAACAAACCCTAGGAGGAAGGCAGGAGTTTGCCAGAATACTCCAGCTAGGAATAATGGAATAGGAGGACTCTGGTTCTATTTTGTTGGGTTTTTGAAATGGGGCCATGATTAAGAGGGATGACTAGGCACATTCTTATTGTGCCAGTTGAGAATTGGGGAACTGGTACTGGTTAATGGTGGGAATAATAATGTGAGTGGGTGGGAAGGAAGGTAGTTTTAAGGAGGTAGGAGGGGAAAATATATAGAAAATATAATAAAGACTGCTCCAAATCGCTCCCCTAATAAACCCGCCCAAAAAGAACAGAAAATGAGTGCCTCTCTGAGCACAGAGACACACACACATTACACACAGAGAGAAAAAGCCTCTCTCTTCTACACACACACAAACCACTCTCTCTTTGTCCACACCGGGAACTGATGGAATAGGACCATAATTTATAAAGTATTTAAGACATTATTAACCCCTAGAATGAAAGAATTATTCAATAAGATTATTGCGGGGGGGGGATTCCCGAGTCTTAGAAAGAATTAATAATAGTGTTGATTTTGAAGCCAGATAAAGAATCAACATCAATGGATTCTTATAGATCAATTTCCTTGATTAATCAAGATGCTAAAATATTTGCAGCAATTTTGGCTAGTAGATTAAATAGTTTTGTAGGGAAATATGTAAACAAAGATCAGAATGGTTTTATTAGAGGTAGACATATGGCAGATATACTTAGAAGAGTTTCAAACAATATGTATTTAGCAAATAGTAAAAAAAGGAAGGTTGGGATAATTTCATTTGACATTTTTAAAGCATTTGATACGGTAGAGTGGAGTACTTTAAAGATTTTAATTAATCATCTAGGTTTTACTGTTCAGTTTAGCAATATAATAGAACAGTTGTATTCTCATAACAAGACTAGGATTTTGGTGAATGATGGAATAACTGAAATTATTACTCTGGGCCAAAGAACGAGACAGGGCTGCCTGCTATTTCCAGTTTTGTTTATACTTATAATGAAATTGTTGGATAATGTAATAAGAGAGGATAAATACATAGAAGCGGTGGAAGAGGGGAAGGGGAATAAAATCAATTTATTTGCTGATGATAGATTACTAATAATTAAAAATCCATTGACATGTTTTTATAAATTACAGAAACATTTAAATGCATTTGAGGAAGCAAATGGATTAAAGGTGAATTGGAATAAATCTGAATGTATGTTGGTAAATTATAAAGAGGAAGAAAAAAGTTGTTTAAGGGAGTATTTAAAGGTAAAATAACAAATAATATTAATTATTTGGGGATCAAATTAGCATGGGATTTACAAGATATGCTTAAAATTAATATAGATAAAGTAAAGAAAGAAATTACCAAACAAATACAAGAATATCAAATATTAAAGATTTTATGTTTTGGAAAACTTTCAGTATGTAAAATGAAAGTTATTCCCAAAATGATTTTTTTGTTTTGGATGATACCTTTAAAATGGGATGAAAGAGAGTTAAAAGGAATCCAGGTGAAAATAAATATTTTTTGTAATGGTAATAAAAAAGCTAGAATTAATAAGAGTTTGTGGTATGTATCTCAAAAAGAGTGGTTTAAGTTTCCTAATGTTAAGCTATATTGTTATAGCCAATGAGTTAAGACATATTCCAGATATAATAATAGAAAGTGATAATTTAATTTGGAGAGATTTAGAAATCATGCAAAACTAGAACATATTTTTCAAGGAAGACATTAAAGATCAGATGAGAAAGATAAACAATCCATTCTTGAAAAATATGATGGATTGTTGCAAGAATTTCAGGGGGAAATTAAGTCCATTAGTACCACCTTTGATTCAAGTAACAGAAATTAATAGTTTTCCAGAAAATTTAAAAGGGAAATTAAATAAGATACTGCAAGTTTAAAAAGTTATTTATTTATGGGGTTGGCTAAAACAAATGCAGACTAGACAAAGTATGAAGGTGATGCTTGGAGAAAATATTTCATGGCTGAATGTTATAGAAATGGAAAAATGGACCAAGGAATGGACAACAAAAGTAGGAGATTGTAGAAAATTGACTAAGTTTGAAGAAATTATAGATAGAAGAAATAAGTTAGAGAATAAAGAACAGAGAAAAGATATAGCAAGTGAGATATATAAGTTATTAATTCAGGAGGAATACAAAGGAAATAAATTAAAAGAGATATGGCAAGAAGATTTTAAAGAAATAAAAGAGGAAGAATGGTGGAAAATATGGAATAAAAGAATAATGAAAAATATGTCAGTCAGAGTAAAAGAAAATTTTTATAAAGTATATTGGAGATGGTATATAACACCTGCAAAGTTAAATACAATAAAGAAATATCTCCAATATGCTAGAGGTGTAAAATAGAAAAAGGGACAAATTTACACATGTGGTGGGTGTGTGAGATAAAAAAAAATGGAAAGGACATTGGTTTTTAAAGAAATACAAGAAATACTAGAGAAAATAATTCAAATTTCCCCACAAATGGCATTGTTAAATGTGGTTGTGGATATACAATTGAAGAAAGAAGAGGTGGAATTGGTAAATATAAAGATAACAACAAAGTTGATTTTTGCAAAGTATTGGAAATCTAACAACCAAATATCATTCGAGGAATTGCACAGGGACTTATAGAATATGGCCATTGATAAATTGTTGTGTGAAATTAAAATTAGGAAAGGCTTGAAAAATTGTAATGATTTTAATGGAATATGGGATAAACTATTGGTATATGTATTTCAAAAAGGTAAAGGGTTTACACCTGGAGAAGATTCGATGTATTTCTGGAGGGAAATGAGCTGGTCAATATTTTAAGAGTTACGAGTTTGTTCTAATCCCAAGTGGGTGGTGGGTTGCACTGTACTGTTTTCTGTTATATTTGTTTGAGTTTAATGTTTTTCTTTTTTATCTTTTTTTGGTATAATGTCTTATGTTTTGTATTGTATTTTTATAATTGAATAAAATTCTTAAAAAATAGAAATATTTTTCTGGGGGAAGAACCCACTTTGAAGTTGAATAACTCAGCCCCCTGAACCCCAAATCTCTCCAAATTTGGATGGCTTAAAGGGGAGAGCCCAAGGACAATTCACACCAAATTTTGTGCCTGTAGAACCCAAGGGGGCCAGTTTACATTGAAACAAATCAGTACATTTTACACACACAAAAGCTGTTTCATTTCGTACTAATGAAAGGCTGCTTCCTTGTTTTGTTTTGTTTTGTTTTGTTTTATAGCTCGCTTTGACCTCTTGTCAAATGGAGGACTTGCAACTAACTTTTTCTCAGATGGACTAAGCTGTTTGGATGAGCAGAGAAATGTTTCAATCTCTCAAGAAAAAGAAGTCCAGTTGCCATGACTCAACTTCCAGATAAACTCACCTGGATGACTGAGAATCTTCACAGACATATGCACTCTAGATTCTTAACAAGCACTATATAAAAGTGAGTGGCCCTGCTCAGGGCAAGCATGTCCCCATTGCCTTTAAAGAAGATGAATCAACCTACCCCAGTAAATATCAGCAGCAATCTTATTGCTAATACACAATGTCCAAAATGCAAGAGCATAAAATGCAGCAGCAAATGACTGCTGGTTAAGTGTTTACCTCACATGTTCCTCATCACTTGCCATTTTCATGGCTTGGAATGCAAGGAAGAATACAAGGAGTGATGTATGAGCCAACTGCAATCTAGCATTTTACACCAACAAAGAATTAATAGGATTGAGACCATCAAGGTGCTGATACAGTTACCGACCCACTACTGCAGGCATGTCCAAAGTCTGGCCCGGGGCCAAATGTGGCCCAATTTAAAATTTTGAGTGGCCCTCAGCTTCTTCTCCCTGCCACATCAGCCTGTCACTCATTCCCGCCAGCCGGCCCTTCTCTGTGCTGGCTAGAAATGTCAGCATGCAGTTTTAGGGATTTCCTGCCCTCCCTGCCTCCATCCATTCCCCTCAGCCACCTACTCTGCCTACCCACTCTTGGTTCCGTTGCTGCAACGTCTTCCCTACCTCCTTATGAGGGAGGGCAGCATATGCGAGCAGCAGTGCATCTTGGGTGTGCGTGGGCCAATTCCTGGGCTGTGTAACAGCTGCCGGGGCCTTGGGCGCCTTGAAACTGGAGCATTTGTGGCTGTTGCAAATGAGAACAAACCATGCCCTTTCTCCCCCTTCAGATTGAATGGTTGGCCCCCACACATTTTCACCTCACCAAATCTGGTCCTCCTTGCAAAATGTTTGGACACCCCTGCACTACTGCATCAGCTGATGGGCAGAAGAGGTCTGATTATGCACACCAATCTGCCTGGCTGGTATAAGACATAAAACCTCATTTCATATAGAAAATAGTAGTACCGGTACCTGTCAAATAGATTTGCTTTAGCAAGTGTGCTCAGAGACTATTAGAGATCTACTGCTCAGTCTAGAATTCCTTCCTTTGTGTCATTCTAGGCTGAATAGACATCAGCAGGGTGATAGATAATACTTGTAAAACCCAAGGGAGGCTGGCTAATTACATTGGTGCCCAGTTAAGTATACATGGCTATACTTGATGTCCCATCATCACACAGATAACTCGGTAGGGAAACACAAGGCGATGGATGGTGGCCCGGATGAGTGAAAACTCCAGAGTCCGACCAAATTTTTAAAAAGTTTGCCAGCCTCCGGTTGGCAGACTTGAGTCCACTTCACTGCAGTCAATGAGGCAACTTTAGAACAGGAAGCACAATAGAGACAAAGAAATGCCTTGCAACTCACAGAGAAAGAAAAGAGGCCTTTGAGATGAAATGGGAACATGAGAAGGGAAAACAGTTTGTGGTAGTTTCAAGCTGACTCTTTGGGGTTAACTTTCCTGCAGTCACTGAACTATAGTGCCATGCCTCAGCAGAGCAGTCTCGATAAAATTAGAGCGATCTCCTAAAAAGATATCCAAGAAACCACAAGAGAGGCATGGAGAGAGATTTGGGGGTGTTGAAGCAAAAAGGAGTTTGTTCTGTCTTTTTCTATATATATATATATATATATATACACACACAGAGAGAGAGAGAGAGAGAGAGAGATAAGAGGCTTAACAAATGTGAAGGGAAATGGTTCCTGTGAGTGTGATTTTCTTGGTGAAATCAAGCAGGCAATTGTACTCTTTTTATTACTGCCACTGAGCTACTTTGGTCAACAAAGTGGAAGGTAGAAAAATAATTCTTGAAACAAAAACATATTAAGACTTTCTTGACAGCGCACGACACATACAAAGTACTTTATTATAGGGTTTCAGTTTTCAAAATCGTATTCTTACTTATATACTTTTTACAAAGCAAAACAAAACAAAACCTTCCCAAGAGGAACTTCATGTAATTTTTAAAAAAATCATTTTAAGCTTGTTATTTACATCCATAAATGTATTGCTTTGCCTTTATTTATTTATTTATTTATTTATTTATTTATTTATTTATTTATTTATTTATTTATGAAGGGGAGATTGCAAAGAGAAGGGAAGGACTTGTTTCTTGATTCCAGTGAGAGATGGCTATTGGAGCGACCCAGTAGAGTACCAGTATATATGCTGTTCAAGATGAAAATTCCAGGTTCAGTTCCAGAATCTTTCAGGAATGCATCGGATAAGGGGTGATGGGAAAGACGTTTGCCACAGATCTCAATGGATTTCTACCAGATGTCACAGACTAGAAAGCACTATTCTAACCTGCTAAAGAGTATCTTTCTCTGTCCCCTCTCAGACAGTATGTCTCTGGAGAGAAAGAGAGGTGGTGGTGGGAAACCTATTGACTTAATGATGGCTCCAAGGGCCAACCATCCTTCTTGGCAAAAGAAGAGCCCCATGTTCATCAGTGGGTCAGCCACCCTCACAACAACATGGTGGTTGCTGGAAACAGAACTTAACTTCAAGAGTGTCAAGGTAAATGGGCAGCTACAGATTCTCTTCTGTAATCCATCTGGCTTACAAAAAGTATCTCAACTTTAGGCCACATGAGTAGCTTCCTGGGCTCAAGGACCAAGGAGGAGATGTCCCCTGGAGAAGGAGCTAAGTGCCACCATCTGGAGGCAGAGGCCACTGAGTGTAATCTTCTTTCTCTCCATGCTGAAGACAAGTAGTTGCAGAAAGTCTTAATGTAGGGTATTTCATAAGAGCCATGGTGCTACCCACCCCATGCATATGTGCTATATATTACCTCGGATACTTTTAAAATAGTTAACAACCTTGCCTGCAACCTAACACTGATTCTGTGTGAAGAGAGGCCATTCACAAACTAACATGACTGTCTTTTCCTACTAACCAATTTGCAGAAGTTTTTTTCCATGGGATTGAGGTTACCATCTCCCCTCTTCCTGCTTGTTTCTGCTTCCAGCTGAGTGCTCTCTCTCTCTCTCTCTCTCTCTCTCTCTCTCTCCCCCCCCTCTCTCTTTTTCTCTTGGCCTCAGAGGAAAGCAGGCAGGATTTCTCTCTGCTTCTGACCTTTTGCCATTCAGCAGCAATGGCAAAATGATCCTCCCACAATGGTTGAGGCAGGAATCCCTTTCCTTTATTCTTCCTTACTCTTCCGATGGTAGCTGAAGAATTAACTGTGCATTTATTATATTTTTCTACCTTAGACTAGTTTTAGTGTGATTTATTACAAAAGGGGCTGAGTTGGAAACTGGGTATTTAGCTATAATCTCTGTACACTTCCCTGTGCTACAGCTGGTTTATTTTGTAATCTATAGTCTGCTAATAAAGGGAATCAAACAACTCCCACTAGATTTATTTATTTGTTTAAAATATTTCTACCCAACTTGGAAAGGACCCAGGGTGGCTTGCAACACTGAAGGACAATATACAACCAAGAAGCATTTAAAGACTGTATCGAGAGTTAAGAGCAATGGATTCGAAGAGGCATCTTACATAATTAAAAGTGCAATATTAAAGCAGATAGAAATACATGAACAATAAAGAGGGGGGAAGCCACTCTGAGAGATGGAAATCTGAAAACGGAAAATACAAGTTGTACCACTAATTCCGTCCAAGCAGTGGTGCATAACAATCCATCTGACAGTCACATAAGAGGTAGTCAGTCACACAAGGAAAGTTTGCCTGAAGTAAAAGGTCTTGCCTGTCTGTGGAAGGACAACAAAGATGGGGCCAGTCTTGCTTCCTGTGGGAGGGGGGGTTCAAGAGTTTGTGGGCAGTGATTGAGAAGGTCCTCTCGTGTGTTCTCATCAGATGAACCTGTGAAGGTGGCGTACCATCAGGGATATGATTAGGAACATCCAGTTGTACATAAACAGTGATGCTTAGTGAAGAAGAAAGATTAATGGCATTTGCAATTATCTAGTTCAGAATATGAGTCTGCCTAATCTGTAATACTCAGCTGTGCAACAAGAGATGAGTGTGTCCTCTTGGGTACATTGTCACAAGTTCTGAAAAGCTAGAGATCCACCTTGGGTGGCTTTGGTGTCCAAGTAGCATCACCCCAGGCAGCACGAATTCATAGGCATACAGTATTTTGGAACAATTGAGTCTGTAATAACAGAGCTTGTAAATGTAAATGAAAAAAAAAAACTAGAGCTTGCAGATTCTCCCCACCAACATGGCAATGGTTGAGAGTTCCTGGGAAAAGTATCTAAAACAGTAACCTTCATAAATCTGGAGAACCTGGATCCTGAGAACTTCAGTTTGCAAGACTGATTTTGCCTGGGACATTTTTGACCTCCAGGGCTCCCGACATACAAGTTGGAAGAATCCCACAGAACAGGAAGGGGTCTCTCTCTCACACACACACTTGCAGATTCCTGTGTAGGGCTGTAACTGGGACTGTTGACACCTGGGCCACATGACACCATCTTCACCATTCTTGACTCTGTGTCATGATCAACAGCCTCCACCAAGGAAACACAATCAGTAGCTTCACCTCTAGAATTCAGTTCTAAATTTCAGTGCCTGGGACAAAGGCCTGGTCTTTCTGGGTCTGTGTGTGTGTGTGATGCTGGAGAGGATGTGAGGAACAAAGTACTACTAGCTCAGAGTTTCTCTTTTGTAGCTGTAAGAAGAGAATGAAGAACTCCTTTGGGTACAGGGGTTGGCAGAGGTGAGGGCTTAAGGGGGTAATTGCAGCCAGACGTACCCTTGATGATGCTTCTAAGCTGGCAAAATGGAAAAAAAGAGCCTGTCTTGTCTATTTTGGAGATAAATCCACCTATCTCTAATTTAACTAGAGCCAGTCCACTACTTGCATTTCAGATTTACATTGCCTTGATTTTTATTATTGTATTGCATAATAAATAATTCTGTTTACTGGTATTTATTTTATTTATTTGTATGCTTATTAATTGTCCGATTTTCCCACAGGAACTCTGGGTGGTGTCCAAAAGACGTTACAGCCTCAACTTACCCAAAGAAACTCCATAAATAATTAAAAACAATAACAACCACAATATGCACAGTCCAGCAAGGAGGAAAAAGGCAGGGTGGAACAGATAGCATGAACAGACATAAATAATCATATGTCATCAATTCTGATTAATGGTGACCCTTTTTTGGGTTTTCTAGGTAGAGAACACTCAGAAGTGGTTTACTATTCCTTTCTTCTGGGTATGTGTGTGCCCTGGGGCTGTGCAGCTTGCCCGAGGCCACACAGGCTGGCTCTACTCATGGGATGCACAGAGAGGAGTTGAACTCCCAGCCTGTGGCTCCACAGGTAGATACCTAAACCACTGAGCTATCTGACCAGCTGTTATATAAAGCTGATTTAAAGGCTATCTGGCAGCCCCATGAAACCCATGGAATTGGGTGATGGCTCAAAATATGGAGAAGGTTGGTACTAAGAATTTATGGTCCATATAATTTTTTCAATGGGGGGGTTAATCCCATCTAGGACAGATTGCATCCCTATCCTTTGATGTCCTTTTTGACTGACCAGAAGCATCTCTGTCTTGTCTGGGATTTGTTTCAGTTTCTTGTTCCTCATCCAGGTCATTACCAAATCTAAGCACTGATCTGAAGTCAAAATAGCTTCCTTGGAATCCGGAGATGACGAGGCCCATCACCCGCTTTTGTCTCTCCGTCTAACCTTTTATTCTCAGTCCCTCCACCTCCCTGGTACTCCCTTCTCCAACTTTTATTTGTGATGCTCAGCATGCATCTTCCTCGAGCACATTGGGCTGTTTGCAGCTTCCCAGCCATGTCTGTTGTCAGAAAAGCATGTTTCATAGCTTTATGTTTTGACAGGTAGGAAACATTGGTTGAATATTCCTCCCCTCTTCAGACAAAAGGGAATAGTAACAAATCATATCAGCCCAGTGCAGAAAGGTTTTAAGAAATGGAATTTCTTTAGAAAGTTTCCTAGTCCCCCCCCACTACTAATTATAACAGATTTCCGTCTTCTCCTTCTCGCTGATTTAGTTGCCTCTTGTCTAGAGAAGCTGAAGGGATTCCAGAAAATCTCTCCTGGGTGGATAGCTTCCTTGTATTAGGGGACTACATGAGCCCCCTCACCAGAAGTTGCAAAGGTATCACTGGCACCAAAAGTTGGCAGTCGTTGTGGAGGCTTTTCTCACAGTTGCACTTGCTGCTGAAGTTTGGAATTCAGGTGATGGAATTAAGGTCCATATATTCTAGCCCCAGCAATTCATTTTCAGGCGCTAATTGAACGGCTGTTGTGCCATCCATCACAGGCGGGCTTTTGGCTACAGACCCCCAAAAGAGGTGGGGAAGAGTTCTGTTGGGTAGGGCAGTGGCAGTGGGAGTAGCCTTTCTGCTCCTCTGGATGTACGTCTTGCTTCAAGGAAAAAATGCACCTCACCTTGAAAATTCACATATTTTGTGAGTTTTATAGGGCCATATTGCAGAAGTATTGAAGGACCCAAAATGGATTCATTTTTAAAAGTGCAAACTGGGAGGGGCCAATAAGGCCATTAAGTCACCCCCTGCTCAATGTAGCAATCCAAATCAAAGTATGCTTTGTAGATGGTTGCCTTATTTTCTCTGCAATGCTTCCAGTGCTGGAGAGCTCATACCTCCCAAAGTAAGTGATTCTGTTGTTGCATTGCTCTAACAGGACCTTTTTCCTGATTTTCAACCCAAATCTGGCTTCTTGCAATTTGGGCCCATTATTATGTCCTGCACTCTGGGATGAACAAGCACAGGATTCTGCCCCTCCTCTGCGTGATAACTTTTTGAGTATCTGAAATGTTCTATCCTATCTGTCCTCAGTCTTCTTTGCTCAAGGTCTCTAGACTTGAATGCTGCCTGCCTGCCATATTGAACTGGATGAGAGCAAATCAACTGAGATTGAACCTGGGGAAGACGGAGGTCCTCCAGGTGGGGGCCACCTGATGTTTACAGGTTGAGAAACTCCCTCTCATTTGGGTGAGTGACTCCCCAAGCAAAGGATGAGATGCAGAGCTTGGGCATTTTGCTGGACCTAGTGCTCACCATGGAATTGCAGGTAGCGTCAGTGGTCTGCCTGACACATTAGCATCTATGGTGGATTGGCCAACTCTGTGCCTTCCTTGACATTGGGGCCCTCACCACATTGGTCCATGCACTCACAGACTCAAGATTAGATGACTGCAGTGCTGTCTACATGGGGCTACCTATGAGGCTAATGCGGAAACTGCAGCTAGTGCAGAACTCAGCAGCCAGACTATTAACTGGGATAAAGAGGTTCAAACACATTACCTCTGTTCTGGCCACGCTGCGTTGGTTCCCAATACATTTTGATTTGATTTTGATTTGATTTATTTAGGTTAAAACATCAAATACAATAAAATTAAAACAATAAAACATGTAGATGCAATAAATACAATACATTAAAAACACACCACTAAAATTGCCATCAGGGCCCACAATCATTAGTTAAAAAACTTTTGGAATAGAAGGGTTTTACCTGGCGCCCTCTAGCAACGTGCCAGGCGAGTCTCATATGGGAGGGTATTCCATAGTCTGGGGCAGTTGCTGAAAAAGCCCTATTCCTGCAAGCCATCCCCTTCACCTCCTTAAGGGATGGCTCTTTCAGGAGGGCTCCCTGACTAGATCTTAATTGCC
This sequence comes from Phrynocephalus forsythii, assembly GCA_029282475.1. NCBI lineage: Eukaryota > Metazoa > Chordata > Lepidosauria > Squamata > Agamidae > Phrynocephalus > Phrynocephalus forsythii. Next base: position 46,385,784 of record JAPFRF010000001.1, read on the forward strand.
GGGTAGGTTCATATGGAAGGAGGCGGTCCTTCAGGTATCTAGGTCCTAAGCCGTTTAGGGCTTTATATGTCAAAACAAGCACTTTGAATTGGGCTCGGGCAGCAACTGGTAACCAGTGAAGGTTATACAGAATCGGCGTGATGTGTTCCTTGGTGGCCCTACCACTCACCAGCCGTGCCGCACGATTCTGAACCAGTTGCAATCGCCGAACCGTCTTCAGAGGCAGCCCCACGTAAAGCGCATTACAGTAATCTATACGGGATGTTACCAGTGCATGTGTAACTGTCATGAGGCTCCGTTCATCTAGGTAGGGCGCAGCTGGTATATATTCCGCAGCTGGAGAAAGGCACCCCTGGCCACCGAGTCCACCTGGGCTTCCAGAGTTAGACCGGGGTCCAGGAGCACCCCCAAGCTGGACCCTGTCCCTTAGGGGAGTGCAACCCCATCCAGAACAGGGAAGTGGCCCTCTAGCCTGTCTGACGAAGCACCCACTAACAGCACTTCCGTCTTGTCTGGATTGAGTTTCAATTTATTAACCCTCATCCAGTCCATTATCTGGCCCAGACACGAGTTCAGAACAGAAACCGCCTCACCTGGATTGGTGGAGAACGAGAGGTAGAGCTGAGTATCATCAGCATATTGCTGACTCAAACCTCCTGATGACCTCTCCCAGCGGTTCCATGTAGATGTTAAACAGCATGGGGGATAGTATTGAGCCTGTGGAACCCCATGACGTAAACGCCAAGGGGCAGAGCTACTATCCCCAGCACCACCTTCTGGACACGGTCAGCCAGGAAGGATCGGAACCACCGCAAAGCGGTGCCTCCAACTCCCAACCTGGCCAGCCTATCCAGAAGGACACCATGGTTGATGGTGTCGAAAGCCGCTGAGAGGTCCAGGAGTATCAACAGGGTTGCACTCCCCTGTCTCTCTCCCGGCAAAGGTCATCGTACAGGGCGACCAAGGCAGTCTCTGTTCCAAAACCCGGCCTGAAACCAGATTGAAATGGATCTAGAAAATCCGTTTCATCCAGCAGCGCCTGGAGCTGTCCGGCCACCACCCGCTCCAACACCTTGCCCAAATAAGGAAGGTTCGCTACTGGTCGGTAGTTGACCACCAGTCCTGGGTCCAGGTTAGGTTTTTTTAGGAGTGGTCTGATTACTGCCTCTTTTAAGGCAGCAGGGACCACTCCCTCTCTTAAAGAGGCATTTACAGCTTCTTGGACCCAGGTGCGAACCCCTTGGCAGATCTTTCAATTAGCCAAGAAGGGCAAGGGTCGAGCAGCGTGGTGGTGGAACGGACAGATCCAAGCACCCTGTCCACATCCTCGGGTCTCAACAATTGAAACTCATCCAATAACACTGGACCTAAGCACGGTGCACTGGACACATCCCTTGATACTGTATCAATAGTGGAGTCCAGTTCACTGCGAATCTGAGCAATTTTTCCCTCAAAGTGAACAGCAAACTCCTCACAGCGTGCCGCCGAATGGTCCTGGGCCTCCACCCTATCTCCTGGCTGAAGAAGTTCCCGGACCACCCGAAACAGCTCCGCTGGACGGCACTCTGAGGAAGCAATACGGTTGGCGAAATACTGCCTTTTCGCCAACCGTATAGCCACGGAATAGGCTCGATAATGGGCTCTAAGCCGTGTTTGATCAGACTCACTGCGATATTTTCTCCACTTGCGCTCCAGCCGTCTCCCCTCCCGCTTCATTGCCCGCAACTCAGATGTATACCACGGAGCTGGTATATTTTGGCATTGACTTCAAGGTCTTAATGATTACACGCAAAGCCCAAAATGGTTTAGGACCTTGTTATCTGTCAGAATGTCTCATCCCCAAAAGTAATGCATGGATCACTTCCTCATCTCAGGCAGGCCATCTGCGGGTGCTGACACTGAGAGTGGCCTGGAAGGCAATGACAAGGAGTTGGGCCTTCTCTCGATTGCCCCCCAATAATGGAATAAGCTGCCTGCCAAAATCCAATTTGTTCCCTTGCTGCAGATATTCCAAAGATTATCAAAAACCTGGTTTTTAGACTGGCTTTGCCTGACCAGTTGAACAACGGCTGATGCTATTCTTGCTCGATTCCACCTCAGGCTTTGTTTTGTTAATCTGTTTCTTTGATGTGTTTTTACCTTTTATTTTGTTTTAGTTTATTAATATCCTATTTGTCTTTTTGTTAATGGCTATGTTGTTGGTGGTTATTTTTTGTGTTTGTATTATTCTTATGTTTATCACTCTGTTGTTCACTGCCCAGAGTAGCCCTTGGCAAGATGGGTGGGATATAAATCGCATAAAGGAAGGAAGGGAAGAAGGAAGGACAGGAATAAGATCTTAATCACCTTAGAACTGAGGAACTACAAGAGAACCTATATAGATAATTGAGTCCAGCCCCTGTCAGAGAGGCAGACTGATGAATCAAACTCCCAACCCCTGGCTCCCCACTGAACTAATCAGCAGGAAGAAAATGCAGATGAGAAAGGCAGTGAAATGGAGACAGATAGGTTCTCACCTCCCTTCCACCAACTTTCAAAATATTGCTCCATCTTGTGGACAACCACCTGCTACTTTTGGGTTACTTTCAGCTCTCGGGTCATAGAAATGTTGGTGGGTTAATCAACTTCACTGATTTTCTCAGAAGTTCATTGCCCCAGTTCTGCAATTGGGTTGATCTAGTATCAGCTTATCCCATCCTGCTGCCATCAGAAAACAGCAGGCTTTCATGGGTTCTCAGGGTGCTGCCCACCCAGATACTGAGCAAAAGCAGAGTGGCTTAATTTCAGCAAGGGGGTTGCCATATATATCCTCAGACCACAAACTGGTCCCTGGAAGGAATATCTACAAGATAAAGAAACTGAGCAATCACAACGGAAGCTTAATTACAGGAATACCTGCTTGAAGTCCATTCTGAAGCTATGAAATGTCCACGTTTATGGGAGAGCAAAATGAAAGCTCTCATTTTGTTTCCTATTACTTTGTAATGTGAAAATTGGAAAATCAGTTATAGCAAGGCTGTGCTTCTAACACAGAAGGCCCTTGGGGAGAAATAACTTATAGCGTGAACGGCAAAGCATTCTGCTTGCACATATGTAGCTGAATGGAATGGGCCTTATATTGGCAGACTCCTTTTAAGGATTGGGCTGTCAAATAAAAGAGGTTTAATGATTATTTGTATTTATAAAACACCTGTACACCATGATAATTACTGGGATGAACAACGGTGTAATTACAATGCTCTAAAAATGTATCAAACACACATAAAAGTATATTTACTTTATTACTCTTAAGATACAGGTGATCAATTTAATGGCATTACTTGGGCATATTATTTCATTTTACCTTTACTAGTGGGGTTTGTAATGGCTTCATGGCAGCTATGAAGTATTGATTATTCATTGTCTATGTAAGCAGATCCATAGAGTTTTGTTTCATAATTGGATAACTGAACAGGATAATTGCAATCTGAAACGTAGGAAAAATGAAGGGACAAACTGCCCAATAATGAGATAGAAAAGACTGTGAATGCTTCTGTTCATTGTAGCTTTGGGACTCACAAAACTTGTGATAAAAGATAGGGGCATTGCGTGAAAACTGTTGGAATGCTCAGCAGAGGCTGATAACACAATCATTCGAAAGTACTGAGTTTACCCCTTTTGACTTCCAACTTGTGAGAGATTTCAAGAGCCATGTGCCATCAGTGGCGCAGACTGCAGGGATCTCTTCTGGCCTATGGCTTCTGGGACCAGGGCTAGTGTCAGCATTAGGCATTAAGTGGCTGGGGGGTAGGGCGGTCATATGGCAAACATGGTGCTGCAGATACTTGATCCAGTTGTTCCCAAATACCTTTAGAGGTAACTGGATCAATAAATCAGTTTGTCAGCTGTGTCTAGGCTCGATTTCACCAAAATGCTTCTCAGTCCTAGCTATGTTTATCAAAAGGAGTCGCCATATACTTGATTTTGCCTGATTTCAGAAAATAAGCAGGAACAAGCTGGTTAGTTCTTGGATGCAAGACCACAAGAGATCCTCAGGTTGGGCTAGGAAAATGTGCTCCCTAAAACTCTGGAGAGCCAATGCAGGTCACAGTGCACTATACTTGGCCTCCCTTCATCCTTTGCACCACCTATTAAGTTACTGAAGGTAGGTGGCCTCTTTTGTCCTCAGAGCCACCCAGAACAGAACACTGCAGGGAGTTACAGCATGACAGCATGACTATTGTACCTCATGAAGGGAGCCATTTGATAAACCATGAGGACCTGACTCACCGGGGTGCTGGCATTGTTGCTGGAACAACAGCTGGATCCTTGCTTCCAGCCATGCTCCCAGGGCCTCCAAAATGGGGGCAACACATGGAGAGCCCAAAGGAGCTTGGGAATGAGAAAACGGAGGAATGTGCTCAGCTTGATCAGCCAGTGTAAGCCCATGAGAAGTGCAAGCGGGCAGACAACCCAGAAGTGAGGGGCCTCCATCTGGGTCTGCAAGCCCAGGAATTAAAAGGCCTCAGTCTTGTCGGCAGCACCCTCCTTCCCTCCCTCCCTGGTTTATGACAGTTATTTGTTACTCTCTGTCGGTGATATGTCTGTGAGGATTCTCAGTCATCCAGGTGAATTTATCTAGAAGTTGAGTCATGGCTAGTGGACTTCCTTTCCCCCCCTTGAGAGATAGAAACGTTTCGCTGCTCATCCATCAGACTGATGAAGCTGTTTGGATGAGCAGCAAAACGTTTCTATCTCTCAAGGGGAAAAAAAGAAGTCCAGTAGCCATGACTCAACTTCCAGATCTGTGTCGGTGATTTTTGGGCATTGGGATGGATCTGGATGGCAAAAGGATGGCAGCTAGGGACCTGCATATCCCCAAATCCCAGCATAGTATGGAATCCCTTGGTGGGAACTAGGGGCAAGGGACCAGGGACCATCCCAACTCAGGTGGAATGGTGGTTGCCCTCTGCTGCTGAGTTGGCAAGGCACCATGGAGTGGCTTACTCCCGTGTGGGTCCAGAAGGCTGCCATTCCGGGTGGTCTCTCAGAGGACTGAAGAGACTGGTGTTTTCATCCACGGGCAAGCGGGGCTCCTGGTGAACCGGGTCCAACCCAATACATAGCCAGAGTATTGGCTGTTGGTCATGTTATCCGAGGTTGATGGGAGTGGCAGTCAAAACATCTGGAGGACACCAGCTCAAGTTAAGCTGACATAAATTAAAATAATCAACCGCTTTTAAGCAGTGACACTATGCCATGTTTTAATGTAAGGTTTTTTTAAATTATTTATTGATATTCTATGTTTTAACTGTTTTGATTCTTTTGATTGTAAGCTGCCCAGAGACCTTTGGGTAGTGGGCAGCATATAAGCTGTAAAAATAAATAAATAAATAAATAAATGTTACCTCTAACTCCGTCTCTCAAACTCCTATTCTGACTTCTCAGCAAGCAAACCCACTCACTACTTGTTCCAGTCCCACCCAATATTCTGTCACATCCTGTTGTTGTCAAGCCTTTCCCCACCAATTTTCATTTTGTTCCACTGCACTTCATCTTGAGTTCCATCACAGAGGGAAAGTATGGCATAAAGATGACAGGAAACCAGTGCAAGACTAGGCTATAGGTGATACTTTTATAGGCCACTATAAAAGTATCACCTATAGCCTGGTCTTGCATTTGTATTTTGAAATGGCCACACTGCTCACCCCTTTTAACTTCAAAGGAAAATAGTGGTTTACGCAATGCCATTGATGAAATGTTATGCCTGAGCAGTTATTGGAAACTGCTGTCTTCTATGTTCAGAACTGGCATTCCAGTCATTGAATTATGCTGGCTCATTTAAACATGAATAACATCCTTTATCAAATGCTTCTTATTTGCTTACATGCTCTACTCAGCTAATGTTCAGCCATGAAATCTCCCTTGAGTACAGGCACAATTGAGCAACTTACACTCAAGAGAGAGAATTATAATGATCATATAATGTGTCCAGAATTAAGAAGATCAGCAATTAGATATACAGCAGAACTGTGTACAGTTACGCCTACAGTAAAAAGCTTGGGGAAAAGAATAAGCAGACCAGAGACCAGAAAGTACATCAGCAATAAAACAGATATAAAAAGGGGCAAAAAAATATTTTGGGGGGCATAGAAGTGCCATATGGTAATGATGTCATTCCTCTTTTAGACTATCACAAGCACATTTTTGCAGACCCGAGGGCTCATTTGTTTACTGCACTGTGACTGCTAAGGTTGAAGCAAATTAGTAACACATACTAAAATCAAATAGTTCCACCCCCTGTTTGTGTGCATATTATGCAAATTTCCCCAAATACTTAGGCTGCATGGTCAAATCAATATGCACACAATGTCCTACATGCTTCCCACCTAGAATATACATTTGTCATTGGGGGATAGGTGTGATTTAAACAATTGTGTTGTTTTGCATATGCATTTCCCACTCCTACCCCAACTCTTTTGCTGTTTATTTATGTGTGATGTCAACAGGACTGGAACACAGGTCATATTATTATATCCAAGGTTCTCCTCTGCTGCTTCACAGTACTCTTCATGCATTGTTCCTGATTTAGGTTGCATTTGATATCAATTTGCAAGCCAGATCAGATGCCCTTGTCTTTAGATGTAATATAGGACTGATAAAAGCTTGACTAATAACATCTATTTATAGAGGTGTATTAAAATGTCTCCACATTGGTGTTGAGGTCCCCCAGACTTTGATGCAGATTGCATGGATTCCATGGCATCCATGGGCCTTTCCCAACATTTTATTGTTCTTCCACAGATGGCAAGACACACTCTGGACCTGGTATTCATGCTTAGGCAGAGAGAAGATCATCTTAAGATAGTAAACCTTGAATCTTCCACCTTGTCATGGTCAGATCATTACCTGCTGAGACTTGGACTTTGTACAAAGTGCCCCTCTGCAGGGTAGACGGACCTTTTACAATGGTCTGCCCTTTAAGACTGATGGACCCAATAGTTTTCCAGAACATCCTTTGAGAGTTTCCAGCTGATCAGGTTGGTGTGTTTGTCAAATCCAGGTTTCCCACTGGCATTCAGAAGAGGACAATTGCTCTTAAAGCCTGATCCACTCCATGGTTTATTATGGAAAGGTTTCGGGCAATGAAGCAATTATGAAGATGGCTAGAGAGCAACTGGAGGAATGCAGCCTTGCTGCAGTCAGGGAGATGTCTGGCAAATACTGTAATTTGCTTAAGGTTACAAAGAGAGGCTATAACAGCCCATTAATTAACATGGCCCCCAGTCAACAGGCAGAATTCTTTCTCTTTGTTCACAGACTCATACATTGCAGACAGAAGCAAAAAATATTACAGCCAAAGGTAGAGAACTGCAACTGGCTGGCAGTCCATTTTAGATCCAGGATTGAATGAATCTGTTGGGGCATTCTTATTTATCCCAGTAGATTGGATTGTGATGTCCAAGGCAGCATCTAGTTAGGTTTTATTGGATCAGTTTCCATTAGTGAGGACTGAGCATGTAAATAAGGCCCTTGCACATGACGAAGTTGCTACCTCTATTTTAGATCCTTATTCATCTTGGCTATTAAAAATCTGTGTTGTATTTTGTGACATGCCATTCATGTCATTAATACTTCTCCCATTTGACCTCTCCTTTAAAAAAATTGATAGTAAGGGCCATTCTTATGAAAACTAATTTGGCAATGCATGATTCAAATAGCTACAGACCCATCTCAAGTATTCCTTTCTTGGCCACGTTGATGGAGACAGTGGTAGATGAGTGAGAGTTGACCAGTGGTAGGTGTTTTTGGAAGAAACTGAGAGTTTGGATCAAGGTTTAGGATTAGAGTCCTCCTGGGAGGGCAGAGACAAAAAACAAACTTAAAAAAAACCAATGATGACAGAGCTGGCGGCGGGGGCGGGGGGGAATTGAAAACCTTCTACCAGAATATGGAAGAAAGAGGAAGGGGCAAGAACGGCGTCATTTTCAACAGACAAGAGGATGAAATAGGGTTGCTTGAGGTGACTATGCCACTTTGATGGACGCATCATATCACATGACTTCCTGGGCCTCTTCCTGGGCCTCTTCCTGACATTAATTAGCTACATTTAGCCTGATTGTGCCCTCTCCAATTGAGCCCATGTAGATAGCTCCTGAATTTTTTTGTGTTGGATTGCTTACTTCTAAAGCATCTGCATCATTTACCCTTAATGTTTCCTGCCTATCTCTTTTAAAATGCTCACATCTTCTTCAACTTATGTCTCACTATGAAGAATAGCTCTTCCCGGGAACCTAGTAGAGCCTGAATTATCTCTTTGGAGAAAGCAGGCCACCTTGTTATGGTTACAATAGATATATTTTCTAAGTATGTGGCCCTTTTTCATAGCCTTGACTTGTATGTTTTTTTACCTCAGAGACTTGCCACTCATGTTAACTTAGATTTGCTGTGTGAGATGAAGTGGCAAAATCAATTGAGAGAACACATATGCTACTCTAATGTTCACAGGGACTATATTATGTACTGTTATTGTTGCAATTTAAAGTCAGTCAACAATTGTCTACCTAGCTGCGTTTATTTTATTTATTTTTGGATCATTTTATTAGCATTGTGAGAACTATATATTTATCCGCACTTCACCAAATAATGCCATATTTGGATTGTTCCAAATACTGTATATCCAAATTTGATAGTTCTGGATATTTGTAACAATCATTCCCAGTATTCAGAGTCTGATTTATTCCTAAGGATTACAACGCAAAAGGCAATGTTTCTGCTTACCAGGGGGAGAAAAGAAAGTGAAACCCTATTTCTCAGGCTTCCTAGAGTGATACCTTGAGAAATGAAACTTAAAGACACTGTGGCACCAAGGGTAGGGGCAGAGAATTCAGTAGGCTGGCTGCATTTGTTTCCTAATACCTAAGCACTGCTGGATGTTGGTGTGCATTATTTTGGTTTGGCACAATCACTGGGAAAATATCAGAGGGCAGAGGGCATTCCTTTAAAATGGTGTGTGTGTGTGTGTGTGTGTGTGTGTGTGTGTGTGTGTGTGTGTGTGTGTGTGTGTGTGTTTGAAGGGGAAAATAATAACTCAGTAGTATTCATTTTGACTGTAATGGAGTTCTGCATATCTGAAAATTCAGAGTTTTTAAAAAATTCTGAATCCAAAATGCTGCCATTCCAGAGGTGAACCCAAATGTTGGTGATAGGGCACACATCCCAATTTGAGAGGCTGCTTCCAGAGACATAATAAATATTGCCATAACAATGCAGTCCTATGCATGTATACTCAGAGGTTGGGTTAGTAGGAGTTGTTCTGAGGTTGAGGGTGGATATTACGCTGATAACTACAATCAGCTGTGGAGAAAATAAATTCTTCAAAAAGCCTTTAGTTTACAAATGTGGGATAGTATGTTTTTGTACCCACTATTATTCCCCACAGGAAGTAGCTCAATATTGCTGCACAATATTAATCCTGCATTGCCAACATGAAAAAGGATGCCAAGGTTTACATAGCAAAGAGCAGCCTGAATGTTGATGACACTAATGGCCGCAGTTAAAATGGTCTACTACAGGATACCTTCTTCTCCTCATCACCATTTAAGATTTGGAAAAAACAGCCCTGAAAATTGCTGTGTTTAGCTGAGAAGTGGTAAACTCATTTAAAAAAGAATTCAGTCATGTCATGACATAACACAGTGTGTCATTACATGTCACAGCATGTTGTGGTATAGCATAATATAACGTGTCATGGTGTGTCACACCATAACACTTCATAGCACACTATATATGGTGCACCATAGCATATCACAACACCCAATCATGATGACACCAATTTCTGGCCATTTCCTGTTAATACACAATTGTATTCTCAACTTTTCAACTGAACTTTTCTTCAGTTTGAAGAATTGAGTTTTCTGGCTTTTTAGCATGAGAGTTTAGTGACCCACATTTCACTAAACTTGGAGGGATTGTAGAAGAGAGTAAGAAGAAGCATCTCTGCAAGCTTGGAATCTCTATGTGCCTGGGGAGAACTTTCCTGGGGGTGCTGTTTGGGGGTACATAAGTCAACCATCAAAACTCCAAACTTCACCTGTCTTGGAGATATTGTAGAGGAGAGTCAGAGGGTGCTTCCCTCCAAATGTGGTATCTCTAGGTGCCTTGGCTGCTATTTTATAGCCCAACATATTTATGAATAAAAATTGTTAAATATTTGACAATTTGTACACGTCGGGGAAATCCTTAATTGACAAATTTTGATGAATCAGACAAATTTGTGTCAGAAAGTATGATTCATTTTTCAGTTTGTCCCCATCTCTACCTATGAGTAAGTTTATGCCATAAATGTATGCCACAATTTATTATGTGTCCAAAGGACCTGGTTTATGGGAGCTATGGCAAAGTGACAAATTAATAAGGAATAGATATATTCGGAATTGCTGAAGTTAAATGCTGTATATGGTGTTCAGTTTTATAGTCTAATCTAGAGGCTGATTTGAAGGAACTGGAGGACTAGTTAAGAGGTTTTAAGTGCTTTGTAAATGTAGGCAAACACACTTATTTCTTTGCCGATAAAAGCTGTAAGCCTCTTGTTCTGCAGTATAATTAAATTCAATGGGCACTTTGAGTGAGATGAAACAATGGTTGGGGTGAGGCAGATACAATATGTGAAGCTTCTGGACTGGACTTGTTTTTGAGCTACAGTTTAACTCTTTAACCTGGCACCCATAAAAAGAATATCTATAGGAGCCAAAATCTCTAAACAAACCAAAACACGAGGAGGAAATGAACCCACCTCTCTTGACAACACTGTCATAAGAGACATACAAGAACACGGGCTGAAGCTGAAGTTGGTATTAGTTTATATAATCTACAAACTGGATGCCTGTAAATATTGTATGTAGATAATAAAGAATTTCTGGGTAATGGCTTAATAGAAGTGCTTTTGTTTGTTCATCAGCATCTGTATTTCTGGCTGATGCCTCTAAAGCAGTCCCTCAGTCAATCTGGAGATCTCAGAAATGGTAATAATCCTCCACCATGTATATTTGTAGCTTGTGCGGTCTAGTCATAACATATCTGGAGGACAGATTGGGGAAGAAGGATGTACTAAAGCACAGAAAAAATATCCATATACCTTCATGTCTGAAGTAAGCTTTGATGACAAAATGTCTGTGAAGATTCTCATTCATCCAGGTGAGTTTATCTGGAAGTTGAGTCATGGCAACTGGACTTCTTTTCTTTGAGAGATAGAAACATTTCGCTGCTCATCCAAACAGCTTCATCAGTCTGAATACAGCTAGTGCGAGTCCTCCATCTTATAGTCAGTCAGGTTTGATCTCTTGTCACCCTGGTCTGAAATAGGCTCATAAGATGAACAATGGCCTGAATAGGCTTGTTAGGTAGACAATAGCATCCATAGCCTTAAGGAAAACAATGGCCTAAGGTGCTAATATCTATAAAGTATGGGTTGTTAGCTATGGCCTTGGTGGTGAAGGCTTTTTGATTTGGCTGGGTATTGTTGAAAGCACACCCTGATAAGTAGCAGATAGACTATGCCTGAGGCCCCCACCTCTGTTGAGACAGGGGGGTTCAATGCTCACATGAATGACTTCCCTGACTCCTCTCTGAAACCACCTATCTTCTCTGTCTAATATGTGTTTGATGACAAAGAACACTATTATACGAATAATACATCTGTAACTTACTACTAACCAATCATTGTTTAGATCCTACCTCTCCATTCTGGTAAGTGCCTTGGTTTGATTCAAGGCTTGTTTATATCTATATTTGCCTCACAATGAGCTCTGCTCTAAATAGAATCAATTTAGAAATCACATGGTAGTCACATGGAATTGGGGTCAGTGTTTGTACCCTCTTGGAAAAACATTTCCATTTCCTGACAGGGAATTTTACCCCCCCCCCATTCAAATAAAATAATAAAAAAGGAATGCTGACTCAGCCCCAAGGGTGGCCGGGTCGGCACTCTAAAATAAAGAAAAAATAAAAAAAACGAACCAGCACTGACCCGGCCCCAGGGGCCACACAGTCGGTGCTTGAAGAGGAAGAAAAAGAAAAAGACAATGAGGTACTGACCCCAAGCCAGCACCTCAAAATCCCCTGCAGGGGACTTTTAACCCCCCCCAATTCAAAATAAAAAATAAAAAAAAATAAAAGGAGCACCGACCTGGCCCCAGGGGTGGCTGGGTCAGTGCTCTAAAATAAAGAAACAAATAATAAAAAAGAACTAGCGATGACCCAGCTCCAGGGGCCACGCAGTCGGCACTTTAAAACAAACAAACTAACTAACTAACTAACTAACAAACAGCACTGACCTGGCCCCAGGAGCTGTGCTGTTGGCACTGTAAAACAAAAAAATTAATTAAAATAAAATAAAATGAGCGCCAACCCGGCCCCAGGGGCCGTGCGATCAGCACTTTAAAAACAAAACAAACAAACAAACAAACAAACCCCAAAATAATAATAATAGTAAAAAAAGGAGTGCTGACCCGGCCCCAGGGGTGGCGGGGTTGGCACTCTTAAAAAAAAGAGAAAAATAATTAAAAAGTGCCAACCCTGCCCCAGGGGCCACGTGGTCAGTACTTAAAAAAAAGAGAAACAAAAAAAAAAGGTGCTGGCTTGGGATGAGCACCTCAAAAAGCCCTTGCCACTGGGGCCTGGATGCCCCCCTGCAGCTGCCCCTGCTGCCGCCACCCGGTAAGTCAGACCTGAACCAGTTCGGCTCGGTTTGGGTTTGTACAATTTTTAAAAAATTTGTACAAACCCAAACTGAGCCGAACCAAGGGTGGGCCCGAAACAGATGAACCCAAACCATGGGCTTTCTGTTTCATGCCCACCTCTAATTGTAATGATGCTTAACATGTGAAGTTTATTCTTTCTAACCAAATGTTTGAACTGTAACCTACCCAACTGAGAGCATCTGTTTTGAACCATAGAAAGTTAATTCAAAGGCAAACTGTAACCACAAGCTCCATGACATTAAGGAAACTATTATGCTATTTAAATAAACTTTGCAATTTATGTTTCATCTGAAGATACTACTTGGTTTTCCTTAACTGGACTTAGGGAAAGTCTAGGAAAACAAAGTTTGGGTTAACTTTGTGACTAGCTGGGGCAGAAATGGCCACCTTGTGAGGGGATTTCAGACTGATAGACAGAGGTAATTCTTGTGGTTTTTATTTTGCAAAGGAAAGGAAAGTCAAAATAGGAGTAATGTGTGTCTTGGCAGATATTTTGCTTGAAAATGGCATACATATAGGTGGCCTTCATTGAGTGACCTGCAAAAGTTCAGACACTACCATTTTTATAGTGTCACCAAGCAGGAGAACATCACATAATCTGACTCCCTTTTTCATCAGTTAACACCGTCTCATTCAAACATAAAGAAATGGTCGTGGCTAGTGTTTTTGACAAGTGTGAATGGTAGTGAGCAGAAGAGGGCATCATCTTGACTGTTTCCACTGGCATTGCCAACATTCAGTGCCTTTTTCTATGCCAAGCTTGGCATCCTATTTCCTGCTGGTAACATGGGCACAATAATGTGCAACAATATTGGACCATTTCCTGGCATTTTAAAATGGTGAATGTCAAAGCAAAATGTTACTCATTCATAAACTTGAGGGCTTTTGAAGGACTGAATTTCCTGGCTTTTTAAAATGGGAATATAAATATGCATACACTTCATTCACGTTCTAACAGAATCTGTCCTCATGTAGAATTGCTCAGTGCCAAGTGAGCACATGATCTGTTTTACGGTTACTAGGAGTGAGCATAAGCAAGAACAGCTGGTACGTGGCTGTAGTCCTTCTGTACCAAATATTTGGTAGGGCTTTTTTTGACGTAACAAATAGTGAACCAAAGGTCTGAGTAAGTGCAACACATACACACCCTTTATCCCAGGGGTTTCAAATCTTTTTGCAAGAAGTGCCACATTTGGTGAGGTGAAAATGTGTGGGGGCTGACCATTCAGGTGCATTTGGTCCCCGGGCTGGACTTTGGACAAGCCTCTAGGACATGCAAGGAGGCGGGGAGGATGCTACATCAATGGAGCCAGGGGTGGGTAGTCTGGGTAGGTGGCTGGGGGAAGGAACGGAGGCAGGGAGGGCAGGCAAGGCATAACACTGCAAGCTGATGTCTCCATCCAGTATGGGGAAGGGCCAGCTGGCGGGGATGCATGACGGGCTGGGCTGGCGGGGAGAAGAGGCTGCAGGCCACTTAAAATTTGAAAACGGACCACATTTGGCCCCTGGGTCTGACTTTGGACATGCCTGCTTTATCTTCTCAGAAAAACTAATCTTGCCATGCCCCTTCTGCAGAATGCAGACTAGAAAGCTATGTTCTGATTTCCAGTTCCTATAAACAGGCTGTGTGTCCAAATATGTTCCCTCGCCTTTTGAAATAAGAGCTGTGAGTTAGCAAAGATTGTCATTAGACAGCAAGATAAAAATAATCTATAATGTGAAAGAAAGACAGGGACAAAAATACAAATCATTTGAAGTGGCTTGTTGAAAGAGAGCCTTATCAATACCATGAGAGAGAGGGAAGAGTGGAGCTATTCTACCATGCACATATAATGATAATACAGAACTAACCAGAAAAAATGGGGTGGTGGTGGCATAGTTTAGTAAGAGAGAATATATCCCCAGCACTGTCCGCCCTGCACTGCCTTCCAGTTCAGCATCGACTTCAAGGTTTTAATTATGACACACAAAGCCCTAAACGGTTTAGGACCTCACTACTTGTCAGAGTGCCATCTCCCATTGAAAATTGCCCATAATACCCAGTCCTCCCAGGCTACGCGTTTGAGGCAACTAACACCACAAGAGGCCCGAAAGGAAAAATACTAGAAATAGGGCCTTTTCTGCCATTGCCCCTCGCCTGTGGAATAACCTTCCACTAGACATATGCATGGCCCCCTCTTTGGCTGCCTTTAAAAACTATTAAAAACTTGGCTATTTAAGTTGGCATTCCCCCAAATATAATTCCAACTCAGTGTTCACCCATTAAATCTTGATTTTAACTGATTAGCCTGCCAATAATAATATATTGTTTTAGTGCTTTATGTCACTTTAATATTATTTTTTTATTTTTTATTGTGTTACTATTTATTTTTTTATTGTATAAATTGTTTGAATGTATTAATTGTTGTAAACTGCCCAGAGTGACCTTGCAGCCAGATGGGCGATATAAAAATCCAATAAATAAATAAATAAATAAATAAGAAATATCTAATATGGCACAGATCGTCTTAATAAAGGAGCAACACCTCCAGTTTATACTTTGCTTTTATATTCACAACTTCAAAATGCTAGGAACATCTGAGAAGAACTTACTGGAAAAGACAATATTACTAGAAGGGGGGACAGTAGGAAGAGAGAGGAAAAAACCAATATGAGCTGTTGCTTTGCACAATCTGAGCAGAGCTGTTAATGATAGAACATTTTGAAAATCATTACCTCATAGAGTGACCACACATCACAAGTGACTTGATGACACATAACATCTTTGGAATGTTTTTCTTAATTTTTTAGCAATTGTATAGTGACAAGATGGATGAAATGGCTAAAACTACCGGGTTACAGGCATCAAATCTCTGCTGAAATTGACTGGGACCTCTCCAACCACAAAGGAAAAAATAGTACAGTGATAACGTGACTTACGACACACCCGACGTATGAGAAAACTGACTGGTGGTTTTCTCTGGTGCATTATCAGCGAAAGGTAGGGTTCCTTCAACTTACAAAGGAACCCATCTTAGTGTCTTCAAGCAACCGAGGCAAGCAGTGGTAGCTGCGACCGCTGCTTGCCTCTGTTGCTTGAAGACATTTTTAAAAACCCATTCCTTCCCCTGCAACCCTCCTGATGGGGGGGAGGAGAGGGTTTTTTTTAAAAAATGTCTTTGAGGCAAGCAGTGGTGGTGGAGCCATACTTTCCCATAGGAACGCATTGAAATCCATCCCTCTGGAACAGATTAATTGACTTTCAATGCATTCCTATGGGAAACCGCTCCCTGACTTACGAGCTAACCGACTTACGAGCATGTGCTCGGAATGGATAAATCTCATAAGTCGGGGTTCCACTGTAATTAAACAGTTAAAACAAATGAGCTTCTGAATATTTATTCTCCATTCTTTTCAAAATCTTTTAAAAATCTCTTTTCAAGTATGTTTACAGCCAGACAAAGAATCTCTTGGCAACTTCCATTTTTCCAGGAAGGAGTTCTGCTAATTGGGTCAGAAGTTGAGATTGTCCAGAATTGGAGCTTTGTACACTGCTGTCAGAAGCCAGGTTTCAGAAATCCTGAGATAATATTTACTGAAAAGTGTTTTCTGCTTTTGTAATGTAGAAATACTTTGAATAATTTTAAATTGTATGATAATTTCCTGGAGATTCTTAGAAAAAAGTATCACAATGTCACTTTATTTAAAGCAAGCTGTTTTGTTTTACTCTTCAAAGAAAATCTGCTTCTGACTGTTTCTGTGACCTTTCATTACACTGTAAACATTGTCCTTGCTGTACCACAAAGCTGCACTAGTTTATCTACTTTGGCTGTTCTGTGCATGCTCACTTTAATAACAAATTGGTTGTTTCCCCCTTATCAAAGGCCTTTTTGGAGAATCAATTTTTCACCCCCTGTAGCCTGAATCCCTTTCAAGTATAATGCAGATATTCTGAATGTGCCTTATTAAAATGTATGCTAAAACCCTGGATATACATGACAAAAGATTTCTTGCTTGTGTACTGTTATGCCATTACTTTAATTAAAGCAAGCCTGTATTTTTTTACTCTTCAAAGAAAGCCTGACTTTTGACTGTTTCTGTGACCTTTTCATTGCCCTCCCAAACATTTCATTCCTGGGTCATGAAGCTGCAAAAATGTCTCTACTTTGGAACAGCCTTGGGAATAAACTACCTCTGCAAATGCACAGTTTAAAAGAAAATTGCTGTTTTACCCCATTGAAATGTCTTTTTGGAGGATCAATGTTTCAGCCTTGCAGCCTGGATTCTTTTGAAATAAAATATGATTTATTCTCTTTCGAGAAAAGTAAGATTGGTTTTCTTAATCTGTTTGTTTTAAATGAGTAGATGTTTAAGGCCACCTATTTCTGCACTGGAGGAGGTTTATTTTTTAAAAAATTGTAACTCACTTTGACCCAACTTCCTTAGGTTTGCCACAGACCAAGAGCAGATAGTCTGCTACATATGTGCCCAAATTTATGCTGGTCGAAATTTGATGCTGCTACTCCATTTTTAGAGTTGGCTTGTACAAAGTTGATTTGCTTTGCCAGCACAATGATATCATTGCACTCTTGTGCAGTGGTAATACAGTATAGCTGTTCTGTTTAAGCAACATTTTTATGTAAGCAAATAGAAATAAAGTTAAAGGTTTTCTTTTCTTCTACTTTTTTTTTTTACTGAAAATGCTGACCCTTGTTCAAAATTTACAATTGAGAGCTTTTAAAAAGCAGGTTCAACCTTTACTTTCTGCATTGTGCTCTGGTGTGTATGTGCAGTGATATTCGCAGTATTAAAGCGACATCCATCTCCTTGTTTTTCTTCACAAAGAAGACTTTTGCTCTACTGAGAAACTGATCTGGATATACCATAAAATGTTCCCACACTCATAAATCCAACATGGCAAAATTGGCTTGCTTTTTAAACCATTCAATTTATGACTTCTTGGCATGGGTAATAAATCACACACCTGCTTTTTTCTTTTTCTTTTTTTAATAGGAAGATGGTTTGTTTCAGACTGTTTGTCCATGGATAGGTTCATGAACCATCTTCTGGTTGGAATAAGATTAATTTTAGCTTGTATCCTCATATCCTTCAGTTTTTAATTTTTCAGTTACTGGTTGTCCAGTACATTTCCCAGCCTATGGCAACTAGCCACTTATGCTAGCCAAAAGTCAAATGCCAGGCAGAGCAATGTAGAATTCTATAACAGCACTGCAGGTCAATGGGACTCCTCGTCATACCAAACTGGTTTGCACTGTATATAACGTGGTTTCTTGCCTGCATAATTTAGTATGTCCTACAAAGCATGGATTCTACAGTATGTTGGCAGGCCCTGGGCTACTGTTGCTATCATTGTGAGTGCCACACCATTAGTATCTGCCACATTTTGTAGTTACCAGGGGCATCAGTATAACTTCTTGGCATCAGGACAGTGGGGGGACGACACATAATTAATATAGAGATACAGTACAGCTAAAACCAAGCAAAATGCCACATTGAGGAACTGATATACAATTGTGTCTCAATCTGTATCCTTCATATAGACTTGCACTCAGCTTTGCACCATCCATTTTGATTTGCACCAAAAATTGCACCACTTCTATCAGTTTGTTTTAGGGATGTCAGGCCATTAACCTGGGGGGCATGTGGTCACAAGCCATCAAGGCTGCCAGTGGCTACTAGTAACAGGGGCTGTATATTTGTCTAGTATACTTTTCAGTACCAGTTTCTGGGGAAACTGAATAAGAGGGTACTGTTGCCCTGATCTCAGTCATGGACGTTCCATTGGTCATGGTAAGAACAGAATGCTGGATGAGATGACCTTGGCTTTGATATGCTCCGGCTCTTCTGACCTTTTGAGAATTGTAGGCTTTTCTGCTGACCAATAATTCCAGAAATGTGTAACTGCAATACTTACTGGAGACAAAAGTCCAATAATAATGCCATATACAATGGCCTAGCTGCAGGGCCACTCTGTGCAGTTTGCAACATTGCAAATGATATAAATACAATAAATTAAATACAAACAATCACATCAGATAATTGAATTTAAATTGAATTAAATTGGAGTGCAACATCAAATTGTGAGTGGCAATAACAATCCATGTATCATTCAAAGAAGTAGTAAAGGAAAATATAATAGGATTAAGAATAAAAGAAAACAGAATTTCAGCCACCTATGAAGTGAACATTTGTGTTCTATACTAAAGGCAAAGAGCCATGTCCTCTTTTCCTCCTGCCCATTCTAATCAAGCTGCATGATCTTCCTATAACAGTACAGGTATTCACTACACTTAAAATATCAATAGTGTTCTGAACTGACTAGTGAGTACTACAGTAACATAACATATATGACTATAAATCATAGTCTATGTGAATTTTTCTTCTTGTGAAGCAACCCTATTCCCAGAAATTTTATTTGTCTTGTGATATTTTCATCTTACGAGACATTCGTCTTAAGAGGTATTACTGTACAGTGGTCCCCCTCCTTTTGCGGTTCATATATTGCAGTGCCGCTATATCACGGGACTGCAGGACCTGGAAAGGGCTTGAAGGAGGAGGGAAGGTTTGGGGTTATTTTAAACCTTCCCCCCTTCCCCCAAGCCCCGGGCTCCAGCTGATTGGCACTGGGGTGGGGAAAAAGGTTTTTCTCCCCCACCCCAATGCCCTGGAGCCCAGGGCTTGCCTCCGGAGGTATCGCACGTTACTTCTCCCCATCCCCTTGGGGTGCTGGCAAGTGGCGCACAATGCTAAAAGGGCTTTCGGCTGCGGAGCGAAGCACTCAGCTCTGCGGCCGAGAGCCCTTTTTAAAGATTGCACACCACTCACCAGCACCTCACAGGGTCCTGGGAAGTGGCATGCAATGTTTAAAATTGTGCCCCCACCTGACCTGCATCAGCATATTACGGATTTTCAATAATCGCTTGTCAGGTGTCCCTAACCCCCGCGAGAGATGGGGGGTTACTGTATTACAATGCTAGAAGGTGCCTACAAGGCCATTGCATCCAACCCCTTGCTCAAGGCAGGAATACACTTTTCACACACAGAAGGTGACAATAGAAATGGAGGTCTACATTCAGAAGGTTACCCTAATGAATGTAACCAGGTAGGTAATGACTGGATATTGCTTGTATGGTGTTTGAAAGCACATTTAGCTTTGTCAGGCACCAACGGAATGCACAGATGTGAGTGATAGCTGGCTTAGCAGTAGTACACGTGAAAAGCAAAACATGAATCAACAATGTGATGTGTCGGTCAAAAAAAGGGGGAAGCAAATGCAACATTAGGTTGCACTAGCAGAAGTATCAGGTCCAGATAAAGGGAACTAACACCTTATTCTGCTTTTGTCAGATTTCATCTTGAATATCGCATCTAGTTCTGGGCACCACAGTGTAAGATGGATATGAATGAGGTGAAATTTTGGAAATCAAGCCTTATGAGGAACCACTGAAAAATGTGGTATGATTAGCCTGAGAAGAAAGGACAGGAAGGTGATATCTCAGCCGTCCTTTAGTATTTGCAGGATGGTCAGGTGAAAGACAGAGCAAACTGAATTTCTGTTGCTTGGTTGGCCCTGAAGTGATAGATTGGTAGAAACAGTGGATTTCCTGCTTTAGCCATGAGTTGGAAGTGCTGAACCGGTCATCCTACCATTCCTTGATTCATATTCTTCCTGCATACATCCAGTTGTTATTCCTCTCCTGCCCAGTAAAATATCCTTCCGCTTTGATCCACCGCATTGGACATTGTGAACACTGGAGGGAGGAACTTGAATTCAGAAGAGGTGGGCAATTCAACTTTCTCACTGCAGTCTTGAAGACCCCTAGAATAGCTTGGGACACCCCTTCCCCATGCCAAGTTTGGAAGGGGGGGATGCAGAGCAGAAGTGGTAGAGGACGAAAGTTCTGTTACCATTGCCAGCTTGTTAGATTGAATTCCATTTTTGATGATTCCCAAACCGTTGACAATCCCAGGGACTACAGAGCAATTCAGATGATCTAGGAATTAGACATCATCGGAAACGTTCCAATGGAATTTGCACCAGACTGCTTGAGAGCGCTACTGTGCCTCTATAATTATGAACAGCTCTCCAATGCTACCCTGGAGTACTTGCAACATAGCATATGACACAATAACACAAGTGCCTTGTTTTGTATAGTCAAACTGTGTTGACAAATGGGAAGCAGGCAAAGCAGTATTATGCCATTCTTGTTCTTTGGTTTGAGAGGCTCGGCCCTTCGGTGCTTCTCCATATTACTCCGTGCTTCTAAAATGTTTTACTTATCACTGCACATTAAATTACAGGTCTTTCCCATTGTCTCAGGATGCAGCACAATCAAATACTCATGTTTACTTACTCAAGAGCATTTCTCTTGAAAGGAAAATACATAACATTAGTGCAGGCATTGTGGAAATTTGCCACTCTGATATGTGAAAAGTACTCAAGAGAAGGGCCTCATTTCAATAGTTGCCGGTAGGGAGGAGGGGAAAAAGCACTTCAGACAAAGAGAGGCTTTTTTTAAAATTTGGTAGTGTCACCTTTGTTTCATAAGTACACGAGTTCAGTACATTTCTCTTAGGAGCTTAATTTCGCCTTTACTTTCAAACATTATCTTCCTTTCCAGCTATAATGAAACTTTTTGCTGTTCCCACCCCACCCCTCCGGCTCTCATTATCAAAAAAGAATCGCACAGAAGCCATAACAAATAAGAAGGAATTTCAGTGCAGCAATGGTGGCAATGTTGTGTTAGGCAGTGTGGTCCTTGGGCTGGCCAAGAAGAACAAAAGCTGATCTGGTCCCTGCTAGATCCGCATAGCATTCGCCTAGATCAGACATGTCCAAAGTCTGGCTCGCAGGCCAAATCTGGCCTGTCAGACCATTTTGATTGGCCCACGACTGCTGCCGAGGCCTGCTCCTTTCTTGCTGATGCCCACTGGGGCACCCACAGAATGAAGTTGAAGAAGCAGGCGACAGCCTGCAAGGAGTCAGTGGGTGGGGCTTGCAAGGGTCGGGGGGGGCTTACAGTGGGGGGTCGGGGTTAGGGAGCAACTGGCCACCCCACATTCTCAGCCACCAAATCTGGCCCTCCTTACAAAAAGTTTGGACACCCCTGGCCTAGATCCAGCCATCACGTTGCTAGGAAAATGCCCTTTCCCCTGCTACTCAGTCTAAAGTGGTACTATTATACTTGCAAGGGGAGCACATATCTTTCAAAGTGCCTACTCCTGAACCAGAGTGATCCTGCACAGGGTTCCAGTTTGACATCCATCCATTCCCTTCTTTAGCATACAGTGTTATAAGTTGGGTGACTGGGATGGAATAGGGATTCTGTTGATGTGCTGCTCACCCAACTGCACAACAGTCTCCTGATAAGAATTAATAGAATTAATAAATATGAGAATAAAGCTGAAAACTATTATAAAGTGTTAAACCCAACTGTGGGTATTAGGTCATGTTGGCACAAACACAAAAGAAGATGCCAGCCTGTAGAGTGTAACAAATACTTGTGGTTAACTGAGATAAGAGCCAACGGGGAAGCAAAGACAACACAGACATGTGGGCACCATCTTATGGCACCAAAAAGCGCCATTTTGTTGGCAGCAGGCAATGGGAACTAAAGCCATTTCTAAGAATTATGATAACTTACCAGGTATGATTACTGACATACGCACGATGGCTGCACTACAGAAAAGTATAAAAGACCACGGAAACCATCACTCGGAGTCCAGGACAGCAAGGCCTCTGGCCTGTATGCTGTGCCTAGGATCCTTAGACTAACCTATTTTCTGTACTGTGGGGTGTCCAGAGCAGCAAGGCCGTCAGGCCATGCTGCGCTCGGATCCTAAACTAACCCACTCTCTGTAATGCTTAAATGTCCTGTGCTGTATATTTCTATCTGTCTTTAATAAACCTTTTGCTATAACTAACTAAGCGTGGCAATTTTGATGAACCACCAATGGTGCATTGACAATTTATCAAGGTGCATTGGCTACTTACAAAGAAAACCACCAATACCAATTTATAGACTAAATTTTATTCTTATCACTCCCTCCCTGGGTTTGGAAGTGATGCCGCAATCCCATAGGCTCACAGTACTGGATGGCCAACATCCATGGTAAAGCCAGCATATTAGAATTAGTTTGGGACTTCGTGTCTTCCATGACAATCATGGTACCCAAGTAGTATTTGGTCCCACTCACGCTGCATGGCACACTGGATCTAGTTTTTGTGCTACGTGGGATGATGGTGAACATGGAGCATCTCTTTGTAGTTCTGTTGTCATGGACAGACCATTGCTCAGTAGGGTTAAACTTACAGGAGCTCAGAACATCTGCAGGGCTGGGGACCATTAGAATGGTTCATTCCAGGTGACTGAAGGATCTGGATGGCTTCTTTTCTGTTTGATATCCCTGCTATTCAATACATACATGAAACCACAGGGTGGGTTCGGGGGTTCAGTGTCATCAGTATGCAGAAGGTGCCCAGCTCTATCTCTCTTTAAAACCAGGGAGCTGCTGGGTTTTAAGCAATGCTTGCTGTCATCTAATGGGCTGGATGAGGGCCAACAAATTGAAACTTAATTCAGACAAGATGGAGATGGCCTTGATCAATCAAAAGGCAAATGGGGTGTGTGTGCAACCTGAAATGGAGTAGGGTTATATTCCTTTGGAAAACTTAGGTCTGCAGCTTAGGAGTGTTCCTAGATTCTTCCTGGATGCCAGGGTTTTGGCAGTGAAGTGCTTTTCCGCAGCTAAAACTGGTTTGACAGCTCTGTTAGCTCCTGGGTAACTGTGGTTTGGCTACAGTGCCTTAATGAGTGGAGCATCCACAGACAATCATAGTATGGGAGAGAACACTCTCAGGATGCTGGTAGAAAGTTTATTAAAAGTTTATTAAAAAAGAGCCCCTGTTTCGAAATGGCCTTCTTCAGGGACTTTTTCACTATAAAAAGGGGGGGGGCATTTAAAAGACATAGAGTCAGAGAATTTTATATGAACAACAAACAGAAGCATTAATAATCAAATGCATATTTAACACTTAGAATGCTGAAACAGTATGCATGATAGTCAACACTGGTTTTTGCTGTCTCAGGCCACTAACTATCTGGCACCCATATCATTCTAGGTTTTTTCAAATATGCTGTTCTAAGAAAACAATCGTGCTGTTCCACACGATTGTTTTCTTAGAACAGCATATAAAAAAAACCTGAATGATATGGTTGCCAGATAGTTAGTGGCCTGAGACAGTGCAGTCTCTAAAAAGATCCCCATACTTAGTGTTGACTATCATGCATACTGTTTCAGCATTCTAAATGTTAAATATGCATTTGATTATTAATGCTTCTGTTTGTTGTTCATATAAAATTCTCCATGACTGTATGTCTTTAAATGCCCCCTTTTTATAGTGAAAAAGTCCCTGAAGAAGGCCATTTGGGCCGAAACGTGTTGGGCTCTTTTAATAAACTTTTAATAAACTTTCTACCAGCATCCTAAGAGTGTTCTCTCCCATACTACAATTTACAGTGCCTCAATGACATCCTGCTTAGATTACTGAAACATGCTGTATATGGTGGTTGCCTTTGGACCATACTACCAAAAGGAAGGAAGGAAGGAAGGAAGGAAGGAAGGAAGGAAGGAAGGAAGGAAGGAAGGAAGGAAGGAAGGAATTTGGAATTTGGAATTTGGAATTTGGAAATTAGGAAATTTCTGTTGGTGAAGAGACCATCAAAAGAAGTTGGCAAGAAGTAGTAAATTTACTAGTTAAAGGATAGGTTATTAGATCCTGATATGTATAATCTTCGTCTTTGACTTGATAGACTTAATGTAATTCCATGTGTTTTATTTTCTATCCTTTTCCCCTTCTCCCCTTTCCCTTTCCTCTTAAAACTAATAAAATTCTTCAAAAAGAAAAAAAAAAAAAAAAAAAAAAAAGGGGAAATTTCAGTTGGTCCAAAATGCAGGTGCCAGACTGCTGACTGGGGCCAGTTGTACCAAACATATAAGCCCCTGTTACAGCAACTGCACAGCTGCTAACCCTTTTGTGGGTCCAGTTACAAAAGTGTGTGTTCTCACATATAAACCCCTATACTCTTAAGGTCCAGGCTATTTGAAGAACCCTATCTCCCCATATTAGACTTCCTGAAGAGGCTCTTCTCTTGGTTCCCATTGCCATTGCAATGGCACTGGATGGGAACACAAGAAAGGATTTTTCTCTAGGGCTGTTCCCAGGTTGTGAGATGCTCTCCCTCAGAAGGTCAGGTCAGGTTGGTCCCCTTCCCTTCTGCCTACAGCTGAAGACCCACCTCTTTAGGGAGGCTTTCGATAGCCACAACTGAGTTCCTGGAATTTGCATTTCTGTTTTTCTAAGTTTGCTTTTTAAAGTTCTAAAGGCTTTTTATTAATTATGGATTTTTAATTATTATTGTGGTTTAATTGCTTTTTCATCGGCAGCTTACTATGTTTTTAGTATTATTTTTTTAACATTGTGAGCTGCCTAAAATCCAATTGGATGGAGAAAGGAAGCCTACAAATTAGAGTAAACAAATAAAATAAAATAAGGCATTCAATTAGGGCATTCTTCTTTCTCATTCCAGGTTCTCATTTTTCCTTTTTTCCAGCTGATAACATCTGGACATGCCCTGTCTTCGTTAGGCTGTGGGGGCAGGATGGAGTGTGGTTGAATTTTTTGTTTTTAGCATGTGGAAAGTCTGAAAAGGGTTGTGTCCCACTGAGCATGCTAGTACTATCCTTGTGCTCTCTTTGTGTTCATACTTTGCCAAACTAGATGATGCAATTAACAAATCATTTAGAAGCAGAGTAAATATTTTTGCTATTCTTGTGAAGTAGGCAGTAAATATCTGTTTTTAAAGCAGTAGCTATTATGAACAGTAACTATTTACTTTGGGGAAAGGGTTTTAGAACCTTCACAGGAACTACTTGCTTTCAGTATGTCAGAAGCCCGGAGATCCTTGTAGATGGAACCTGTTGTAGAAAAGGAAGAAGACCCTCTGACCTTGGGGTCTCAGACTTCCAGGAGAAGATAAATACTTCAGACCTGAAGAAGTGGGGACTTTAACAACTCATGCCAATACAATGTTCAGGCGCATTACTGGAATTGCCCACTGTCTAACAATCAGTGCTGCAATTTACTGTGTTGACTGGGAATGATTGAACATGTAAGCCCAACTTACCTGGAAAATATCTTCACTGAAGATACTGAGAGTGGGCCTTTAAGTAATTGATGGATGATTCCTCAATCTCAGTAGCTTCTACAAGATAGGTACATCACTATAAAACATTCTGAAATCAAATATAATGAGTCAGAAACCCATGCCCTTTCATTGCATTTGATTAATTCTACATAATACTGTATAATTTATATTGATTTTGGCAGCCTTTCAGTTCTGCATCCTTTTGTCTGTCCATGTAGTATTATTTTCCACCACTGAGATAGCCCTCCCTTCCTTCCTTCCTTCCTTCCTTCCTTCCTTCCTTCCTTCCTTCCTTCCTTCCTTCCTGTAGTATCTCCACAAGTAGTACCTAATGCCAGATGAAGTCATTTTTAAAGGATTACAAGGGCCTCCCTTATCCACAGGAATTTTGAAGGGGGTGTTTTTTGCCTTTTCCATAGTGTTTCAGAATTTACTCATGAGAACAGGTAAGGCACTGGGGTTAGTTAATGTGCACATCTGTTCAAACAGTTAAGCCTCCTTGTTAAAAAGAAATCTAGGAATCATGTAACAAGCTGTTTCTTTCTTTCTTTTTAATGGAATCTTTACCTTTGCAGCACACTCTTGTGGAAGGTGGACAGCTACAAGCCAGGCTGTCTGACAAAAGTGTCTGTCTAAGCAGTCATTCCAAAGTGCTGATTTTGTTATTTGATTTGGGATTCACCATGCTGTTGCAAACTATCTTTCCCAGTGTAGATGTCCTTGAGAGGTTAGATTTCTACAGATAATGCCTCATAAATGCAAGTTCCATTTGAGAGATCAGAATTGGCCGAGACATATGCCATTGAAATTACCTAGCATTTTCCCAGGCTGCTTATATTCTAACATCCATGCTCAATCCAAAGGCAAAGGTTTCTTCCCATTGCTGCTGATTTAATGCCCTGCTACTTGCTGGTCAAATACTATGAGACTGCAGAGTAAATTCTCAGGGCATACTCTTAAGCCTCACTACTAGCTATACAAATTGTGTCTCTTTCTGTATCTCTTCAGCACTTTATTTCAGCCAATGGGTGTTTATGGGGAAAAATCCTTATGGCTTCTACTGTTAGGGGGGCATCTTGTACGGCTGTTATGTACCAACAAAATAGAGAGATGATGCCAAGTTATGTTCATGTACGAATTATCCATGCATTTGAAATCCAGTGAATTTATGTTCCTGCTGTCATAATTTCATACTCAACGCCATGGTTGGGACAAATATGAGATGAGTAGTGGATTCACCCAATAGGTTTTTCTGCATGAGATGAAGGAAGAGATTCCATCCATCTGTGTACCAACAATTCCCTGAATGGAAACCATGATTATTTTACCATTTGAATGTTACCTATAGAAGCCACCCTGTGGCCAATTGGTAGTCCCAATTAGAATAGACCCAATGAATCAATGAGACTTGAGCAGCTCAATGTGACACCTATTTAAGAGCCATTGATTCAATAGGCCTTCTCCACTGGGGACTAGCAGTGAAGAATTTAGTCCATCTTATTTAAGCATCTCTAAAATGACTTCATATACTGTACTAGAAATGTATTATTAAAAGGGGGAAACCAAAAGGTAACAAATGGACATGTGGAGGCCAGTGGTGGTGGTGGTGAGAAATATATAACCAGATGGGTGGGGTATAAGTCTAATAAATAGATAAATATTAATGATAAATAAACTGGCATTTCCTTCCTACTTTTTAGAGAAATCTCCTCCTGCCTGAGTTTTCTCCATTTTTGTTCCTGGACCTTTTTGCATGTACGTGCCACCCATCCCATCAGTCCCCTCATTTTAAACACTTATGGTCGCCAGATACAACTCTGTCTTTCCCACACTGAGAATGAGACTGTACTTCCTCCAGGGTGGGAAGCATAAGAGGGTTGAAACCTTGAGGTGTCGAGGAAAGTGACAGTGGTGGATTTTCCCATCCTACTTTCAAAACAGAGGTAGGTGTGTTTCCCTTTCTCGACCACAGTCCTCATGTCCTCTCCCAGCCTTGCAATTTGAAAGAGGAAGGTTTTCCAAGTTCACCCTTTGCCCTCTCCTGGCTCTTCCTGTTCTTGGATGTCTTTCACGTGTTTCTCTTCTCTTCCCACTTCTTCCTCATCAACCCTCCACATGCCAACATCAGCGGAGGGCATCTCCGGTCTCTCTCTGTGCCATCTCAGGCCATCCATCTTCATGGCCTCCTGCCACTTGGCATGGCGCACACCAGCTCAGCTGTAACTGTCAGTCACCGTGAGCCACTTCTCTGAAAGAGGCTTACCAGCTCATAAACAGAAAGCAATCCTATTTACCGCCATTTCTAGAGTCGTAGGTTGCTTGGAGCTTGTTACTGTTCTGGTAACAGTTTTAGGGCCTGCCTTCTAAAGAGCTTTTCTGTTTTAACTTGATACCCCTCAGGTAGCAGGGCTGACAGCTGTGTGCGGCCTGCATTGTTTCATCTTGGACAATGAGATTAGATTTAAGGGTGATGATATCCAAACCACCATCAGTTTTCAAGAATACAAAATGCAGGCCTGGTTCCAAGATAGTTTTGAACACCCAGAATGCTGGGGTTATATTATACGAGTGCTACAGGTACTCAGTGTTTATCACATTTTTGGGGAGAGGAGGCAGGGAAGGATATTAAGGGAATGTGCAGTTTTCCTTTAAAAATGAGAAAGGGTTAATTGGCTTCCTTTATGTCCATCTCTCAGGCCACTTTTCTCAGTCAGCATTATTCAGTTTTGCTTCCACTCGGCAGTCTGCTGATGGTAGATGTATATTCTGAAAATAAACTTGAATCTATTAAAGTGGCTAACATACAGTGATGTCCCTGTTTTGTAAATTGAGTTCAGGCATAGGCTATCTATCTGCTTGGCAGCAGCACTGGAGTCTTTTTTGGTGTGTGCTTGAGTTTTACTGTTCAGGACTGCTGAGTTGCTTTTGAAGGTGGAGTGAGGTCAGGGTAGTATCAGATTCACACATTACTGTCTTTACGAAATTTATATGAATGGCCTCCTTTGGAGATTGAGGAACTCGTGATGATTTTGGAAGCCGTCCTGGCTTCTGAACATGTTATCTGTGTAGGGAGGGAGGTCACATCTTGCTGACTGGTGGTAGGTGGGTGAGGGTAACTAGAAATACTTATTTATCTTTCCCCGATGGGTACTCTCCAAAGGTTTTGCAGTGCAACAACCATTCTCTCTGGCCAGACTTGTGGAGGATGATGGGTGATGTGGTTCAACATATAAGCAGGTCATCTAGCTGGGGAAGGCCGGTCTAATCTCATTTCTTGATTATTGTCCTCCTGTTTTAATAGACTCAAAGCAGGTTACAAAGTACAAATAAGACAATAAAGCCACAATAAAAGCAATGGCGACCCACAAAACAACCTAACACCGCACATTAACACACTTCCAGCACATTAAAACATGGACTCAATTAAGTACATTATCCCACATTTTACTTTCAAGAGCTTAATTATTTATAAAGCAGCCCCCATTTGAATATGTCAATGGACTTTACATGGCAATGTGCTCAAAGTTGCTTAAAACTCCCACGGAGTGTGTCTAATATAGTATGTCTCAGGTTCTTATTCCCACTTGGACCATATTGAGCCTCTCTCAGTATCACATTCGTCATCATAATAGCTGCAAACTAATTCTAAAGTATTAAAGCAAAATTGTATGGCATAATAGAGGGTGCAATGTTTCTTTTCTGTTCCAGTCCTGATGCTGCACAAGGGGAAAGAATCATCACTCTGAAGAAATGAGGTGTTTTTCATGTCTTCATGTTTGCCTATATGACAGTATCCCTTCAAACTACCATAGAGCACAATAAAGTGATGTCACACAAGAAATGCAATATAATGTTGGTTCTGCTAGGTTTTTTAGTGGTGGAGTTCAGTTGTGTGGTAGATTCCCATTGGCAGAACTCTGCTAATAAATTGTATGACTTTGTACCCAAAGATCATTTTAGCTGGCTAATAACATACATCTGAACTTGAATGAATTCAGCATAATCTCCAGGAGGGTCTGTTAACAAAGCCTTGCAGGTAGAGTTGCCAGATTCCACTCCACCTCACAATGAGGGATCTTCTTATCTCCAAAGGGACCCTCTTCTACGAAGGACTGTATTAACCCCATGGCCACCACTCCCCCTCCCAGGTTGGAGGTGTTTGGGGCCCCATGAACTACATGGGACTGTGTTTGCCTAGAGTGCAATATTGTATTTTGTATTTTATCCTTTTATGAAAAGTCAGTGGAGTGACAGAAATGGAGGCAAGCAACTCATTCTGTATGTACTAAGGTAAAACTTGTACCACCACAATTCAAATGATTTTTTCAAGTTTGCCTTCTCCCATCATAGACGTTTGCATTGACTGCAAGTCCTGCAGCTTCAACAGCTGGACAAGATGATGCTGTGGACTTCTCTCTTCCCCACCTCCATACCATCTCTGCAGTGCCCACACTGATGATGTTCTTCTGGGCTTGACATCTTGCCTCCTTCTCTCATTTTAGAGGGCCAGCCATTTTCTCTGTGTGGCTACATATCTTCTGTTCATTTGGCTCAAGACTTATTGAAGAAGTTTGAACTGATTGATTCCCACCACCCAGATCTACCGTCTTTCCCATTTTGTGCCTGTACTTATTTTGGCAGTGGGGCTTGATTTTTCAAATGGTTCTCCATGAACAGGTTGTTGGTGGGAACCACATTCTTTTCACAACTAATGTGGAACGTTGCTTGGTGCCTGCACCCTGAATGACGAGCATGCCTGAAAGAAAGTTATGAATCAGAAGAGAATTCATGGGTTGAGGGTGGGATGGGGAGAATATTTCAGAGCAAGCTCCAAGTGCTGAACAGATTCCAAACGGGAAGAATGGAGCATTAAATTTTTCTTTTTGCCTGGTCTGGCAACAAGTGTTTTGATTTCAGAGGCATGCCAGAATGCATTGATGATCATCTGCCTTGGCACAGAGCCCCTACCCCTTATTTATTTCTCAAAGACAGATGGCAGAGCAGCACTCACGACGTTTATGGAAGCCATACCTTAGGTTCAAAATCCTCTAAATCTCTCCTCCGGCTCCTTTAATTTATACACTTAATTACTCTTAATTATTAAATGAAGAAGATTTTCAGAAGCACACTACCAACCAGCCTGTCAGCAGATGGGGAGATACACAGAAATATATCAGTTCTACTCACTGAAACGAATTCTGATAATGTTGTTAGACTCAAATCCCAAAGACACTCTTCCATCAATGGATTCTGCCCAAATTCATCTAACTTGCCCAAAACTAGTTACTTTATTTTTCTATGAACATAACCAGGAAAAGTGCATGTGTATGCTTCCTCAACAATGAAAAACCCAGAGCTTGGAAATAACTAGTTACATTTGTTAAATTACTTATCATGTGTCCCCCCCCCAGTAAGTAAGGTGTAACTGCATTGAATTGTGGTTAAGTTTTAATCAGCACTAGATTCACTTTTCTTGCAGGGTAATGATAGCTTTACAGTCACTTTCATAATTATAAGGCAATGACTTTGCTAAATGGGGAAGGGCAAGGATTATCATCTGGTTCAGGTGGCTTACTCTGGATGTCACACTGCACCCTCACAGGCTGTTATGAATGTGGAGGCGGCAACCAGTTGAATGGGAGGAAGGGGACGGGGGGTGATCAGAGGGTGAGAGAGGTGTGTGTCTGGTTGTTCTGGAAAGAGTACCTTTATCAGGACCAATGCCGCTTCAAGTGACCCTTCGGTCCATTGAGGGACTCAGGCCAGCCCTGCTCCAAAAAGGAGTAGCCCTTCTGATCTGAAAATGTCCACCTTGGGCACAGATCAGGGGTGGCTGGAACGCCACTGCCCTGTACATTGTATGATTGCTAGGAAGCAGCTTATACCAGACGGTGACATGTAGTCCAAAATGCAAGGTTTATGCCCATTTTATCAGACATTATGTTTGGCACCTCAGGCTTGTGGGATGTGGAAATTTAATTCAACCACAACCCCCTAAATATCTTAATTATTTTGAGAAGCCATGCCAGCAAAAAACCATAGTGATGAACAACTTCAGGACCCCGGAGCAATGACTGAAATGCGCTTTTCGAAAGGAACTTTCCAGCTTTGTTAAAATACAGTTTAGACCTGTTGAACTCTGGCTACCATGCATTAATATCAGGTCCCCACGAGGCTGAGGGTTTGGCTATGTTATATTTTACAACAGCTTTTTCTTCTGTAAACAATATGTTTCATAGTCTTTAGTCTGAGATTCATGTCCTCCTGCATATTGAAAGGGACAGAAAATTCCACCCCTTTTGCAATTTCCTTCTAGAAAAAGTGGGCGGGGAGAGAGAGAAAGAAGAAGATGGCATGAAGCAGCAGTCATACTTTCTTTGCTCACCCTGGGCAACAAAAGTTGGGTGAAGTTGGAGTGAGAAAGGAATCTACTTGTCTCATGGCTGGAATCTCTCTTGAAGTGAAGTGCGGGCCTTCATGCAGATACCTAATGAACTGAAAATCCTGCTGACCGCTTCCATTTTGGTCAAGGGCCAGGAGCTGCATGAGACTGCCCTCCTTTTATGCGGATGTGTATATTCCATTAATGTTAATGAGATGGGTGTCTTGCTGTCACTATGAAAACATTTTAGCCTTTTTCTTTCCTCCTCTTGAGCTCTCTGCCTGAATCTTTTGTCACTGGAAACTCATTTTCCCCGGAGCCATTGTGATTGCAGGATAAAGGAAAAGATGAAGCTCTAAGCAAACAGAACCTAAAACCTTTTTTTTTGGGGGGGGGGGTCTGGGTGTGGGTTTTTTCACATGCCACAGCCAGCTTCTTCCCTTTTAATGCATCAGTCACTTCTCCACGGAGACACAAAGAGCCACCTGGGTTTGCTCATCATGTGATGAAGATGTATATTTTAATTCATGCTGTTTCCAATCCTGGTTAGAATATTACATGGAGACTCAGGAGATTCAGGTATTGCTCCTCCTTAGGCCATGAAACTCACTGAGGATTAAATCCAGTTTTGGTCCCAACCAGGAGTGCATTTGCAAAATTAAAGCTAGTATGCCAGTTACGCCCATTTCTTGAGAAACCTGCTTTGGCTACTGTGACACATGCCTTAGTGACATCCTGGCTGGACAACTGCAATGCACTATATGTGGAGCTACCAATGGAAAGTGTCAGGAAACTTCAACGAGTCCAAAACACAGCAGCCAGATTGCTTCCTGGGGCAGATTACAGAGATCGCATTACACTCCTACTAAAGCAGCTCCGCTGGCTGCCAATCACCTATCAGGCACAATTCAAAGTGCTGCTGACCTTAACCCACAAAGCACAAAATGGCCTGGGTCCAAGCTACCTCAAAGATTGAATCTTGCAGTATGAACCATCTCGGGTGCTAAGGTCATCAGGAGAGGCCTTTCTCTCCATCTCGCCACCCTCACAGGTGCATCTCGGAAGAACACATGAAAGGGCCTTCTCTGTTGCTGCTCCCAGACTTTGGAACTCCCTCCTGCTGGAGGCCAGGACTGCCTGATCTCTGCTATCTTTCTGGAAGCAGGCAAAGACCTTCCTCTTCAGGCAAGCTTTCCCTGAATGAGGGACTACTTACTATGTGACTTTTAGATGGATTACAATATATGATTGCATTGACTGATTTCATAAGAACGCCAGTGTTTTCCATGTTAGTTTCCACCCCCATAATGGATTTTTTCTTTTTGTGTGCTCTTTGTAGTTCTACTGTTATCTTTTAATGTTCTAAGATGCCTCTTCTAATTCCCTTGTCTTAACTTGAATATGTCTTAAATGATCCCCCATTAAATTGTCCCCCATTATTGTAAGCCACCTTGGGTCCTTTTCCAAGGAGAAAAGGTGGGGTGAAAATAGAATAAATAAATAAATAAATAAATAAATAAATAAATAAATAAATAAATAAATAAATAAATAAATAAAATGTCCACTATAGTAGGGACTGAAACAATGTATCTTGATATGATCTTGATACAGTCAAAGATATGTCTAGATGGCCAGATTATCCTGGTCTGGGTCAGTCTTGATCAAAGGATGGATTGGAGGCATAGTGTGTTATTTGGGATCGACCACAGTGCATCTCAAGTGACTGTGTTTAGTGGGATCAAGATTGTTCTCTTTAAAGGGGAACATTTCTGAAGAACTGTTAAGTGGCTGGGCAGCTGGCAGACTAGCTGGCTCTTTGCTGAAACTGTTTAATGATCTTAAGAAATGGAATAATGTTAAGAAATGGAAAACATCCTTTCTGCTCATCTTTGGAGGCCAAGGGAGAGGAAGTTCTCCATTTCTTTTTCATTGTTTCTAATGTACCAGTGATGCTTTGAAAGAGTCATTGTAAAGCCCTGTCAAAGCATAACTAACGCACAACATTGTTGAGCAAAAACTAAAAAGAAATGGAAAACTGTGAATGAAAAGGACACTTTTCATTTCTCAAGACTGTTACGCAGCTTTATCTCTGCTTTGGTTGGATCCTGCTGATCATTCATTCTGGAAGTGAACCAAAATGGAGTGATGCTACCCACACAATAAAACATAGTAGCCCCTGACAGAGAAACAAAAAGATAACTATAGATGTGAACACTGTGTGTGTGTGTGTGTGTGTGTGTGTGTGTGTGTGTGTGTGTGTGTGTGTGTGTGTGTGTGATCACTTTCACAGATGTGGTTGGTAAGGACTTGGAGAGAGGGCCTTTTCTGTTGCTGGTCCCAAACTTTGGAATCCCTCCCACAGAAGACCAGGCAGGCCCCATCTTTGTTTTCCATCTTTGCAACCAGAGTGTAATCTTTCCATTTAGACAAGTTTTTCTTTAGTGATTGACTGCCTGGGTGGGATTTTTTTAATGGTTTGTTGTAGCTTCCTGCTTTGAAAGTGCCTTCAGTGTTGCTTGTGTTTTCTGGTTTTTAGTGTGGTATTTGTTCACTCCTTTTTACAGTAGCCCCCCACCTATTGTGGGGGTTAGGGACCCGACCTGACCTGTGATAATTGAAAATCTGCGATATGTGGATGTTGGGTCAGGTCGGGACTGGGGGCCCTGTCTGGGCCCCCTACAGTTATCTGAGCCCTGGTGCTACCCGGAACGGGCCTCCAATGGCCTTCCCAAGCCTATTGGAGGCCCCAGAAGTGCTCTCCAGTGATCTGGAAGTCACTTCTGGTTATTCGGAAGTCACTTCCGATTCGCCAGAAGGTACAGTTTTGGAGCCTCCGACACTCCCAGGAAGGCCATCTTGGAGCAGTGCCAGGCCTGGGGTATGTACAGGAGGCCTGAATCAGGCCCATCCAGCTTGACCCAGGGGGCCTTGCCTTTCATATACTGCGGTCCCATGATATACCGGGACCGCAGTATATGAATCACAAAAGGGTTGGGGAACCCTGTACTATTTGTTTGCTTTCTTTTAAAAAAGGCTTTAAATTCTGTCTTTTAATTATGTAAGCCACCTTGGGTTCTTTTAAAAGTAAAAGCGGTGTGTGTAAAAATACTATAAATAAATAAATAAATAAATAAATAAATAAATAAATAAATAAATAAATATTTAATCCCAAATATTTGTCATCACTGTTATATCTATTAATGGAGACACTGGCCTCCCGAAATTGTGATGGATGACAACCCATGAAATTCTTCACCATTAGTTCTGCTGGTTAGAGTTTGTGAGAGGCGAGGTCCAGAAACATCCAGAGATCTGAATGCATTTCCATTTTCTGTTTTAAAAGATTGTGGCTTTCATTCCATTTTGATTGCCCATTTCAGTGGACCACACACATACACCTAATTAGCTGGGCAATTACTATAATACATTTACTGTCTTATATTTATTTTCCATGATATAACAATATCTGCAAACGTGAGGTTTTGAAAGAAATGATGAATTATCAGGATGTAGCCTATGTTATTAAAATGTGTCCTCTCTTAGACAGGCAGGCAGGCATACAGACAGACAGATTTCAAATATTTTAATTGCAGGGGGAATCTGTCATTAAAATAATCTCTCTTGTCCTTATTGTGATTGTCATTGAATATGTATTCATATGTTCTGATGTCTTCCCAGTTTGAGAACTGCAAAAGCAAATTGAAAGGAAGAAAAGCACCACTTATCATCAGCCCTTTAGTATGAAATTTCTTAGTGAGATGGGAACTGTATTTCACTTTGTTCAATTAAAAGGGCTGCACCAGTTGTCTTTTTGTGGTCTATGTTTTCTCTTTACTGGGAGCCAGAAGAAGGGGTAACCAATACCTCTCAGAGTAACCTGCTCTCTTTTGGCATGCCCTCCACACCTGTTGGAGCTTGGTGCGAAAGCTTTGTCTTCTATTTTATTTGACTAACAAGAACTGGAGGAGTCCAGGCCTGTAGCGAGGGGTTAAACTTCCACCTTGTTAAAATGCCTCCTTCTATGTATTCCATGAAGGACAGCAATATGAGGTGATACTTGACCTTCTCATTGTTCTATAATTTGATTGGCTGGATGCTGTTCGACTCTTTTCCCAGCCTCAGCATCTTGCAGTGTGTAGGAGGGAGGTATCTTCAGTGACCAGACCCAATGTGGAAGAATTTATAGAGAAGGTTTGAAAGAAAGAAAGAAAGAAAGAAAGAAAGAAAGAAAGAAAGAAAGAAAGAAAGAAAGAAAGAAAGAAAGAAAGAAAGAAAGAAAGAAAGAAAGAAAGAAAGAAAGATGACTGAAGCCTTCCAAGAATTATTTGTTTCTTGATTCATCACATAATATGGAAGCAAAGACTCCGTCGTATTCCTCTATGGATAAACGGCTGGAGTTGAGTGGAAGTTAAATAATAAATTAAGAGTTCAGCCATGGATTGCCTGCCTCTCTTTTATCCATTTTAAACTAGCAGAATACATACCAGCATGTAT
Source organism: Phrynocephalus forsythii (assembly GCA_029282475.1). Classification (NCBI taxonomy): domain Eukaryota; kingdom Metazoa; phylum Chordata; class Lepidosauria; order Squamata; family Agamidae; genus Phrynocephalus; species Phrynocephalus forsythii. The sequence goes on from JAPFRF010000001.1 coordinate 46,422,608, forward strand.
GTACATAGAGACAGGTGATTGCATTGCTCCCTCTCTGTGAACCATCTCTTTCTTTCCTTGTCTACTGATCAGCTGAAGCTTAACACCAGTAACCAGCCAATTGAGGTGCTTGTTGTATTAGCTGTAGAAAGCACTCTCCAGTTTGTCAGTTTTAACAATCCCGGCCCCATTGTTAGAATCTTCAGCATGCTTGCTGGTGCTTCTTCTTCTTCTTCTTCTTCTTCTCTCTCTCCCCTCTCTTTTCCCTTGCTTTTCATGTTGGTGTCATTGTCGTCAAGGGGGTAGACTAAAGCATGGATGAAGATCAAGATAAGGGGGAGGGTATTGTTCTGATACCTCTGTTCTGAGGACTGAGCAATGAGCAGAAAAGCTTGTTCTTAATCAGTATAAAAAGTACATTATGCCTTGAGCAACAGGAGGGTGGGGGAACCATAAGAAGCCACTCTGTGGGGGGGTAGTAAGGAGGGATTGGGAGCTTCTCTCCTTTGCAGTCTACTTATAGGTCCCCCTCCCCCCCAAAAAAAGATGATTTCTGCTGTTCGGTCCACATTACAAGGAGTAAGGAGGGGTTGGCTGCACTTCCCTAAAGAATTAGCTCAGCTTCTGTACATGTTTGCAGTCACTGGAACAGAATGTAAGGGTAAGATATAAAGAGCGAGGGGTACACTTGATGTATTTCCTCAGTCAGCAGTGTGTGATAACCTGAACATAGAACACGGATGGAAACCAGACGGGATTTTTATCACACTCATGGCTAGTAAACCGAGAGGGGACACACCACTAGACATTAAGTTACCTTAATGATGTGCTGTCTCATCATAGGTAAGAAAAGTTTGGTGGTAGTTTTCCATTGCTTTCTTCTGTGCAATAGCAAAAAAGAAAAGAAAAGAAAAGAAAAGAAAAGAAAGAAAGAAAGAAAGAAAGAAAGAAAGAAAGAAAGAAAGAAAGAAAGAAAGAAAGAAAGAAAGAAAGAAAGAAAGAAAGAAAAGAAAGAAGACTGAAGCCTTCCAATAATTTTTGTTTCTTGACTCATCACATAATATGGAAGCAAAGACTCCATCGTATTCCTCTGTGGATAAATGGCTGGAGTTGAGTGGAAATTAAATAATAAATTAAGACTTCAGCCATGGCTTGCCCGCCTCTCTTTTATCCATTTTAAACTAGCAGAATACATACCAGCATGTATGTACATAGAGACAGGTGATTGCATTGCTCCCTCTCTGTGAATCATCTATTTCTTTATAAAGAAAAAGAAAGAAAGAAAGAAAGAAAGAAAGAAAGAAAGAAAGAAAGAAAGAAAGAAAGAAAGAAAGAAAGAAAACTTGAGTGTCATTGCTGTTGTCTGTGAAAGATCCAGTGTGAAAGTGATTTCATGATGTGTAACAGCAGCAACAATGACATACGTCTCATCCTGATACATCTGTGAAATGCCGAGGAGAAGTGATGGGTTCCCATGGTGCCAAAAGCCTGGCAAGATCCCCAAAAATCTATACATTGAAAAAATGTAACAGATTTTTTGCTCTTGGAATTTTGCAGGTGAGAACTGGGTGTGTTTTATTTTTTCACTTGGTTACAACAATTCTCCATCTGTAATAGGCACTTAGCCATTGTTTTCACAATCAGATAACTGTGAAACCATGAGTCACTTTATTCTTAGACTGAATGTTCAAAAGGAGAAAATTTGGTTGAAATGTTAGTGCCATCAGCCCTAACAATGTTTCATCATACAAATCAAATGCTTCTTATAATGCTGTTAATGATAGTGTCCTCTTTGACATTGGGCAGAATTATGGATGCAGAGAACGGAAAAATGACTGACAGAAAGCTTCTAAATGGGATGGATCAGCAGTCTTGTCTTTTTGCCTTTTGGGGGCCCAGAATGGTGTGTTAGTCATTGAAACCCTTGCCTTGGGAAGAAGCATGTAGGAAGCATCATGCATGCATGCTACAGTATTGTTAGATGGACCTTCCATGATGGTAGAATCCTCTTGCTCTTCCCTTTCTTGGAATTAGTAATTTTTGAAAAAGGAGTTATTGGGGACAAACATTATGGCAAGGGACATGTGTAACATTGTATTTTCCTAAGTTAGCAAAAAGTGTGAGTTTAAACCATAGCATTTACCCATTGGTTGATGCACCATCTCAAGTCCCAAATTTGGTGGAATGGCAGGATGAAGTTTCAATAAATAAATAGGTTCCGTTCTGTCCATGTACTACTATAACAAGTCTCAGGGCCGTTAATTAAATCAAAGATTAATTAAAGGGTAAGTTAAAAAATTAATAATTTTAGAAGTATTATCTATTGCATGCTATAACCAGGGATGTTGACATTTGGGGTCAAAAGTCTAATAGTTTTTCTAACCCTGAGTTTGAGACCCTATTATCACTTCCGATTGCATGCAGTACTTTTGGAGCCTCCGACACTCCCAGGAAGGCCATCTTGACATTGCCAGGCCTGGGTCAGGAGTCCTGAAGTCTCCAGCTTGACCCAGGGGGCCTTGCCTTTCATATACTGAGTCCTGATATCTAACCCATGATATACCGTCCGAGACCCTGTTAAAAACAAACCTTTGGGTTCTGAGTTGCAAGTTGGGACTGAGACATGGGGTGGGTGGGCTCTGAGTTGAGACTTAATTCTGATTTGACAATGGGTCCCATGACTCATGTCTAGAGATGGGCATGAAACAGGAAAATGGCATTTCAGTTTTTCGTTTGTCGTTGAGAGGTCTGTTTCAGTTCGTTTCCATTTGTCGGGAATTTTTTGAAAATATTTTGTTACCGTTTTTGTTTTTTCGTTTGTTGTTTCTACCCGCTTTTTGTGTGATTTTTAAAGCACTTCCGTGCGCAGGCATCCCCCAATGCCCCAGACCAGAGGGAAAACACTAAAAAAATGGATGCTGGCAGAGACACAGTATAGACTAGGTATGCAGGGAGGCTGCAAAGGCAGCGGCGGGTGTTGCCCAGGGTGCAAGGCAGCCGCAGAGTGACTGCACTGCTGGACAGGGGAGGGTACTCACCGAGAGGTACGCAGCACGCACACACACAGGGAGGCTGCAGGACTGAAGCTAGAGTCGCAGAGACAGCAATCCCACCCTAACTCCCACCAGAGACTGCAAGGAGGACGGGGGCTGCCAGACCTTTTTATGCCCTCTGTGGCTGCCAGACCTGCCCACCCAGTCTGCAACCTGGGCATGCTATTGGTTGAACATGATCCCACATCACATAGCTTGCCTCCATTTTGTGGCTGCTGGCGACATCCATTTTAAAGGGAAAAGAAAAATACATCACGATGGGAGAAGACAAAAACAAATGTTTTAAGGACCCCAACTCCCTGGTAGGTATTATCAGACAATATAAATAATTATTGCTGCATTTTTATGGATGTCCAGGGCATTTTTTAACATTTAAAACAGCTCATTTCAGTGCGCGTCACCATTGACGGAAACGAAACGTAACAACCACAATTTGCGTGGTTCTGTTAGTTTCGTTTCATTTTCATCACAATTTTCGTTTGTCATTTTGTTACGTAATGGAAACAACAAACAGTAACAGAAATGAAAAAATGTTTGTTCTGTGCCCATCTCTACTCACGTCATCTTTCCCCCATGCTTTGCTCAGTGATTTGATTCTGGTCCTTTATTTATTTATTTATTTATTTATTTATTTATTTATTTATTTATTTATTTATTTATGAGAACCAACATGCACTGCTCACTGCAAGTCAAGATCATGGTCATTCCCACTGAAACAATTAAGGAATAATAAAACCAATATTTGATAACTTGGCCATGAGACATAGGTTGAATTGTGGTCAATGGTTTTAGTACTTTCCAAGACCTTGGGAGTCTCCGTTATATTTGAGCTTGGAACGTTCTTATACTGCTGTTATTAGCTTTTATTATTGACATTATAGCCTCCATCTTAAAAAAACCCTGAAGTCTTGCCAAGCATACTAGGTCAAGACCATAAATTTTAAACTCAGTTCTTTTATGTTGCCTTTAAATATCCATTTCTACAACAGCACATAGGTATTTAAATTTCAAATTTCAGAATTAAGCATGGACAAATAGAATATTTTCTCCATTTTGTGGAGGAAATGGCCAATAGCATTTTCTATCATTTGGGGGCTAATGAGCCAGCAGCATTACTTCCTGGAAGAGAGAGGGGATTGGCCTTATCAACTTCACCTCCACAACTGAACTTTTGTAATATGCTATACACGGAGTTGCTCTTGGAGGCAATTCCAAAACTTCTGTTAGTTCAGAACATTGGTGATCTTGCTCTTTTAGCCCATTGCCATCAATAACGTTAGCTGCCAGTGGGGAGGGGAGCTCATTCATGTCTTTGGTCCTTAATCTTGAAACTGGATTACAGACAGGAACATTTACTTTTGTAATCCTATGTCCCTGTGTTTGAAGAGATGAGGTGTGAAACCCAGTCCTTGACTTCAGATGCAGCTTTACAACAGCCCTGAGTCTTCCTGCCTCATCTATGACGGATGTGCTTGGCGAAAATGATCTTACCAAGAACTTTACATCTAAGAATAATATCCTGGCAAGCCACATCTTTTGCCATTTTTGGAAGAAGTGGGTATTGCTCATGAAAGCTTGCAATGATTTTTTTATTAGAGGCCTATAAAAGTATCACCTATAGCCTAGTCCTAGTCTTGCATTTTTACTTTTGTATGTCATTTTTCAGTCACAAAAGATCACTAATCACAGAGTGGTTAGACTTCTTACTTTCAGTATTCCCCCCTCCCTCGCCCCTCTCTCTTTTAAAACTGGAACACCCAAGAGCTGGAACTTAGTGCAAAAGAGGTACATTTTGAATTAATGTTGAGTCCAGGAATATGTTTGAGTACAAGAATCAAACACAGTTCATACTCTTTCTACA